>CM065935.1:1250000-2500000 GCA_033459515.1 Theretra japonica
TTAATAATCCTGCACTGCGGGTTGCATTTAGGTCTGCGTACGACATTGCTCTGTTTCTCGATAGCGCCAATGTCCAGATGAGCCAGTGTGGGGTCCGAAGCAGCTCCTTCTTTAAGGGCAGGGATGTCTGCAGGGGTCAGGACTGCCGCCTGTAGAGACCCCAGTACACGGGGCCCATGCTCGGTCACTATCTTCTTACGCTCTTCTGATACTTCCGCACCCCTGTATAAAAAATATTACATTAGTGTATTTACGCAAAATGAAGAATATGGGACTACTGTGCAATCGAGAGTTCGAATGACAGGTGTTGGGCCATAGTCGCATGTTTTATTGTTTCCTATCTATGTTTTTCATCTACATTAAACCGAGGGATAAGTAACATCACTTTGAAAAGACAAAAATATATCCTGGGACTCGAAACCACCGTATTGGAAAACCTAACCTAGCCATATATTTACGAAATTAACTTGAAATATAGATACAAAAGTATACTAACCACATCCTGTCAAAATCCCAGACGTTCTGCGACCTAGCTTCGTCATCTTGTTTATCTTTAGCTCTACGTACAGCGTTCATTTCAATCTGTTTGCGAAGGTCCTCGGAGTACTGGCGACCTTTCTCCTTGATCTTCATCGCTTTTTCACGCTCTTTTGCATCTCCTTCCGCTTGTTGTACTTCACCCTGTAATTATTACAAATAATCATATTTAAAAACATGTATTTTTGTGGCTAAAATACGGGTCTGGTATTGCTGGTTACCAAAAATCATAAAGGACATCATTTAGGTTTCATACCTGATATTTATCACACCTCGATATCGCAACAATAGTACAGTATGAATGCAAAGCTGAGATCTCAGTTTTGAATTCTGGTTCAGGCAAAATGTTATTAGATATTTCTATTCATTACCAGCCCGGAGTCAGGCAATTGTGCCCGATATGGCGATAGGCTCGCCACCCATCCCATCGTGGGAAGGAAAATACAAGGCGAAGCGTCGTAATTGAACCTTTGCCTACCCCTTCTGGGAAAAGGCTTGAGTTTATGCATGTATGTTAATCGTACCTCCATCCTATAGACGACTTCCATTTCCTTCTGCCTTTGCACCTCCCGTTTCTTGCTCTCCATCTGGTCAGTAAGAGAGTCCATCATGTCTTTCCTCACTCGATCACCTTTCTCTTTGGCCGCGATATCATCCTGAGCATTCTTCTCTAGGTACTCCTGTTCTTGTAGGAGTGTTATCAAGTTCTCTCTTTCTAGACGGGCTGCCTGCAATAGTTTATTTTATTTGTATTAATTTGTAGCTTTATGTGACATTACTACTTATTTATTTATTTATATACTTTATTGCATACCAAAATAAAAATAAGAACAGAAAATCATATCTTATGTTCCTAAGTTTTGAATAAATATAAATAATATTCATAATGATTTAAATATCCATTTATATTGTGTAAATTAAATATCGAGCAAATAGGACTGCATGGATTAACAAAATACTTCTTTCTCTGTCAAATACCTATAAAATCATTCTGTACTCTACTATGTAGTGCATACTAAATCCTGGTGACCTGTTGGTAATGGAACAGACGCGGCTACCAACATGTACACAGTGGTCGCGGGTTCAATTCCCATTTTACACCTCTAACTGGTCGGAGTCATGTGTGTATTCATAGTCAATCACCATGAACTATAACAGTGAAGGTAAACATCCTGAGAAATTTTGCATACAATATAGCACATAATAGTAACTTGTGATAATTTCTATGGTATGTAAAGTCCACCAGCCCGCACTAGGCCAGTGTGGTGGATTATATTGGCCTGACCACTGTCAATCATACTCTCGATTTTAGAGGAAGTCGTAGATTGCCTGTGCCCTGCCGTGCAACACGGACATTTAAAGGCTAATACTGTAGGGGTCTGTTCCGCACTATACTACATGTAAATGGTGATCAGATTTAATGGATATTATCATGCCAGTTGCCACAGCAAACTGATGATTTGAAAAGACTCACATCATCCTCCATTACTTTGTCAACAATCTTCTGATTGACTTCTTCCTTAGCATGTATCTTGCGTTCTCTCTCTGCAATTCTGATAAAAAACATGTATATTTTAATTATACTTTTTTATACACAAACCCAGTTTGTTGTATAACATTCATTTTAGATTTCAACAAGTATTCAAAATTTCAATATAATAATTAGTCACTATTCCCAATAACAAGAAGTCTCTTAATGATAGAATTTTACTAAATTTAATTAATCCGTCTGAAATGACTTACTTCCAGCCACAACTTACAAACTATAGGCTATAAGATTGTCTTACAATATTTAACAATAATATTTTAGAGGCAGTTTCCTTTGATTTTATCCACAAATCAATGAAACAGCTGAGTGATGTGACTGATGAATGAGACTTACTTGTTCTGAATGGTGTGCGAGCTGCCTTTTCTGCCTACCATGTTTAATAGATATGGCTGAATATACTATAGCTGATGTTATAGTATTCATTTACTATAATGCAGTTAATATGAATGACATAATATATTATGTTAAATTGTGTATATTTGTGCAATGTAATTAATCCATACACAGCAGAGCTCCTATCTGCAAATGCTTTTCTCTGTTCCTCGATCTGTCTTTCTTCAATGACGATCATCTCCTTCTGCTTGTCCTTCCACGCCACACGCGCCTCCGCTGACGTCACCATCTCTTGCCGCAGCTTCTCTGTCTCCACATGCTTCTTCTCTAACTCTCTGTAACAGTACATACATATATTCATATTATGTAATTTCTAGACAAATTAAAATAAAATACTTAATTTGCATGTCTGTAATAAATTAAAGAAACAACAGTTTAAGTCTTTACATTACTATAATAACTAAATTAATAAAACTATGTCATGTTTTTGAATAACAATAAAATATTAATTTTTCTAATTACATCACTAAGAAAAAAGGTTTGTTTTTCTTTACGTACATATCCGAATATACATATAAATATACTCAGACTACTGGTTGTGGATAATAATTGGTATTCCCCAGACTAGGGGACACTGCACAAAGTGGTTAAGAACACAACATAGTGACCTATGTGAGTTAGTTTTTTTGTTTATACCACAAACAAGGCAAACAAGCATACAACCTGCCTAATGCTTATCAGTTACTGAAGCCCACAGATACCAGATCTGCAATACCAGAAGTGTCACTCGCATGTTGCCGACCCTATAAGAAATTTTTTGAAGTGCCCCTTGCTGTAATTTTGTTGTGTTGCGGGTTGATCTGAAATGTGCCTGGATACGATGTTGCCAGCATAATTGTATCGTAAGGCGAGAGACAGCCATGTTGCGATGGTGGATACTCTTTGTGAACTGTGAACACTTACCATCGAACACTTGTCATGACAGTAAAAAAAAGTTTTAAATGCAATACTAGATATTTTTCCTACATAAATTACATTTAGCAAACATAATGCGCACCGTAAATGTCGTGTTACCGATTTATTCGCATTAAGTATTTTAATTCTTACAAATTGATAATATACATGATGCGGACCTGCCTAATAAATAAATAATTTGCAATACATAGCTAACTGTTGCACTGAATTGCCTTGTCACTTAAAAACCTAAATATAAAACTTACCTTTGGTCCTCATCGGCAAGAGTCCTCATAACCTCCTCAAGCATTTTCTTCTCTATCAGCGTGTCCTCGTACTGGCACTGTCTCTGTCGCTGCCTGCTTACGAGTTGTTGCTGCAACTCCTTGTTGTACTGGGTGTTCCGATTGATCTTGTCCATTTCTTCCTTCTCCATAGCCTCTTTGTCACTGTACAGGGCTTTTAGAAGGACACTGTTGGCATAGTTTTCTTCAGCCTGTTTAGGTGGTGTGGAAAATAGATTGTTTTGTAAAATGGATGTAGTTTTGTACAAGGGTATGATTCACCACACAGGTAAAACTGTGGGTAAAACTTTTAGATATTAATCAGGTAACAAAACGGAACAGACGCAAATAAGTTAAATCCTAAAAGTACTATTTTTAATATTAATTAAATAGGGATCGCTGGTAGGTACTTCAAAAACGTAACTTTATAAAAATGGTGGTCACCTTTTTCTACCCTCCCATTGGCTGACATTTGACAGTTTGTCCAACAATCAAAGTGCACGAATTATTTGAGAAAGAAAAAACATTGGGCTTGACTTTATTATCGTTTGGCACGAGGAGAGGGGTAAAATTGGTAAAAGATTGTAAGGATTGGGTCCCTGATTACATCCTTATCACTCATGACTCAGGGTAATGCATAGTTTTCGAAAAAATAATAAAATTAAATGAATAATAACCTCATATCAGATATTAAGTAAAACGGAACGTTACTGAGGGCGATTGAAATTTTTTTTTTTTATAATACAGAAATCTTCCGCGCGACCGAGGGCGCTTCTATGTTGCAAGCTATACGAAAATTGTAAACTCCATAAAATTGGTAATTGTAGTACATAAAGCAATTCGAGTAACTCTTTTATCACGCAGTCGGCAGTGTGATATAATTTTAAAACTTAGAATTATAATGTCATAATATAGAATTCCCAAATTATGGTAGAATTTTAAGGTATTAATTACACTTTCCGCTTCCTGCCTCCAACAGGTCAATGTGGAAATCCTTAGGGGAGGCCTACGTTCAGCAGTGGACTTCCTTTAGCAGATGGATGGATGGATGAATTAAATTTTAATCACATTGCATTAGAACATACGTGAAATTGTATAAGGTGTCAATATCAGTTATGTTTCCAAGAACAGTGAATTCATACATATATAAACTCACGCCTTTTTCTCAGAAGGGATAGGCAGAGGCGCCACGATGGGATAGGTGGCGAGCCATATCGGGCACAAAATTCTGACTCCGGGCTGATAATGAATTGAAAAAATCATTACCCACTTTGACCGACCCGGGACTCGAACCCGAGACCCGCAGCTTTGCAATCGTACCGTAATACAAATACGACACCGAGGCAGTCAACAAGTGAACATTGAATTCAAGATTGAAAAATAATTCGTTGATGGTAATTTTTTGGGTAAATCGGATTAAGTCAGCAACATTCATGACATCAACATTAGTTCCAATTTTTCCGGCGCGCAGACTTATAGTACGAGCGGTCCAAAAATAAAAAAATAAACTATGCGTGTTATCATGTGCAAGGAAGTTCCTTTGTCATATGTTAGCGTCATTATAAATATATACACCCAACAGTACATACATAAATAGTCCTGGGCCCACAATAAGATCGAGTCTTGTGTCGAGGATATCAGGAACTACGAAAGACTTTTCGGTCTCACAAACACCCAGATCCGAAACAAATATTCGTGGTTCACCAACATTTATTTTGGTGCGGGGATTGAACCCACGGTCTCACATTTCACAGCCGGCGATGAACCAACTGCGCCACGGAGGCTGTCGTCACATTATAAATTTTTATGAATGTTTCGTTGATTTTTTTGACGGAGTTGTTGCATCTGCGATGGGCCCATAAATATTTTACCTTTTCCTGGAGCTTCTTGTACTCATTTTGAAGAATCTGCTGCTTCAAGTCCCTGCACACATATCCAGCTCCGAGTTTCTTGACCAGTTCCCTGAGGCTTGGGTCCCGTTCCCTCAAATAGTGTCTCCGGAGCAGCTGGCACATCTCTTCCCTCCTTACTTTAGCCACTTCCAGACCCAGTTTAGTCTCTTTGTCTGCTCGGGCATTGACTATGGCAGCGTGGTCAGTTCTCTGGATTTGTAGTGTAGAAATATATCGGGGATGAATATTGTAATAGACAATTACGTTATTTTATAATAAAACCCAAGTGCCATGTTGTAATTTTTAAAGATTATAAACACCACTGGGCTGGACTTTAGCATCGTTTGGCACGAGGAGAGGGTAAAAGTGATTAAAGCTGGCACGGATACTCCTCAACTCGTGCCAAACGATACTAGACCCCGACCCTCCAAATCAATAGATCTAAGTATTAAGTAATCCTTCAACTTCGTTTACCTCTTGGAAATCCTTTTCCATCTCCGCCTCTCGTTGTATGAGGGCGAGGCAGCGGCCCATCCGGCCGTCGTCCATTCTGCTGTTCAACCATTCAATATCCAACGCCTGCTGATAATTCTCCAACTCTTTACGACGGGCTCGGGCAATCGCATTTCTCTGCAGTTCTGTTTTCCCCTCCTAACACGAAGAACAGAAATATTAAAAAATTATGTCTTGTAAATGGTATAGGAGTTCAAGGGAGTCTTTTTTTACCATTATTACTTGAAGTTGCGTATATTTGAACAAAATAAAATAATTTAAAATCAATTTAAAATCACACGCAACAAATTGAATAAAAATTTTAATTTCGTAGATTTTCTTATGTTATGTCAAACTTTATTTTTTTTAATGGCAATTGGGTATTTGACTGTTGAAAATACATATAAAATGTGTTGGACACACGTTGGAAATGATTGCTTATTAGCAGCGCAATAATTATAGATATTTTTTTCACATGAAGATAAATTATTGTAAATATTTTATTTTTCTATAATAAGTTCGCAGTTTTTTTAATATGTTGATTACAATTAGTTATAAAACGCGATCCGCTGTCATTGCGCATCGTGTGACGTCACAATTTACAATATTCGTCTATGTTACAATACTTCATTCAACTCTGCCACTGAGAACGTTCACGATTTAAATGCGTGACGTCACTATTTATATGTAACGTGACCTACCGTTTTGGTGCAACAATTTTTGGTAACAAAGAAAATAAATATTTATTAGTTTTAAATAGCGCTTTTAAAATATATAAATGACTGCCTCGGTGGCGTACTTGTACTTAGGTGCGGTTACAATGCTGAGGTCTCGGGTTCGAGGCCGGGCAACGTGATATTGGATTTTCTATTCAATATCAGCCTAGAATCAGGAATTTGTCTAAAATAAACAAGACGAAATGTCATGATGGCACCTCCGCTTACCCCTTCTGGGCAAAAGGTGTGACGTTTATGTATGTGATCACTACCGCCCATGAATATTCACAATGCTGGATCAGGAATGTGTTGCCGGCCCAATTGAGAGGAGAGCGGGAAGGAGAAAGGATGGGAAGAGGAATCCCTTTCCTCTTGGAGGAGCGGATAGGGATATTGGGCATCCGCAATCTCACTCACCAACGAAACGCGAAAGCCAAGCTGTCGCTTCACGCCATATTGACTTTTTGATAAAATATTATTATGTTCAAGAACCCATTCGAATCTGTTTTTAACCATGTATTCGACAATTTTGATTATAACTGGTGATAAAGCTATTGGGCGATACGACAAATATAATCAGAGGGGTCTTTGTGAGGTATCAAAATTGGTAACAATATTGGTGTGAGAGGAGAAAGAGACACATAGAAGTTTCTCCTTCATTCTAATTTTTTACTTTTTAGTAAACGACATGTGTCATTCATACTTTTAGCCAAAGAATTAAAGTTGTCATCAGACATATCACACAACACGTAGGTATATTGAGCATTTTTCCTATTTTAAATTGACTCAGAACATTGTTTATCCAACCATGTGGGAAGGGAGTCTGTTAGAGGTCTTTTTCGTACTAAATACCTCATCAGCCGCATCGAACAAGTCTATAGTAAAATCTTCAGCATTTATTAAATGCCCTGGAGTCGGATACAAAGAATTAATTTTTTGTTCAACTACATATTACATGCATACATAAACGTCACGAATTTATCCCAGATGGGGAAGGGAGAGGTCCAACAAGGATACCCACATTTCGCTTTTTGTTTAACTAAAGACTTATAAAGTTCCCATTTTTCAGATTCTATTTTATATTTATCATTTTAACTGTGGAGATTTGGGTTTTGAAATATTAAAAGAAATGTTGTCACAGGGTAATGAGATGAGAATGTGAAAATGGTCACTCTCAAAGGTTGCCAAGAAAGCCAAGTGTCAGGAAAACTTATGGACAAATCTACAGCACTTAATCCTTCATAAATTATGCAAATCTACTATTCCTATTCAGTAAATTTTCACCATAAATATTCGATGAAGAGCTTCCCCAAGAGCTTCTCAGCATAGGCTGAGAATTGAAAACTCCTTGCAATATAAAAGATTTAGGATTAGGAATCAGACGTAATATATTACTGACTTCACTAATGTTCAAAGAATGGAGTGGAATATAAATTTAAAGAAATGAAATATTATTTATATTTATACAAACTGTAGAAAAATCACCCAAATGAGAAGGAATGGAAATATTTTTAAAGGGAACATTTTTAGCAACTAGGATGGCCAGTCCACTGTAACCAACCTGTCAATCTTCCCTTATACTAGAATATCTAGGGATTCTAAAGTTATAGTGAGGTTTTATTCATGTTTCTAATAACTAAAACTGAATTATATTCATTCAAAAGGTATATCAAATCGATTCCGGCAATTCCACAGTATGATGTGTCTGTAATCCATTGTATAATTGGTTGATTGTAGTTTCAAGTTGGATAATGATATAGCACTATAATAAGCAAATATTTGCTTGGGTAAAACCAGACCATATAATGTTACAACTACTGTCTGAAATGGTTTCCAGGCAGCAGTACCATTGATGATGGCTTTAAAATTTAATCGTCATACTTTCAATATGCAAACACAGATATCAAAATCAGACCACTCTGATGGAATATCCTTCACTGTACCTATTCTTAATACACTAATTGTACGGATAAATGTGTTATAATTGTTTGTTTCTAAGGCCTCAAGTCAAAAAAGAATTTGTATCTTTAAAATAGGAGATTGACAGTTACTCTGTTGCGATCAATTCACTTAACGCTAGCATACTTGTTACTAGACTTGTGTTTCTTCAGAAAAAAAAGAACTAAACTAATAGCATGTAATGTAATATTATCACTTGGTCTTGTTTGTTTTCTTTGCACATGTATAATGGTGCCAAGTAAGCCTAAGTGTAAAATTGTCTGGTTAATGTTGATAGTTTTGGAGTTTCATGGGACAAGTTTGCACTTTCCTTTGTGTCGATCTGAGAAATTGTTGGTTCATGACAATCAATGTCGTAGCATCTACAAGATTGTTTTCCTTTGATCAACAGGCATTTTAAGCATCCTTTTTTTGTTAAACTGTCTACACGCTCTATTAAAGGCTTTTGCGCAACTATGCTTCCTCGTATTTATATTACTAGCAGAAGTAGAGCAATCAGTATCCTTACCAGATTCTGACTGTTTTACGGTGACATAAGCAGCTACATGAGAGACTCCCCCGGGGTTTCCTCCATCCTCTTATACTAACTAAACAAAATTATACACAACCCATAGTGAAGGACATATTTACAAACTAACTAAAAAAGAACTTAATAATAATAATATGTACAAACTTTAAGTAAGTAAGTAAACTAGTAGTGATCACTTTATATCTATACCTGTTTTTCAATTATAATTAAAAAATCCAAGATGCTCCCGCCACAATCAAGTTTCCCGGGCTTTTTACTGATAACAACACTTCAAAGTTCAAACTTGTGATAATTAGTGATGTACGATTAGATTTAGTATTATTGATTGATTTTCAAAATTATGTTACTCGATTTTATATTGTTGTAACGTTATTATCGATTTATCCCATTAATAAAGTAAAAATTTTCACTTACCATAGAATTAAAAACCATTAACCGTCTTTAGTCTTCAAAAACGTAGATATTTTCATTTTGATAATATTGGTAGCACTGCTATATTAATGTTACCCGCTCAACGACTTCTCCGTGAAAATTACAAATAAATTAAATTATAGAAATGAACATATTCACGAGTCACGCTTCATTGTGTCTGGAATTTTAGCTATCATAATTCAATATATATGTTATACACCATAAGTAAAACTCGCCCTTGCCTTATTATATTTAAATTCGATTCAAATTCCAATACTATATTTTCAACTACAATATTTTCAATTATTTTTACATAAAAAATATTCCGGAACCATTATGGAAATTCCAAATGTGAATTATTATTTAAATTATAATTATGAATATACTGAATTATAATAGCCAAAGTCTTCTTCGGTAAAACTGAATTCAAAAGTTGTTCGAAAGGGACAAAACACTCGATAGCTAAAATAGGTTTTAAATCTGTCTATGAATAAAGCCTTAATTGTATAGGATTGACATTTTAAAAATATCAGTTACCTATAAGTATAGTAATTATTTACATTATAATTATATATATTATAATTAATTATAGTAATTATTTACAACTTACGTAAAAAATTAAATAATTGATTTTAGAGAGAAGCCTAACTTATACAATGGACTTGTTATTCCTGTGGATGATAAAGCATAATAATTACGTTATCTTTTTTTTTAAATATTTTGTGCAACCTCTGTAATAATGTATAATATCTAGTTGTATCTAGGCTTGCTTTTGTAGGCTGCTTATAAGTAATAGTATAATACATATGTTTAAGGTTATTTAAAAAGCACTCACCTATAAAAGCACCATACGGCCCACTTTGAAATAAAATTATGTCGCTCAGCGAATGATATACTAATGTGATCTAGGATTGATAGTTTACGTATTACATTTCTGAAATATAGCTCAAGTTGATAAATACTAGTTTAATCTTATGTAAAACTAAATCTGTTTGTTTGTTCTTCATAGATTTTTTAATCGATTACATTCCGATGGATATTACAACACGATGCATTTATGTGTAACAACGCCATCTTTTGGAGTTTTTCTATATTTTTACGTATAACACCAAATTTACTTATATTATTTTGTGTCCATATTATTGTTTATGTTCCAGGCGACTTTTAATAGAATTTGTTTTCCGAAACTGATTGTAATTAACTATCCAATCTATTTGAGTAATTAATTAGACTAATAACAGCGCCATCTAGTAGTGGAGTAAAGTAACAGATAATACATGTGACGATGGAAATTACTCCTATGGCGGCGCTAGAGTGACAAATATCTTTCATTCGCGGCAGTCCAAAACGGCGACAGCACGCATTTGGATTTTGACGTGTGACAGCAACTAGCTGCAGCCAAATTCGGTTGCAGGTTGATGGTGTATCGTAATAAAGACGTTCGGTAATGAAACAGTGATTGAAATGGCCGAGAGTAAAGGTGCGTTAATCGCGAAAACAGTGCAAAAACATGCCGGACGGGCGAAGGAAAAGGTATTTATTGTTTTTATGTACATTCCGTGTGATCGGGAAGGTGATGGTGTTTACATGTATTTAGCGAGCGGTGTGACGTGAAAGTGGCCTTATGAGATGGGTGCGAGGTCGTGTCAAGTTACTGTTGGTCCGGGGGCTTGGTTGGCGGTGTTGGCAGATCGCGGCCGCTTCACCTGTTGCTACCCCGATGCACCTGACTGAAAGATTGTTTACATGTCCGTCAGCTGAGCCGCACGAGGGTGCCTCGCTCGGGGCTGCAACCTTATCAGTTTCCAGGGCAGACACAAGGCTATTTTTAGGACGCAGCAGACGTGATAATTTTGGATTGGACAGTCAACCGCTCAGTGATAGGTAGTGTTCTCGTTAACTGACCTAACATATTATGCCGATTTCGACATAGAATTGGGCCAAATGATTCTTAATATTACACAAGTGGGCACTAGGGAAGTGGTTGCTTTATAAATAGCCTGGTGTTCGGAGAGTGTTCGTTGGAGATGGTTGCACTGTCACGAATGCTTCGCAGAAATAATTGTGTTATTTCAACTCATCTATTTTTATATAGACCGTTTCACAGTGGATATGTGAATTTAATGCTTGACATACAAGCTATATAGTAGACACTTTCTTGCTGGTTTTTTTTTTAATATTCATATTTTTTATTTAATTATTACTTTCTTCATATTTCATTCATTTTCTATGAGTGTATTAGTTTGTTGTATCATTAATAAATATTTTGCTGTACTATATTATTTTAAAGACATAATATTTAGTACATAAAATATTAAAATTTATTGCTAAAATACTTGTTTAATTTTCCTCCAATGTATTATTTATAAAACAATTATTTTGTTTATAGTGCAATACAATATTTATTTACATTTAATGTTAATTCCATAAAATAAAACTTAAGATTGTTTACAATCGATTTCCTAAATTTATTCAAATACATCATTGAAATAAATATATTTAAATAAATTTACTTAAAAAGTACAAATGCAAGAACAATTTTCCGGATTAGTAAATATTATAATTTTATTTTTTCTATAAATTCTTTAAAAATATATTACGTTTAATATATGCCAGACAATATTAAATATAACATTTCTGCAAATGTATAAATGAATTATTCAGTTGTTTTGCATAAATATTTAATCAATTACAGAGTACCACTAGCCGCATGCCCATTTACCTATAAAAAACCTGATTTCACAACACCAGAGTGTGGGCTATTGACCTAAACTGGTCACTGGTTAGTCAGCTATTTGAATATTTTGGTTTCAAAACACTTCTTACATAAATCTTGATATGTTGCCTTCAAATAAGTTTGGAGTAGGCAATTTGATACTTAGTGTATATATTGTTAGTACTTGTGGGTCTAAAAGGTAATGTGTTTTGTTAAACACAGATTTCTGTCTGCCCTGGGAATCTTCTATAGATAATATACCACAAGATTAAATACTTCTTTATGATAATAGCAGCCCAAATATATTTATTATAGAACATAGACCTTTTACATGTCTGTCCTGGTAGCACTTCTGCCTACCCCTTCTGGGAAAAAGGTGTGAATTTATGTATGTATGTATGCATAAACCTTTTAAATATTTTATGTCCAAATATTGATCTCAAAAAATTACTAACTTTCAAACAGTTATCTTCTTATAGGTCCAGTAAATGGATACATTTCCATTAATTTTTTCTACAGGTTCACTTAAATTTTATGATAAATTGAAAAAATGTCATACTGGTAGGCCCTTTGCTTTTGATTGTTTTACAGCAACTTGTTGAAAACATAACTTACTTCTTCTTCATATATGTCTAAAGTTTATTTAAGTAGCTTTCATAGATAAATAAGCTTGAATTTACCCTTGGCTTTGATAAGATTGGTTACCACTTACCAGCTGGTGTGTCAGATTGTCTGTAATCGTAGGCAATAAACAAAAGAACTGATGGTCAATCTATTTGAAGCTTCAACTGATGTATAAATGCATTGTTAGGTCAAAATTTAGTATGAACGTTTCGATATATTCCGTAGTTACCGCGGGAATGGGATCGTTGCCAACAAATCAAATAAACTACTCTATATCAAACGTCACGAACGTTTTATCTCCAAAAAAAAACTGTTAATGACGTCACTGTTATGATCCATCATTCACGTGTAAAGCGTGAAATTTTTAACCGTTCTTAGGAAGATATGTCACGTAGAATTTTTGGCTGAGTTATAAGAATTTTCCAATGCAATTAATTTAGGCATTCTCGGTTATTTTCTTGAGTCAATTTTTTCAATGCTTAGGAGATGTAGACATCGAGTTAAAGACACTCTTACGCTAGATAAAATTATAAAAATGTATGTATCTGTCCTCTATTCGTTCCTACCATTAATCTGATTACGATAAAGCTATGAGAAGCTGTTTATCGCACGCCTGCGAACACACCCGCGAAAGTGTCTGATAGAACCATCACCTTACAATACCTAGAGACTATGCAATATAGCGGTGAAGAGTGTATAAATATTCAATTAAAACGGTTACTCTCGATAGGGTTGGTGTCAGGCAGGCAGACGATTAATAAATTAAAGACCAAATTATTCTGCGACATCTCTGAAGGGTAATTTCGCTGGCTCCGTGTAAATATGGGATAAGCGCAGAAAGAAGCAGATGGAGTGCGACAAAGCATTAATTACAATGTTGGAATAACAAGTACAAACGTAGCTCTCAGTCGTCATAGTTCTAACTACTTCCCAACATTTCAAACTTACTAAGCGTGCACAAAACACCAGTATCAATTTCATTTGTTTACATCAGTCATGCGGTTTATTTATAGGGTCAGCGCGCCACGAGTCAAGGTACACGCAGAATGCAGATAAGTGTGCATTCATGCACACAATAATATACAATTTTGCTAAATTCATTGGAAAGTTTTTCGTAGAGAATAACGTCAAATTCTAAGAATTTCGCCTTAAGCAATAGATTTTGAAGTATAAACATTGGGTAAAAGCGATGTCTATTTATTTAGCATTGCTGCATACTTATGTGCTTTGATTGATGCACAAACATGTCATTACTCTCGGTGGTTATTCGGTTCTTTTAAAACGTATTTTGTGACGTAGTGGATATGCTATAACTGAAGACAGGCTTCATTTCTTCTACTTGTGTCTGTCCTTGTTTCTCACTTATCGGTGCAATATGACTTTACAGACAATTTACAGAACGATTAAGCGTTTAATTTTAATAATCTTATGGTCTGGTAAAGATATGAACGGAATAGTTTAACACAAACTGGACATCGGCCTTCCGTTACTATGAAACGAAATTACAAAGCATTGATAAATAAATTCAACTATTCAATTGCGTGGCTCTAAGCCGGAGCTTACCTTGCGAATCTTCAAAGAGCTACTGATTACTGAGGACTGACCAATATTTCGCATTATATTGATGCTCCCAACCTTGACTCAGTAATGGTGTTTGAAAACAACCAGTGGCCTAGTCACTAAGATAATAATAATTTTGAAGCAAGTCGATCTAAATACAGCCCACATAGAGCGGCGTTGTTTTATGCAGTATGACCCAAATTCTGCTTGATTTATAAAGGAGTCTGTTTTGTGACAGTTATTAGATTCATATTAATAATTGTCTATTTCGTGCGAACTTTATGCGCTAGTTTGACTTACAGCTTAAAAAATGCATTATAATATTGTTTGTATCCCTTTACCGACGGGGTACATTTGCAAAATAATCTCTTGAAATTACGGAAATGGATGATATCATTGCATATTTTCTTTCAATCCTAGTTATGCTTTCTCGAAGTTAAATGAAATGTGCTCATGTGAAAAAGCGAAGATCGTAGTAATTCCTTAAATATCGATAATGCATTACAATTACTCTCAACTCTAAAGAAATGAATTAAGGCAGGGATCACATACCATGCGGTAAACATTTGTAGCTTGCCTTCAATGCTAAGAAAAATAACAAACTTCATAACCCAATTTGTATATTCCAATTATTTTTTCACATTCTACACATCGAACCTCGCACTTTCTCTTACCGCAGCATTTTTGTTCATTCAATAAACGTGCAAAACCCGCCCGAGCGTCACAGCCTCACAATACGTTCAAAATTGCCAATCTCACACAAAACCACTAGTGACGTAACAGCTCGTGAGAGAGAAATTCGTGACTGTAAAAAATCTATAGATTTTATTTTGTGCGTGTGCGGTCCTTGTAATAAGGTTGCCAAGAGAGTATTACGGATTTTTTATTTATTTTATATTCTAGGTCCTGGGTGCTACATTTGGTAATATAATTTGGTGCCACCGTGTGATATTTCAACTTATTGCAGAGTACCTTCCTGGACGTCTTTCTCACTGTCATCCCTTTGAAAATAAATAAATAAAATAAATACAGCGAACAGTCACATACATAGTCCTGACCCCACATTAAGATCAATTAAGTCTTGTGTCGTGGGTATCAGAAACTACGAGAGACTTTTCGCTCTCACAAACACTAGACTCGAGACAAATGCTTATGGGCCTCACAAACATTTGTCTCGGTGCGGGATCGAACCCGCGACCTCTCGTTGCACAGTCGGCGTCTAACCAACTGCGCCACGGAGTCTGTCAATACGCTTACAGGCTTAGACCACATCATACAATAAGTTAATATAAATAGTTCATACAAAGATTTATGATTAAACCTAGAAATCATAGCTGAGATTACTACAAATGCGTCTGGCTAACGATTGCTCATTAACCGTGATCGATAAGGCGAAGTTTTTGACCCCACGTGAACTCTAATATTCACCCATTTAATTAATGTTTCTGTCAGCACACAAACACGTTCTGATGGCGGACCGTTAAAGTAATACGCAGAGTTCATTATCATGAGACGGGCCAATGTCGTGGCAAAACTTTCACCCGTATATTGCATTTTTTGTTACCCCGCCCATCGTGTGAAGGTCTCGAAACTCGCGTATATTTCTTTTAGTAATTTACAAGTGATGGCAGAAAGTATGTTATTAATTATGAAGTAAATTAAATGTGTTTAAGACTTACCGGAGATGACGGTTGTACAATAATTTATCTACGTGTGACGATAAAAGTAAAGAAGATAAAAGTTAGCGGAGGTAATTATGGACTGTTTAGTGTTCAAAGTAATAAGACATTTAAGTGATGTTATCTGTGAATCTAGTGACTCTAATGGCGAACGAACAATAAATGTAGAAAGTGAATCGATGTTAACTTTGCCCAGAGGATTATTTTATCTAAACATCGATTAAAGAATGTACGCTGGTCCCTAGTAAAAGAAATGTATTCTATTACATAGAGATTCAGACAATGAAACATTATATTTAAAGCACATATAACAAGCATTGTATATATTTACTGGTGGTAGGTCACTTATATGTGAGAGCCGAGTGGGTAGGTACCACCGCAATATCTATTATTCCCGCCAAACAGCAGTGTAAATGCACTGTTGTGTTCCGATTTGAAGGACATTGTAGCCAGAACAACTACTGGACATAATGAGAATTGACATCCTATGTCTCACAATGACGAGCGCAGTGGTATGCCAAGCAACCCTTTGTAATTCGTGATGTTTGATTTTGCTACTGTCCATGAGCTCTCGCTCGTCTCGCCATTCATCGCAATAAAAAAAACATTTAATTATAAGCAAAGGGTAATGACGTCAAATGGGTCGTAGAGACGGACAATTAAATACTTAATTAAAAACTTGTCACAATTAAACAATGTTAAAAGGAAAACATAGTAATGAAACCCGCGAACCTACGAGTTCTCTACAAAAATGTACTCGGATTAGGTTGTTATACTGGACTTAATAAAATAATCGAAACGGTTGACATCAAGCAACCAACGTAGTCGCATAGGCTATTTTAATATAGAAACTTAAATGAAAAATTTCGTATTCAACTCATACTGAAGCTGAATCATCATCCATCAGCCAAAGGAAGTCCACTGCTGAACATAGGCCTCTCCCAATGATTTCCACAGAAGCTGAATGCTAGATATATAAAGAAAACGTGATGGAGTATATTAGCCGCTATTAGATAAGACAATAAAATCTACCCCAGATATATTAGTTGACGTCACTTGTCGTTTCTATTTTAATAGCGATTTTATTTCACTTGAGTAGTCATATATTTGTTCTACGAAAGCCGCAGTTACTAAAGTACATAGAGAGTAGATATGTTGTGTTCACGTTCGGGTATTAAAAAACTGAATTTCGGACGCCAAATAATTTTACAGCACCTTGGCGATAGATGACAAGTTTTCCTTAAGATGTTAGATCCTCATTAACCATTTATATTGTCTACCAAACTCAAGGCATGTAGTTGCAAGTTTATTGACCTGCTATATTCAATTGAAGAAAGAAAAATCTCGATACTGTTGCCAAAAACTTAATTACATCGTGCGTTCATTGAGGCGATTATTTCTTTGGCAAAATTAATATTCGCTTAAATATCGAAAGTGAAGCGTAAGTCTCAGAAACTGCCTGGCGTGCAGTTTTTCGCATTCATTAGAGTTAACGACGGTTGTCCGTGACGCAGAATTATTCGGAACCTTAAGTTATGGAATATAAACTATTTTTTTATAAACTTCGTTAGCAGCTGAAGTGCTGTTTACCTACGTTTAGTCATTCCACTAGAGATATTACTCTCCCTTTTTACATTGCCATGACATTTCGGAATATTTAAAAACCCTGTTTCTTAGTTGTGAGAATTCACGAAAAAATACTTTTTTATAGTATTTTTTTTTTGAGGTACATGTTCAGTGCTATAAATCTAATGACTGAAGATGACGATGAATGCAATTAAATAAGAATGAATTACTTACACCTGTTCTTTATGATCCTATCGGTACAAATTATGGTCATGTTCTTGGCAAACATTGAGCTCACGGGTTTTTCCAGCTGTTATCTTTAAAGATAGACTGGGAAAATCTAAAATACCTTTATTTTCTGTGTTGTGAACGACTTTGCAAACAAATCTCGACCCACGAAGACCATCATAATCTATTACAATCGATGTAAATATTATGACTCAAACTGCATTCACTCTTTGCATGTATTTGGGTTTAAAACAAAAATCTGATTTCTACAGTATTTTAAATCTTCCACGGCTTATGATCTCGACTGCTGTAATATTCCCATGTTCATCCACCATTGTTTCTGTAGACACATCCCTAATTACTCAAACAATAAATAATCAGATTCCAAGAGTCTATTCTTGCATTCCATTACTAGTCCGGAGGTCGCAAGCCCTTTTGCTATTTCAATAACTTTACTATAATTTACAATTTGTGTCATGGTTAGTTAAATTCTATTTTGTAGTGTTTAGAGTTTATTTTAGTTTGCTACATCGATAGTTAAATCACAGACGCTATTCGCTGCCGTGTGTTCAACTTTGCAGTTGTCATGGGAACATTGAAATACTGCGAATGCCGCGACATCCGTAGCTCTGTTTTTTATTGTTTGTTAGTATCGTCTATACCGTTTGAACGTTGGCACTCGCTCTTCCATCGGCTTTTTAAACAGGAACGTAAATTGTTGTTATATGGCTGGGCTGGATGCTTGGACTCGTCTGATTACTATCATACCAGAAGTGATAAATAAGTACGTAAAGACCTGTTGTGAAAAAGCGTTTAGGGTTCAGATGTTTTCTGTTCCGATTGTGATTGTTAATAATTTAGTGGTAATTAAATGTTATTTTACGTACAGAATCACAATTTCTGCAACATTTAACTTTATTTAACCGCATAACAATAAAGTTTATGGCTTCGTCTTCTATTTCTGATGCTGACTACAAGTTGCTTATAGGAGTATTGTATTAAACAACGGCGGGCTAATCATTCCATACATTTTTTTTGAGTAGTACTTCAATTACAGTAGGGAGTTCTTTTTCTCCAAAAAAATATTTTTCTTTTTGCTGAACTTGTGTAGGTTTTACCATCGTGATCGATAATGTTAAAAAACTACCACAAATTATAATGCGACGATTGGGTCTTTTCCGTAATGGGCATGGCACATGACTCACTGTACGCAAAGCGGGGTGGGTGGAAAGTACTGAATGGCAATCATATAACTTTGTGGGTAATTTACTAGTCTAATGGTAAACTATTATTGCCACTCGTAATATATTCTTTTATGATGAATTAAACTTTGCTAAATACATCTTCACATTCCATAATTCCTTTAGTTCTGTAGAGGTAAAATTTATTTTTATAAGCCCTTAAATATTTAATTCCTTCCTATTTTTTCCTTATTCTAATGGATTTCTAAAATTCTGACAATGCAATGTTGCGATTATCAATTACAAATAAAACAGCCGCTCGTTCGTTTGTGATGTCTATACCATATATGTTTTCAACTGATTAATTATGTCTCGGATTAAAGACATGTTGGTATTCCTAAGAAACTTGCCGAGCTTCAGTGCTCGATGTAAATTCATTGAATGCCACTGTCAGTCCTGGCGAACAGGAGTTACTGTGGCGGGTAATTGACCGGGAGTGCCTTAATAAATATTATTTATTAAATAAGTATCCCAAACATTAATGACCTCAAAATTAGCTCACAGTTCGTAATTTTTCTAGAACTCTTAAATTAATTAGGCTGCAAGTATATCAAATGTCAGATATATATGTTAGTATCTTCTACATGGAGATGCTAAAGCAATTTAGAGCTAAAGATGTAAATCCTAAGAAATAGGAAATACGGCAAAAAATTGCTAGCATCGTCGAGTCCATACCAGTCGACATTTCCCATGGCGCCACTATGTCGAAAGACGTACCACATAAAGGCATAACTATTTACTCGTGCCTACAAGCGGTCTCCGTTCTAAAACTTGTTTAACCTAACGCGTATAAGTTCTCCGGTAGTGATTAGTCCACTGCCGGTTAAGTAAACTAATAAACTAAAGGTAGGAATTGGACGGGAAATGTAAAAGTTCGAAGTTATAATTATAAAATAATAACATAAGAAACTAATGGTGAAATAAAGTATAGAAACCTTGATATCTGGGAATTATTTACAACAAAGTTAGACGTATGTAAAATGCACATGCCAACGTTATGCCTGGTTGAAGCTGAACCCTTTAAATCGAAGACGTGGCCCATCCATTGTATTGTAGAAGAATATAGGCTGACATAACTAAACATAGGCAAGTTCAAATAGTAATTCATGCGTCTTGGTTGAACGGTTTAAACGGGTTCCAACTCTGCCAATATTTTTGATTCCCAAAGCATTAATTAATCGGGATAAAAGCCCGGCGCCGTCCCCGCCACGCCAGGGTAATACGCGTTTCGATTTCGTTTCCGTCACGGCCAGACGTCTCAACATATTTGGATCCGACCCAAATAATTGCGCGTCGAGTGTCCGCTGTATTGGTTTTATTTTTGCGTTATTTGTAATGCAAATGGTCTCGTATACGGTCAATTTGTTTTGTCAAGATGAGGTGCTTTCTACGGCCCCGTTGTTCGCGCGTCGTGCGACTGCAAATGTTCTAAACAAACACGCCTATGGTAATTTCACTTGGTCACATTTCGCATGTGTGTCGCTGTTTCTAATCTTCGGGATGGGTGCGTATAGTTTATTCTTTCTTTTACTTTCAAATTACACAGTACCAAGTCGCATTCCTGCTTGTTTGCTTGGGTAATAACCGCTGTAGGAATTGTTGGTTTATGATAATCGGTATGGTCAAGCAAATATTAGTTATATTTGATAATGTGAAACGACTCGTGTTTATTAGTTGACTTTATATCCATACCCAGGAATTCTAGCTTTTTTATTGGGTTTAATCGTTCAGAACTCGATCAGGCTTGTCCCTGTTTTGTCCAGAAATGGATTGTGTCAATAACACAGATGTTTCATGAGCATCAAGGATAAAAACCGGAAATAGTTCGTATCCGATACCACAGAAACGTTTATGATATGGATTGAAATAAAAATTTACGAGTTAATAGCGAAAAATTACATTAACTTCCTTTGAATTCTTAACATCCATCCTGTTTTATCACATGATGTCTAAACTACCAAAAAATCTTTAGCCGTGTTTCAAACTCTTAAACGGATCAGTTTTCTCCAATTCACAACACGCGTTAAACTTTACCCAAAATACGTGATCAGCGTGCACGGCTAAGTCCGCTCGGCCCACAAACATCACCCCGGTTTTTTGTCGCTGTGACACTTTCAATGCTCACAGCCGGATCAAGGCCAAACAGTACGTAACGTTACGAAACGTAGACCGTACTCAACAGGTGTACGTTAACGTAAACAAAAGTAAACATTGCATACTGTGGTAAACAGATGCTCATATTTATTTCCGCAGGTAGTGCTGGTGTTTCCAAATCAAGCTGTATTTGGAATGGTTGCGTGCATAGAACTCTCCTCACTATAAAGGAGGCTTGAATTTTAATGCATAATGGTCTAAAAAGACTCTTTAAAAATCATAGAGTTGATTAGAACTGTAGCAAGACTAATATAATTTTCAGATTGCGGCTATTGAAATCGAATGCTTGAGGGATTTTACCCGCTAAGTTCTTAATTCAATTTATCGAAATATACTGATTTATAACATGCAATTGGTTTGTATAAATCAGTTGCGAGTTAATAGTATTTTCATAATTATACTCAAGAGTCACACGCATAGTCCTAACTCCATAACATTATACAGAATATAAGTTATGGTATGGATATCAAACTAGGACTTTTAGTCTCTGGCCACCTGGACCCGAAACAAATATATTTGAGTTGCACAAGAGTTTGTCTCCATGCAAGAGGCGAAAACATCACAACCGGCTTCTTAGCCAACGATAGAGGCAGTTAAAATTTGACGAGCTTATAATATTCTCCCACAATCATTAAATACTAGGAATACATTTATGTGTTAGTAATTCATGAACTAATGTACACAATCCTGATAATTTAGCAATGGTTGATGGATGTATTTAATATCAAAGGATGTATTTATTTTGAACTGTACTGAACTTTTCGACGAGAGTGCTGTAGTTTATACAAAAAATACACCTAAGCAAGAAATAAGTAACGTTTAATCCAAACATAAGATTAGGTTAAACAAATATGTTCAAGATAATGGTAATAAATGACTGCCTCGGTGGCGTAGTGGTACTACGGTATGATTGCAAAGCTGAGGTCTCGGGTTCGAATCCCGGGTCGGGCAAAGTGATATTGGATTTTTCTATTCATTATTAACCCGGAGTCAGGAATTTGTGCCCGATATGGCGATAGGCTCGCCCCCTGTCACATTGTGGGACGGAATATACGAGGCGAAACGTGGGTGTTCTGGTAGCACCTCTGCCTACCCCTTCTGGGAAAAAGGCGTGTGTTTATGTATGTAATGGTAATAAAACAGATAATATTTAAGTAAAATTTACGTAAGTAGACAGCAGCTGAGTGCGAGTAACTAGACCAAGCATAACAGAAAATTATTCCTCTTGCAATTTTTACAAAGTGGTGACATATTATCAATTTTCGAGGTTTTTGACATATTCACTTGTAAACAAAACATGCGAATCACAACAATTTATCAAACAACATTCCGAAAGTCTATGGCATACTTAACTAGTGATATCACATACAATGTGTGTCACAATTCATAAGGGCGTTGTGGATGCCATGACGTATAACTTATAAGGCTGCAGCCGAGGTTCAATGCCCTGGTCTCATCTGCAGCCCACTACTGCTTAGTTCTGACTCACATCTATCGTATTCATGTTTATAGAAAATAATTGATTTCAATAGATAAAATACGAATCCAAGTGAAAATTGTTACAATTGTTACCATACTTGCTTATCCAACAACACCTTGGAGAAGAATTCCTGACTAGTTAAAACAGAATTATAAAATATCGAATATACACCAACCCGCACTAGGCCAGCGTGATGGATTATATGGCCTAACAACTCTCAATCATCCTCTTGATTGTAAAGAAGGCTCGTGCCCTGCAGTGGTCCGTATCTGGGCTGATACAGAATACATGACATATACCAATGACGTTTTACAAAGCATATATCGGTAAAAATTATGCCACGCTCCAAAATTTACGTTTCGTCGATAAATATTTTAGTAGGAGCATTTTTTGTGACGTTATTAGCTACGGTCTAGTTCTAGGTAAACAAGGTCAATGTCTAATAGTAAATGAGATAAAAAGTATAAGTATTTTTTATTAACACAACTGCCCCAATACGAGTATACTGTTCATAATATAATACTTGCTTAAGAAAGTTTTAAATAATAAGATCTCTTAAACAACTTGTGTGCATGAAGAGTAATATTATAACAGTTGATGGAACGAACGAGGACTTGGCGTCTCTAACCATACCAGTGCGACGCAGGCGGTAGTTAATGTTTGTATCTACTAATGCATGATATTATATAATATTGACTAAGATGGCCTACACTCTACACAGTAGTCCTTGTCCCGCCCACAAACAAGCAGTCCCACGCGACGCCCACAGCTGAAGTGCTGTCGTTGCCCAATGCCGAATGATTGAGACACAGGAAACTATTGTATTTATGGATATAAAAACTATTCGATAGCCAATGTTTAAAGTGAAAGCTGTCCGGATTAACTCTACATTGATATGATGTGAGAAAGTTTTATAAAATGACGGCAAATTGTTTAAGAGCGTCGTGTGTCGCCGTTGACTTACTGAAGATCTATTAAATAAACCTACAACATAGAAATACTGTATCTCGTTGCGTTAACGATAGTCATGCGTGAATTACTTTAATTACTCGTAGTAAAAATTGAGCTTAATGACATTTGAAATCTGAGTAACCTTAACTATTGTAGACATTCGAGATGGTCGCGGTTTCCAATCCTAAGACACACCTTGGATTTTTCAAGAATCTTTGGTATGTTTTTAGTCACTTATTACACATTTTAATGGTGAAAGAAACATTGAAAGGAAATCTGCACACCATGGAGATTAGAGACCTATACAAGAATTTCTGTGGAATGTGATTTCCGCCAACCTAACAGGCCCGCGTGTTCGGCTATAGTCGCAGCCCTCTCAATGGAACTTCCAGACTCAACACTGAGTGTATTTGAGCTGATATATTATATTTCTATATTAAAATATCTGTATTATATTAAAAACTTAGTCACGTGTAAAAATAGGCTTACGATTTAAAACCAATACTTATCTTTTCCAAACCATTGACATCTCAAATAAAATATACTACTGATAGTTATATCATAATGGTGTGTTACATACTAACGTTGAGTAATATCTGTGAATGAACAGGGCCTAAACTGAAGGCCGTGAATGAAAGATACTTATAAACAGCAGAGGAACTGTGATCATTTTGTCATCGAAATTTTATTCTCATAAGTCCGCATCATGGTTATGGTTATTTCATTTAGGCGGTGTATGAGGCACACAAGACTTAAACCATACCTATATGACTTGATTCCAGTACGAATATGTTATTAATTGTATTTATGTATTACAGTTTAACCCCTTCTCACCCTCACCCTCAAACGTCGAAAGCTCGAAAAATATGACTGGCCAACTCTTACGATCACTTTCGATCATATTAGCCACTTCGACTGCCATATAAAAGGACATATCAAACCAATAACACCAGCAATACAGCAAAGATAAAAAATAATTTTAAGAAATTAAACCGACTTCAAAATTGTAATAAAACAAGAGAAATAAAACTAATCTTTTAATAAATCTTAAAATTAACTAAATATTCCGACAATTTTTTGAGCTCGGTGCCAGCCGACCAGCTTTGCCCCGCAGTTTTACCCGCATAGTTCGTAGCGTGATTTTATCATACCTATAGCTTATAGAAGGCCAGTTGGCACAGACCTCAAAAAATTGTTGGAATATTTAAGATTTATTAAAAGATTTGTTTTATTTCTCTCTTTTTACTACAATTTTGAAGTCGGTTTAATTTGTTTTTTTTTTTTGGAGTCGATTAAAAATACAAGCGTCCGTCATTCAATCACTTTCTTTCATTAAGCACAATCCGTCCACACGTTACATCAGCGAATTTCACGAGACGCCCACTTCCCGCGCGACTGCCAATTGGTACACTTTCCTAAGCTATATAAAAACGCACGTTCCGGGCGGTTATTGAAGAATTATTCGGTCACGCGTTTGTTGTGCTTTCGAATAAAAAATTTTTTTTCGTCACAAATAGTCATGCAACGTTTTGGTTTTGGTACGAATGATGTAAGCCGTGTAATCGAATGACTATTCGCATTTTTTTACGTTCGTAGGAGATTGAATTGACTGTCTCAAACGTGGTATGTGGGTAGCTTCTTCGTATGTGTCCGGATATCGACAGTACACGACTAGAAAACCCGTCTCAGTGGCCTATGCAAGTGTGTCGGGATACGGGATCAGTCAGTTTCCATCCGTCCAACAGCAAAGCAAGAAATTTACGTAGGTTTTGAAAGATCAGTAGTACGATCCCTATGGAGTTGATCCATTTGTACTGAAGTTGATATTAGAGCTGTACTACTAGATCATTAATGGATAGATATGTCTGGTTCTGTGGTAGTGTTGACAAAGACTTTAATTTGCCATATTCTGTCTTCTTGCCATATTAACACGTTGAACGCCGTGTGAAAAATCGAGACTTTCCGTACAGGTTATAGGGCTCACCGGTGGGCCTTTCCTTACTGTACCATTCAAGCCATGTAGGTCACCCGTGAGCCGCATGACAGGTTCAACGAAAACGTTTCCTATAAACCACAGATTGCCGCTATCAAACAAAATGTACATATAAATGAGCCGCGTGGCCCTGTAGCTTAAGCGGACGGCGTGGTTTTCAAATCCAATAGAAACTAGTATGATTTTTCGAGGTTATTGTAAGATGCTAGGGTTGTCTTACTATTCAGTCGAAGTTATTATTTTGATCATGTAATGTAAATCAAACCAATAAATAATTATGAATATTTATTAATTAAAATATAAAAAAACATAACATTTCTTCTTCAGCAATTAAAAATCTCGCAATGAACATTTACAAAGTTGCATATTACAATATTTATAAAGTTTTAACAATCACATTATGGCACTTCTTTCTATCATAACATTATACTAAAACTAATAATTTATAATAAAATATAAAAAAATCAATGATGAATTTTGTTAAAACAAGGTAAACAGAGGTAAGGTTTAGTTGGACAGTTTTCGCAATAAGTAGACACCTTTTTCGTCTTTGTTTTAGCCTGTTTGCTGCCCATGATTGGTACGTTTTCTGCGTAACATTGGCGACATGTTCTTCTAACTTTTCTAGCTAACCCATCTTTCTTTTCCAGGACGTGTTTAATTCTCTTCGGTCTTTCTACATGCGCAGTATTTTGTTGCACTCCACAAAGATTCATCATTATAAATCTTCTAAAATCTACCATTTGTATGTTTTTTTTAGTTGCTGATTTATATAGCGTCAGAGCATTTACAATCGCTGTATTAAGTAATAAGTCGAAGGCTAACTTTTTATACCACTTTACGGATTTCCGCAACGGCGACGAATATGCAGACATCTGATCAGATAAATCGACTGCTCCTTTGGCTTTATTGTAGTCGACAATGATCTGCGGTTTCATGACTACATCACCGTGACGTTTTCTTATTTTTGCAAATCGATCTGAGTGTTTGGTTGACAAAACCAACACTTCTCTTTTGTCCCTCCATTTCATTGCAGTAATACCATCACGACTTTCTCTAGCAATGTATGCTCCCTTTTTAAGTTTAGTACTTACGACAGTTTTTGGGAGGTGCCTCCTGTTTTTTCGGATTGTTCCTACCAAATGTGTTTCGTTTTCAAGTAAAGTCCTTGCTAATTGGATGCTTGTATACCAATTATCAGTGTAAAGGGTGTGCCCTTTATTTAACAGACCGCTAAGCAAATGCATGACTACAGTATAAGGAGTGGTATTTGTTGTTTCGTAATTTTTTCCAGCATAAATACTTATTCTATATGTGTATCCTGGAACACAGCATAGTTTGAATTCTTTGATGCCATATTTGTGGCGTTTTTGTTTATTGTATTGTCTAAATACAATTCTGCCCCGAAACGGAACAACACTTTCGTCTATGCACAGGTCTTCGCCGGGTGTATAATACATCTGAAATTGTTCATTTATAACATGCAAAAGGTTGCGAATACGATGAAGGCGATCTTCTTTGTTTATCTCATCGTTTTGTGAAAAGTGAAGCATCTGTAATATCAATTCAAATCTATTTCGTGACATTATAGTGCGTGGAAACGGATGACCTATAATATCCTTCGTTGACCAATAGTCCGCCAACCTAGGAAGCTTTGTTATGCCCATAAACATGATTAATCCAAAAAAATTCTTAGTTTCGACAAGATCTGTTGGTGTCCATTTGCGAAGCCTTGCAAAGCGTGAAGCTTCTCCTGTGTTAACAATTTTGTTTATAGCAAATTGATTAGTGCGGTCAGCTATTTCTTTAAAAACACTGTCAGGAACCATTAGTTGGAAAAAGTCAGATGGAGAAGCGTTTCGCATATTCGAGCAAAGGTTAGTGGGCAAGCCAGGATGTTCCGTAAAGGGAATTATTTTTCGTTGATTACCTTTAGGGATTGACCAGGTGTCCGATGGCGCTGTGTTACCTGTAAAAATAAAATATTCCTACAAAGTAATACTTATAAACAAATTGCAGGTACGTACGATTCTCAAATGTATATGCAACAGACAAATCGTGGGCAATAGATAGTTAAAAAATAAATAAATAATGATGACTTACCAATAGTATCGGCAATAACCCTTGAGATTTCATCCTCGCTACTCTCACTCTCTGACAAAATAATTCGGCGGTATCTCTTTTTTGTTGGTTGGACGTCTTCATCGGAATCTATTTGAAAACTATGATTCAGAAGATTAATTTCAATATTCTCTAACTGTATAATCTCCTCTTGTGTTAACTCGAAATTTTCAAACTCATCCATTTTTGCATTCAAAGTGTAACATAACTTAGGTACTTATCGACGAACGCAACGCGTGATACTAACCGAGTAACCGTCCGAAGTTGATCGCTGCACACGAAGCGCGCGCGCGGGCGGGTGAGCGACGGCATGACCCCGCGGCCCCCGCCAACGGATAATTCGTATTCCTTCGTAAGAGGCCACGGGACCCACCGGTGAGCCTTTTGCTATATCACTAAAACTAGGCGGTAAAAGTAGCAAATTTTTATTTTCTATACATATTACCGCATTTTATAAACTTTGGGATGAAAATCTGAAGTTGATAAAAATTTGCGTTTTCATTGTTTTGGCATGGCTCAAACGAAATAATACGCTAGGCTCACCGGTGGGCCGTAAAGCGTTCAACGTGTTAACAATAAGCCCGGCAACTTCTATAACCGAATATGGAGAAGAATGTGCAAGCATAACGATCAATATTTTTAAAGATAATTAAATAATCCCTTCTCGTATTCAACAAAATTGTGATATCAAGAGATTAAAATATCATAAATTGACCCAAATCTAATCCGATTTTTTATGTTATTATAAAATAGTTATGGACATCTGCTAGCATCTATAAGAAAATATGAATACCCAGTAACGTCTGGCATTTAAAAACTCTCATAACATCTGAGATATGTTAACATTGACCCAGAAATTACAAAAAGTTCCGATAGCTATGGCAATAAATCTGAGGCGTCGGTAATATCATGGATTTATTCGCGCAGCCGACGGGGGCAAAAAAGGTTCGTTCACACGGTCACGTCGTTGGCGATCGTATTGAATACCGGACCTCAGCAAATGTATTGCAGATGTACACGATTTGCAATACTGTCACGAAATGGGCAATAAAATTCATATACTATGTGAATCATGCATTCCAGATCTTTTTCAGGCATCCATGAGACCACTAATAAATGTAATGAATTATTTATTTGTAAGTAATGGAAAACTTAAAGCAATTTAACGCTAAGTGTTCCCAGGTCGAGCCAATACTTATTTATTTGATGAAAAACTACATTGAGCTTTTGTTTTGATTTCAGGTACTTATTTGATTTTCGATCTCCTATGACATCTAAATGTAAGTAAATGTTACTATTATGGCCAATTGCGCATACTAACTTTTACGATAACTTTAATTTTGACAATGTCAGCCCCATACATTTGTAACGTATTTGCGATTGCTAATGTATGAGATTGACAGTTTGTGCAATTGGCCCTTAGTGTATCTGTATAATGAAAACAAATTATGCCACACCGGTCTTTCAACAACAACAAAGTTTCAGTGTGTGAAATATTCTACGGGGGTTTTGGAATTACAAACAATAAAAATAATAGCTGGATCAACATTTTTTCCTAGTATTTTTTGACACAGTACGTACAATGTGTAGTCCTTAAACATGCACACGCAATTCAAGAGTTTTGCAATTTCGACTTATCGACCTAGACAATGTAAAAGACTGCTAGATTCACATACTTCTTAATAGAATCTGATACAGCATTGCGTAACAATATTACACGTGACATTAGTCATGGTGTTAGCCCGTTCTACAGCACCACTTTTGTTCAAACATGTGACGTATGCTGTATCTCAGTTTCTCCTTGCCACTATCTGATAAGCCAGCGACATATCAATGATGCAGCGCTCTTAACCATCGCAAGGTCGTTCCGTATGGGCCTTAATTAAAAATTGTTATTGTGGAATTAAATTTGGTAATATTTTTATGGGACAGGATTATCAAAATGTGTGGGTTCTAAATGTTCAAATTAATCGTTTGACAATGTTCATTCCATAAATGTCGTAGGCATATTAGATTGTTATGTTGTAGATCGCCACTATAGTGCCCAAATAATTAAGTCTAGTGCGTTGTTAATAGCTGAATTTATTATGCTATCTTTCCTTAAATGATTAAGATACGTATAATCCTAATTAAACTTTATTTCAAATGCAATATGAAGTAAACGTACATACATTGTTGGTTTTATTAGTACTCTTGATTGCCGAGACATACAAATCGTTTCTTTTCTCGCTCCTTTCATCCTCAGAAAACCAGCAACGCATCTATAATATTTGTTGTATCAATATCTTTACCGACTTTCTTCACGTTCATTAGAGAATTAGAAGTTTTGTTGCTAATATTGTTTCTAAGTATTCTTGCAGCATCTGTCCAACCATTGTGAACGTGGTAATCACTAGCTCTTTGTATTATTTTAGTTTACATATTTTTACTGAAACTACGTTGCCTTAAACTAAATATATATTATTGCAAGTACCCAACAATGCTGGGTTACTTTGTCTTACAGTATTACATGTGCTTTGGTTTGTAACTATTGCATTTAGCATATTTGTTTTTTTACATAAACAACGTTGTCGTCATGACTAGTGTAATATATTATGCTCTATTAACCTGCTCGATTCACTTTTCCTCTTCGTGTTATGCTTGGTCCAATTCCATTTTCTGTCACTGTCACCTATTTGGTGTCCTATTATTTTTGTAGAGACTCATGTGCTTAAAACAGTATATGAAATTCCATTATCAATACATTTTGTTATTTTAGTACGTCAACTGCATTCACTAACACTTATTGCAAAATTTGTCATCAATCGAGGACATTTGAGTCATTATTGAGATATCCCAAGATAAAGTCTTAAAAATCTCTAGGTTTTGTTTGTTCTTGTTTTGACGTATATATATTTTTTATTCGATGCATATCCATCTTCTTTTGACCATCATTATCATCTCGTAGTGACTGTGGCTATAATGGCGTACCTATATTTACCTACTTCTCAACCCCATTATGTCGGTTGTCATGTATCTACCAATCAGCCCATTTAACGTCAGTTTCCCATTACTGTATAAGGGAAGTGGGTACTTTACGCTTCCCTAACCTCGTAATTCGTATGATACTCAAGTACTTTTAGCACGTCAACAAGAAACCACTTAAAAACGAAATAGACAAAGGCAGAAGAGTGTCTAGGATCATATCAATTTGTTTTTCGATAGATGTACACTCAAAATCTCAAGTGATTTTCAAAAGGATCATCATCACCATCAGCCCTTCCGCGTCCACTGCTGGACATAGGCTCAATCTTCAAAAGGATAATGACAATAAAATAGAAAGTGCACTTGATGTTAACAAGAAAGAAGTACATTCCAAAACAATGAAGATAGAAATTGTTGTATTGGACAACAGTGTTAGTGCTGACTCAAACAATGAAAATATATGTTCCATTGTTGGTGTAGGCACACGAATTCAAGTACATGTGCACATGGCCCCGCACAGAATCACCGATAACGTTATCTGTTGCCTTATCGAGACATTTGGGTTCTGCTTCACTGTTTTCATGTTTTTTTTCTATGCACACACTATCACGAATGTATTTCTTTGTTCTGTTTCGATAATGTTGCATTGTTTTTCTAGTACGTTTAAGCTGAGGATTTGATGTGACGACAAATTTTTGTTTAGACGACGATGGTTTAAGAATAGCAGGAAAACGATGCTTATATTATGACTATGTTGTGGAGACGTTCTTCACGGTTTCTATTTATTAGGCATTAGATAATAAATTGAAAATTATTTTGTATTAGCTAGATTTTATTCTATTTCTGTTCCGAAATCAATTCTTTAACATCATGACACTTTCCCATATGATCTATGCAAACAATAAAAACAAAAATCTAAATGCAATCAGCCCATCTCTTCAGAGACGTCTGATGATGTAAATATGAGTTATTATTCATTGCATCATCAATGTACATACATAGGTATGCGACAGCTCAGCTCACCTCATTTGGAATGGGTCCAAAAACGGCGCCCGCGTTACACGAACCCAGCGGGTGAACGAACCTTCCCACGCGAATTTGCGAAATCAACGCAAATTGAGGTACTCCAGAGGTCTGTCTCTTATGGTCATTACAAGATCAAGGTGTCACGCCAACGCGCCCGCCTATGACGTGTCTGGACTAGTCGCTACGCTCTCAAACTTTTAAAGCCAGGAACAAAATTATATGTTACCGCTTAGGTTTAATTTAAGAGAATTTTTTAAGAGAATATTCTTTCAAGGCCAATGCTATGTTATGAGGCCTATGTTCAGAAGTGGACTTCCTTTGGCTGATGGATTGGATTCTTTCAAACTTTTATAGCTCTCACAGTGACCTTAGTTTGAACGAGCTTTAACAAAAAATATAGCTGAGTAATTAGAGATTGAAGCTATTCTGAGTAAATTAATTAATGTCAGTCTTCATGGTGTATTTAGTAATTGACTACATTCCGTCAAGTTAAATTATCTGCTTTGCCTCTTCCTTCGGCTTATTAATTAGTTATTAGATACGGTTTTTTGTTGTACCGTAGGTCGCTTATATCCTGAGGTTCTAAACACAAAATAGCAAAGTGGACGCCAAATTAATAAATTACTGCCGTGACATAAATGATAGTCCTGTTGTAACTAGTTTTAGTTTCTTTGTAGATGAAATCGATTTTCATCATGTACCTAAGTTGGCTTATTTCCTACTATTGAGACGACAAAAAAGACACTATTCATGTATTTTTTTTCTAATACCTATATTTTGAAAAGAATAGTTATGAGCACATAATGTTTACACCTTCTAAGTAAACGCTGGTATAACCAAAATATAAACTATTTACGTATGCCAATGACAAATCCATTAACAGTATACCTCGTACCCGAAATTTCATAAAGCAGTTATTGCCAAATAGTCGACGACGCCTATCTATGTCCTCGACGACTTCTAGGGCCATAACTGAACGATCACGAACCGCTTACGAAAATGTACAAACGATCTGTCGCTTAGACGATGTGTGTTAATTTGTTGCGAAATTATAAGTACAAACGTTAAATGCATAACATGTTTGTGCCGTCATAACGATTACAATGGTGATAGTTGCTTATGGTGCTGGTGCAGATATTCGGTCAAAAATAATGGTTGTTTGTATATTGATCTGATTTACATCGTCTTGTGTATAGTATCCTTGGTTGTAATACTTTAATTCTATATTTGTTCTTGTAGAAGAAACCATGCACTATCTGCATATTGTGGAACGATGTTTGAATCTCACTTTGTTGCAATATAGATGAAGAGTCATTTGCCAGTGCATAAACTAAAAATATAAGTTTATATCAATGACTACATGTGGTGGAATTACAAAAAAATATTATTTTTATTAAAAAATATACGGGAAAATGTATTTGGGTGATTTCCAATCAGTCCATAGAAACACGCCTGTGGCCTGATATTAAAAGTTATTTATAATACAGATTCACAATTATTTGTGAATCATTACCGCGGCCAAACACATGTCGTTTCCGAACATGTATGTCACCGACCCGTGCGTTCATTAGTTTTTTCATTACACGATAATTTTCTATGAAAACAGAATCACTGTTGCGTACGTTCCTTTTAATGTTACTATTATACTCTATGTTTATTTAAATAGTATTCAAAATAATCCGCACGTCAAGATAGCACATTAATTTCACACAATCTGCATTCGATCTTAAATGTGGCCTAAATTATGCTAAAAGTAGGGCACGAAGGATGTCACAATGCTGGAACTGAAACTCTTCCGGAAGAAGACCAGTGACGTATCGAGTCCATCGTCAACGTGGAATTACGTAAGGACTGCCACAGACGCCGCTTATATCCGTAGGGCGGCCGAGATACCGACATAGGTGTTGATGCTGGCAAACAGAAAGAAACTGTAATATGAATGGATAAGGTTGATTTTATTTTCTCGGACGTGGACGTTTATGACGTGGCCCGCGCCGCATGGCCGTCCGCCAGGCCAGGCCGTGATGTGACTATTCCCGTCTGGCAAGCTGGTTACAGTGTCCAACGTGTGGCTAGCACACTTGCGCGTGTCGCAAAACGCGTGGTTTCTCTTTGACTGCATGCAGATCACTTCTGATTTCGTTTTTAAAATTATCTTCGTTAGTTTCATTCAAAAGTTATTTATTTGGTCGCAATACAATAATTTTGGCAATCAATTCATATTAACAGAATATTAATAGTATAATACGATCCGTTTGTTACTTTAAACAGCATAATATCCATTTTATCCAAGAAGTGTTCTATTAATTACGATAAAACTGTTCTTAACTTTTAACCCACTTCTAAAAAGAAGGAGGTTCTTGCTTTGCCAGAATATTTTTTTTATGTATGATCACCGATTTCGAAGATACCTGAACCAGTTTAGAAAATTCATTTTTTAGTTCAAAGCGTATCAGCGTTCACAGGCGTTCCCATAAAAAAATGTTGAAAGTCTGATAAATATTTTTGACCTGGAGAGTAAAACTCCTCAAAATTGAGTAGAACACCAATGTTGTTTTTTTTGCATTAGGTTAATTTCAAAATTTATGCTACGAACTCGTTATCGAATAAGACATCCATCCTGTCAGTTTTTCTGATCGTTGTAGTCTAAAACTGGGTAAGATAAGGTAAGGGCGCAGGATACAGGCCGCTTCCAACATGTCTATGTGGCGATCCACAGGGAAGGCCTATGTTCAGCAGTGGACTTCCTGTGGCTTAAGAAGGGGAAAGAGAGAGAGTAGTCCAAGAGTTCAGGCCATATTACAACAGAACCGATGACAGGCAAAAACAACTATATCCGGGCAAAAAGACAACAGTAGTTAATTTTCAATCCTAAAAACTGGATAGTTTTTATCTGCATGACCGTATATGTATACTATGCTTGCATATCAAGGTGTCTCTTCAACACCTATCGCATAATGTTTACACACGAATATCGTGATAATTAAACAAAAGAACCATACCTGTAATGCTGTGCTGTAATGCGATCGTCATGCGTCATTAATTGATTTAATATTTGGCGATGTGGCGACTCCATTAATAATGCAAATCGAGCTTTATTTGGAAGCCTTTGAATGTTTGGCAACTGATTGATGTTGTTATATCATGACTTACAGTTTATGTATCAGCTCCAACCAAAGTTAATAGCTTGGTTGTAGTTGTTTGAAATGAAACGACATTCTTTTTATCAGGCCGTAAACAATTAAATGAAATTATAATATATTAACTAAACTTACATCCGAGCATATTTTTGTGCAGGGCACGGGCCTCCTCTACAATCGAGAGTTCGATTGAGAGCGGTTAGGCCATATAGTCCACCACGCTGGCCTAGTGCGGGTTGGCGGACTTTTACATACCATAGAAATTTATACAAATCGCTATTTTGTCATATATACTCTCTTTTCTTACGAATTATGTTATAATTAAATAAAAGAAAATAGGGGCAGCACATAAAATTCAATTCTATAAAAAATATTAATACATAACTAAGCAGGTTATCCAACTCCACATTGCTCTACGAACTGTTTACAAAAACACGAGTTTAAACACATCAACGCGAGGATCGTACAGTCCCCATACTTAATTGTCGCACGCGTTAACTTATCTGGTGGCTTGTAAAGTCGTAGCCAGCCATTAAAAGCGAACTATCTCTTCCCGAGATAAACGCGTTTATTGATATTGGTGTCCGGTGGTACAAAAAGGGGCACACTGGAACCTGTCCGCGCTACGTGTTACAACGCCGGTCTAGTCGGGCAAGTTTCAAACGTCTAGCGTTGTGACTGCTTTGAGTAGGCTCGCTGTAACCGTGACTCGACGTTTTAGAACTCGGATTATGAGTATTTCTGACAATATGGAGTCAGAATTATGTAATACATAAATTTTTGGGTCTTTTTGTTTATAATTATTTGCATGAGTTGGCTAGTATATGAGGTATTTTTTTAAAATGCGCATTAATCCTGGATAAATTATCAAAATGAAACAAATATCCCATTCAACTTGAGAGTTGAAGAGGATAATTCATGTATTTGCGTTTGGAAACTCAATATCGGTTGTACAGTTTGAAGAGGCTATTTCGTTCCTCTATTAGTATGCTCGATTAAACCCATTGATGATTACATACATTTGAGTGAAGTGTCTAGTAGCATTATCATTTTCGAAATGGTTTCAATAAGTGATTATCTTAGTTCGAGTTTTTAAACTAACGCTCTATCTTAACTTCATTTCAAGTACTTTTCATTAGATCTCATAATTTTATTTTATGCTCAAAAATGCAGATATGTCGCAGAATTACTTTTTTTTACACAAATTGTGAAGTTGGCTTGACTTTTTTTTCTATTTTTCATATTTAACGTGCACTATTCTTTCCTGGACACCTTGCGTAGTATTGTTAACATATGATTTAACTTCGTTGAAATTATTGGTAATTGAGATACTATATTTCAAATCTTTGATTTGTCTAGTATTGCCAATGACCATTGAATTTCTCCTAGACTCAGACCGAGTATTGTGAACAAGCGTGGCGCTTCACTAGGCGACACTGTAGGTATACATAATGCGTTTTCCAATGCATTCTACGCGATTGGTCGCGTGGAATCCGGTCTCGATGGCCGCCAACGTTTATGAATTATACGCTCAATTACATTTTTGTTTGTTAAAAATCATCATCGCTGATGGCTCCCATTAGAGCCCCGTTGGATGCTGCGAAATTTTTAATTGTTCCACCTTGGTTTAATTCGTCCTTTTCGTCAAGTTTTATTTCATCAGTATTCGGGAAATGTGTTTATAAATGAACACTATTGGATCCTTTAAACGTCATGTATGGCGTTTTCAAGCGACTGAATAGGGCATTATTAACGATATCTTCTGTTAGGTATCTTCATTAGAATGTACCGGATGCCTGTATCATCTCGAACGCAGTTTTTATACCGTTTATTTTAAACAATAGAAACTGTTATTTGCAGTAGACTAAAAGAAAATATTCTTTATTCAAGAATTATTAAATAATACTACCACTGTGTAGACTCTCTCACCAACCTTTCATCGAGGCGACCTATATCTGTTTTTCTCTTCTTTTTTTGTTTTTCTTTCTTCGGATATATGCTGCTAAGATAGAATATGCTGACAAAACATAAGGGGAATTCGATCCTCGCACCAATGTACTGTTTCCACAAATATTTAGACCGATTCGTATTTTCTGATATACAAAATACGTATTTATATTTGAGTGTAAGTTCGGAGTGTGGCTGATGGGTTGAAAAATAGCATCAAGATTATTCAAGAGTTGCACATTGCATACGCTAACTGATCGATATTTACATTGGCCTCATTGCGCTTCCCATCATAAGAGCTCGCAGCTAATCTGTTATAATAGGGCTAAAAGTTTAATTCAATTTGTATGATTTCACGGTTCATGTTAGAAATGCAATTAACTTGGCAGTACGGCGCTCCACTTTCGTCACACCATTCGTGTGCCGCAAAACAGATGTTATGAAATGCAAAAATTGTAAGCGTCCCCCGAGCTCTCTTTGTGACGTGGTTGCTAATGATGTTAGTTTCCTACTTTACTTGGATGATGCACAATAGCAAAAATGGCTGGTCCAATTACGGGAGTTGTGCCTAAAAGCAGTTGTTAAGGAGTTCCTATGCTCATGTTCCTGTTTGCAACTTAATAAAAGGAAGGATTTACCAAAGTAGTAAAGAAAATGTATTAAAACTGGTGTAAAGCGATAATAATGTATTCCGAATTAAAACTCTATGTAATAAATATCATAAGTTGAAATATGCGCACTTTTTTTTATAATGAAATTCACAATGAATTTTTATATCGGATTTTTAATATTACCAACATTAACAACTATAGTGTTTACGTCGCCATTTCCAAAACTAAACACAAAATCGAACATGTCTATGGACCATTATGGTCTGCCTCTTGGATTCGGATCCCACGGTGTTCGGCGAACGATAGTGAAAACAAGGTCGCCATGCCGCGCGGACATTTCGGCTGTATCACTTGTTTGTCGATCGCCCACGCAGGACACAAATCCTTTACTGTAACTAGTAACTAGATAATATTTACGCATAGCTGTGTAATCGCAGTCAATTTACGCATAGTTTAGTTCGTGTATTAGCATTTTACTGCAAAATATGAAGCTAAACTACGCATAGTTTTGTATTGTCTGGATTAACTTATTAAAATTAAATTCTCAATAGTTGGAACTTGGAGCACTTCAAATAAGTTGTATAACGTTTAGGATTTCTCTAAATAAGTAAAGGGTGCGTATACCTAGTGCCGGTAGCGTTGTGACCTTGTGATAATTAATAAGAGTTTCATAAAAGGTACATTGACTGCTACTATGAATTGTGTTATAATACTGTGTGTGAATTTCAATTCATATACACATATATGAGCATTGATTACAGAATGTTGATTTACTATACGAGAGCTTAATTTGTCCTTTTCAGGCATCTTTAACTTTAAATTTAGTATTATATTTTTATACAAAATGATTTGTTTTTATTATGAACATGCGTTAAATGTCCGAATACGCATATTTCATTCTACTTTCGTATGTGGTTAAAATAAAACTCTCGCATCTACATTTTATTAGTTGACAAACGTTCGCCCGCGATCCCAAAAAGAAATGGGGTCAAGATGAAACATTTGAGATTTATTTCTGCGCGTGTATATTAGTTTCATTTTACGAGTGATGGTGTTACTCGAGGCCGCCAAATCTACGTTATGTTAGTGCATCATCAAAGGATTGAAGACCTAAATAGTGTTTTTTTATGAAGTGTGCCGAGATTTGAGATGATTCAATTTTGGTCTGTTTAATTTAGATATTTCATACTACATTTTGCAGGATGTCGATGTTTTTGTTTGATGTTTTTATTAAAGTTCGGTTCTGATAAATGATACAAAAATTTACACCAAATATGTTTTCAATTTCACTAATTATCCTTCCATGTAATACCGTCGATAATCGTAATATAAATTAACAATAATTACGGAATAAAACCCCCAATGCTCATACCGTTGTAAGCAACGGCCCAATTACGATTCAAATTCAAGATTCCGAGTTCGCAACAAATATTATAATGTTTAATGTAACTCCATTGTGCCACATACAAAGTGCGTCTTCAATTTGGATTTTCGTAACGCGCAGCAGGAATGCGGCGAGTGAACGTGCAAACAGCTGCCGCTGTGTGCTCTCCGGAACAACTGCAAATGTCACTGTGGCGCAAACTCGATCGCCGGTGTTGTTGAAGACATTGAGAAAGATATAGGATAAATAAACAAAGAAGAAAATACTATAGGAGTAACACTAAAAGGAAAAACAGAATGGCGTAAGGCAAAAGTTGACATTTAAAGACGATATGTTGAGAAATTCGGGGGTAAAAAAGAAAGATCACTTAACATTTGTCACAGTAATAAGAAAAGTCAAAGCAAATTGGCATAAAAATAAGAATTAAAACAAAAAATGTCATAATCGAGAGTCTAGACGATGAGAGACAAGTTATCATCTCAAAATTATTGCTATAGGATTTAGGATGAATTTGAAGAAAGCACTGTGTTTTTCTTCGAAGTGATTCATGAATGTAGTTTCTGACACCGTGCACATGAATGTTGCAAATTAACGAAGGGTACCTGAAATAAAGCATATGAACGTTGTAATTTTTCTAAGTTGGATGTGACGAGTGCGTCTTACGAAAGGGAATTTAGATAACACCTAAAGATTTAATTGAAGTTTTTAATATTAGACGTCTTACAGAGTTTATTCAGGTTCAATCCTGGATTACAAAGTTTCCTCCATTTTCTGCAACGTAGCCTGGCTAGACATATTAATTTGGCGCCAGTCGTTTTTCCGTCCCTAGAACATTGTACTTGGAATAAAGTAATTGTTTGCAGCGTAAAAATATAGAAAAAATCTTTCAAATATCTTCTAAAATTTCTTTAAATTAAAAGCGTCAATGGTTACCGCTTCTTTACTATCACTAACCAGAACACCAATTCTCCGATATAAATCGATATGATTTGATTTCACACTTTCCTGCAAACGCGCCGTCCACACGTGTCTGTTTCGACACCGCATCTGTACAAATATCAGCTGTTTGTTTTTTCATTAGCTTTATTCTCGTACAATTTTGATCGACGGTCGTAGTCTGCTTGGCCAATTTGCCTTTAAAAGGTTGGGAAGTGTTAATAGCTGTCTCGTGGTTTGATGTCGTGAAATTGTTTGTTGTTATTGCAACAAATCGGGGATTTCGTATATCGATGTTGATAGATTGATTATGGAACATAGTACGTAGTATGTACATTGCTAGTTATTAAATATATTTTTGGTTATATGTTTTATTTACTTAAAGATCTGGCATCAAGTTGCTGTAGTTATGTAAAAAAATAATCATGCGTGATTCGTTACTAGAGTAACGAAGTTAACGGTTAGACTAGAGTCTAAACTTTAAATATTCTGGTAAATAACTGCTGAGCACAGCCACCCTCCATATTATAAGACAAAGTTTTCAGCTGACCTTGAAGAATCAAAGGTCCATCAAATACCAGATAATTTAAATCTGTTAAACACTGAAGGAAAACATCGCGAGGAAACCTGCATACCGTAGCGATTTTTAAACAATTTCTACGATATGTAAGTCCGCCAACCCGCACTAGGCCAGCGTGGTGGACTATATGGCCTAACCACTCTCAATCGATTCTCTCGATTGTAGAGTAGGCCCGCGCCCAGCAGTGGGACGTATAAGGGCTGATAAAAAAAAAAACACTTAACTTAATAATTTGTAACAAAAATTACCCAATATTTACATTGTCGAACAGAAAAAATGCACGGTGGCCAATCGTGATTACTCTGTACAGTCTACACAATATTACGTTATAAGCATTTCTATATTTTTAATAGGTCGAGTTCATTAGTAAATATTGACTCAAGTTTCGCCAATATCACTATTTATCTATTTCTGTATAGATTTGTTCAACACAGATTCTGTTTGTTCAAAAGTTTGTTTGGTAATTAGGGTTGTCAAGTTTATTCTTAGCAACATTTTAGTTATGTTATTTATAAAAATTACCAAACCTTAATTCGTGCTGGTATATGTTAAAATCCTTGATGATGTTAATTTTATCCGATACTTAATGAAAAGAGATCGAAGTTTGGTTGGAAGATGAAAGTGGCAAAAATCTAGTAAGTGACTAAGAGCATGTAAAATGCATGTTAAATGGTCAGGGAAGCAATTATAGCTTTGATCTTACGACTTACGATACTCAAAATCAAATTTATAAGGATTTTAACGAAAAAGGCGAACCTTAGCACCAGCTAGGATCACGGCAGGTCGAAAGAAATTAAGACACTACATTCCTGGTATTCTGGGGATATCTTCTGCCACCAATTCGTTGTCTCTTTCCTCCTCATCTGCAATACTACCAGTGTCCTGCTCGCACGCATCGTCGGCCGCGCCCCGTTCGTCAACCTGCCGCCGTGGCACACATCTCCGGCCTTTGCTTTCTATTTTCGCTTGTCGCCTCCAATTTGAATATATCTGTAAACACGAGCTTATAGTAAATTTGTTCAGAATTGGTGTTTGTATGCGAAAAATAAACACTTTTTTCATATTTGTCTTTGGTGTAAAAACACTTGAAATTGCAATCATGTATGTAGTGAACGAGAAGAAGGCATAAGTAAAAGTGTTCTTTGCTGGCCTTACACGACCGTTACAAAAAAGTAATTTCACCAAATCTTCCCAAAAAACATGCTCCATTCGTGTTTCTTTCATTTAAATTAGCACCTAGGACTTCGATAGTTTGTTAAGAATCAGCAAACTGTCGTATACCTTTATACCTTAAAAACTTGATCCATTACAAAAATTGATACATTCGTTTTTTGGGATGTTTAAGAAATGCCATAATCATTTGAATCTCATAAAGCTATTGTGTACTCACCGTGTCAAGTTTACGGTCGTCCATTGTTTTTACATTTCACATGATTTTACCCTGTCTTTATTACAACGTATTGTCTCGATATGTTAACTATGCGAAGTTGTTTTCGTAAATAATTGAATTCTTTTCGATAGTACAAGTGAATGGTATTTGCTCAGTAATACACCGCCAACACTTATACAAAAGCATAATAATGTCAATTGTTAAAAGTTACGTCATTCTGATGAATGTTTTGGGTGCAATGTCAAATACATTTGCAGGAACGTAGGAGTAGAAATTATATAACTAGATATATCTATTGTATAACATCTTTAATATAGTCCTCATGCAAATGAACTTCACGGAGTACTTAATTCAGAAAGACCATGGATTAAAATAGATGTCCGGATACCTGTAATGCTGTGATATTTAAAGACACAGAAACTGACTTGGATTGTTTCGTTATTGTTGCTACTGTTGCCCCTTTGACCTATTTTAGGGCGACTCAGGCCTAATTGCACAAACTAACTTTACCCATAACTTTCATTTTGAAACTTTCAATCCCATGTCTCAAATGTATTGCAATGAAATTGTCAAAATTCAAGTTATATATATATATATATATATATATATATATATATATATATATATATATTGTTTAATTAAGTTAGTTTATGCAACTAGGCCTTAAAGTTAGCATTGCACTTTAAGCAATAGACAACTTGAGAATTATATTGCTTATAAAAAAGAAAACGAAATAAGTCTTGTCGTTCTCATTTTATTCTCAATATCGGATGTCGATAAACATAATGACTGCTCGAACCACAAATTGTAGCGAGCAAAATACGAGTCGGTAATATCAGTGTGACATTAACCCATTCACGCCCAAAACCTAGTTACAAAATAGCTATTACTTTTCAAATGTGTCCATTAACCAGGCTGTGTTGAAAGTCACAGTTGATCCGGCATGCAGGTCACTCTTCAAATAAAGGGCCCGCGTTACGAAACGGTAACCGGAGCAAAGTAACACAATATGAACACTGAAATCGATAGTTTTTTATACACGAAATAAACACACCATAGTCTGGGGTGGTCTACAATTTTTGATAGTTTTTGTTAAGAGCTGAGCTAACAGCCTACTGTGAGACGATGTGCTGCAGATTGTTGCCTCGTACTGAGGCAAATACCTGTATGATCTAGGCTCGATCGTGTTTGTGGGACTGAAAAGTCCTTTGAATTGTGGAATTATGCATACAATCATCTAAAATTCATCATCATTTTGGAGTCAGTACATATGACTGATTGGTATATTTAAATTAATAGATCGTTCTCTTGTCTCAGCACACCAAGTATCTATACATAAGATTTTCGCTGCATTACTTTTTCTTATATCAACAAAATATAATAAGTAAATATAAATGTTATGCAACTTGAGATCCCAAGTCCAATTTCTCCAGCCGTCAATTTTTTGTATTATATTGTGCCTCGGTCATCATTTCCTCGCAATTGATTCAAATCGTTTTTCTAAAATAGAGCATTTTATATCTACTGCCGAAGCTATGTCTCAATACGTACAATTATCGATGTTGCTAGGTGTTAGCAACGCCGGTGCTTGGCGTTGGCAAATGTATTTCATATACAAAACTCGGTATCACATGTTACGTATACTTAATTACATTTATATTTTCCGTAATAACGCAATATACGTTTCGTGGATTAAGAAATTTTGTTACTTGCGATATTTTACACTATTGATAGTGTAGTTCGTTTAATTATCATGATTTATATAATATGCCATCGGTGTATGTAATTTCCTAGCAATAGTTTTCTTTCTTTCTCTTCTTTTACTTTATGGTTTCGAAACTTAATTTATTGTAGCGTCGATGAGAGCCATCCCTAGAGTGCACATTCCATATCAAGAATATTACCAAAATTGCAAGATATTATACATACTTAAAGTCAAATAGTCTATTTCAATCCTGGAAAAAGGCACGGCTCCTGCAACCAACTAGTTAGATTTTCAGAACCTCTAGAGCGAAACTTGTTAATGATAGCTCTGACACTGCAATAAAATAATATTTACACTAGATTGTAGATGAGCCGAGGTTCACCTTCATGCAAGACAATGAGTACATACAAAACTACGTCCGGCGGTCGTGTCCGCTTGTCCACTTGTGAGCTCAATGGAGCATTCAATACGCCACAATAGACCTTCTCAAAATAGAGCCACTTCACAATGCGCGGCTATTTGTTGCTGTTGCTTCGCGGAGTCTTCGTGTTCGCATTTCGCACGTGACTTGTCGTCTTCGCGAAAGTGTGTGCGAAATTGTGTGACTTGTTTTAACTTGGTTTCCTTTTTTACTTGGATATGATTATATCAATAATATTTTTTTGGATTATGTTTCTTGATTGACATAATACAGAAATGTAGATGTAAATGTCAACTGCTATACAAAGACAAAAAAAGGAAGAGAAAAGGCATTTATCGTTCCATGATGATAAAAAGCAGCATTGAAAAATTTTAACAAGGTATTAATAACTTAGTTCTAATACATGTGTATGTCAAAAACATCCAACTTAATATCATATACTCCGCACTGTTTAGGACTGTCAACGACCACATTATATCATGGAGCTATCAGCAATGCATACTTATTATCACATGAATATTTAGCAGTGTAGAAATATTAATGAGTTTTGCATAACTATTACACTCTGCATTGATATACAAAAATCTAACACGTTGAACTTGACATTAGAAAAACTAGAATTTAAAATGCGTTGGTTGATCGACCAGGTATGTGTTCAGGGTTAATACTTTCCTACTCATTTCTAAAATAGATAGACATATGGAATACAATTTACAAACCATGTATACAAAAATAATGATAAATTGTCCCGTAAAATTACTTTGATGTGCAAATTGATTTCGCGACTTCTTGTTCTTCAGGCAGTTTCTGGCTCACTACAAGATCTTAGCTGTCTATGTGAAATCATCATCTGTATTGTTCCAATCCGTTATTTTTTATGCATACATGTTGCAACGTTTCCATATTATTTTTTACAAGTAGCTTATGAGTCACAATAAAATCGATTATCCAGAAAAAATGCGAACTAGTTAACAATAACGCGTTTAAGAATGTCAGAAGAACACTAAGCTTTCTAGACTAACACCTCTACATGAGGTTTCAGTGACATAGACATAGATAACTTACAGTAATAATTATGTTATAACACGAGCACACAATATGATATAGTGACAAGGGCTGCGCCTCGCCGCGACCGGGTCGAGCGCATCCGTACAAATGCAATAGATTACAACTGCACAGAAGGTCTTTGCTTCACACATGTTGCAGTGCAGGATATCACTGTGCCTTGGCAACTGTTTTATAGCTGTTGAAAAAAATTATAATATATGATAACATTAAATATTATTGTTGGAGACTGTCCCGCCCTCACACCTACCACTGCAGCTCCTGTAAGCCAGGATCAACAGTGGCACGCATTGTAATAACACCGAGCATTGGAGCTCAGTGAGTCTTCGGGAGTTTCTAACTTGTCCTTAACCCGCAACGAAATCAATCATAAAGTTAAATTAATAGGGGGAGTTGGAAATTAAATATAATTATCGTATAATTTATAACGGTCTACAATTCCATTGCTCATAAGTACACGTAAAGAAATATTTTTTATTAGCTTGCGTACAGTGTTCTATGACCAAGAATACACTTTCGATTTCATTAGAGCTGTATGTGTTAATCAGTAGTGATCACTTACCATCAGATGAATCGCTTGCCCAATTTTCTCACTGCTATTAAATGATTTATTTGCATAGGACGACGATCAACAATGCCACTTGATATTCTGCAAGGTAACCATATAGATTATTGGCACTTTGTGCCTCTGCTTCTATACCAGCACCTATCGGTACAAATCGCTCTTTAAATCAGTCTTAACTTCCCTCTAATCATTTGAATGCGTCAAAGAGGCCAAGCATCCTTGATCCAAAGGCCCTGAGGAGGCGGGCCAGTCTCTCCATATACAGTGGTGTCATTTCTTACGTGGGCTTATTTTTAATCCATTAGTGTCATATCCACATGTTGGTTGGATAGTCTTATGATTACTTCATCAGAAGTGGGGTTATGATGCTGGCATATTATCTTGTTTGAATGGCATAAGGTGTTGTTGACTTTTTGTATTGGCAATTAATATTTGCAATTATCATATTGGTGTGATTCTGGAAGTCATATTAAAAAATGTATGTGTAGCACAATAAAGATAAAGATAATTTATCAATGGATTTTAACCCCTCTCAATCTTATTATCAATTGTAGGGGAGGCTCGTGCCCTACAGTGATGATGATATATAGGCTGATACAAATACAGATCGTTTTAATATTAGTCTTAAGTTATGAATATATTCTCTTCGAGATCCTATTTTATCTATTGTAAATCTGCCTCGCATTTGAACCTTTGACATTATAGCTTAGAACAACAAACGGGTCGCTGCTAACGAGGGGAATGAAATAAAACAATAGCTCAAATCGGTATTTTATTTTAAATCACTTATTCTAATAATATTATTTAATGTAATCGATCCAGGACAAGGGTTTCCTTTGGGATTTAGCAGCATGTGTAATGTGTATAATCGAAAAGAGAAGTATAATTGTTTCAATCGATAAGAGATAACCATCTATGTCCGATGCACTACTTTTAGCATCAGGTGAATCGTAAACACTTTCTTTTGCCTTTATAAAAAAATATAAAAGCTTATATGGACGTAAAACCTTTATCTCCACAAGCTGTGTCGCTCCTAACGATATTATTGTTGACATTTTACTATGTAAACAATATCCCTGAACGTAACAAGCTATTAATTGGAACATGCAACCGACCCATATGAGAATGAAGATTGATTGTAAACAGGTCTCGGGCGCATAATACTATAAACGTGATTAACAAACGGTGTTGTTCCAAGGACGACCGGTGCACTTCGCATATAGGACGGTACACGATACACGACACTGCAATTAACTACAATACGCATTGCGATGTTACAAGACTATTCTCTGGTCTATTTTAGGAGTTTGGTAGATAGAAACTACATTCTGTCCTCAAATGTTACTATAAAGGGAGCGTTAATTTTTTTGAGTCTTGTATTTGTCTTTTAAAGTAATTTGTGTAATCAAAGATAATATCCTTCAGATGTACGGGAAAATAACGCGAAAAACCTGCACGCCTTAAGATATTGCTATGAGATTTCAAGAGTAAAGTATCACTCTGAATGTTGAAACTGGCTCGGGTGGAATACTAAAGCCTTTACTTCCCAATCGTAGGTTTTCATCTCCAATCTTCTTCTGGGATGTGCGGTGCCACCCGCAATGCGTGTGACGGACATCGAGGGGGTTTTAGTCGGTATGCTGGCGTAAGTATTGTTGGGGACCCAGCACGGTCACAAAATCCGCATTGTGCCGGGCTGAAAGGCCAGTGACACTGACGTACCCCTTTCGGCCTCCCCCGAGGTACCAAAAGGGGAGCTTAATAGCTTTTCATATTGAATAGAAAAGAAAAAAAAAGTCTTTATCTCCCGTACGCCGAAACAAGGCGTATATATATTTGGCTGGTATTATACTCGTATTATAAGGATATAACATTGAGTTACGTTTTAAAATAAAATAAACTACAGTTGCAGTTGATTACAGTTGCCAAAATCGAACAATTGAGTGAGTGTAATTAATTTCGTTGCAATTCCAACATGTTTGTATGCACTCGGCTTAGTTTTAAACTTACGATGAACACTGCGTATGTCATCGCTAGAAAATAGCTACACGTGTTATAAGTTTACCTATTTGAATGTAAGTCGTCACATATGAAGTAAGTAGCTACATACCTACAAATGTTATTATGTGATAGAGAGACAATATAGTTTCAAACCACTAGCACAATGCTCAGAGATGAACATTAAAAGTATTTGCTATTTTTTTCTATTACGTGAATGTAATACCACAAGACCGCGTAATTTTTACTGCATTACATTACTTACAAAAATTGTCACAAATTTTTGCAAACCCAAACTCTTTTTGGCAGTGTAGATGACTAACGGTAAAGGAAAACATTGTGACCCAACCTCCATAACTGACAATGCTACACACGATATTCAATGGTATGCAAACTATGCTAAACCGCACTACGCCAGTATGTTGCTAAAACCCAGAGTCTTTCAACCACAGTTCTTTTAGACTACTGTGTAGTAGTGTGACGTAATTATGGACTTACTATTTCAAATCACTTTGAACTATCGTCTTTCCTTCATCAGAATTAATTGCTTACAACTTTCCTTCATCAGCTATCTTTATAGGTCACACATTAATCACTAGGTCAGTTAAAACATGACAAACACATGGAAATATTCAATCGCTAGATCTCGGTTAGCGTATAATCGTTCGTGGGCCGGTCTCATGTCTCCATGTGGAATCCGCGTCCGACTCGGAACCTTGCCAATGTTATATCAGCGCGTCTCGTACGCTTGTACCGTATTATGTCGCTGTGTGAATGTCTATAATGAGAACACCAGTCATTTCGAGTTCAGACGTGAGGCAAAAAATTTAGAATATCGAGCGGGAGGTGTGTTCTATGATATCACAGTTTGTTTGAATTCGTACAAGATAAAGGCTATTTTCTAAGTTTTCTAATAGGATTATTATAAGTTTTTGACATGGGTTATCCAATTTTAAAAGCAGTTCCGTCAGGCGATCACGAGTTTCACCTTTTGTTAAAAAAGGCAGAATATAATTACACGAGTACATCTTCAAATAAAACTAATGACAAAGCTTGCATATTTTTATAGCAGGGATCACATCTATGATCTAACCGAGTCGTAAATAGTAATGATATCATAATTAGTGATACTGTAAAGGTTAACTCAATTGCTGATAACACTGAAGGCATTTTCAATTTGACTGACGATGATTTAACTATAACTAATCCAAATGTAGGATTTCGTAGTAAATCTTAAAATGGCAGTTAAGACGTTATATATCATAAAAATAATGTTACTTTCATCGACCAAATTAAAGATTTCTGTTGGTTGTTTCAGTTTATATTTAAAGGACGATTGAATTATGCCCACATTAATGTCTTTCAAAGCTCCATTTGCCGTGTTTCCTTGGCAACCAAAATATTCATGGATAAACACGATAAAAACATTCGATCGGAAAAAGTCTACGCCCGTGCCAAGATTTAACACGATCGGTTCACATTTAGCAGTAATCTGAGTAACTGGGATACGCAAACACTGATTTATTGGGGAAAAGTATGAAATTTCTAAAAGCATTACATTTTTCAAACAAAATTAAGCTCTGGTTTATCAATAACGTACGTAAATTACGTACGTAGTTGGTACGTATTATTCAATATCTTGGAAGGAGATCCTTCTATTTATGTTCCTCCTTTTTGCTATTCATTTTTAAAAGCTGACAATGCATCTTGGAACTTCAAGTGTTATGGTTTAACACGGGCGGGGATGATTGCTTGTTATCAGATGAATCGCTTGCTACTATCGGACCAATGGTATAAAAGTACTATTTGAAAGTACAATGACAAAAATGCTCAGACTCGAGAGCCTGATAAAGAAGATGTCGCAACTAACGCAGAATTATTCATTGCAATTCTTTTGCGCTGTTTGTTTATTTTTGGTTTAGTGATAATGTAAGATATGATAATAATCTATAGGATCGTGTTTGCTATTTAATTATACTGTGTCAATAATTTCATTTGTTCTATCTCTTAATTATCTTTGAATTTTATTCACATATCCAAACAAATTACGTTGTAGTGTCAGTACTAAGTAAAAAAACATGTGATCATAATATAAGGACGTCCATTGCGAAAGATGCTTCCTTCCAAGACTTCCATAAAAACCTGTGGAAGTGTGTTGGAATGAGAATCATTCTACGAGTACATTCAACGACCTATTGTGATTTTAATCAGGCTATTCGCTTGAAGTGGCATTAAAAACACAATCTCCAAATTATTTTACAAAAAATGTTCTTTTTTTCATTCTAATTGACAATTTTGATGCTCACAAGAGCTGATACTTATAAATCCTTGAACGCAGAGGATGTATAAAAACTGAACAGTTAATTAAAACCCAAGGATCCAAGAACTGATTGATGGCAGTATTGTAAGTCAAACAATGGTCGTACACAATACGAGGATGGCGCATAGTTACCGCAGCGGTTCTGACACTTCAGACACGAATTGCCTTTTACGTACGCTTGTTTTAAAAACGAGTCAAGTTTTAAAGGATGAATGTGGGAAAGTGGGACGACTTTCTAGCGCTAAGATGTGCCGTGGAAAGGCAAGGGATTTAATGTGTGTCAATGTGCAACAGTTAGCGATCTTCGTGTTTGCAAATATTCCATGTCCACATCAAATCGCCGAAATATTACACATGAGCTACTTATCTTATTGCTACTGCAATATTTTAACGTCTTAAGCTGGAGGCTTATTTTTGATGCGCGTCTTAATCTTATCTATTTACAATTAAATTAAATCTTTACAGTGATTTAATGGAGTCAATAAAAATACGAACACTATAATGTTATCAAAATGTTTTTTCTCGCGCACGACACAATTTCGAAGTAATTAATGTTCTCGGAATCACAGTAGCAGCGGCAGTGCCTTTCCCCTCGTGTGACGAGTTGCGTCGGCCGTGTCACTGTCATGGTCAAAATTTGTTATACCACTTTTATGAGGTTGTTGACTGGATCGCACACGCTGATTGTTGCTAAATGTGCCGATAGTTATCAATTGGAAGTGGTTAATTTTACGTCGTAATGACATTGCAAATCAAGGAAGTATATTGGCTTTACAACTCATGGTGAAACAAACTTTAGCTGTTCAGAAATTCGCAACGAGTATCCTATTGCCTATGGTATAGATTTTTTTTGGTATAGAAATAGTTTGCTCCGATTTGCAAATATGTTACGTTTCCCACCAGGCAAGTCATCTGTTCTCATGAAATTCTGTCTAATAAAAAGACCTACTTTTTCAGAAGCGTCCACTTCTTTCCTTGGACGTTGGAAGGACATGCCATCTGATTGACCAACAGCCAGGGCAACGGGCGGGCTACATTTGCGGTCACTAGCTCGCAGTCTGGCATCTAGAAATATCTAGCCCTTGTTGTGAAACCTAACCGCCGCTCGGTCACGTTTGCTTCACTCGGTTATTCTTGCCGTTGCTATTTGTTATTTGTGTATCATTTTGTGAAAAGGTGGGGCGCAAACAATAATCGTAATTGCACAAGTGGATGTTTGTTTTACTCGAATACTAATAAATGTTCATCGTTTATTTATGTAGTTTGAGTTAACACAATTCGTATATCTGTTGTCGTCAGAGAACAAATATCCTTTTTGATAAATATAATAGTAAGGTGCGTTAGCTTTTACTTATCAGGACTAATTTCGAAGAAATGCTTTAAACATATAATAATAATTAATACTTAACTAAAAGGAAAGCAATGTAAATATGTAATACATTTTTCATATTGTAGACACGATAAATGGAAAACTTTTAGCCTCCAATAACAATGTATAAAGTTTTATGCCATTCTCCGGAGCTGCGCCAGAAGTTGCAAGAACTTGACCTGTTTCCCTAGTCTGGATCAGTATGAATACTAAAAGCAAATATTTGTTTAATATTATTGCATGTATAGTAAAGGCAACACCCACGTGCGGTGAGAAACGTGCGCTCACTGGTTTTTCGAAAGGTGATGTCATAATTGTCTGCATTACTACATATTTTAATGTTGCTCGTGGTTATTCTAAGGTGTTACTCAGGTGTTATGGATTTGTGACATAGTATTTTATGAATGGAATACTTTGTTATTGCTTATACTAGCAACCCACTTGCGGTAATTAAGATATGAGTCATGAAACCAATAATAATGATGTACGTTTACAATTATTTCTAAATATTTTGCGTTAGATACTGATGATTTTATCATATTTTGTTTGTTTCGTTTTGCTTTATTATTTATTTTAATTTGTTTATATAATTATTATATATGTGTGATAGTAATGGTGATTCTGATGATTTTTTCTCAGCATGCAGTGACAGTGACAGTATTACAGGTACTCCTACACTTAATGATTCCCTAATGTCCATTTTCTCTGTTGTTCCTAGGAATTTTAATGTTGTGCATATTAACGCTCAGAGTATTCCGGCTCATTACCCCGATATGTTAGCTAGCTTTGACTGTGCGAATCTTCACGCTATTCTTGTCTCCGAATCTTGGCTTAAGCCATGTCTTCCATCTAACTCCTACTCTCTCCCTGGTTTTCAACTTATCAGGAACGATCGGGTTTTTGGCGGTGGTGGTGGGGTTGCTATTTACTTAAAATTGGGCATCCCTTTCACCGTTGTACATACGTCGCCCCAGCCGCCACCTTCAAATGGTGGTGAGCATTTGTTCCTGGAAGCTGAACTCCAACATTCTAAAGTACTTCTCGGTGTTTACTATTGTCCTTCTCTTCGTATTGATTATTTCTCTTCTTTAGAAACTATCCTTATTAACCTCACTCCATCGTACAGTCACACTATAATCATGGGAGACTTTAATACATGCCTTCTTAAGAATAATCATCGTTCTTCATCTTTATATTCTATTGTGAATTCTAGCAACTTATCTGTCCTTCCTCTAAATGCTACTCATAATTTTCCTAATTCTGTACCTTCTTTGCTTGATCTTATTTTTGTCTCTTCTCTTCATTCTGTTGAAAATCATGGACAGTGCTCTGCCGACGCCTTCTCCTATCACGATCTTATCTATCTCTCTTATAGGATTCGCTTTCCTAAAGGGAGATGTAAGGTTCGGATGTTACGTTGCTTTCGTGGAATTAACTCCGAAAAACTTCTTAAGGATGTCGGCAATATTGACTGGGTTCCTCTGCTCACATCCAACTGTATTGATGACAAGGTTGACCGTTTTACGTCTAGTATCATCAAGCTTTACGACGTGCATGCTCCGCCTCGTGCTGTCAAGTTAAAACACTATCCTTCGCCTTGGCTTAATGATGAAATTAAAGAAATTATGGCGAAAAAAGCTGCGGCGAAAGCTAAATTCAAGCGTCGTCCCTTGTCTCGTAACTGGGAAAAATATGTAGCTCTCCGCAATCTCAGCAACAAGATGTGTAGGAATGCTCAACGCCGCCACATTCACAGCTCCGTAGAAAATGGTGATCCAGCGAAAGTTTGGAAATTTCTTCGTTCAATGGGAGTTGGAAATTCTCGTCCTGATTCTGGTTCTAGCAATTTAAATATTAATTTAATAAACTCACACTTCACAGCCTCGCCCAATATCGATAGGGCCACTAAATATAAAACTATAAAAGATCTTTCAAATATTCCAACCCCAGATTATTCTCAGTTCGTCTTAAGTCAATTTACTGATTGTGATGTTAAAAAGAGTATATTATCTATTTCCTCCAATGCAGTTGGTACTGACTGTATCAGTCGTAATATGTTACTACCAATCCTGGACGAAATCCTTCCTATCCTCTGTCATATTTTCAATTTCTCCGTTTCCAATTCCGTCTTCCCATCCTCCTGGAAGGATGCTGAAGTAATACCCCTCCCTAAACGTCATAATCCTACATCTTTCACCGACTATCGTCCTATCTCCATCCTTCCTTTCCTCTCTAAAGTGTTTGAAAATCTTATCCATAAACAGCTATCTTTCTACCTATCCACTAATCATCTCCTTAATCCCTTCCAGTCGGGATTTCGCCCCGGGCATAGTACTACAACTGCTTTGGTACATATTACGGACGACATTAGAGCGGCTTTGGAGAATGGCAAGCTGACAGTTCTAGCTCTGCTAGACTTCAGCAATGCCTTCAACTCAGTTGATTTTGATATCTTGCTCAGCACTCTTTGCTCTATTAACATATCTCCAACGGTAATTGACTGGTTTCGTAGTTACCTGATGGGGCGTCGGCAGCGTATACGTATTGAAGAAGCAGTCTCTTCGTGGTGCGATAATTCTGCTGGCGTTCCTCAGGGCGGCGTTTTATCTCCTTTGCTCTTCGCGTTATTTATTAATTCTATCTCCAACGACCTTATTTCTTCCTACCATCTCTATGCTGACGACCTACAAATTTATTACCAAGCACCAGCTGACAGGGTGACGGAGGCCATATCTGCAATCAACAAAGATCTTGCACGTATAAACGATTGGAGTAAGATGCATGGCCTGAAAGTCAACCCGGCAAAAACTCAAGTCATTGTTGTTGGCAGCTTCAGGATGGTTTCCAGGATTGATACCAATCTCATACCCACCGTGATATTTGATGGATGCATTATCCCTTATAGTGACAGTGTTAAGAACTTGGGTTTAATTTTGGACAAAACCTTATCCTGGGGTCCCCAACTGCAAGAACTCAGCCGCAAATTATTTGCAGCAGCGGGGTCTTTAAGAAGGCTACGGAACTTTTTGCCAATTCCCACGAAAGTTGCGCTTGTTCAGTCTCTTCTTTTTCCTCTCCTTGATTATGCTGATGCTAGCTATCTCGATCTCACCGAAGCCCAATTTGAAAAGCTTGAGCGACTTCAAAATTTTTGTATCCGGTTCATATTTGGACTTCGCAAATATGACCATGTGTCTGAATTTCGTAAAAAGCTCAAGTGGCTATCAATACGCCTTCGCCGAAATACTCGTATCCTATTCCTCTTATATACTATTCTTTTCCATTCCACTACTCCCCGTTACCTTAAAGAACGTTTTACTTTCCTTAGCAGCACACATGCAAGATCTCTTAGATCCTCAGAGAATTTGGTGTTAGCAATTCCCGAGCATAGCAGTACTTTCCTTAGCAAATCGTTTACCGTCCATGCTGCTCGCTTGTGGAATGAACTGCCAGTGTCTATTAGATTAGCCAAATCCCTCCCCATCTTCAAAAGGCTCCTTAGAGCACATTATCTATCACTTTAAATTTATTATTACTTTCATGTTTCCCCTAAATCAGTATTTTATATTGTATTGTAGTATATGTAGTATATTATACGATATTTTTATTTTATGTAGTCTATGTATTTTTTAATGAAAATGTATATTTTAATTCCTCATATTTTGTACATATTACTCTCAATTATGATTAATATTCTCTTTCTTTTTTACCTTTTTTATGACCACCCTATTCTTTGTAGCTTTTTTTTTTCAACTTAATCCATCTAATGGTTGTCTGGAAGAAATCGCGTTAAGCGATAAGACCGCCAATTGTCACCTTTATTTAAACGTGTTGTCATATTTATTTTTATCTTATTTCTGTATGTGGTGTTCAATAAAGAATTTATAAATAAATAAAATAAATATCTCTTTGATTGTAGTCTGTTGAAATCATTATGCCAAGGCAAACAAAATCAAAATAATTCTGGTTAGTTGAATCATCTGCAATCACCTTGATTGTTACTCTCGTCAAAAAAACTACGATTTCTATAACGAAAACAATAAGGAATAAGTTTTGCTTATTCCTTTACCTGTCTTTATTACTGGTCGCGTAATAGCAAGTTGTCTGCTTTACGCATGCTGCGTAAGTTAATTATGAGTTAGTAATCTATCAGCGACCTGATGTTAACCCTTCAATTTATTAATTAATTTAATAAGGAAGTAGTACAGCCCGTAACTTGCTAATGTAGAACCAAATTATGATTTCGCCCGGGTTAACAACACGGTCTAATAGAAAAACTGGCGTGATATAACAGCTTTGTTGTTGTGTGTCGTTCGGCAAATGTTACCTCTGGAGATCCCAAAAATAGGATATTCTACTAACCTGATGCTCATTAAAAAACCCAGTCATAATGATTTGTCTAGCGGGCAAACGAATCGAAGACGTAAAAATAAACGTTCACTCATTGTAATAAACATCATCATGTTCTCTCTTCATAAGCGTTTTACTGCATCTGCCATCATTAGAAATTCGCAAAAGTTTCACATAAACAATGATTACTTAGTTGCGAATTAGTTACGCAGCAAACTAAACATGTGACAATGTTATGTACCAGTGCAAGTGGGCGTCATTATGACTGAGGTTAGACATCTTAGCACAGACATTACGCCGCGAGCCGGACCGTGACCGGCTGTAACCTTCCGGACTTGGCTAGTTGAGCCTACTGTTTTAAACTGTATGGAAATGAGGTTCCTAGATGATGAGAGAATTAGTGCTCTCGATGTAGGTAAAGATGTGACTAAGTCGTCAGGGTCGTAATGTTTTAGAGATGGAAATAATTAAATGATCTGTACTAATTCTGAAAGATTGTATGCATCAATTGGAAGTTTAAAAGAGATAATATGAGGTTGTATTATTGGGACAGAAGATATCTAGACATCTTACAGAAGAGATCTAATTACTGCACTAAAATTAATTTATTATGGTCGTTTAATGTCGATTTTTTTTATTTAAATGCAATTTCCGTACAAGATACTAAAATGAAAAGACAATCTTAGAAAAAAAAAGTATGTCTACATACCAAAATGCGTCACAAAATAATCGTGTGTTTGAAAGTATGAATAGATAAAATACAAAATTGGAAAGTTAACGGCCGTGGTGTGAAATAAAGATAATTGTGTTTGATTTCATGCTTAAAGTTGATTTCACAGTTAATACATTTAATCGATTACAACTGTCTTCCTTCCTAAAACAATCGGCAGGTGATTATTCAATTAACGCGATTTGTCGGACACTAAGACAAGTCAGAAATTTAGAATTCTGGGATTTTAAGCTATCCCTCAATACAATTCATGGAAAGCATCTCATATTGTTTGATGAAAAAGGGATTTTTACGGTGTCTTGTCCCTCGTGTGCCTTTGTTTTTAATCTTCGAAACATTATGAATCTTCAACCTCCATACATCACAGGAATTTGTGGCGACAATTTAAAATAGCTGAACTTTGACTTTCTTTATGTGGAGAACGCCATAAAATATCTTTGGCCTTCAACCCCTGAATGTGAATAAATAAAAATATAGCCAAATTCAGTACATTGAATTGAGATGTGTCAAGAATTAGCCTTCACAATGACGTCGTAAACAGTTCGAGATTATATGTAAATTGTGTATTTTTCACAACTAATAGAGACTATAAGTAATTGATCACGTCATAGTGTTTGGTCTTCGATGTTTCGTAAGAATCAATGTTTCCGTTACGTGTACGATTTTAATAGAGACATGTAAATGTCAAAGAGATTCATTATTAATGTGCGCGTAACTCTGAACCTAAATCATGTCGCTTGCTCGTTAAATTTTATTAAAATTTGACAAGTAACTGCGGCCCAGTTCTGCTTCTCGCGATTCGACTAAAATAAAAATGATATATTTCAATAAAATTGTGAAATTGGTCACCCTATCATACTGGCGACGAGTGAAGTATTAGAAGTCTGGATAACTGAGTTTTTAATCTCAACTTGGTCTGAAGTTCTACTATATTTCGTATAACTTCTTAATCAATCGCAATACCTAAGTCTGAGTATTTTGAAAGAGTTCAAAAATACCAAAAATATTGACTGCTTCGGTGGCGTAGTGGTACTACAGTATGATTGCAAAGCTGAGGTCTCGGGTTCGAATCCCGGGTCGGGCAAAATGATATTGGATTTTTCTATTCATTATTAGCCCGGAGTCAGGAATTTGTGCCCGATATGGCGATAGTCTCGCCCCCTATCACATCGTGGGCCGGAATATACAAGGCGGTGGGTGTTCTAGTAGCACCTCTGCCTACCCCTTCTGGGAAAAAGGCGTGTGGTTATGTATGTATGTATGTCAAAAATACCATTTGCTAATTTATCGCAGTCATCAGTGTCTAAATACGTAGTTATATTCCACTGAGATAAACTAGGACGTCGAAATGAAAACGAAGTGTATGATTTATGTCGATCTAAACGATGCAAGATAAATAAACACAAACGCGGAAAGAATTAAAATTGTGCGTACACTAATAAAAACTATTCGAGAGGCATTTAAAAACAAATAGATGTGGAAATATCGTTATTACTTTGCTAATGTATGTGCACAGTGCGATTGGAAAAAATAGAATGTCGTTTGTGACTGAATGCTGATAGTGCCAAGAAAATTTTAAGGGACTGATTAATAAAAGTATATTTATTCAAACTAATGTAGGTGTATTTAAAAATGTTTCCTTTATGCTATTTAGGAAAGTAATAACAGAACGATAAAAAAAGATTCGAAACTTCAATTGAGACTGAAAACAAACAAGTGTGTATCTTAATAGTCAAGTCAATGTACTCAAGCACACAGTAAGGCAAATTTTGATAATCGATGCACGTGATCTAGAATCAGATCCGCTTACGGTATCTGTGACTGCTTTCTAAACAGACGAATGTATTTTATTACAAATAGTTACTATTGCAAGATCCTTGTAACTCAGAAAATTTCTGCTACCCTCTTACTAGGCGCTTGGTACCCCTTTCCATCTACGAAATCCTTCGCTATTTTATGTCTGGGACTTTTATTCAGAGGTTTGTCCGAGTTAAATATAAGGGTACTTACAACTTGTCGGAGTTTTGCCATAGCATTCGACTCTTTCACAGCTCCACTATGAATCCCTATAAACATTATTATTAGTATTAATAGCTAGCCATATTCGCTCGGTTTCACCTTGCGGTTAAAACTGTTTATGTATGACAAGTAGACATATATGGCTGTTACGTGGACAAAACCAAAGGGTAATAATAAAATCAGGATCACGACTGGTTCTCGCAGACCATTGTAATAATTCCGGAGCACATCCGAGATGCGTTCGACGGTAAATCTGAGCGCGTATGGCTAGCTAATACAAACCTTGATATAAATGTTAGAAATGCAACAATGAATTTTCAAGAAACAAAGGTTAGTTATTTAAAGCGCATGAATTGCTAAGAAAATGTAAACATCAGCCGCTATTGGAGGAAACGGATATGAAATCCGCTCGCGGGTTGATGCATTTCTGATTTCTAATAGTCCAATTGTTTCCCGGATGTTTATTGACTAATAATTTTGTTTATTACAAATTATTTGAACAATGATTAATTGTGTCGAATTAGCGCAACATGTTGTGCTAAAAGTATTAAAGGATGTTGTGAGTCTTTTTTCTACGAAACTATATCGAATTATTTCATCATGAAAATTGAATAGCTGCAACATTTTGTCGTAGTTTAGATCAAAAGAATAGTATGTCTTTGGACCTGAACATGTCTGAAAACATTATGTTACAAAAATATAACATTTTAATTTATACATACATACATACATAATCATCACGCCTGTATCCCATAGGGGTAGGCAAAGACTATGGATCGCCACTTTGCTCGATCCTGACATACTACTTTCGCTTCATCCACATTCATCAATCTCTTCATGCATGCCCGTCGGTTCAGGGTACTTTTGACCTGGCCCTTGTTGAGGATATCACCGATTTGGATGGTGTAGGTTCGGTGAGGTCGACCTACCTCTAGATCTCTACCGACTCTTCCATTCACCCTCGCCTTGTATATTTGTTTGGTTAGTCTCCTTTCATCCATTCGCTCTACATGACCAAACCATCGTAGCATTCCTTTGTCAATTCTCGTCACTAAATCCTCTTTCACTCCACACGTTTTCATCACCTCGCTATTTCGCACTCTGTCACGCAAGGTCACGCCACACATTCCCCTTAATGATCTCACCTCCACTGTCCTAATTTTACTTTCATGTTTCTTCTGCCACACCCAACTTTAATTCAGCCGTGATTATATACCCAAAGAACAGGTAAAATTATGTTTTGAGTTTGTTCAACAACATTAATTACGTTAAATTATTATTTCATGCAATATACTCGTATTAATGCCGCATATGTCGGCAATCAATTAATATATTATTGAACGACACTCAGGCATACATTACTTTAAAAACATTTCTGCAGTATCCTCTCAATTCTCACACTAACTAGAGCTCAGCCACTCTATAGATCCAACAGCCGTTCTTACCTCAACAATTCTATAAAGAATAACATAAACAGGCATGGTTAAATAGCGGTAAAGCAGTACAGACGCACGCTGACAATGCCTGAGACAATGAAGTAATTAGAGGCCTCGGTCAAAGGCAATCGAAAACGAAAGGAAGCGACGCCGGACGTTGCGTCACCCACTCACCGCGCAATCATAATAATGCAGGTGAATCGTTCATTGTTGGACACATCTGTACCGAAATCCGGTCAGTTTTTGTGGGAAATGGGTGAATAATCAAAGCCAATGGACTACACTGTCCTTTTAGTTTTTTATCTGGTAGTTTTGTAGATGAAATGGAGACTTTAGAGGAATTTTCATAAAGTGTCAGTACTACTTGGTAGATTGGGGATAATACTTATCATATTGCCATTAACAACAGTATAATTGGTGCTATGTCCGAGAACATAAAAGACTTCGACGGGTTTGTTTGTTTCGGTCTGGGATTTTTGTACGGCACAGGACGTTTTATAGTCAAAGTCAGGAATGTTAGGGGTCTTTGTTTATTTAAACATATTTTTACTTTAATAGATTCACCTAAAATCTCAGAATGGTAGATGAGGTACAAGTTGGACCCTAGATTTTGGCATCGGAAAATAATGTTAGTATTTCCTGCGTGTTCTAAACTAGTTTTATAGATTCGCTGTTCATGTATCGATATCATTGTACCGTAATAACGCTAGAAACAATAATATTAATACTTACGTTTAATGCTAAGCCGGTGTCCGTCGGCTGCGTCAGTTCCTAACAATCAGTGCATTGCATTACTTCATGTATAAAATTGTTAAACACTCGTTAAATTGGATTCACAGGCCGCAACTGTATCGCCAAAATTAATATTGTTTACACAAACTTTTAAATTTCAAATATCGGACCGAGTCAGTAAAAATTATTGTAAGTCGCAAAATCGCTTTTGTGCTCATATAACTTAAATCTACATACACATACTACGTATAACATTCTACATACATATAGCTTACATCTATCTATATATAACTTAAATCTATATTTCTGAATAAACTAACCATCAGCAGTATCAACCAAAAAATGATTTTGTTTTTAGCTCTAGCAAAGCAGTAGAGTCAATGACTAAATTGAGGAAAATAAATTGTTTTAATGTTGTTTAATTTGAACTAAAAGTATACTCATACTACATTTGTTCCTTCCCATGTTTAATATTTATATTTAGAATTGTTTTTTCACACTTTCTTATAAACTTATGGCTGATATTTTGGAACCAGTTGGTAGATGTGTAGCCAGAACACCTATAGAATAAAGGGCTATCACTCCTCTCTTAGCATTAAAATACCTTCAATGAAATTCGTTTAAATGATACAAGGCTAAAATCCTGGCGTGTACAGTACATTTCATATTACCAAGTATCCATTGATACCGTGTTATTTATAGTGCTATCACATACGCGACAGGACACAATGGGCGGTCGATGACATTGCCACGGCTCCTACACGCCTCGCCGAATCACTTGTATCGATCTTGCGGGATTTACACATGCATTCGTAAATATTATGATTGTTGGATAATTGGACATTGTTTCAGTTCTTTATTTGATGTAATTTATTAAATTGGATGTATCTGTGAATTAGATAATTTAGTCCTACTGTGTAGTTACTAATTGAATTACAGTTCTGTAGGTAAAAAAATCAAAATAAATGCTTTTATTTATGACTGTAATTGAAAATTAATTTACTAATTTTAGAACTTGATTATATTTTTTTGATTATAATATATACGTTATAAATAACATGTTTTATCGTTTTAAATATAAATCTTATATAACTACAATGCATCTGTATGCATAACTACAATGCGTCACCCTGTGGTGATGTAGACATAAGGTAATACTATAATTTAGTATAATTTAAACTGCATATTCCTAACCACCCCGGCTAACATTGTACCAAGTATGAAAAAAAACTGCCTGGTTGTCAAAAATCGCGATTTTAGTTTTCAAGGTTTTTGATCAACCCGTATAGGTACGAATCTTTTTACGGTTGAGATAAGTTGTTGAATTGAACTGAAATTCAGCGGCAAAAACACTCGTGTCTATGTAGTATGGCCAAATTTCGAGAAAACTAATAAATCGTCTCCAAATCATCTTTTTTTTAAATTTTGTAGAATGTCATGAGATAAATGTAGGTTAAATTAAAAACCATTTGTCAATATCACCCTGTATACCGATCTGTGTTAGTTTAGTGAAAAGATGAACATTAAACCAGGTAAATTAAAAAAAAGCGCAAGTAATTAATAAATATCAGGAAGTTATTAAAGTCCTTTAAAACAACTGCAATAACCTGCTTATTTGTTGATATTAATATAATCGTGGCTAAAGGCAGACTCTTTGCAAATCTTTCTTCTGATTCTAAAATTAAAGATGAGTTTTTTTGGAATGATGGTTTTATGTTATTTTCCTCAAAGCATGATTGCATATGACAAGTAGCCTAAATAAAAATAAAAGTGAATCGGCAAGTGGCTTCCGCTGAATCGAGAGGCGTACGAAGCGTGCACTATAGTTCGCTAACAATGAGTGCGATTGTCGCCGGCAAGGTCGCCTTTGTGACTGATTGCATGCACCGTGTACTTACAAGCCCAGCTAAACAGGTTTGGAATATTTCAAATACTCGGCCGATTGAGAGCGGCCGGAGAAAGTTGGTTGACTTGTTGCCGGATCGTGTTGCTCGTGGGCTGCGTAAAGAAGCCACTAGTGTTTCTAGTGGATTTAGGCGGAAAATTTGGATGAGGATGTAAAATTTATATTGCGGATTATTAGTTATCACACACGTAGATCTAAACTCTTAGTGAGATATGGAATTCTATGTCGTGGATACCAGAAACTTATGAAGTCGTTTTGGTTCTACACCTAGATCCCAAATAAATATTTGTGGGTCGCACAAACATTTGTTGGAATGCGAGGATCTATAACCCTCTTCTTACGATATGCGGCATTAAGGATATGAGAAGTCTAAATCGTGAAGGTGTGCAAAGTATTCAAAATCCAGTTAAAACTGCTTATCGCTTCAAAATTTTGACTGCGTTCTCTATAAACCCAACATTTAATATCGATCCGAATAACGTCAGCATGCGTATTTTTAATCTAAAAGATAGACAGTCTCCTGGGGATAAACTGCGGGAAGCCGCAATTAATGGATTCTCATATAAATGTGATGGTGAGATATAAAAAAAAGATATATGGCTGCCCTTGAATAATAGACAGTCTAAATTTAACCCAGTCGGCGAGAGTCGTGAGATTCATTACCGCGTAAGAAATAACTGATCAAATGTTTAGCGTGATAATAATACGATAATTGATTATGAGATGGTGCATGGGTTTCAACGATAAGATTTTCAAATTCACGTTAAAGGAGATACATCTTATTTCAGGCTAGATTGCGTTGTGACTTAAGAACTTATAGGGTTATTACGGTAATGGTTAAAATCTGTATAAATAAGAGATGCGCTGTGTGTATAAAAAATATCGCAAGTCGACTCCGTTTAGAGATTCATAGGTGCTTCTTATAAAAAAATAAATGCGCGGAGGATGAACCTCGAATAAATGTGTAAACAAAAGTGATTCTCTGTTGATGCAGAAATAAAACTGATTCTTTACATCACAAGTGCATATGACGCAGTTTGTTTCTTCCACATATGCTACAGCCAAGATCAACTGCTTACTGTGATCCATAGCACGCAGGAAACCGACATTTAGCCACTAAACGTAGTCCCCCATCTAGTATTCCAGTGCAAGCTATACATAGCATTTGTTTATATTCGTGTTTACCGACAACCGTGCCCGTACACAACACAGGAACACGTCAATAAAGTCGGAATTGCAATAGATTAAATAATAATTGATTGCATACAACGCTTGGTGGGCACTACGTTTGTAAATAACGGCAATTGCATCAAGGTGCCTTCTAGTGTTCTGTTGCTATATTTGTACCTTGGAAATATGCGTCTTGAAGACAACCTTATAATCAGGCTTGAATACCCTAATGACAGCAGATATTTATTATGTACTGGATTTAATCCCTTTACCGTTTATAATGGGACGGAGTTGGTCGAAGTTGAGAGGCACTTATCAAATTGCATAAACTCTGGGATTTATCGATGCAACTAAAACCTATTAAAACAAATTGACAATAATTGTATGTAACTTTACGCCACGGACTTGCCAATAATTTAATTATTCTTTTTATTGTCCCCAGCTCCTTCAAAACCTGGGCAAGGTAGACCGGACGCTCGACGACATATTCGAAGAGCACCTCCAGAACTTCAACCGACAGCACCAGCAGGCGACGAGGCTTCAAAAGGAATTCAACAACTACATAAGATGTATACGAGGTACTTGCATTACAATTCAATATTTGAGACATCGTGGAACGCCTAAAAATGGTTCATTTTGTTAGAAAGCTGGTATAATATTGATGATTACTAGCTCTCTTTCCTGCCTAGCATTATCCTGGTTAATAACAGGACCCGATTTTATGTTAAGTCTTTGTCATATTGCCTCATTCTTAGCGCCCTGGGTCGTAAAACTTATTGGCTCCTGTCATCCTTGACGTAATCAAGCCAACCCTCTTTTTGGCAAATTTTGGTTATTTTCGTAATTCTTAAGTTTTATAAAACCAGTCATCCGAAAGTCAACCCTAATACTTGTTCTAATAGAAATGTTATTGTCTACAGCGGTTCAAACAGCGTCGAAAACTTTGATGGAGGCGATCACAGAGGTGTACGAGAGCGGCTGGTCGGGTCACGATCTATTATATGTGCAGGCGCAGAACATGGAGATGCTGTGGCAAGACTTCTCGCACAAACTCGGCGACCAAGTGCTCATACCGCTTAACACGTACACCAACCAGTTCCCGGAGGTCAGGGTAAGTTTGCCACTGTCTTTACGTAAATTCAGGAACTTGGGAAGAATTTCTACTGTTCAGTAGGTTGAGTTCCGAGAGGTCAGGGTAAGTTTGCCACTTTGCGTGGTACCAACCTTCGGGGCGTCGCTGTCGTCTGCTATGCAGACGACACGTTGGTGACAGCGACGGCCAGGACGTTCCAGAGGTCCGCCCTGCTCGCCTCGTTCGGTACTGGACTGGTGGTGGGCAGGATTCGGCGACTGGGCCTCACGGTGGCCCTCAACAAGACCGAGGCCGTGTGTTTCCACGGTCCTCGGTGTGGGCCTCCGCCTGGGGCCCACATCACGGTGGAGAGCGTGCGGATTCCCGTCGGCTCGAGGATGAAATACCTCGGTCTCGTCCTCGACAGTCGATGGGATTTCCGCGCGCACTTTGAGGAGTTGTCGCCGAAGCTGGTGAGGGCGGCGGGCGCACTGGGGCGCCTGCTGCCCAACACTGATGGTCCTGGCATCCCTTGCCGAAACCTGTATGCTGGAGTCGTGCGGGCCATGGCCCTCTACGGGTGTCCCGTTTGGGCCGAGTCCCTGGGCGATCGTTGCGTCCGCCTGCTGCATCGTCCGCAGCGCATGGTGGCGCAGCGAATAATCAGGGGCTACCGCACGGTCTCGCATGAGGCGGCCTGCGTATTGGCGGGAACTCTGCCCTGGGTGCTGGACGCTAAGACCCTCTCGTCGGCTTTCTTCCGGCGAGAGGAGGCGTCCGGGCGTGGGCAGAGGTTGGTCCCCAGAGAGGTCGAGGCCATGTTGGCCTCCCTCCGCAGGTCCGCTGTGGAGGAGTGGCGTTCCAGGCTGGAGAACCCTAGTGCTGGTGCGAGGACCGTCGCGGCAGTGCGACCTGTCCTCGAACAGTGGCTGGACAGGCGCCACGGTGCGCCGACATACCGGCTGACGCAGGTGCTCACCGGGCACGGCTGCTTCGGTGCGTACCTGTGTCGTATAGCCGGAGCGGAGGAGTCCACCGTGTGCCACCATTGTGGCAACTGCCGTGAGGACACGGCCCAGCACACGCTGGAGGAGTGCCCAGCCTGGGACGAGGAGCGCAGCGCTCTCATCGCGGTCGTGGGAAGCGACCTATCGCTGCCGGCTGTGGTCGCCGCCATGGTCGGCAGCCGGAGTTCGTGGCGAGCCATGCTCTCCTTCTGCGAACGTGTCATGTCGCAGAAGGAGAGCGCTGAGCGGGATCGGGAGCAGACCGATCCCGCTCGTCGCCACAGGAGACGTAGGAGGCGCCGGGACAACAACTAACCCGGCGCCGCAGAGGCCACGCGGGGCCGCCGTCCCTACCTTGGCGGCCCCCGAGACGTGACGCTACACGCGTCATTCGCCGCGTCGCTAAAGCGGCGGTGCAGAAAGAGGCGGTCCTGGCGCGTCCGTTCATCGGTATCCCGGGGCCGTCTCTCAAGTGCACCGATGGTGGCCGACGCGGGGTTTTTAGTCGGTATTTCGGCGCGTAGCTTATGGTAGGGACCCGACCCAGCGGCCGCCCGTCCACATCCACGGGCGGCACAACATCTCGCTGGGCACGGAAGGCGCCGGTGAGTCCGACACACCCTCGCCCCTTCGGGGGTGGGATGGTCCGTAAAGGGATTTTCCCCGCGAGAAAAAAAAAAAAAAAAAAAAAAAAAAAAAAAAAAAAAAAAAAAAGTTTGCCACTGCTGTTACGTAAATTCAGGAGTTTGGAAAGACATTCCGAAATTTTAATTGTTTTAACCGTTTAACAAGAACGCTGTGAACGCGTAGGTACAGTAACTAGGGAAGGTAGGTGCGTTACCCAACTTTAAAATTTATGCTTTGCGGAAAATAGGCTTTTGGAGACCTCACCGAATAGACTTAGTGAATTAGTAAAGGACTTATGTTATTTCAAAATCAGATAAATACACAGAAATGATAAATGACAATAATATAAATCAACCTACACAGTACCTAAAACTATTTTGTAACGTAAAACAAAATACTGCCGATGATTAAAATTACCTTAGGCGTAGGAGCGAAGACTATGTTGTCTCATAAACTAAACAAAACATGTTTAGCAACAGGTTCGGTTTATGAATTGACATACTATGTAAGAACCAGTGACCAGACATCGCCAACTTTTTGGAAGTATGACTTGAAGGTATTCGATTTATTTTTTTACTATTTGCTAATCACTATTTAAAATGTATTACAGAAAAAGATCGAGAAACGCGGTAGAAAACTAGTGGACTACGATGGCCAAAGGCACAGCTTCCAAAACCTGCAAGCGAATGCGGCTAAAAGAAGGGACGACGTCAAGGTAAATGTACTTGCAAACCACTTGCCGGTACCAGCCGGTCCCTTCACATTTTGTTACGCACACCACTGTTCGTAGTGTTAACAGGATCAAGCTTAGCTCTCCGAAGTAAATGTATACAATTCAAACCACCTTCGTCTTCAACATCGACTAGTCATGTCGCAAAAGTCATTTATTTTGAAAAATCATTTAGAATTTAAATTACACTACGTATTATTTTAACATATGTAAATAGAATGATTTTAAGATTGTAGAATTATTTCTGTTATATCATGTACATAGTGTCACCATCTCCTAAGGATACACTATGAATCTCCAATACGTTTGATCTTAGCATATCAATTTCGCAATACTTAACTATCAATTTTTTCATGCTCTTGTTTTTTAATCAGACAATCCTATTATATTCCTTATCATTTATGAGAATGTTTTCTACAATTTCAGGTGACCAAAGGCAGAGAACAACTGGAAGAAGCGAAGCGCACATACGAAATACTGAACTCGGAACTGCACGACGAATTACCGGCATTGTATGACTCGCGGGTGTTGTTCTACGTCAATAACTTGCAGACGCTATTCTCAGCTGAACAACTGTTCCACAACGAAAGCTCTAAGGTATGATCACAATACACTTCCGGCTGGATGCTATATCTTATTTATCTTTAACAAGACGCTAAAATAGTTCCCATTACTATGTCGATACAGTTAGTTACGATTACGCTTCAATAAACTAAGATAGACCTGTATGATTTCTTCGTTCAAACTGAATCCAAAAGTCGTTAGAAAGGGACAAAACATTTGGTAACGAAATACGTCTATAAAGCGACTATGAATAAGACGTAAGGTGTTAACATGTGAAGGTCGGTGTGCAGGTGTTCGCGGAGTTGGAAGCGATCACGGACAAGCTGGCGACGGACTGCCAGCGCGGCTCCTACAAGAAGCTCGCCGCGCACAACAACGTGGCGCCCGCCGCCGACACCACGCACAACGGCGCCGCGCACCACGTGCAGAGTGAGACACGCACACATACATACATACACAACACTCGCATACATAGTCATGAACATTAAGGTCAATTAAGTCTTGAGTCGTGGGTATCAGGGACTACGAAAGACTTTTTGGTTTCACAAACACACAGACCCGAAACAAATATCTGCGGATCGCACAAAAAAAATCTAGATGCAGGGAACGAACCCGCGGACTCTCGTTTCACAGTCGGCGCCTAACCAACTGCGCTACGAAGGCTGTCAAAAATAAGGTAGAAATGTTACCCGCAATCTACACTAAGTAAGCCAAAACTAGTAATGAGTTAGATAAGTTATTGAATGGGGTATCAATAGATCAAGCACGGGTAGGCAGTCGGTCAGGGCGTGGAAAAAAAGGACCGCTTTAGACTCAACTTTATTGATTTTATAATATTTTTGCATGGATTGGCAGACGGATATGGTACACGGTAGCTATTTAAAACAGATTGCCCCAGCAATGACTCCGGCCGTTAATCAAATCAAAGTAATCAAACCGGCACTGGGCTACAATTTAGTTTTACATCTCATGTGCAACTGTAATTACCTTTAGTTTCGATTTGAATTAATTTCCCTTTAAGTAAATAAACATTGATATGTTAAAATAGAATATTGCGATGATTATGTACCAAATAATCCAATCCAAGAATTTCCAGATAGCTTATGTATGCAACCAGAGCAAAAAGGCTGCCAAAAGCATAATTCTAAATTCTACACTCGTACATAGTAAGTCAGCTGTTAGCGGTCACTGACATGCGGACACGTTCAGTACCGCATATTTATAGATAAAAGGTGGAATAACAAGGAAAATGTCGTTTACCTACCTTTGCGGTTAATGTATTCCAATAATTATCGGTATAAAGTGTTTTATCCTTTTAGGAAGTATAAATATCGAAGAATGTGGTTTAGTTACATTAACATTAAAGTAGGAGTTTCAAAACATTGAGATACAATACATAGACCCAGTTTTTTAGTTTAACAGTTACTGAGAATCACTTTTGAAAGTATAGGTAACAATTACAATTTTAACCTAAATTAAAAAATATCAAATCCAACTCACCTGTTCACAAAATTCATACAAATACACATAATTTTACAAAAGTTAGCGTGGAATGCAAAATGGGTAACACTATTTTGTATTTAAAAACCATTACGATAGGGATCAAAATTGTTTACGCACTTGAATACGATACTAAAACACATCGTGGCTTTTGTGTTGTTTGAACGGTTTGACAGTGTTGCGTGCGCTCAAGTAATGCTGTTTTATCGATTGGCTCGCTTCGAATTGATATATGGATATCGTGATTTTTACAATAATAACATTAGCATGGACATACTGAAAAATTAAGCAACTCTTTTACGTAATAAAATTCACCAGTTATATTTTACACACCAAAGTAGTACTAGATATAGTCAGTTTCAAAAAAATCTTATGAGTAATTTTCCAGTACGTCCATTAGATGGAGTTGTGTGTGCATTGGCATGTGTTGAGTGTGGTGTGTGTGTGTAGCGCCCCCCTCCCCCGCGCTCAACGGAGACTCCCCCCCGCCCGCGTCGCCGCCCACCACGCCGGCGCCCACCAATCAGAACGCAGAACACAAGCAGGCGCCGCTCCCCGCCATCCCCACGGCTCCTGCGACCGCACCCGCGGTGTCTGCACCCGCGGTGCCTGCACCCGCGGCGACTGCACCCGTCGCCACTACACCCGTCGCGTCTGCACCCGCGCCTCCCGACACCGTTAACAACATCGACGACAAGGACAAACCGAAAGAGAAAGAGAAGGAAAAGGATAGCGATAAGAAGGTTGAGGAACTTTACGACATACCTGTCGGTAAGTCATGCGCTCCTGGTACTTGGGATATGGTAATCGTCTGAAATTATTTTATTGTCATATTGAATCTGTGTTTTTTAATATGGGATATTGAAAATCGGCGTTTATGGGACACATACAATATTACATTAATGTTACCTACATTTGTCATCACAGCTAGATTTCTTCACTGCTGCAGGAAGTATATAGATACATTTGATTTACTAATCTAGATGTTGTTGATTTCAGCATGTTATATACTTACATGCATAACTAAGTAACATGTAGTAATATCTCTATGGCTTTAATACTATAGACTTACAATTCCTATCGAAAAAATGTGTAAATTTATGAAATTCCAAAACTTTCTGTAATATTTTCATCAAGAATATAAGTAAAATTTTTGAAATGTATATTTTAGTTACAATGTCTTTTACACATCATAAACAAACTCCACAAAAATAGGGAAAATGTTGGCTTGTGCTTTTATGGGGTAAAAAGTATGGGGTATAGACGTGTATGGAAAAATAGCGAAGTGGAACATTCTCTCAGGGTCGCCAGTTCCGGAGAAGGAAAATGATAACGCAGAAACAGGACCGGTAGATGTAGAACAAAAGGCGGTTGACAAGGAACCCAAACAGAACAACGAGAAGACTGACGAAGTGTACGACATACCCGTCGGTAAGTTGATACGGGGGGGCTTTAAAGATATATAAATAGTAAACGGTAATTAGATTATATTAGAGTATTTTGTGTTTAATATTGGGGTAGAAATATGTCGTAAGTTCATTTTATGGTAAGCTTAGCGTAGATTATAAATTGTGATTTGTAAATATATCAGTAGATTGAGTATTGGGGTAGCTATATCATTATGTATAAGGGGTATAATAAAATGCTATTTTTGCTAATGTAACAAATACCTACTATTAATGTGTTTTTATCATAATTTGCAATCAAGTTAATATATGTAAATTGTATGTTTTTAATATATTCACTTTTCATATTTTTCTGTTTTATAAATGTAATTTGATGTTATTTTAGTTTTGACTCAATATTTATTTTAGGAACCTTAGCATAGCATAAATAGTTTCTTAAACAATATCTAAAATGATGTTATCATTTAAAAGAGAAAATATTATTCAAAGATGTATATCAAACATACTTATTGTATGGTAAGTTATTTATATGTGCTTATAATTATTATATATGTAATATTTGTCGCTTCAATTCAGCTATAGCAGCGTACCTAAGCATTAGGATTGCAATAAAAATGCAGCTTGAAACCAAAAACTACAACATAAAATTAATTAAGCGAATCTCGTGCGTAAATTGAGAAAAAGTTTATTAGAATTATCAGTTTTTAAGAGCTCTTTCAGTGAGGTATATAATTTCAGATTATGTTGTGGAAAAAATACTTAGCATTGACATGTAATATCGAATTTAAAACATTTTATTATAAAATTTCTTTACATTACCCATAATCTCAATAATAACAATAAAGAAAACTCAGTATAATGGGGTAAAAATCTTCATTCACTTCAAACCATACGCCCATGACAAATGTAATTTTTGTATGTTCATTTATTTTCGTGTAAATGTATATTTCTTTCTTAGCTTATTTATTGGTATGTACGCTATATGCTTCTAAGAATTATCTTTTATTCATATATTTAAGTGACTTTGTATTTAAGCCTATTTACTTTTTTATCTGCTTGATTTTATATTTGTATGCCATGAGACTTTGGAATGCTTTTTTCTACTAATATTGTAAACAACACAGAGCTCATAAATGATATAATTTTTCGTAATGCGTGTGGCATTGTATAAAATAAAATAATTTTATATCACTTTCTTTGGTCTGTGTTACAGCAGCTATTTATTAACCGCATGTATTTATATGGCTAACCGTTGATGGCGTACTAAAAATATTCGAAGATTATTTGATTAAATGCATTTAATATTATTTAATTCATTTCATTCCGAAATAAATCTTCTATCGATTTTATATCGATATAAAAAGCTGAATATAATATAAGTGTTATTGTTTTAATTTATTGTTTATAGAGCTATTATTTATTTTATAAGAAGGAACATAATATCTTTATTAATTGTATTTTATTTTAACTGAAGATATATTAATTTTAATATGTATTAGGTGTACCTATTATCTTAAATGTTTACCTGGTAATTGACATTTCTCAGAATATTTATGCCAAATTGTATTATTTCTTAAAATATATTTTATTTAAAATATTATGTAAAAATTATAAGAATAAGATAGGTTCTTGAAGGGGTATTATAATTACGATGAGAGGTTAATAGAGTATGTCGTACATTGGATTTTTATGATATTACTTTGCTGAAACGATATGAAGTTGTTTATAAAAAGGAGCAACCATATTACCGTCCTCATAACAAAGTATAATTTCATATCGCAATAAAGATTAGCAGTGTAGCAGTTTGGGGTAAGAATAATTAAACTAAACGTCATTAGTAACTTTATGGTCCTTACCATATATTTACTAAATGATAAATTCATAGTAGAAGATCCCTCGATCTTTTGCTATATATAAAAATATTAAACTTGATATCATATCATAGTAGAGCCAGCAATGTAAAAAGTAGGGTAAGCATTATTATGGCTAGATAATTAGTTATGGTTGGGTCATTTCACAGTAGAAAACGTTAAAAACAGTTAAATGGCGAAGGTCGATCAGGAAAGCTAGTCCCGGGATTTGCCGGGTTACGCTAGATTGAAAGAAAGTAGGTAAGAATATGTGGTGGTGTGTGAGTGTACGGGTCCGTGCGTGCAGGGGCGACGCTGGCGGGGCTGCCGGCGGGCGCGCTGTACCGCGTGCGCGCCACCTACCGGTACACGCGCGAGGACTCCGACGAACTCTCCTTCGAGGTGGGCGACGTCATCCGCGTCGTCGAGTATGACGACCCCGACGAACAGGTACGCACACACTTACCACAACACAACATACTATGCACCTGCTGGTGACGCCATTGCACTTAGGTGAAGCTATGACGAGTTCCTACGTGTACGTGCAGTGGTCGGTATTGGGGCGAATACCAACCCCCTAGAATCTTGAATAACATATTTCGTCGTATGAAATGAACTGAAAAGCTAGATGATCCTTTACTATTTCGTTTTATACAGTTTTGCCTCTAAAATAATATTACCCCATGCAAAAAATGTCCAAGTATACTTCCAATAACAGAAAGTTCGTCGCAACTCCAATAAACAAACGATAACATCCAATATTCTGTTAAAGGAGGAAGGCTGGCTGATGGGAATAAAAGAATCAACGAATGAAAAAGGCATGTTCCCGGCGAACTTCACGCGGCCCATATGAACACCGCGCCAAGTCATCGTCGCCGTGACGCCTCACATACAACTATCAACAACCGATGCGGGACTCATACAATCACGTAAAAAAACAACTTGTGGCCTTTCGATCGCTGTTTCATGCCGAATAACCAATATTTTATACATCACAATTAATACTCAAGTATGGTATGATTTTTTGAAGTAAATTATTATGATCAACTATCGTCGTCATTTTAGTTGCTGTCATACACGTCTAACTAAATTGTATTTTGTTGTCTGGAACGAAAATGGTCTTTAATAAACTTTTAGCTTTAATAAACTTAAAATTCATGTTGTAAAGATATCTAATTTCAAATTTAATTTATTATGATAAAGTTAAATTGTTTTACATCATTTGAATTTTACAAAATTGACTTAAATGTTAGACGAGTCAAATAACATTCAATTATACCTAGTGGTGTATTATTACCCCAATTATAATGTGCTTGTATGAATCACGCAACAGTTGATGATTCTAGATCCCAATCCAGCTGAACTTTAAAACAAGATGCTTGTATAAAGTTGTTTATTTATACAATTATGTCTTCATTATTGTAATATCATTTTACATTATCGAAAACAAATCATGTTTACTTAGTTGTTGAATGTTTATAGATTATATATTTATTTATTCTCTTTTTTGTGTTGTATCAACGAATTATGACGCCGTCCAAAGTTAAAGTAATGTATGATATTTTAGATATGCGATTTGATGCTAATTGATTAATATTTTTCAAGTTCTAGGTTGAACGTTTAAACGGACTATTTAATAGATTGTGTAACTCAATAAATGAGGTACATTTAATATGAATAAATATATCTGGATTAAAGCACTAAAATTATAGGAATTCATTAAAATCATACACAACTTTTTCTTTGGACGGTAATGACAATGTAACATTGTACATAGGACGTATGTTTAACCATCGTTTTGCTTGAAAATGCGTCGTTAGTATCATTTATTTTATTTATTGAACCCAAATCGCATACGAATATGTGCACAAAAGGAAACAGCCTTGCTATTATAAAATTATATTTCGATTCTAACTATAAAATATATTAGGAAATCAGGCTGTATCCTAATCGCTTATAATGTGTAAACAAATTTTATGACAATAATTTGAAATTATTATTTGAAAATTTAAATCATAATGAATATTTTTGAAAAATTGCTCATCATTATAAAATGTTATAATGTATTGAAAAGTGACCTTAAATTAATTATATGTAGCAAAATTGATGTATTTTAATTTTGCAGTATTATTCTGCTCGTAATCTTATTAAAGATTCTGAAGGCTTCACTATACTTCAAAAAGTATTCTGAATAATTTAGAAAGCAACATAATGTATAGAAAGCTGGTTGATTACTACCAAATATTTAACTATTATTGACACGAGCTATCAATAGATGGCGCTGTTAAAGCTTGTATTCTACAACAAAGAATATGCAGCAACTACCTACAGTGAACGATATCTCTCATGAAAATTTTATTAACAATGGAACATTAGTAGTGTCTGTGTATATTTTTATACCATCTGTTAACATAAGTCTTGTTCTCTTATATTTCCATATACATACTGCATTTCACTTTCTCTGTTTGCATTTTGATAGTAAACATATATTTCCCCCGAGTGTTTTGTAGATGTATAAAATGAAACTAAAAGATTTCTTTTATTTCTGCGTTATTTACAAAGTGTAGTCCACAACTGACTTTGAATGCATATTTATCGAAACTTTTGTTCTTTATATCTTAATTAAACTTATAAGATGTGTCTTTGAACAGCATTTTTAGTTTTTCCCTTTATTAGTCTCGAATAAATATTAGACCGCCATGGAGAAAGAATTCTTTTAGTTTGCATTCGCAAAATAAATTGCGGTTAAGTTTAATGTATATAATATTGATTTTTAAAGTTTTGTTGACGCCCATTTTATTGTATTGTTAATAAATATAACACTAGTAAGTTGAAATCGAATATATTTAGCTACAATATAATGACGTTTTCTTTTGTTTAAGTAGAATTATTTTGGTTAATATTAATAACATTATTAGTGAACCTGATACTAACTGTTATGTTAAAATAATTCTATTATGCTTACAATTTATAAGTGTGGAGTAGCGTTTTCGAACCGGAGACACGGAATAATTCAAATTTCTAACATATCTGTATCGTCGTATATTTCAATTATAAGCATAGTTGTAAATTTGCCTTCAATGAATATAGTAAATTGCGTCATTTTAAATATTTAATTACAAATCAAAATATATCATACTTTTTTGCCTCCAGTTCGTCAACGCCCATTATAAATGTAGTGAACATTATGCTCAGAACAAAAATTGATATTACAACGCCTGTGTCAAAAAAGGGTGCTTTGAAAAAAATGTACATAAATTATATATTTTACATTTTTTACCCCCGTTTATATAGATTAAGGAGTGATTGAATCATGTGTTCTAATTTATAATCAGCCATTGAGCGGTGTTGTCAATGCGCGATGAAAAATATTTCTTCCCATTCGACATGGAGTGGTCGCAATGCTGTTACGATGGGATTTGATATTTTTAAGTATTACATTATATTTTAACCAAATTAAAAGTTTTACTTCGTGTCATGTAATGTGGGTGGCCTGAATAGCATTGCTAAATAACATCAGCTAATTGTGGCCTTCGGAGTGGCAGTATCTATGAATTTTTAGTCGTTTTTAATGTGTCAGTTTGACTGATGGTTGTCGGAGGAAAGTTCAATGTTTCGACGTGGTTATACAAGCGACGCGTCGTTGTGGCTTTATTGTCAGCAGTGCCATGCGAGGTCCATAATGTAACGTTATTTTATAAGTTTGTTAGGACTTGTACAGTTTTTACAACTGCAAATAAAATGTTTCACACATATTTTTTGTTTTATTTACGCCCCCTATATATAGAACATAAACAATGTTTCATTTTTCGGAACAAGTGTTTCATGTTACATCAATTTCATAGTGTCGTTTAAAACTTTTAAATTATGATTATATCAAGAAAGAAATTGTGGTCATTGTACACTATTCTTGCTTCTGTAAATATAGTAGTTAATAAGTATTAATTACCAAGGTGCGTTATTATTCAGTTTATCTGAAAAATAAACAACTCACCCATTTTTGTCATCTGATCAATCTGTACAATCTTTAATTTAATAAGAACCTGAAGATTATTGAATAGACAATACACTAGGTTTGCACAACATAACTTGTCACTTATAAGAAATCATAAAAACATCAAACCGTTAAGGTATTCAGATTTCAAGCTAATTTATTTATTATTTACTAGGTAGTCATACAACAAATCAAGGTTTAAAATTCCCGCCAAATTCCAATGAAGATTTTCAAGATTAATAATTTGGAATAGAAAACTGAACGCAGTTTTATATTATTGACACCTTCATTCCTTTACACGCAAAACCTACCGTAACCTGGTCTTGCACACAATATTGATTAGCTTTTATTTGAAACAAACACAATATAATAATATCCGCATGAAACGTAAAACGGAACGTTGAGTTGAAATTGATTGAAGCGGATTGTGCGCGATAATAAATTCAAACAAAATGATTTCTTATTCTTTAGACATACTTAATGATTGTGTTAAAATTAGGAACTTTGCGAGTGGAAATGTTACTATAACGTATAGTTTATGAAGAATTCCTGTGGAGCGAATAGTATTTACTAAACCTATGATTACCGAGTGCATAGTAAAATAAATAGTGTAGTAGACTTTGCAAGTGCATAAATTCCGTTTGGAAGTTATTATAAGCTACGCACGTAAGTACAATATATTTCAAAATTTGCTAATTACTTTAATGTAGTAGAAAAAATAATGAATATTTTCATTTAACAACATAATCAATTGTTTATTATGTACGCCGTATAAAACGTTTATACAAAAATTGCATTTCTATCCGATCATTTTATTTAAAAAAAAGTAAAGCTTGAGTAATATAAGTAACTTAAATAAAAACAGCAGTACAGGTGAGTAAGCAATTTATATATCCAATACACCATTTAAGGTTGGATAAAAAAAAGATAATTATGCATCTACCCATCAAAGAATCAACTTATAAGATGTAAGTTACAACATTTAATTATAATTTAGAATAGAAAAAAAAGTAATTGCAGTTAAAGCTGTCATATGACAACGACCAGCCGGTATCTGTCCATTGCAAGATGTAGGCCTCCATAAGATAACACCATTAAACATAAGTCAGGAAGATCATCCCATACTCACACACACTGGGCAGGCAGACTGCCCACCACTAGGTTATTCTGCTTTGATTGATACATCAGGAATAAAGCTCTCAGCCTGTTTTAAGCAAAGTGTTAGTTGTTAATGCATTTTATAAATATTTCCATGTACCCATCACTCAACTTATATCTCTTTATAACTCTAGAAATATTCATAACTAAGGTGCTAGTATGTCCAGAGTTGCATGCTATATTGCCTACTATATCACCACTTACCATATATCTTGTTTGTTACATCTAAAACATATTTCAATATAAGGTTTATAGCTATAGAGCTATATGTGTATAGAGCTATATAGATTTTTTTAAGAGAATTATTATGCAATAGGGCCTTATTCACTGGCATCCTATGCTGTGTGCACTACTCATTGCTTTTTTAAATACCATTATTTGTAAACTATATGTTGACAACATCTGGCTATAGCTCATTTTTTAATTGTATGTAAAAAAATTACTCCTAGGATCAAGTTTTGCAACAAGAAAAAATTATATTAAACATTTTCCTTTCACATTTAACTATAAACAATGCCCTGCAATATTTTAAATATCTTTCTTTACTATCATACTCATAAGTGTACCGGGCTAGAAGACCAAAGATACAGAGACATAACATTTGATGGACACAAACACATAACATTTGATAAAATCTTTGCTTTTCAAAAGGTTACCCCTCCTGTTCTAAGTAAATGAATTATGCTAATTATTTTTTATAAACTTTTTTATGCACAACTTTCATACATAAAAACATAATTGGTTGAAAATGTGCACAAAAAATTTTAAAAAATATACATAATCCATAATTGTTTTTTGTATTCACGTTTTTTGTGCGTATATTTTGATTTTTATGACTTGTGTGTTTTCCATTGCCTTAAATGTCCTCTCTTTTGTTTGTAGCCTTGCTTTTGTTTAATTTTTTATTTTTTGTATCCACAGGTTGCCTTCCAAAATGGATGTAAAGGAAAATGTTTTATTTTGTGTAAGTTTCTTTTTTTTTGCTTATTTTTATTTTTGTATTGTATATACATACATATTTTTTATACAAAACAAACATTGCAATATATTGATATTGTGTATTTAAACACAGTTCATCACACTCTTACTTTTTTATTATCTAAGTGTTATCATAGCTAGTAAAGGGGTGCCAAGTATGTTGTAAACCAAACAAACTCACAATCAAGCAATGTCTTTGACAGATAGACTTCAGATTTGCGAAAGTGTGTCTGCATGTAAATCACTTATTATTTTTCGTGGGTGTCTGTAATCTGTATTATCTACTGGTATTTTTATCACTGATAACTCTAACTAAAACAATTAATTCGTCATTAAAACTCCGAATAGCTTAAATATACGTTTCGGCGGCTTGATATCATATTCCGACACAACAAGATCCATTTGGATAGCATTATTATATCACCGTGTTTGATAGGAGGCACTTTTGCAAACCTCCGTCTACAAAAGCAAATTTCATCGAGGTACACGGCATATTTTTATTTTCACGAGTGCAACGCTCCACGAACACCATTGAGGGGGTGAAATAGGGTGGCGCGCGTTTGCACCTGAATAAACAGCGGGTGTGGAGGTGATTCGAACAATTTCAGGAAAATGTTTTACCAATGCTTCCCTTGTGTGGAGTGAGCATATTGAACTGTATTCCAATCACAGATTCAAATATCGTAAGCTCACGCTTTCATTCTCGAAATGGTAGGCAGAGTTGCCGTTTGTATCGCTGCCAGGTTACCGAGCATATTTCCATTCAAAAATGTGATAGGGCCAAGCCAATCCCCATGCCGGGAACAAATTCCAGTTTTTGCTGATGCATGAGAATTTTTAAATCGAAAAACTCACGTCGTGGATTGTATTCAAACAAAGCGAATTGGCAACAAAAAGGACGTATAAATATTGAATAACACCCATATTAAGAGACCCAACTATCGGTATTTTCTCCGTCATGCATACCTTCTCTCACCCTTCATTCTCAAAGAAAGATTACGTATCTACGATGGTCCTAGAGACCTACGGCCTTATTCATAGACAGTAGAAAAAGTATTTTAGTTATCGAATGTTTTGTCTTCTTCGCGCAAACTGAATTCAAAAGTCTTTCGAAAGAGACAAAACGTATGATAATTAAAATAATTTTTAAATGTACAGATTTCAGATTTTGATCATAGACAATGATTAATGCCGCTAGACATCAGTTTCAAGTACGTATATTATTAGGAGGCAGTAAGCGCTTCCCATGAGGTGATTGCGCGCTTGCTCCACTGTCAGGCCAATGGCTCACTTACATTGCTCGGAATGCAGGGTAACGACTGATGACAGTCATAACCGATAATGTGGATGATAACTGACGATAGACATCATGTAGAGTGCGAAAACTGATACGATTTCACCAGAATTAACATTTCTATTTTCTTGTATTCCGCGTGCATACATACCTGTTGACTAATGTAGCCCTTAAGAATAGAGCTCTCTTTCTACAATTGAGAGTACGATTGAGAGTGGTTAGGTCCTATATTCCACCACGCTAACCTAGTACGGGGTGACGGACTTTACATACCATAGAAATTCTTAAGAATCACTATGGTATGCTGGTTTCCTCATGACTTTTTTTCCTTATAATGCGTGGTGATTGACTATAAATCCACATATGACTCTGAAAAGTCTGAGGTGAGCCCTGGGATTTAAACCCACCACAGTGGACACGTTGGTAGCCACGTCTGATCCGTTACCAACAGGCTACCACGTACTCTTTGTTATATCCTCAATAGAATTGTTACATCTGCCAATCAAGTATTGCTGGTAGAAAAAAATAATTTAAAAGTTCATTAAAACAGTCAAATTCCCAGATCAACTAAATATGTTAGGACACACACACTCAATCCTATATTACATTTACAAATTTGCAAGGTTTTTGTAATGTTTATATCAATACCAAAAATGTACTCTAGACCCTAGAATCTTTCGTACAATGCTGCAAATCGATGTGCTAACAAGTCTGCTAAAATTGGCGGCGTGACATTTGTTTTGGCAGCGTTAATTAAATTACCTTTGGAAATTTCCTAACATATTATTTTCAAATTAGAAAAATGTCATCTTTAAGTTTTCATCCCTTAATTAACCACATCAGGGTAGACTTTTACTAATCGTGAATGCGTCACAAATATCTAAACGGCCAAAGAAAAGCACAGTGTTTACTCGGTTTTCTTTAAGATGCTATATTTTAGTCCTGTATGGACACAGCGAAATTATGAACTTCTATTTTGATTTTGGTCTAAAGGAGAAAAAAGTCATGAGTTTTACAATGCGATGTTACAGACTATGAATACTTACAAAAATAGATAATTGTAGGCTAATTATAGATGAGGTTAGTGCAATTGAACAAGAAGGCTTAATAAATTTTTTTTTTTATCATATGTGTTCATTATTTATTAACTCTTAGTTCTCGAGCAAACTCATGAATCTGAAATAGGCATGTAGAATCTTGTCGCTCTATGCCCAGTTATGGACTTAAGGCAGAGCAAATAACAGCGAGGGCCGCACGATCTATCGGTTACTGTATAATACATTTTGCAAACATACAGACCACGCCCAATGCTATACAAACATTAGGTACCAACGTTTGCAATCGCTTGGGCGGAAATAGAGATTTTTAAAAATACGCAAAGTTTCGGCTGCCCGTAGTACATTTTAGAGCAAAGTTTAAGTATATAGTTGGTTTTAGTTTCCAAAAAGAAACATTTTGTAGACTGCATACACACTTATGTATACGCTTGTACCCCGAAAGGGTACATAGAAATACTACTTGTCCAATCCATGGGTTGCCAAGTTTTTGCCCTTCTCAAGAAGTGATGTAAAATTCACACACAAAATGAAGTAACTGGCATTCGAATCCACAGCTGATCAGTTCACATCCCATATGCTGCTACTAGGCCAATGGGACTAATCCTAGTTTGTGGTACATTCTGTACACTAGTTGAGAAATCGGTAACTACAGATGTTTGGAATATTAACAAGCCCAAAATGCATTTAACTATCGATCTTCTATCTTGTTTACGTACCCATACAATGTTCGGGCAAGTAAGGGTCTCCAAATGGATTATCCCATGCAAAAAAGACACTGGGAATGTGTCCTTCACTCAATTGAAATCCAAGAGATTTTCACGATAGTGTACATACTGTATTCTGTATGGTGTTGATTGTTAGTCGATGTCGCGACATCGCGTCGGAAAGTCGCTTTCGCGTTCTGTTTTCCTGGTACGACGAATGCAAAATACGATTGTTTTCGTGTGATTTACGAATTGTAACTTGTGTGTTTTTGTGTTCAATTAAATATACAACAAGTAAGTAAAGGGAATTAAATTTAATATTAATAAAAAAAAACAAATTAAAACTATAATTCTATTTGTCATTATTTTTAAGTGTCAATAAATCTTTGTTTTTATTTGTACTCAAACTGTCATACTAAAAAAATAATTTGAAAAAATTAAACCGACTTCAAAATTGTAATAAAAAGATAGAAAGAAAACTAATATTTTAATAAATCTAAAATACCTATAATAAGCAAACAATATTTTTGAGGTCGGTGCCAGCCGATCAGGTACGCCTCGCGGTTTTACCCGCAAAGTTCGTAGCGTGATAAAGCTTATGGTCGGTCAGCTGGCCGAAGAAGAAGCTGGTATAGACCAACATACCCAAAAATTGTGCAATTCTGACAAAATTACGTACATAAACATCGAGTTCAATATCTCCTTTTTTTGAAGTCAATTAAAAATAAAGTTTCACAGAATACGGAATTATTTAGTCTAATATATTTTACATATTTGCTCTAATTTGGCTTTTTAATTGAGAAAAATATAAAAAATGATAGAAAAACGCGCAAGTATTTTCTATTTTCATTATTTTTGAATGCTATTAAGATTCATTTTCGTAGTTAGTATGTTGCTGTTCTGCGAGACTTCACTGATATATTCATAATATAAATATCTACGATAAAATACAACAAGATATCCTCTACTAATTGAATTGTTTAGATTCATTTCACATAATGTAAATTCTAAACTAATATTATAAAGATTTGATTGTTTGTTTGCATTGAATAGGCTTTGAAACTTCTGTACCGATTTGAAAAATATTTAACTTTAGAATCCTACATTATCCCTGATGAATATAGGCAATACGAGTAGAATGTTTTCCAAAAAGTGTATCTGCACCTGGACGGAGCCGGGACGGGTCGCTAGTGATTAATAAATGTGGTTTTGTCGAAAAAAAACATCTAAATAAGATGCATATAAAAGAGTAAAGGAATTTATGAAAAACTCGCATTAAGTTGAAAATCCTAGGAATATAACCGAAAAGCTAATGTAAATTTATAAATACTAGAAAATTTTAAAAAGTAAATATGTAATATGTAGGTTTACTTAATTAGTATTTTTGTATATAATGTTTACGTCCAGACTTTATTCTATTTATACGCAAGTACTATAACATGCGTTATTAGGATAATTTTATTAATCACTAAAATCAAATCAGATAAAATGTAAATTATCAGTTTAATATAATTTACGACCCAATCTCCAGTATTAATGCACGGATTAGTACAAGAGTGCTTAAACTGAGAGGACATTATAAAATCATTAAGCGCACCCGGCGATCGCGGAATGATTTCCAAGTGCAATGAAAATTAACGGGCTCGGGAATGCAGCTTATAAATTCAATTAATCAAATGATTGCAATAAAACGAATCTAATGGAAGTCCGCCCCGTGACCACGGTGTAAAGTGATAGAAACGCCGGGAAATTACGAGTATAAAATGTAAAAATTAAATCAAATTCGCGATAAAATCCGTAAGAATTCGTTTTATTTCAATGTGTAACATTCGCGTAAATCCAAGAAACCATTAATTAAATGATAACGATGTTAAAATCCAGTGCTGGATATATGCATATTCTTTGCCTGATCTACTTTTTGCTTGGACCTTGTTGTGTCTTTCACCTCAAATGCCGGAGTTCAAAAGTTGTTGGTGGGATTTAGTATCTGTTACGGACAATGACCACCCTACCGGACGGTGAAGGGCCCATCATAGTGACCTATACCGGTCTTGTGTTCTGAGTCCTGACTGTGAATATACTGTTTCGATCAAGTCGGTGTTTATGACGACCGATAAAAGTTCTCTGGATATATAGATATGTAGCTCTGGGAGTCTTTTATGTGGATTCCTCCTGCACTTACTATTACATACTTTGTATTCATTGTGTCGTACCAGTATTAGAAAATATATAAAATCTAGAATCCTATCACTTTGACACGCGCTGAAATGGAACCGAGTGCTGAAGCTCGGCAAGTCTCTAGAGGACACTGACTAGTCTTAAACACGCGTCAAATTAACTGTAGTGCACATTGCTAAATTGCGATTAGTTTATCCGATCACTATTCTATGAATACAGAGGTGAAACTGAATATTACTTATTAATTATTTTTTATTATTACTTACTTTGTCATTTTTGTCACGATGTCAAATAATTTCGGTATTATACTCAGAACAATGACTAAAGCATCATTGTTCTGAAGTATTATATGAAAACATGAATCTAAGCCAAGTGGTTTAATTTTTTTAATTATTTATTATTCGTCAGTGGGGCGGATAGCGTTTGACCTTTTATATAATTTACATAATTTTTAAATACATTCTTTAAGTGTGATATCAGAATTGTTTACTTCATATGAAAGTCAAATAATTTTGTTTAATCACGTGTGTGATTGACACTTAGGGTACATAATCTACTGTGAAGTAATTATGATAAAAGTAATTTAAACAAATTAAGAAGTTTTTATCACAAAAATGGCTAAAGGCCCCGTTCAGGTGCTTTTAAATATCATTGTTAAAATATGTATTTAATATCTACATTTTGGCATCTGACACTTTTTAATGAATTACAATTTAAACTACTCGTTTTATAGAGATGTTTTGTTTATGCTTCAGTAAATGAATGACTGTACGTCATTCATTTACTTTAACGGCAATTATATATAACACTAGCGACCCGGCCCGGCTCCGCCCGGGTGTTGATAGTTTTTAAATTGAATTATTTCGAGTACCTACTAACTGTTTTATATTTGAATCAAATATGACCGCCGTAGACTATATTGCTTTTCCCGTTCCGTCCCGTTATATATTGTTCTGTCTCGTCTCATTCTGTCCCATGACGAAAAGCATACAATCCTGTCCCGTGCCATCCATTTGAACTTGAAAAGTAGCAAATACTTAAATAGATATTTATTCAAATTTTATTATTTAAATTTTATTCAAATTAGGAATTCTCCTTACTCATCCCAAGGGAACACTACATTTTTTGGGGATAAAGTAACCTGTGTTGATCCAGAGTATCAAATGTCCCCATACCAAATTTCATCAAAATCGGTCCAGCATACATACATAGACTTTCCGAGTTTATAATATTAGTAAGAATCCTTTATTTCACCCACTGAGGTTACAAAAATATCTAAATTAATTAATTCTATTATATTAACACCAAAAATTTAAAAATTGGAAATAATTGAATTATACGGTATTTCGTTCACTACAAAATAAATTTAATTAATTTTATAGCGTCAACAACACGTGGTAATTATACTGTTAAAATGTAGCTTATATGACACGTTCGTAGATTTACCATAGCAGCGCCATCTATTGATTACTTACTCAACCCAGTCGAAAGGTATCGACATCTGTTAGAATCATTTGGAGTTAACAGATGATTGTGACTGTCAAATAATAACAGACAAATAATTAGCAATAAATTAAAATTGCGACTATAATTTGAGATTTAAACTATCCTATCTCTCAAGTTGGATCGAACTGCACATGGTGTGCAAATTTTATTATAATCGGTTAAGTAGTTTAGGAGTCCATTGAGGACAAACATTGTGACACGAGATTTATATATATTAAGATTGGAGTTTCGTATACCTAATTAGTAGTTGAGACAAATTAAATCTTCGTTTTAATCTAGAATCTAGATATAACATTTTTGTTTTCTTATGTTTCTATCTATATAACGTTCGTGTTCTCCACCTGGTCGTTGATTTTATTTTAAGCCAAACATAATACTGATGGATTTTTGGGTTTTACTCTAACATCTAAAGAAGCTAGGTTATGATATATATTTTTAGTATATAGTCTAGTTAATGGAACTTCCCCAAATCTATTAAGTACCATACGCATTATTTTTTCCTAAAAAAATATATTACCATACGATCAATGTAATCATGTATACAATACTAAAGGGACAGTAATTAGTAAAATACCGGGTGAACATTTCGCATTGCACCGAAGCTTTTATTTATTTATCAGACAGCTCTTGAATATTAAACTCTTCACAAATACACTAATCTATATATATAAAAGAAAGTCGTGTTAGTTACACTATTTATAACTCAAGAACGGCTTTACCGATATGGCTGAAAATTGGCGAGGAGGTAGCTTAGAGCCAGGAGACGGACATAGGCTACTTTTTTTGTGAAGAAAAGGCTTGAAGGGGTTGAAATAAGGGATGAAAGTTTGTATGGAAAAATCTAAACCGTTAAAGTTAAGATATTAAACTTTGCACTTTAGTTATTCATTTAAAAATAAAAATATATAAATTTACCCTAAAGGGGTTAAAATAAGGGTTGGAATTTTATATGCAAAATCGAAACCGCTGAAGCTATTTCTATAAAAATATATATTTCAGCTCCTTATTACAAACAAAAAATAATGGCTTAATGGCTTTCTCCCAGAAGGGGTAGGCAGAGGTGCTACCAGAACACCCACGATTCGCCTTATATATTCCGACCCACGATGTGATAGGGGGCGAGCCTATCGCCATATCGGGCACACATTCCTGACTCCGGGCTGATAATGAATAGATAAATCCAATATCACTTTGCCCGACCCGGGATTCGAACCCGAGACCTCAGCTTTGCAATCGTACCGTAGTGCCACTACGCCACCGAGGCAGTCAATAGGTAATGCATAGCCTTCTTTATTAGCCTAAAGCGACGAAAGGGGGTTTGTTTGGACGAACATTCTTAGCGCTGTTTCAGGTAGGAATTAAACAACAGAAATCACCAAGAAGGAAAAAACGTTATGACTATTGCATTGTTTACATTTGAGAAATAAGTAGTTTACTATACTTCAAAAATTCAATTTCGTAGTCAGAATTTTGGCTGAGCGGAAAGTTTTAGCAGGAATTTTGCAAAGTATTTGTGTTTGGGTATTTTTAAAATCATATTCGTCATATTTTCGTGTTTATATAAGGCCTATCTACAAAATAAAAGCAATTCCAAAAAATTTACAACATGCCTATTTAGGCATTAAGGGATGAAATGGGATAAAGTGGGAAGAACGCGATGAGACCGGTCGGATCCGGATTGCATTCAATGGGAAATAATGGGACGGGATGTAACAGAAAGAAAAGGAGTCAGATGAGATGGGATGGGATACGATAGGAAAAGGGATAGTAGGTACTTATGTCGAGTTCAGGAGTACAAAAGTTTGAACGGGAATAAGATATTTCTGGTATGGAGTGGAGTCTAAACATCTAAGCACCCAGGCGAAGCTGGGCCGGGCCACTAGTATTTCCTATAAAAATCATTTAATCTATCGAAAACACTGCAATATAATGCGTTTGTATATTTAGTACGTATTTTTACCCGTAGCATCATCAAGTTGATTAAAGTTTCTGTGTAAAGCTGCACGCTTCCTCTGTCGAAACGCAAAGGGGCAAAGGTGAAAGCCTTTGAGGTAAACATGAAATGTGCCTGCATTGTGTGCGCGACCGGAGGCATGGGCCGGATTGAGTGTCGCTTTGTTGGGGCAGCGGACCCGCGTGAATAAAAAGTAACATTTGTACTGCACTACTGTACAGTTTATGTTATATGGCAGCATAAAGAGACGTGCTCGTTTTCCCGACATATTAAGATTATCCTATTAATACTTTTTGCGTGTCTCATCAACAAAAAGGTGTTTGCTTTATTTCTATAGTATGTCCCAATATTATGTTTATTTTTGCTAGAGTTTAGAATAAGATTAAAATTAGAATTTATGCATGATTAAGGTGAATACAGTAACTCTGTGTTCACCTTAATTAATATTTATAAATTAATATTTGTGTTATAAAATAATGGTCAAATGTCTGAACTTAAAACAACACGGAAGTTTCTGTTATACACTATAAAGCGCTGGAATAAATTTTACCTCGCATAATATATTGAATTATTTATTTAATCGGAAATCCGACAGGTTTATATCATAATAACAATATCAATTTATATTTAGATATAAATTATGGTCTAAGAGGCGATGAAGATTGACCTTCACCCATCTGATAACCAGATGAGACGTATTTTTTTATCAAATACTATTGATTAACAAACATGCCTATGATAACTTACTTTAATTTAATTTAATTAATGTTTGCACGTAATTCTAATTGTAATGATGAATTTTTGAGTATCAATAATTCTTTATTTTTATTTGTACTTATACTAAGTCATATTTAATATACAGTTTTACAGAATATTGAATTATTTAGTCCATTGTATTTTAAATATTTGCATTCATTAAGCTATTTAGTTGAGAAAAAAATATAAAAAAATATTTTTTGGTTATCAGATGCGTGAAGGTCGATCTTCCACGGCTCCTCTACTATTATTAATATTTTACTTAAAAAAACGCAATTTTTGTTTAATTGAATGATTTTATTAGATTTTTCATTTGCAATATATGAAGAAATAGTTGAAAACGAAAATATTGAAAATTTAATAACCATAAATACTCGTACTATCGAATCAGTGGTGTTAAATCCGCCATCATGACAAATATGATCTGTAGATTATGTAGCTGCATCAGCCCATATACGTCCTAATGCAATCTTGAATCGAGAGTACGATTGAGAGGGTTAGGCCATATAGTCCATCACGCTGGCCTAGTGCGGGTAGGCGGACTTTACATACCGTTATAGGAATTCTTTTTAAAATCACTATGATATGCAGGTTTCTCTAACGATGTTTTCCTTCACCGTTATATTCAAGAGAAATATGATCTACAAATATTATTTTTATATTTGGGTGTTACAAGACTTACTGCATAATATCTCATATTCTCCTGACAAGCAACAACTGACCTAATAATATTTTAGTATGTATCTAGCTGATGCGTTTACTTACTGAATTCTCCCCTGTTCTCGTAGTGTAGGGTTGACGACTTATCGATTGCGAACTTGTTGCGCCCTTAGACAGCTGTCTACGGGGTTGCAAGCCGCCTTTATGTCTGGTACTGAGGGGAGGATTTTAACTTTAGTTTTATAACTACTATTTATACCTTTGTTTATAGACTCGCAGACAAATATACATTTGTTGTTTTAGACTAGAATTAAGATTTAAAGATGCTACTTGGCTCTTTAATTACATATCCCAATTCACACTTTAATTTACACCAATGTGAGTTCCATTGAATTATAAATTATATTGTCTACACATAGAACATGACTGCCTTGGTGGCGTAGTGGTACGACGGTACGATTGCAAAGCTGACGTCTCTGGTTCGAATCCCGGGTCGGCCAAGTGATATTGGATTTTTCTATTCATTATCAGTCCGGAGTCAGGAATTTGTGCCCGATATGGCGATAGGCTCGCCCCCTATCACATCGCGGCACGGAATATACAAGGTGAAACGTGAGTGTTCTGTTAGCACCTCTGCCTACCCCTTCTGAGAAAAAGGCGTGTGTTTTATGTCTAGACATAGTACTCATTAAGACTTTGCGATTGCATTAAAAACCCATGTCCAGGAGAGTGTTACTATGGGCTGTTTAAATGAAAAAATTGTTTACTTACAATATTTCTTTGACTTATTTTCTTCAATGCAGTTTAGAAAAACATCTCTTGCTGATATATATTAATATTTGGCTATGATAAGGCTGATAACATTTGTCACCGGATCCGTTGTAATAAATAATAACCTTGTTGCAATAAAAACATACGTCTTTGTTTATGTCTCAATGCAGGACCGCCGAAAACGATGCGCTTTGCTTCACTCGATGCAAATGCATTTGTCATTACTTTCACACGATTTGTGTCAAAAGTGATTTATATTCTTGTAAAGTACAATTCGTTGCTCAACTGAGACCTTAAAAAGTTTCTCTTGAGAAGTACTAAAATAATGTTTGCCAATTTATATCTTTATGGTAGAATTTTGTGCTATGTAGACAATGATAGCATAGTCATTATTCGATATGAATAATTGGCGTAGTTGTAGTTTGTACATCATTTTAAATACCTAAAGCCGTAAACGGTGGGACCAGTCTATTATATTCAAATAAATCCATTGTAACAGCGTCGTTGTTTTGGTAATGCAAAAATTATGTATTGTGTACAAAATTGAATTCTAAATCTAAACTTTTTGTAGCTAAATTACTTAAAAATATACAGCAATTAAATTATAATTTTTCACACACTATAGCATACTAAAATTAATCGAAGTTTACTGAGTATTTAATAGACTATAGAAAATCACCAGTTCCATAGCAGCTTATAATGGCTGCAAATCGTAATGTTCTAAGGTCGAGTCCTAGGTCAGGCAATTTACTTTTCGTGGGTTTTCTAAAAACCTCATATGACTTGTCCAGGTCTAGAGTTACTGCCCGGCATGATGATAAGCTCGATAATATTTAGGACATACTTAATTAAGAGTAGCACTATTATAAATCAGATGATTTATGCAGACGACAATTATTTCAATAACTTACATAAGTTCAATTTAATTTTCCATTTAATTCTGCATTAAAACTCTTTTTACTCTTGGATCAACGAGCGCCGAGGCGCCCTTACGTCATAATTGTCAGTGATCAATGCTATGTTTTGGTTTTGAAATTGAATAATAATGTCGTGATTATAATATAAAATCAGTTGTAGTGTAGTTCTTACCGTTTAAGATATGAAAATAACTGCTGGAAATTTATTTTTAACAAAATTACAATAAATACAATTAAACAAGTAAGTTGCAACGGAAAGTTGGAATCTGAGCATAGTAATGAAGCTAACTTAGACATATTATTAAATAATGTTTATTTGTTGTATTTTTAGACACTAAAAGCTAAAAAAATAGGGAATAGGCTCGCCACCTATCACTTCGTGGAAATACCCCTACCTCTTCTGAGAAAAAGGCGTGTGTTTATGTATGCATGTAAAATAGGCAATACTGTACGCTCTCATTTATGATGATTCTCAGTTTTGATTAATATATTCTATAGTCAATGAATTCCAAAATATTCTAAAGGGCCATAATTAACTTAAATTCCATCCTGTATCTCCTTGATGCTTGCACATCAATATAAAAAAAACCCTTTTGATAAATCATTCCTGTGGGCACCGCACTACATTATGATATATATATATAAACAGCATGCCTTTATCCCAGAAGGGGTAGGCAGAGGTGCAACCAGGACACCCAACGTTTCGCCTTGTGTACCGTCCCACGATGGGATAGGAGTCGAGTCCATCGCCATATTGGGCACAAATTGCTGACTCCGGGCTGGCAATAAATATAAAAATGCAATATCATTTCGCTTGACCCGGGATTCGAACCCGAGACCTCAGTTTTGCAATCATACCGTGCTACAATTACGCCACCGAGGCAGTCTACAGACTACATTACCAGGATGTTTTAACTCTTAATCCACATAGGTAGGTAATCATTTGTTTTTTAAATGTATTTTTATAAGGTTTGTGGAGGAAACCACATATTTAGGAAAATTTATAAAAGTGTTTTCTGAGAAATGGAAGTAGATTCCATTTCTCAGAAAACACACACACAGCGATGACATAAAACAGCGTGACAATGACGAGCAGCGTATGTGATTAGCTGATACAAAAGATTCAAGTCAGAAAACAAAAGTATAGACAACCTGTGAACAGTTTTATAATTTATCGCTTACTTGATAATAAAATGGTAGTCAAACAGTTGACGATGTTGAGAATAAAGGCAATATCTATTTGTGGCTAGTAAATATTTTACTACAGTGTACAATGTTATGCTTATAGTGTGTTGTGTAGGCTACACAGCACACACGTGACTAGAATGGACTAACAATACGATTCAGTTCGAGTTATTATTGGCTTGTATTTATTACCTTTTCGAGAATTGTTAGTGTTAACTCGTTCAAGTTTATGGTCACTAGAAGTGCGACAGCAATCAGAATATTTTTTAGAAGTGTAAGGTACCTTGTCAATATTTTTAACGATGTTTTCAGGTTATCCTAACATATTGCTAAAATCATAGTTGTGACGTTTTTGTATGGTCAATTATTTTTCGTTCTCCGAATAGGCTTTCATTTGCAGTAGGTATTTCTAATACGTTACGGTATCATTAAAAGATATTGAAAACACTGCCTCGGCGGTTTAGTTGTTACGGTACGGTTACAACGCTGAGGTCTGGGGTTGGGATCCCGATTCGTGATATTGAATTTTTTTGTTAATTAATTATCAGCCCGGAGTTAGGAATTTGTGCCTGATTTGGTGACAGGCTCGTCGTCTATCACGTGTTAGGACGGAACACACAAAGTGAAACGTGGGTGTTCTGTTTGCTACCAGGAGAACCTCTGCCTACCCCTTCCGGGAAAAAGGCTTGAATTTATGTATGTATATTCATAACAAGAGCACTTAATTCTCAATATGTCGTGATGTGAGTGCTCATGGATAATCAATTACATACCGAGAAACCTATTCGTATACTTCTACTGCTATAAAAAATAAATCAGTACATCGGTGACAGCCTTCGCGTTCAACACGTGATAGATTAACTACAGGATGACAGGTAAAGTGGTAGGCCACGTCTCAAGGAAATTATACAGATACCCTATCTTTAACCAAATACAAGACCTGTTAAAGAAAGGCAAAATACAGAGTCCTCGAAACCGACAAGCACGTATGAAGAGATTGATGTCAGTTGATGAAACGAAGGAGGTATGTGTGTACCGTAGCATTTGGCGCGTATGGTCTCTGCCTACTCCGATGGGGCATAGGCGTCAGTTTATATACATAGTATATAGTTTATTTATAAAGGGTATATCGAGACTGCTACCGAAAACGAAGCCCGGTGGTAGTTTTAGTGACTTTAGACACAATGCAACTAAAATTTTTGCAAAAAAAAAGCGACGATATTTTTTGTTATTTTTTTCCTATCGTGGTATTTGGGAACTAAATACATACATTTTCCTAAAAAAATAATGTACACATTTTTAGTTGCATCGTGTCTGTGGACATTAAAACTACCACCGGGCTTTGTTTTCGGTAGCAGTCTTGATATACCCTGTATACTGTATGTATGTATACTCTATCTGCCGATGTCTAAATCTAGTAGCATCGAGGTTAAAGTAGCACGATTCATTTCGTCGGCTTAACATTTGTACGAGGTTTATTTTCCCTATCATATTCATCAGTGGCAAGGGAAATCATTATTTAATTGATGTCTATCCTTTTTCTTTTTATATCGATTTTTATGGATCGGCTGTTACGATTTCTTATGGTTATTTTGTTTCCTGGGGCTCGAAGTGATTTTGTGGTTTATTAAGTAAATTATTCTTATAATTTATAAAAACAGTCCTTAAGCACTGAGTAGCATTCGTTTCTTACCTGAACTTCAAACTCATATCGTTATCTGGCCAGTAAAGAAAACAAGTAAGTGTCCCTAAAATTGGCACACAAGCACAACCTTGACCGGCATCAGCGCGACATCCAAATCTGTTGTTTTTTGTTTTTTATTTACCAATCAGCGGCACCGATCGGATCCGGGCTAATTCGGTGATTGTGCAGGACGATCACGTATTCCATCCGCTGGCTCCCGCGGCCTCGCTTCTTATTCATGCCCAGCACTGTACAAATGACGTATTGTTCCATTATATGCCATAGCGGCCACTGCACACACCACTCGTGCTACCCCGTTTGTATTGGTGAAATTGTCAGACAATGGACTGGTTAATATTTTATTGAATTCGGGATGGAGCTTGGTGAATGTACTGTAGATATGATTTAGTCCATTGTTATATTGTGGTTCATAAACTTATTTCAAATAACAGAACGTGCCAAAAAGAATTCACGTTTTAAGATTCTAATACATCCATCATCAACCAAAGGACTGCTGAACATAGGCCTCTCCCAATGATTTCCACAGTGACCTGTTGGAGGGGGCCTGCATCCAGCGACGTCCCGCGACCTTTGCCAGGCCGTCGATACATCTTGTCTTTAATTATAATCGCTTTGTAATTTAGTACACTTCAATTTAGTATTCTTCACTTCCTTTGGAATATCTATCGTTTTGAACCTTGAACCTAAACGCATAATATACACATATGCATTTACTTTACAAATAAGTATTACATATGAAATTTTATTGAAATACATCGATTAATATTCAGCACATGTCATTTACTAATTGCATTGTTAATTTAGAATTCGTAATTTGGCAGTATGTTTAAACGATACTAATTTACATCTAACACGCGAGGAAATGTGACGAGGACGTCACAGTATTAAATATATACCTGTCAGAAAGATACGACGAAAGACCTCTGTACGAGAGATTTTTTTTATACCGGCAAGACAGAGCGACTTAAGTTACTTAGGACCAATTGCACTAATTAACTTTGCCCATAACTTTAACTTTGAAAACGTCAATCCCATACATTAGCGATGTCAAATACGTCTCAAATGTATGGCGATGACATTGTCAAAATCAAAGATATAGGCAAAGTCAGTTTGTGCATTGAGCCTTGGTGTATCTGACTGGTCTAGGTACTCCAAATAGAAGATTCGCCAACGTCATATGGTTATCTTTCGCCGGAAGACACAATTATGGCGGGCTAATTAGATCTGTATCTAATCGTATCGCTGCGGGGAATGACGCCGCGACCTCTAGTTTCACAGCCGACTCACTAAGCCACATCTAGTTAAAGTTATATTGTGATTAATGCATTGTGTAGTACTCTGGGGACCAGCTGATTAATTACAAAAACATGCACGTACACTGACTGGTGGTGCTGCCACGTTTGTCTCTCGGGAGAGGCGATCTCTATCTATATGGAACGAGTGTGGCTAGAATTCATTAGCTGGCCTGTAACGAGTGATTTTAATAAATAAAACAACCAACAATCACAAGCAGTATTTGTGGGTCACAAAAACATGTTGCGTCGATGCGGATATTGAACCTCCCTTTCTATGCCCGCGTTTTAAGAAATTACGCCACGAACACCATCTATATAATAAAATTCGGGCATGTGTGCAGGTTTAAATATGTCTGTGCTGAATGTTATATAATTATGTGACCAGCATGGCGATATGTTTGCCCTCTATCACATCTGAGGGCAGAAATAAGTTCGACGACCTGTGAATGGCACTACTGGCACCTCTGCCTACCCATCTGGGGATACATGCGTAATCTTATAAAGTGTGTATGTGTGCAATTATACCTATGTAATCCCACATACAACTATTGGGCATACGCCCCATTTTTAGTACTTCCTATCCATGAAAGAAAATACTAGGAAAAAACGTAATCTTGTTGCACAAGCTACCCGTTTCCAGACACAGTAATTCATTTACGGGGTAATGAACAGGCTTTTAAATCAACTTTCCATGCAAATTAGACTTTAGAGTTCTGGAGTTTTTTTTACTTTTTAATTTGAAACACGTCGCCACACATTGGCATTACTCTGAGTTGATGGATGTTTTTGTAAATACTAATTTCACACTATCATCTAGATTCTAGACTCGTACAGATATCTATAAAGCCATATACTTTTTTGTCCATGCAGTGGTTAAACCATGGAAATCTACTTAACCTTTGCGCCAATCAGTGGTCAAATCTTACCTACCAATGTCAATTTGTTAATAATTCCAGTGTGTGTTAAATGTTATCAAAACTAATAACGCCACGCCTAAAAACACGGCAGACACAATTATCTTTTGATATACAACCAGGTTTAATTTATTCAGTTGTAATGATTTTGAATTTTGCTGGATGCGGGCTGCCTCCAACAGGTCACTGTGGAAATCATTAGGAGAGGCCTATGTTCACCAGTGGACTTCCTTTGGCTGATGAATTAGATTGGATTGGAATGATTTTGTTAATTATTTGCGAAATAATACAATAGGATTGTATTTGATGACCTCGATAAATCGCAAATCACAGGTTTAAGATGCCTTGAAGGCCATATAGATTTTATTTTAATGGTAAATTATATCCGCGTTCTTTTAGGAAACTTATACATTTTTGGCTTAATAATCTGAGTCGTGACTATAATTGTTAGACAATGCTTCCCTAATCGAGTCCCCCTGTGAAATTTTAATGTATAAAGTTTACAAATAAAAGAAATAATAATTATCCGCAACACTAGGACAGCACTTCATGAAATACGGAGGTTTTTGCAAGTTATACGATTTATTAATATGTTTCCGACATTGCCCTAAGTCCAGTGAATGTCAGCATTAGGTCGAAATATATTAAGTACAGTATGGCAACTTGCATAAAATATATTTAATATATTAGTGGGATAGCATAAGGACATGGGTCAGTGCCTACCACAACGTAATATATGAAGCATACCATGGCCCTGCTATCACCGCATCATCCATCCATCAATCCATCAGCCAAAGGAAGTCCACTGCTGAACATAGGCGTCTCCTAATGATTTCCACAGTGACCTGTTGGAGGCAGCCTGCATCCAGCGATGTCCCACGACCTTTACCAGGTCGTCCGACCACCTAGTGGGTGATAAGAATTTTTTTTTTCAACGTCTAGATAAGAAATATATTTGAATGGAGTTATCATGAAACGATGGCTACTAAACTGTTCCCTCATCGACAGATACTCCATAGTAAATCATACAATGAATACTTTTTGCCTGATATAGCATAGTTATGGTTTACTACGCTACAGTGGCGAAATACAATAGAAACAATATATATTACTTGCAAATTATAGCATTGTTAATGAACTGCTATGATTTAAACCAACTTTTAACATTTGCAATAATTACTATATTTTAAACTGGTTTTGAAAAGAGCAACACTAGAGTTTTTTCCCCGTTCTTCTCTAGTGAAAACCGCTTCCGAACCACATGGTAGATGAAAAAATTATGTTGAACATTTTAATGAATTCAATAAATTATTTTCATTTTCAATACCGAATTTTTTTGACATCGTGACAAAAATGATTAAAGTAAGTAATAATAAATAAATAATACGAGTATTTACTTTCACCTCTGTATTAATTAACATATAGAAAACAAACAATAATTGTAATTGGAAAATCACTTGTCTTTTTCTTCAAAAACATCCACTATATTTGCGTACATGCTAAATGGAAGTTTGAAACACGTGGTTAAACAAGACTTGGTCACATTGTTGGCACTTGTTATTAATGTGGTAAACTACAAACATTGGCTTTGTAAATTGTATGACACAAGATTATTAACACAGCGCCTATAGCCGTAATAAAACTGGTATTACTAAACATAAACAAATACACACAAGAAACAGTCATAATTCTAAATGCCTATTTGTCGACCATATAAACGCTGGTCTCACCCGGAGTAGGATCCCCGACTTTTATACTCACAATAGATTTGTATTCTGTGCCTGTATTCTTCATGTTTTAATACTATGTATATGATCATCATGTTGACAGCCTCCGTGGCGTAGTTGGTTAGACGCCGACTGTGAAACTACAGGCCGCGGGTTCGATCCGCGCACCAACACAAATGTTTGTGTGGCTCACAAATATTTGTGTCGGGTCTGGGTGTTTATGAGACCGAAAAGTCTCTCGTAGTTTCTGATACCCACGACACATGACTTAATTGATCTTAATGTAGGGTTAGAACTGTTCGGCTACGACTGGGTGTTGCGTGGTACCAACCTTCGGGGCGTCGCTGTCGTCTGCTATGCAGACGACACGTTGGTGACAGCGACGGCCAGGACGTTCCAGAGGTCCGCCCTGCTCGCCTCGTTCGGTACTGGACTGGTGGTGGGCAGGATTCGGCGACTGGGCCTCACGGTGGCCCTCAACAAGACCGAGGCCGTGTGTTTCCACGGTCCTCGGTGTGGGCCTCCGCCTGGGGCCCACATCACGGTGGAGAGCGTGCGGATTCCCATCGGCTCGAGGATGAAATACCTCGGTCTCATCCTCGACAGTCGATGGGATTTCCGCGCGCACTTTGAGGAGCTGTCGCCGAAGCTGGTGAGGGCGGCGGGCGCACTGGGGCGCCTGCTGCCCAACACTGATGGTCCTGGCATCCCTTGCCGAAACCTGTATGCTGGAGTCGTGCGGGCCATGGCCCTCTACGGGTGTCCCGTTTGGGCCGAGTCCCTGGGCGATCGTTGCGTCCGCCTGCTGCATCGTCCGCAGCGCATGGTGGCGCAACGAATAATCAGGGGCTACCGCACGGTCTCGCACGAGGCGGCCTGCGTATTGGCGGGAACTCTGCCCTGGGTGCTGGACGCTAAGACCCTCTCGTCGGCTTTCTTCCGGCGAGAGGAGGCGTCCGGGCGTGGGCAGAGGTTGGTCCCCAGAGAGGTCGAGGCCATGTTGGCCTCCCTCCGCAGGACCGCTGTGGAGGAGTGGCGTTCCAGGCTGGAGAACCCTAGTGCTGGTGCGAGGACCGTCGCGGCAGTGCGACCTGTCCTCGAACAGTGGCTGGACAGGCGCCACGGTGCGCCGACATACCGGCTGACGCAGGTGCTCACCGGGCACGGCTGCTTCGGTGCGTACCTGTGTCGTATAGCCGGAGCGGAGGAGTCCGCCGTGTGCCACCATTGTGGCAACTGCCGTGAGGACACGGCCCAGCACACGCTGGAGGAGTGCCCAGCCTGGGACGAGGAGCGCAGCGCTCTCATCGCGGTCGTAGGAAGCGACCTATCGCTGCCGGCCGTGGTCGCCGCCATGGTCGGCAGCCGGAGTTCGTGGCGAGCCATGCTCTCCTTCTGCGAACGTGTCATGTCACAGAAGGAGAGCGCTGAGCGGGATCGGGAGCAGACCGATCCCGCTCGTCGCCACAGGAGACGTAGGAGGCGCCGGGACAACAACTAACCCGGCGCCGCAGAGGCCACGCGGGGCCGCCGTCCCTACCTTGGCGGCCCCCGAGACGTGACGCTACACGCGTCATTCGCCGCGTCGCTAAAGCGGCGGTGCACAAAGAGGCGGTCCTGGCGCGTCCGTTCATCGGTATCCCGGGGCCGTCTCTCAAGTGCACCGATGGTGGCCGACGCGGGGTTTTTAGTCGGTATTTCGGCGCGTAGCTTATGGTAGGGACCCGACCCAGCGGCCGCCCGTCCTCATCCACGGGCGGCACAACATCTCGCTGGGCTCGGAAGGCGCCGATGAGTCCGACACACCCTCGCCCCTTCGGGGGTGGGATGGTCCGTAAATGGATTTTCCCCGCGAGAAAAAAAAAAAAAAAAAAAAAAAAAAAAAAAAAAAAAAAAGGGTTAGAACTGTGTATGTGACTGTTAGGTGTATTTATTATTACTATATTAAAAGAAGCAACACACCGATCTAACAGTTTTCGGAAAATTCAACCTTTAATTCAAACTTTCAAACGTATAGGAAACCTACACTATACACTGAAAGAAAAGACTATTCAAAATTGTAAATCCGTAATTTACAGTTGAAAATATTAAAATGTTCCGAGAATTAGTTTGACCACGCGATTGATCTATCTAAGAGCATTATAATGAATATCCTATTTAATCTATCCTCTATATCTCTGCAGCATCGCTTACTTACCCACAATTACGTATCTTTCCTATTAAGCCTGTTCTATGGTTAACCCTCAGAATGGAGGTGGGAGTCCGACTGTTGGGTGTGGTGTTGCGTCTACTGAACCTGCTACTGGCTCCGTTCTTCTGGCTTCGAGCGAGAGACAATCGTCGAGTACCGCCCATCACCAACTCCTTGCTTATGAAGAGTGCCACGGAATTGGCGGCTGCAGTACGGCGACGCGAAGTACGTATTAATACAATTTACTAAAATTATTTTAGTATGGCTGAGTTTTGTAGGGGACTTCTTGTGGCTGAAGATATCGACGATTTATTATTTTTTATTGCCAGGAGATAGTTGATTTGTATTGTATTGTATTGTATCAACCCATATACGACCCACTGCAGGGCACGGGCCTACTCTACAATCGAGAGTACGATTGAGAGTGGTATTGATAGTTGATTATCACTTTCCAATTTCCATGGCATCAACGAGACTAGAGGAACCGCAAGTGCGTTTCCGCTTTTAAAGGAATTAATGGGCATTTTTCTTAAAGATCCTGAATGGTATCCGTTTGGAAAAAGGTACCGCAGATGTAATTATATTTGTATTATATACGGATATGGTATTTAGCATCATCATCATCATCCCTTTAACCCCTTCTGCGTCCACTGTTGGATATAAGCCTCTCCTATGGTATATAGCATACCTAAAATGAAATTTACCTAGTGAAATATTTACAAGATTTTGTACGCAGAAGAATAATTGCAACATGCAATTTAAATCCCAAGCCTTTGTCATCGATATACTCGTATTCAGTATTCTGCGTATACTAAGCTTTTTCACAATTCTATTTTAATCATCTTTAGCAATAGTCCCCAAAGCGTAAACTCCTAATTAGAAGCATTGCTCAAGCAGAATTCCTTCTGACTTAGCTGTTCCATCCGCGCATTCTCTTGCAGGATTGCATCAATGCAGACATTATCACCACACGGTATTATTAGCATATCCTGTGTATGCAACGAGTGCGGTGCGTCAATTCGCAGTCAGTTAATTGCCATCCTTATTATCGATCGTGGCGTCGTTGACACCGATCTGGTTTGCCGGCCGCCCAACGAGCCGTGCACGTCGGAATTGTGACACGGGATTGTCAATTCGCGGTGCAATAAGCCTATCTTTTGAAATTGAAGTTCGGATATTTTTGTCATCTTTGGTATGGAGGGCAGGGGAAAAATTACTGCTTCCTACTTGTTTCTTTTTAATTAACATTTGAAAGATTTCCCTTTGAATTAAAGACAAATCACTACCTCCTGGAAATTCGATGAGCAAATTCGCTGATCTAATTAACTATCGATCCTAACATAGATGTGTTGTCGGACCATCCAATCGGGAGGGGAGCGGGATGGAAAAAGGTTGGGAAGAGGCAAAAGGTATTGGGCAACCGGGAATCTCACTCGTCGAACAAAACGCGACAGATGTAATATCTATAGGGTTTTAAGAAGCTGTTGCCAACAATTTCCAAGGCTTTCATACCTAATGCACATGATAATTTACATATAGCTTGGAAAGCTAATCACGCGCATGGAGATCCTTTTTCTAATAACATAACAGTTTCCTCAAGGCATTTTCCTTCATCCAATAGCATTGTTTCTTGTTATCCGTGTTTGTGTTTGTATTTATCACTACTTCTTACATCCTAAGTGTTCAATACGATACTTGACTACATTTTACATCTGCAATAACATTAATACTGAAAATGACATCCGCATCACTTTGTTGGATAGAAATATAGGACCTTGTAGAATTAGTTTCCTTCGAAAATACATTACGTGAACTTCCCGAAATAAAAGTAATGCCACAAACTGCGTCTATTATTCTTTTGTAGGGTTCTGTCTTGGCTTTCTGGAATTATGTTATTTCTAATTAAAATTGACGCTTAACCAAGTAAGAAACGCATGTCGGTTATCAAAGAATAATGTATTTGAATGTAAAAACACGTAGGTATTAATGGAATTTTTCGGAGTATACCTATACAAACCGGTGTTGTTTATGAATATAATGAAATATAGCTTCCAAAATCCTAGACCTATGTCCTATAACCTAATATGTCATGTCGTTTACTGGCATAATTCGTACATCAAATCATATTACCCAAACTCGGTTACTTGTTAAATCAATTATCGTCTTCACGCTATGACATGGCTTGTTAGTTCTACGCTTTGCCTTCGGTTTAATGTCGAATACATCAATTTGTCTAAATTCAATACTATTCGCTGACTTGTATCTTGCTATTCGCCTATATATTTGGAATAAGTTATAATGAAACTATGTGCCTGCCTATATTTCATACATAAATGCTAAATCTTTTCAGCTTTCTTGCATTTTCTTTTTTTTTTTTTTTTGCTGACGCGGGGAAACCGAGTTACCGCTATCGTCCCACCTTGGGGGAAAGTGGAGCGATTATGTTGGGTTCACCGGTCTACGGCATACCAACCAAAACCCCGCGTGGCCCTCTTCGGCACAAATGGAACGGCCCCGGGGACCCGAAGCAAGAGCGCCTCAGCTTCTACCGGAACCGTTCCTGCACACTGCCGCTTACTTGCGGCTCTTACCCTATGCTGCTGAACATCTCGGGGTCGCATTGTATCTGTGTACAAATGGCACTACGACAGTCCCCCACTGCGTGCCCGCGACCCCCAAATCCCCATTAGTCGCCTTTTATGACAGGCAGGGGATACCGTGGCGGAATTCTCGAAACGCCCCCATACCACAGGGCGGCCCATTTACCTTAGCTTTTTACGATCGGGTGTCCGGCTGACTAAAATCCTTTAGGAACTAGGACTTTTATTCTCATGGTCAAGTTTTCAAATGGTCGGTAAAATTATCAGGTATACAGGTTTCATCTTGATGTTTTTCTTCGCCGTGTCTACAACCTGTATTGACTAACAAATCACAACATACTTCCAAATTCAGTAGTGTTTAGGCACTTTGTGTTTGGATTCATTACTTCTTGATTGGCAGTGCGTTTTTCATGCAACTATATCTATTTCTAGCTTCATTCATATCAAATCTTGGAATTAATGAAATTTCGGCGAACTATTTAGTAGTAATGTGACTTCTACCTTCGAGCATACTAACATGACTTCATGTACCACTTATCTTTTTAAACAGACCACAAGCGAAGAACTGGTCTCGATATACATAAGCAGGGTGAAGGAGGTGAACCCGTTTATCAACGCAGTGGTGGATGAGAGGTACAGGGCGGCGCTCGAAGACGCCAAGGTGGTAGACCGGCAGATCGACGAGGCCAAGAAGAACGGAACGTTTGACGAGCTGGTGAAGAATAAACCGCTTTTGGGAGTGCCATTCACTGTTAAAGAGAGCTGCCAGCTCGCAGGTGAGTGGGGCTTGAAGGTATACATTGAAATTATGACGATTCTGTTTTTGAATAATACCCAAATATACCATATGATAGCTCATCTAAACGATACATATTTTTTTTCAAATATGAAATAATCGAACACCAAAAATGCAAAAAGTTAAGATAGTGTTTACTCAATCAAAATTCTCACAAGCTCAACATGATATTGAGCTAAACAATGGTAAAATTAGGAAATTAAAAGTCAAACCCTTCGTAATAAATGAATAAGTTTTTGAATATTCTTATTTCCTTTCCTCCAGGTTTATCCAACTCAGTAGGATGCCTAGAGAACGCTGGACGCAAAGCTACCTCCGATGGCGCCGTAGTGGCATTAGTGAAGAAAGCTGGCGCTATCCCACTGCTGGTGTCCAACACGCCAGAATTGTGTCTGGGTTGGGAGACCACCAACCTACTGCGTGGAACTACCAACAACCCTTACTGCCTGAGTAGGACGCCTGGAGGATCTTCTGGTGGCGAGGTTAGTCTATATGGGGTTTCTGGGTGCAGGTCGGAAATCTTTGTGGACTTCCTATAGCAGAAGAGAGGGAGAAAGGATTTCTGGAGACTGGGATTTGTCGAAGAGTAGAACACCGGAATATCAGGTTTACTTTAGAGAAGAAACAAGGGTCGAGATTTTGAATAATCTTTATTTGAGTAGTTCTGGACATTTTTGACACGACTGCTTGATGAAAAATGACAGCGATTAGTGTTTGTATGACTAATAGTAGTACTTCAATTATTTTTTTTGTGATGTGCCTAGTGTGGTTAAAAGCTGTAGATATTGTAATAGCAGATAGTATGAAACCTAACGGAACCAAAACAAGTTTGCTAACATTTGTACAGAACCTTTAATCAGGGTATAGATTACAGAAAACACAGTGAGCTCCTTCTGCGTAGATCGGATCGCAAAAACCAATTTTTTTTTTTAAATTAACTTGTTAAATTTTATAATTATTGTAAAATACGGGTAGTTACAGAAAGAAAGAAAAATAAATTTATAGTCACAGTTAAATTGTAATAGTCACTGAACGGATGACTAATACCTGAGTCCGCTCCGTGACAACGAAAGCTCTAAAGTGATGGAAACGTCCGTGGGAAAGTTAATATAATAAATGTAAAAATTAAATCCAATCCTCGATAAAATCCGTAAAAGCTAGTTTTATTTCAATGTGTAATATTCGCGTAAATCTAAGAAACAATTAGGCGGGGGAATCAACTTACAAATCACACTTTTAATTTTTTGGCACTTGCTCGTGATCGATAACATTGACAATATAGCTTTAAAAAATGTAATAATGTGACGTAATGATGGTGTTATATCCTGAAACAAGTGCTTACTGGCGTCAATGCCATCGTATGTTTGTTCGTACGCTCGTACTAACCGCTAAGTGGGTATAGTTTATTTGCACACGACTCGTTGCGCAAGCCGACCATCATCTCTAGATATTGTCACATTGATGTTAAATAATATGGTCTAATGGCAACGTACGTACATGAGCATAGGTCATGTAAACATACAGACAACACATCTCATGGTAATTGATCGTCATCGCCCTCACTTGAGGTTAAAAGGTGCGTTAAACATTGATGGACAAATCGAGGAAGAGTCGCAAGGGTAATTAATGGTTCTGGTTTGCACAAACAATTCCCAACCAAACGCGGTAACAAAACTATTACCTACTTCAAATGGGTTTTGTGTGAATTTATAAGACCCATGAAGTTGATACATTATTTTTGCATTTGCAAACGTATATTTTTGGGCCTTAGTGCAAACTATTAATTCTACTGCTCTTGTTTCAGTAGAACCTAGTAATAAAAGATGGTTACAGAGGTTTTTCTAAAGAAACGTGACTGGAACCCTCCACAAGTTTGTTCAGTTAAATCTATTGTCTCCAGGCCGCGTTGCTAGCGTGCGGGGCATCTCCACTAAGCGTGTCTTCAGACATCGCCGGCTCCATCAGATTACCGGCGGCTTTCTGTGGAGTATTTGGACACAAACCGACACCTGGTGAGTCATTCATGTCCAAAGAACCTTTTTGCTACTACACGTAATAAATATGGAAATTATTTTACTACTGGCTGATATGGTTAAAGTAATTGAAAAGAGAAAATACTAGCCATTATGTACAGCTCCGGTTGTCAACCCACAAGGTGGACTGATGACTCAGTAAAGGTTCCTCGAAGCCGCTGGGTGTAAAATGTTGCTGAAATCTTTGAGGGTCGTATAGGTCGTAGCAGCAGTAGTTTTTGTGCCAAAAGATAATAATAACTATAAACCTGAATTTACTTCTAGGTGTGATACCAATAGACGGACACATACCCACATTGAGCGACGAGCAGTTTCCCAAGTTCCTCACAGTTGGCCCTATGACGCGCAAGGCGGAAGACCTGGAGTTGCTGATGAACATCATGGCCGAAGATAATAGGGAGAAGTTGAAGCTCGACCAACCGGTTGATATAAAGGATATCAAGGTATATACACTATGTATTTAACTTAGGCTCGCACTCTATCACATCATGGGACGGAACACATACGGCGATTACACATTTGTATCCTGGTTGCACACCTCTGCCTACTCCTTCTGGGAAAAAGGCGTAGTGTTAATGTATGTATGTATTTAACACAAATTTGTTAATATTTGTTTTTATCTAATTATTTTTAACATACTTTTTTTGTGTAACAAAATGCAAAAGCTTAAATGCACCTTTTCATGCCAGGATTTCTTATTGTATGCCCTCGTTATGTCAAAAGGCAAAAGAGAAATATTTTTTGTGTATTGTATTGTATTGTATCAGCTAATTAATATACGTCCCACTGCAGGGCACGGGCCTCCTCTACAATCGAGAGTACGATTTGATTGATTTTCGTAGGTATAATAATGAAGTTGTGACGGTGTGCAGGTGCACTACATGACCGAGGCGACCAGGTCGGTGGCGCTGGTGAGCGTGGAGCAGAGCGTGCGCGACGCCGTCACGCGCGCCGCGCACTACCTGCAGCGCTGCGGGGCCACGCTCAGCCCGGTACACGCGCTGTATACATATACACATCACTCATACATACCGCCGCAAACCTATACTACACTCCCAAAAACTTTACCAAATTATTCAGTGGCAATTGTAAATGACTATGTATATGTGTATCCTAAAAATAAATTGTAAGTTTTATATGATTGTATAAATTTACAGGAAAAATTCAAAGATTTGGAAGACTCCGTGGAAATATCAGTGTCGGTGTTCTTCTCAATGAAAGATATTCCTAATATGCTGCAAGATCCGGCTAATCCGAAAGTAAGTACCGTAGTGCTTATAAACAATCATCTGCTAAAGTTACTTTATTTTTTTTTACATGTATTTATAGTGACTAAATGTAGTGCCATTGCACCCAAGGTTAACTGAACACTAAGTTCCGACACGGTATTAAAAAACTAGACTATTTCTCTTGTCATTCGACTCAATTATATCTTTAAATCAGGCAGCATCTTAAAACCATTTAATAGTGTTTAAATTCAACCTCAGTACATTTTTTACAAGTCCAAAAATAATGAGTATAAAAACTCTTTACCAACTTTCAAACATCAAGAGCTGACACTTAATGCTTACCAGTGGCGTGCCTAGGGTTTTGAAGTAGGGCAAGCCCAAACTTTTTTAATGTATAATACACATTGATTTAAAAGGAAAAAATACTAATAACAAAGAAAATGTACGTCAGCAGACCTAACACACAATCTATACAATATTAAGATTATTAAAATTATAGATTACATGTGGACATGTAACAGTAACTTGTTAATGCACTAACTACTGAACACTTCTAGTAGGTACACTAGCACAACGGTAGCTACTATGGTGCCGTGTTTGACTTCGCAGTTAACCGAAATTGCGGACAGAAAATATTATTAATGCATTAGCCACCAAATTTATTAAAATCATTATACATAATCCAAACATTCTAATACGAGTATACGTACAAGTGTCGCTTGAAAAACATAATATGAAACACGACTGTTTAACCTATTTGAAGGGGAGCATGTAGAAATCAAATTATGTAGGTAGTTTTTAAACTGAACTGATAACGAATTTAAGAAATACACAATCCCGGGGTTGTTTTCGCGCCAGTTTTTTTTTTTCAATATAATTGAATTAAATTACCTTTATACCGGCTATGAACACTTTTATCATCACACTTAAACCATCACAGGAAACAATACAACTCATTTTAGAATCAAAAAGCTTAATGAACATAAAAAACTAATCATTAACCTATAAACAGAATTATTTACAATTGCACAATGCCAAAATACTTATGAAGTTAGTAAGAATTCGTTCAGAATTGCGAAATGAAACGTAAAAATAAACATTACTACATGCAAATACAATTTATTAAAAAATATATAAATAGGTACCTCATTATTTTTACCTAAAAATGAATAAATAATTTCAAAAAAGAACAAACATAATTTAATAATAATGAATATAATTTACTAAACGAATAATGTTACACGTGACGACCTTCAAACGTACGATGTTCACTCCGCGAAGCCGGGCTTAAACGGTTTGATTTTTTAGTACAAATTGCTATAGTGACATATCAGTAGCTACACATTCGTAGTAGCAGAGTGTAGCATTTCACCCGTAAGTGTGAAAGAGACAGCATGAGTTTCCAAAAGCCTCGTAAAAGCACACGAGAGAGAAAAAGACGTTCAAGTAATGAGAGTACCGTCTTTTATGAAATGCGCGGAGCTACGCGAGAGGTTAAATTATTGAATGAATGTAATACAAGCGTTGCGAGGCGCGGGCGGCGCTCCGTCGCTCGTAGTTGCGTTTCATTGAAGCGCGCCGTGCAGCGACGCGACAGAACGCGGTAAATTCAAAAATGGTATATGTGTCGTAATAAATTACTGTAATGTATTGAATGTAATGGTTTCTGTTCATTATCAAGTATTTGCGTATTAAGTAGGGCAAGCCGGGCTTTTGGGCTTCTATGGAAGTACCGCCACTAATGCTTACCTAATTTAGTGCATTTGTATTAGAGAGTACAATAAGTAATGTAACCTCACAGCGCGACAAGAGCCTGGTGGTGGAGTTGGTAAAGTTGTTGCTGGGCGGCGGCTCGCGATCGCTGCAGGGCCTGAGCTTCACGCTCTTACACAACACGCGCCTCTTCATCCCGCGCGCGCGCATCCTGCACTACCACCGCAAGGCGCAGCTGCTGCGACAACAGATACAGGTACTATATATACAACATGATCGATACAATGATGACATCAATAAGTTGTTCACCTATTGTTGAGCTTTATGATTCCACGGAGACACCAGCCACATTACTCGTTAACTTTGTCCTACGTTTCGAGACAAAAAATGTATAACTTGGCATACGAGAGATTTAGCACTATTAAATTTTAGGCACGCTGACGCGACATGTGTCACGTGTTCGTTGAGCAGAAATAACAGTAACACACGATTCGCTCTGTGCGGCTCACCAAGGCTCGCAGGAAAAGGATTTTAGTGAGAGTGATCTCCTTACATTGCATTGTGTGGTTTGTGTATGTGTGTATGCATTTGTGCTTGTGTTCCAGCGTGTCTATGCACCAATTCGAGCGTGTGTGCGTTCGTACTTGCTCGCGAGCGTATAAGCGTGTTCGTGTATGTGTGTATGATGTGTGTGTGCAGGACACACTAGGCTCGGGCGGCGTGCTGCTGTACCCGGTGTTCCCGGGCGCGGCGCACGCGCACCGCCGCGTGTTCGTGTATGTGTATGTGTGTATGATGTGTGTGTGCAGGACACACTAGGCTCGGGCGGCGTGCTGCTGTACCCGGTGTTCCCGGGCGCGGCGCACGCGCACCGCCGCGTGTTCGTGTATGTGTATGTGTGTATGATGTGTGTGTGCAGGACACACTAGGCTCGGGCGGCGTGCTGCTGTACCCGGTGTTCCCGGGCGCGGCGCACGCGCACCGCCGCGTGTTCGTGTATGTGTATGTGTGTATGATGTGTGTGTGCAGGACACACTAGGCTCGGGCGGCGTGCTGCTGTACCCGGTGTTCCCGGGCGCGGCGCACGCGCACCGCCGCGTGTTCGTGTATGTGTATGTGTGTATGATGTGTGTGTGCAGGACACACTAGGCTCGGGCGGCGTGCTGCTGTACCCGGTGTTCCCGGGCGCGGCGCACGCGCACCGCCGCGTGTTCGTGTATGTGTATGTGTATGTGTGTATGATGTGTGTGTGCAGGACACACTAGGCTCGGGCGGCGTGCTGCTGTACCCGGTGTTCCCGGGCGCGGCGCACGCGCACCGCCGCGTGTTCGTGTATGTGTATGTGTATGTGTGTATGATGTGTGTGTGCAGGACACACTAGGCTCGGGCGGCGTGCTGCTGTACCCGGTGTTCCCGGGCGCGGCGCACGCGCACCGCCGCGTGTTCGTGTATGTGTATGTGTGTATGATGTGTGTGTGCAGGACACACTAGGCTCGGGCGGCGTGCTGCTGTACCCGGTGTTCCCGGGCGCGGCGCACGCGCACCGCCGCGTGTTCGTGTATGTGTATGTGTATGTGTGTATGATGTGTGTGTGCAGGACACACTAGGCTCGGGCGGCGTGCTGCTGTACCCGGTGTTCCCGGGCGCGGCGCACGCGCACCGCCGCGTGTTCGTGTATGTGTATGTGTATGTGTGTATGATGTGTGTGTGCAGGACACACTAGGCTCGGGCGGCGTGCTGCTGTACCCGGTGTTCCCGGGCGCGGCGCACGCGCACCGCCGCGTGTTCGTGTATGTGTATGTGTGTATGATGTGTGTGTGCAGGACACACTAGGCTCGGGCGGCGTGCTGCTGTACCCGGTGTTCCCGGGCGCGGCGCACGCGCACCGCCGCGTGTTCGTGTATGTGTATGTGTATGTGTGTATGATGTGTGTGTGCAGGACACACTAGGCTCGGGCGGCGTGCTGCTGTACCCGGTGTTCCCGGGCGCGGCGCACGCGCACCGCCGCGTGTTCGTGTATGTGTATGTGTATGTGTGTATGATGTGTGTGTGCAGGACACACTAGGCTCGGGCGGCGTGCTGCTGTACCCGGTGTTCCCGGGCGCGGCGCACGCGCACCGCCGCGTGTTCGTGTATGTGTATGTGTATGTGTGTATGATGTGTGTGTGCAGGACACACTAGGCTCGGGCGGCGTGCTGCTGTACCCGGTGTTCCCGGGCGCGGCGCACGCGCACCGCCGCGTGTTCGTGTATGTGTATGTGTATGTGTGTATGATGTGTGTGTGCAGGACACACTAGGCTCGGGCGGCGTGCTGCTGTACCCGGTGTTCCCGGGCGCGGCGCACGCGCACCGCCGCGTGTTCGTGTATGTGTATGTGTGTATGATGTGTGTGTGCAGGACACACTAGGCTCGGGCGGCGTGCTGCTGTACCCGGTGTTCCCGGGCGCGGCGCACGCGCACCGCCGCGTGTTCGTGTATGTGTATGTGTATGTGTGTATGATGTGTGTGTGCAGGACACACTAGGCTCGGGCGGCGTGCTGCTGTACCCGGTGTTCCCGGGCGCGGCGCACGCGCACCGCCGCGTGTTCGTGTATGTGTATGTGTGTATGATGTGTGTGTGCAGGACACACTAGGCTCGGGCGGCGTGCTGCTGTACCCGGTGTTCCCGGGCGCGGCGCACGCGCACCGCCGCGTGTTCGTGTATGTGTATGTGTATGTGTGTATGATGTGTGTGTGCAGGACACACTAGGCTCGGGCGGCGTGCTGCTGTACCCGGTGTTCCCGGGCGCGGCGCACGCGCACCGCCGCGTGTTCGTGTATGTGTATGTGTATGTGTGTATGATGTGTGTGTGCAGGACACACTAGGCTCGGGCGGCGTGCTGCTGTACCCGGTGTTCCCGGGCGCGGCGCACGCGCACCGCCGCGTGTTCGTGTATGTGTATGTGTATGTGTGTATGATGTGTGTGTGCAGGACACACTAGGCTCGGGCGGCGTGCTGCTGTACCCGGTGTTCCCGGGCGCGGCGCACGCGCACCGCCGCGTGTTCGTGTATGTGTATGTGTATGTGTGTATGATGTGTGTGTGCAGGACACACTAGGCTCGGGCGGCGTGCTGCTGTACCCGGTGTTCCCGGGCGCGGCGCACGCGCACCGCCGCGTGTTCGTGTATGTGTATGTGTATGTGTGTATGATGTGTGTGTGCAGGACACACTAGGCTCGGCCGGCGTGCTGCTGTACCCGGTGTTCCCGGGCGCGGCGCACGCGCACCGCCGCGTGTTCGTGTATGTGTATGTGTATGTGTGTATGATGTGTGTGTGCAGGACACACTAGGCTCGGCCGGCGTGCTGCTGTACCCGGTGTTCCCGGGCGCGGCGCACGCGCACCGCCGCGTGTTCGTGTATGTGTATGTGTATGTGTGTATGATGTGTGTGTGCAGGACACACTAGGCTCGGGCGGCGTGCTGCTGTACCCGGTGTTCCCGGGCGCGGCGCACGCGCACCGCCGCGTGTTCGTGTATGTGTATGTGTATGTGTGTATGATGTGTGTGTGCAGGACACACTAGGCTCGGGCGGCGTGCTGCTGTACCCGGTGTTCCCGGGCGCGGCGCACGCGCACCGCCGCGTGTTCGTGTATGTGTATGTGTATGTGTGTATGATGTGTGTGTGCAGGACACACTAGGCTCGGGCGGCGTGCTGCTGTACCCGGTGTTCCCGGGCGCGGCGCACGCGCACCGCCGCGTGTTCGTGTATGTGTATGTGTATGTGTGTATGATGTGTGTGTGCAGGACTCACTAGGCTCGGGCGGCGTGCTGCTGTACCCGGTGTTCCCGGGCGCGGCGCACGCGCACCGCCGCGTGTTCGTGTATGTGTATGTGTATGTGTGTATGATGTGTGTGTGCAGGACACACTAGGCTCGGGCGGCGTGCTGCTGTACCCGGTGTTCCCGGGCGCGGCGCACGCGCACCGCCGCGTGTTCGTGTATGTGTATGTGTGTATGATGTGTGTGTGCAGGACACACTAGGCTCGGGCGGCGTGCTGCTGTACCCGGTGTTCCCGGGCGCGGCGCACGCGCACCGCCGCGTGTTCGTGTATGTGTATGTGTATGTGTGTATGATGTGTGTGTGCAGGACACACTAGGCTCGGGCGGCGTGCTGCTGTACCCGGTGTTCCCGGGCGCGGCGCACGCGCACCGCCGCGTGTTCGTGTATGTGTATGTGTGTATGATGTGTGTGTGCAGGACACACTAGGCTCGGGCGGCGTGCTGCTGTACCCGGTGTTCCCGGGCGCGGCGCACGCGCACCGCCGCGTGTTCGTGTATGTGTATGTGTATGTGTGTATGATGTGTGTGTGCAGGACACACTAGGCTCGGGCGGCGTGCTGCTGTACCCGGTGTTCCCGGGCGCGGCGCACGCGCACCGCCGCGTGTTCGTGTATGTGTATGTGTATGTGTGTATGATGTGTGTGTGCAGGACACACTAGGCTCGGGCGGCGTGCTGCTGTACCCGGTGTTCCCGGGCGCGGCGCACGCGCACCGCCGCGTGTTCGTGTATGTGTATGTGTATGTGTGTATGATGTGTGTGTGCAGGACACACTAGGCTCGGGCGGCGTGCTGCTGTACCCGGTGTTCCCGGGCGCGGCGCACGCGCACCGCCGCGTGTTCGTGTATGTGTATGTGTGTATGATGTGTGTGTGCAGGACACACTAGGCTCGGGCGGCGTGCTGCTGTACCCGGTGTTCCCGGGCGCGGCGCACGCGCACCGCCGCGTGTTCGTGTATGTGTATGTGTATGTGTGTATGATGTGTGTGTGCAGGACACACTAGGCTCGGGCGGCGTGCTGCTGTACCCGGTGTTCCCGGGCGCGGCGCACGCGCACCGCCGCGTGTTCGTGTATGTGTATGTGTGTATGATGTGTGTGTGCAGGACACACTAGGCTCGGGCGGCGTGCTGCTGTACCCGGTGTTCCCGGGCGCGGAGCACGCGCACCGCCGCGTGTTCGTGTATGTGTATGTGTATGTGTGTATGATGTGTGTGTGCAGGACACACTAGGCTCGGGCGGCGTGCTGCTGTACCCGGTGTTCCCGGGCGCGGCGCACGCGCACCGCCGCGTGTTCGTGTATGTGTATGTGTATGTGTGTATGATGTGTGTGTGCAGGACACACTAGGCTCGGGCGGCGTGCTGCTGTACCCGGTGTTCCCGGGCGCGGCGCACGCGCACCGCCGCGTGTTCGTGTATGTGTATGTGTATGTGTGTATGATGTGTGTGTGCAGGACACACTAGGCTCGGGCGGCGTGCTGCTGTACCCGGTGTTCCCGGGCGCGGCGCACGCGCACCGCCGCGTGTTCGTGTATGTGTATGTGTATGTGTGTATGATGTGTGTGTGCAGGACACACTAGGCTCGGGCGGCGTGCTGCTGTACCCGGTGTTCCCGGGCGCGGCGCACGCGCACCGCCGCGTGTTCGTGTATGTGTATGTGTATGTGTGTATGATGTGTGTGTGCAGGACACACTAGGCTCGGGCGGCGTGCTGCTGTACCCGGTGTTCCCGGGCGCGGCGCACGCGCACCGCCGCGTGTTCGTGTATGTGTATGTGTATGTGTGTATGATGTGTGTGTGCAGGACACACTAGGCTCGGGCGGCGTGCTGCTGTACCCGGTGTTCCCGGGCGCGGCGCACGCGCACCGCCGCGTGTTCGTGTATGTGTATGTGTATGTGTGTATGATGTGTGTGTGCAGGACACACTAGGCTCGGGCGGCGTGCTGCTGTACCCGGTGTTCCCGGGCGCGGCGCACGCGCACCGCCGCGTGTTCGTGCGAGCGTCGGGTGTAATGTACACGATGCCCTTCAACATCTTGGGGGTGCCCGCCACCACCGTGCCCGTGTGTCTGCACAATGGACTACCCGTCGCCATACAGGTATATACATATCCCGTATCAACCTAATATCACTCATTGTTGACCACACACTCCCGACACACAACTATGTGTTTCGTTGAAAAGTTGAAAATTCAAACACACAGTCACTCATAAATCCTACAACACATCATAAACATTTACATATTCTAGAAGAGGCACCGCAAACTAAATGTTTCTAGCAAAAAGAAAATGTGTGTATGTGTAATTGCTAAAATGTTTAATTCTGACTATCAATTTAGAATATCGGAAGAAATCTTCCCCTAGATATCGAATTTGAGATCAATCGGACCAATAACTGAAAAGTTCAAAATGGCGACCGAAATGTTCAATTCTATCGAAGAAATTTAGATTATCGGGGCTTAGGGTTCCTCAGATATCGAATTTGAGACCAATCGGATCAATATCTACAAAGTTCAAAATGGCGGCCAAAATGTTCAATTCTATCAAAGAAATTTAGATTATCGGGGCTTAGGGTTCCTCAGATATCGAATTTGAGACCAATCGGATCAATATCTACAAAGTTCAAAATGGCGGCCAAAATATTCAATTCTATCAAAGAAATTTAGATTATCGGGGCTTAGGGTTCCTCAGATATCGAATTTGAGACCAATAGAATCAATATCTACAAAGTTCAAAATGGCGGCCAAAATGTTCAATTCTAATTATCAATTTATAATATCAGAAGAAATCGAATTTGAGTCCAATCGGACAAAAATATATTTCATAGTTTATTGTTTTATTCTTTTCAAAAAACTATATCACTGTACTACTATTAGTGTTTCTGTCTGAAACTCTTACCCAATCTCTTATTCAATAGCAAATATCATTAAATCAGTAATGTCATCAATAGTTTAATAGTTAACATAATCATATATCTTAACTTTCAAACTAAAAACTAAACATTTCAATATGGAAGCAAAACTGTAAGGCAAGTGAGGAATGATCCGGTGCGGACCAAGAGGACAGTAACCACCGCCCACTATTCTTCATGAACCACCTTATTTTTCTCAATATAGATTACAGATACAAGGATATTAGAAAGAACTGTATACCTTCTATACATGTAATAATCACAAATTGACCTCTTTCCAGGTGATAGCGGCTCCGAACCAAGACAGACTGTGTCTCGCGGTGGCCAAGCAACTTGAAGCGGGCTTCGGGGGATGGCGGCCGCCGCAGTAGGAGCTGACAGCCAAATTATATTAATACAACATTATACACAGTGGTTCTCAACTATTACTTAACTGATTGTTATGCAGCGGTCTCAGCCAAGAAGTAAGCTGTTGAATTATGGCTTCCACCAAAGAATGTTTGATACTTTTTTGAATATTGAGTTTTCGTTAATAATTTAAGAAAAAAATAAAAAGGACAGTGAGATCACTCAATCAAATGAAGCAACAATTTGATATTGGTTACCTTATTAATTAATATAATACTCAATTTTTTTTTAATTTGGTGACTGCGACATAACATAATATATTTTTTTAATATTCGTCTCCAAAATATTTTTACATATACCAGTGATAAGTTTGTATAATTGAAATAAAAAAATGTGTTGAGAACTACTGGAATATAACCACCTCTGTGACTTGGATGTTTTATACAATATTTGGGTATTAAGCCGATAGGTTCTGTGTCTATTTTCTAATAACTAGCGTGATGTATGGATGTTAGTCCACTACGCCAGGCGTGACGAACCTTTGGCACGTGATAAAGAGATTGCGTCGGACAATGGCTGTATTAAACTTTTGGAATATATCTGTGATTACTGATGCTATACAAAATTTCAACACCAAGTGTTTTTTACTGTTTCATATTCCATGTAATTATTCAGCGAAATTAAATGCATTTAGTTATCATGGTCAGTTGATATTCATAGAGATTTTTACATGCGAATGATAAAAGGTTCGACATCCCTGGTAAATGTTTCGTTTTAATGCATACTCTGTTGTAAATAATGAATGTGCGTCTAAATGTAACATTGCTTGTAGTAGATCATTTTATTGTACGACAGTGATGTGAAACCATATTGAACAATTTTTTACCTGTCTGTGTCTATATAACTGTACTAGCTAATAATTCTCTTTTACCTTCTCCTCGAAAAAGAAACTGTCTGACTTTAAGGTTAACAATAAACTAAATTGTGGCCTCAAACATGAACCCATGATTTATGACGTCATTATAAAAATACAGTAAGGGGAAAAATATTCCTATTGACCTCTACACAAATAAAATACTAAAGGATGTTAAAAACTTTACCCTTCAAGTAAGTTAACAACAAATAGTATAATTTTTGATTAAGCTGATATTTTATGTCATCCCTATCATAAATGTATAATACTCATACTTTTCATACAAATAATTTACATTACGACGATAACAATACGTTTATCATAATAAGTTTGTGTTTGAGGCAAAGTTAACTTAAGCATAGGTGTACCATTAAAATATGTTACATCAGTAACCTTTATACACACAAAAATGAGAAACCTACCAACTAAAATCCATTGTGAAAGACAATTAAATATACACCTTAATGCCTTGTGTTTAGATTTAAAATACAGCAACAATATATTAATCCTATTGATATGAATATGGTGTCAAATTTACAACAGCGGTTGCCATGGAGACGTATCCTTGATAGCCAATAGCAGATAACTAAATTCGCACGTAAATTACGTACGTGGTATCAAAAAATATTTAGTTACGTAGGAGTATGAATGTAACTTATTTCAATGGTACTACAATAACAGTAGTAAGTGATCTATTTGTACTCTGCATTTTTTGTTATTTGAAAGGATATAAATAAAATAATATAAAGTGATTAATTAACAAAAGACATGGATAACAAGTGGGAAATAATTTTGTTTGGTTCAAAACTCATGTTTTATTATTTGTTTTTAACGATTGTTTGTTTTATTGTTTCCAAATATATTTTTAGTGAGGTAAATTATAAGGTTTCCAAAAACATGCCAAGGTTTTCGAGTACATAAGTCGGTCAGTACGCCTACTGTTGATACTCCGTCACGTTCAAAATGATTAGTAAAAAAAAACAATTTTGATTCTTTCCAACATTCCGAAAGGAGTACGATTTTAATTTTTTTAATGGCGATGATGTTACCGACCAAATGTAATTGAGGGTTAAAGAGTGGGCGAGCTGGTACATAAAGGATCTAATAATGGATTTAATGAGTAAACTTTTACAATTAATTTTGCAATATCAAATATGTAGACTAAATCATTAATCATCATTAAAAAATAGCAGTTCCTTGTTACCTAGTTTGGGCTGTCTAATAAAAAAGGGGATACCTAACTATGAGACTGCTCTCATTTTAGTTTTAATTTGGACAATTTATTATTAAATTTATAAGCAAATGAAAATGGTGTAATTGTTGTACTGAATGTAATTTAATTACATTATTTCTTGTTTAATATTTTATGCCTAAACAATTGTCACTATATTGTGCAGAAATGTTTAGTTAAAATATGAAGTTTCAAGCATTCTTCATTGTTTTGGTATAGGTAATATGTTTGTCAATCCAGGTGAAATAGTTGAGTCACTTCGCATATTCCTTCACTGAGATGAGATATATGATAATACGGAGAAAGTTCAACATCAAACAGGCCAGAAATCGTTCTGTAACTCAAGGAAAAAATGTAGACTGGTCATGATGAATGTTAACATCTGGAATCTATTGACTTATGACCAATAGCGCCTTTTACACATTACACTATAAAGAATATAGTATTGGAACGTATCCAATAGGAATATGTGACAGGAGCATCATTAAATTATCCTTTTAAAACATGGTCATGTCTAAATTCGTGATGGGCACAATGACTTTTGTTTAGGCATGTTATTACAAATTCTATTGTTATTATTAGTTTTGTCGTAAAACATTCCAAAGGATTTGTTGTTTATGTGAAACACATAGATTTATTTATTATATTTGTGTTGTGCAATACATTTTTGTAATGAAATTATAATGATAAGGGTGCTTTTTGTCATTTTCGACACTTGATGGTGATTTTATTTCGAAAATATCTCATTTTTGTATGGGCTGTAAATTATATAGGTGTTAGTTTTATCTACACTAACAATAAGTTCGTGTATAGATGTTAATAAATAGTGTTAAGGGATCTGTAAATGAATTTCATTTCAAATGAAAGAAAATAAATTGAATCAAATATTAAAAGCACTTTTATGTTTTATTTGCCCAACCTTAGTAATTTGGTTATTAGGAACAAAACTTGTCCTTATAATATTATTTGCACACAAGTTTTTTTTACTCTTGGTAAGGTAAGTCTCAGTCACCGAACGAAACGCGACAGCAAATCTGTCGCTTCATGTCCATCTCCTGTGAAACAGTGGTACCACCTCGGATGAACCTTCATGCTAAGGTGATGCTAAGTCATGGTTGGCAAGAGCGTGGTTCTACCACTTTCTTTTTACTTCTTTATAATATCAATAAATATACTATTGCCTTGGTATATGGCGACATGGCGATCATCTCTCGTAGAGATTAGCAATTTCCTTGGCGAAGTTGAATAATTAACATTTCTTGGCTTTGTATTAGGTGTTTACGCGACGCCCCGTAAATACTAAATACTTTTCATAAAATAAATATTTAAAAATTAAAATTATAGATAACTGATAATATTAAATTCATAGAATACAATTAACGGCATTTCCAAATTCCCGTAAAAAAATCATTGTAGAGAGAGAGTCTCTATAATTCTACAATAGAGGTCGTTAGTGTGACGACAAATATGATCCAAAGAGCGACATCTAGTTCACTAATATTATAACTCAGTTTGTGTCCATTGATGGCTTTAATGCTTTAATTATTTTTTATTTTATAATGATATCATAATTTAAAATGTAATTGATATTTTTGTAATTATTACAAAAGGTTATAATCCATTATAAAATTTTATATTTACACATTCAGGGCCCAGGTGTGTGATTCGGAGATTCTTCACCAAGATTAAAATTAAATTATGTCAACACTGCTAACTCTTTTTAGATTACACACTAAAGTAAAAATAAAATGAATGATAAAAAAAATATACAATTGCTTTTATTTATAAACATGTTAATACGTTTCAAAACTACTTGGAAAATAAAGGAATCGAACATTGACATCAAATAATAAATTAAAAACAAATTGTTGCAACACTAAATAACGACATTCTTTCGCGGTGTGCGACATGACGCGCCGGTGAATTTTATAAATTTGACGTAATTCTTCCGTGCATATCTAGAAAATAAGGTGAAATATAACGTTATTCCGTTACCGAAAAGAGTTTCCGTGAGTGCATGTGCGAATAACCTATCCGATTGTGTTTACAGACTTCACGATGGCTGATCAAGTGGATTCAATGTCAGACGCTGAATTGCGGACGAAACTGGCAGAGCATGGATTCCCTATTATGCCTATAACGGCATCCACGAGAAAGTTGTTGGTGAAAAAGTTGAAGTTGGTGTTAGACAACAAATGTAAGCCGCGCACGAGTGTTGATAACAAGGTTGAGAAGAGACGAACGCTCGCACGCTACTCGAGCGGCGAGGACTCTGATTTAGACGACAAAAATAATGCGAAGGACAAGCGCGGGCGCCGGGCGACCACAGGCGGAACTATGTTGCCTCCGGCAGTCAGCAAGACGCGCCGCCCGCCATCTAAACGAGATTCCCCGGCGAAGCGGGACTCCGATAAGGGTTCAGAGTCAGAGGAAGAGAAACCCACACACACGCACGAAGAAGTGGAAACGGTGACGACACGGCGCGTGACGCACACATACGGCCCCAGTGAGCCTGACGGATACGATACCGGCTCCGACAGTGACGTAGACGGAGAGAAGAAGACGTCGTCACCATTCCGTAGCAACTCGAGGGCCAGTGACACTATTACCAGTACACTGCCGACCAGCCCGCCTAAACCTTCGATTTTCTCGCGGCCGTCAATATCGCCCACTAACTACTCATCATTGTATAACAAACCAACACTGACATCGTCAGACCAGCTGAACTCTATCAGGTCACGCCTGGGCTTGACTTCATCACTAGCAGATCGGCCTTCTTTCAGTAACTACACATCAAACTATACAAGTAACACTTACCAACCTTCTACATCCACAGTGGATGAAGTAGAATCTCCATATTTAAGTAATTTTACAAGACGTCTCTCCGCATTGAAGGCAGATCCGCCTAAAACTACTCCATTTGTGGACAGAGATGCAACTAATGGAAGCACACTCCTTCCCCGCAGGTCATACATCACAGGGGTGTCTAGATCAGACATAGGTGACTACAAAGCTAGTGAAAAGAAATTGTTGAATAAAAATAACCTGGTGTCATTGGCACTAGTTGTACTGGTGGCACTTTTTTTTTTTTGTTTATTCTTCATGTATATGGTAAAAAAGAATGACATAACATCAGTTGTGGATGATCAGAACAGTGTCATACCAATATGTCAGATGAACATCCCTGGCAACAGGCCTGGCATCAGTTGTGTACCTAAGGAACAAGTGAGCTATGCTAAAGACTTGCTGAAAGTCATTCATCCAGAGTTGACATCGAGGGTTGCTGCATACAAGTGTGGGCAGCCTGGTGTATTACCTTACTTGACTGATAATGAAGTACTTAAAATTGCAAGTTCTAAAGCAGATACAATAGATATGACTCAATTTCAGACGGACCTTAACAACTTACAAGTTTTGCTCATCAAGAACCCACAGTGGGGACTCAGTGTGGTGGTACTAAAAAATGTTTACTCTAAAGAAGCCGACTTTACTCCCATATTATCAACAGATTTGATTTACCAACACCGTGCCAGTCGCAATGTGGTAATTACATTAACTGACCCTTCCACACCTCTCTCATGTCTGTTCCTCAACACATTGTACTCTGCTGGATCCACCATCTTTGCAGTCGCAGTGCTTACACTGGTTCTGTTTGGTGTACAGAGGTTTTATAAATATTATGTGAGTTATAAAAAGAGGAAAAGTGAGGAAGTATACTCAATGGTGGAGCAGATAATAGATATCATCACTCAAGAGACTGAAGGGGAGGGAGGAGAACCATACATATCGGTGGATCATGTCAGGGACACATTGATATCGCCACAGAACAGAGAGAAAATGTCATCAGTGTGGGACGCAGCTGTGAAGTTCATCCAGAGGAACGAGAGCCGAGTTCGAATGGAGGTGCAGTCCGTGGACGGCGAGGACTGCCGCGTGTGGAGGTGGGTGTCGTCCAGCAGCCCCAAGCGCAGCGCCGCGTGGCAGGGGCAGGCCTTCGAGACGCAGGAGGGCTCCGTCAACAACCCCACCGTGTCGCCGACCCCGTGCCTCAAGATCCGCCACATGTTCGAGAAGAACGACACGAACCCCAACCTGCGCAGCGTGCTGCAGGACGTGATCCTGGAGAAGTGCGGCGACGAGTGCGACATCCTGCACATCGACATCGAGCGCGCGTCGTGCTGCGTGTACGTGAAGTGCGCGTCGCCGGCGGGCGCGGGCGCCGTGTACCGCGCGCTGCACGGCTGGTGGTACGACGGCCGCCTCATCACCGTGCGCTACCTGCGCCTCGAGCGATACATGCAGCGCTTCCCGCACTCGCCCGCCGCCGGACCCTTCCTGCGACACCGCCGCGAACACACCTAGGCACTCGCACACACCTTCCGATATCGCAGATACTGAGTGTTCGGCTTTCCCTTCGGTACGACCGTTGTCTACGTGCTCAAAAACATCTAAATGCTTTTCTACATTCATTTTTAATTAACTTATACATAATAAACGAATATGTTGCATAATATTTCATCGCTAATGTTCCGATTGATTATTGACATTTCTATTTTAAACGCGATTGATTACAAAATTAATAATTTTCTAATTCTTGCCTATTGTATTTTTATTTTGATTTGACATGTTAATTAAGCATTGACGTCCAAAAGAAGTGTATACTTTAACTTCGTCAATTACATTTGACTTTATAGCATTTTCCTGTATATTGTATAGTTCAGTGCCAGACGTGTGACGTATAACGAAAATAGTAAAATGTGTCATCGCCGAGACTGTACACACGACTGCCTTCTGCGCAATGAACTAGTTCTGTTGAATATTCAGCTCGATTGTAAATACATCACAAGATTCAAAATATTTGTACGAGTATCGTTCATCAGGCGGGGCTTCAATCTAAGTAAATATTTGGAACGATGTGTCTGAAAGTTGTTAGTTTTAAGTAGTGTAAGTACAGTAGGAGTATCTGATACAACTATAACAAAAATATTTTTTTCTACTCGACAATAGCACAACACGTGGAGATATCAATGTATGTGTGAATTTAATTGCGTATATGTTGTTATAATAAGTATTTCTACTAACTTCACTGTCGTAATGTTAGTGTTATTTCTATTGATTGATTTTTTTTCATTTTCTAATAAATTTTATATAAGTCGATTGCGAGTTATTATTTTTACAGCAAAATAAGCGAATACATAACATTTTTCCATACACGTAAAATAATGTAATACTTTAAATTGCTTTATCTAAGCATGCCCATTCAGGAAATTATCTACTAACTAAAACAGCTTCATGCATCGCCAAATAAATAACCAGCATTTCTATATACATATAGGCGAAATAAAATTAAATCTTTTACAACACCATTTATTGTTCCCTGTATAGATATTATGTAAATAGTTTATTTATTAGTAGTTGAGTAGTTGCGTGAGAGCATTGAAGCAGCGCCACTTGTCGGGCAAGTAGAAGGGTTCGAACACGTGTGGGAAGGGCGCGTCCCACCCCGTCACCCGGGATATAGGCGCCTCCAGATGTAGGAAACACTCATCCTGGAAATACAAACATTTTATACTGATTTAGCGCGGTTGTAGCCGTATGTTATGGCCATTTTTTTAAATTTGTGCCCCTAGTAAGAGATAACAGATGGAAATATCGGAAATAGTACTTTTCTGATTTAATTTTTCTAATTACTTGATTTAACAGTTGTGGAATGGAATAGACATTGAAATTCAGTAAAAGCGGCAATATTTAAGTGCATTTTACTGTCATATTGTTTTTTTGTATCACAAATACATGTTAGTGGAGGGTAGTTGTTTGCCTTCCTGTTGTCCGTTGGGTGATACTCGATGAGTCTCGTGGACGCTTCTGAGCGTATCGCTCGCTCCGCTGCTGTGCGGTTTCGGATACCTAGTTTTGTGAATAATCTAGTGCTATAAAGTTTTATAATGGTGTTATGTGCAGTAGACTGCAATTGTTATCGGCGCCGACCAGCTTGTGGAGAGATTACGGTAAGTACGATAATTTTCATTCATTGAATTATCGTCTGAAATCTTCGTAGTCGATTTGTGACTTCGTAGTGTATAACACAAACCATGATGAAAAAATATTGTATGAAACACTTTAAACAACTTGGCAATAATGATGTTTACTTGTTATTATTTGTGATTTGCGTATTCAATTTACAACTTAGATTTACAATAATAATTCGACGAGTCGCTGTCAGTCGTTTTACATCTCTATAACAATAAACATAAACACAGACATTCATGCTCACAAGCACACTTCCATTTTCTAATACAATGTTATTTACCTGTATTGTGGCCGCTAATTCTGCTCCAAATCCTGACGTCAACGGAGCCTCGTGAGATATCAGGCATCGACCTGTTTTCTTAACCGACTGAGTGAAGAAAAATATAGTGTTATTATTTTTTAATTGTGATCGTTCTAAATTATTTAAATGTCACTACAATGATTTAGGTATGCTTATGACGCTTATGAACACAATATAATGGAAACTAGCTTATTTCCAAATCCATACTTAAGTATCATTATAGCTTATGGCAGGATATACATATTATCCTAGTTAGTCCAATTATTGACCATGGAAAAGTGCTTAAAAGTCCTTCATAATTATACACGTAAACGGGTCGCCTTCAGGTTCACTCTGGGTGAATTCAGATACACTTAGACGAGCATAATCATTTTTCAACCAGCAAGAAATAACCGTGGCACGTCGTTGGATATTCTATTTAGATTGCAGAGCACACACTCTCTCTCTCCTCAATCGTTGACTCAGTCCTGAGTATTGTGACAGTACAAATAATCAGTTTTTTAGTTACATTGTCATTCCAGTACGGAAAATTTACAATTCGATAAGTTCTATCTTACATAATTCGAGACAACTCTGTGAATTTATTTGTGACGTTATTACTTACATTGCAAACAGTCTCCTCGTCCCAGGGTAGGATGGACTGCAGATCGATGACGTCACACTTGATGCCCAGTTTCTCGTGAGCCATTTGTGCCACTTCCAGTAACACGTGGACCTGTGTGCCCCACGCTATCAGTGTGGCCGCGTCACCTGCAACCAACGACCATTATATTCGTGTTAGATATTTTATGAGTTTAATTAATAGTATGATAAGGCTGTAGATGTGGGACGGAATATTTTCGTAGTATCTGATACCCAAGACTCGGGGTTTGTATTTATCTAAGGGATCACCATTATTTATCTTTTCAAGGTTGGTATCCATTAATGCCAGTATTCCTTTACTATTTGAGTTTAAAAAAATCCATTTAAAAAGATTCTTAAAAGTAGATATTTTCCTTACTGCCTTATTCATAGAGTTTTAAAACCGATTTTATTTATCAAATGTTTTGTCTTCATCGATCAAACTGAATTCAAAAAGAGCAAAACATTGGATAACTAAAATAGGTTTTAAAACTGTCTATGGATGAAGCTGTTCGTTTGTTATGCTTCTAATCAGACAGTATTGACGTTCAGTAGTAGACTTTGAGTATTTCATTAGGTATCTTTGTCGGTTTTAGTCCTGTACATATCATCTACACATAGAAAATTATTATACTATTTTAGCTTATACCTTCTTGCAAAACCTGAGCCTTGCCCAAAGGCAGAGTGTAGTCTTCCACTGGGACTTCCTCTGTAGCAGATCGGTACAGGATCTTAGGTTCGAGGAACACGCAGGGGTCGCGCTCCTTGATGCAGGAGAGGAGCAAACCTTTAGCGGTTATCGGACCCCGTGGTACCACCACCTAGAAATGTAGGATTTATTACCATTTGTTACAGTCACTGTGGAATTTGGCTGATTTTCTGAAAACCTCTTGTGGCCGATAGCGATATTAAGCAAGGGATTTGAAATTATAATTTTGTTACATTGCTAAGATAAATCCTTAAAAACCAAATTGTCACTTTCTATGTCTTCATTTGCAGAGAGTTCAATTCATAATATTGGCCTCTCTTTAGGATGTCCATCGTTACTTGCGACTTGCATTAAACCTTTACTGAAGTAGATTAGGTAGACAAATTTTTCGCCTACTATTTTTTACTTAGCAACTTTAGATTAAAACTTGCCATGGGTGACAATCAGCAATGGTAAAGATGGCGACTGTAATTCCTATTTATAGGTGATAGGGATGTTAATTTTGAATACAGAAGTGATATTAATGGACGTATAGACACGGTAGTTTTGTAAATAGATGGTATTAGTACTACCAACCCTGAGTCCAGGCGCATGTGCGAAGAAAGCCTCGGGGCTCTGTGAGTGGTAGAGTCCGCCGTGCCCCACCGCGCCGCACGGAGCTCGTACAGTGAGTGCCCCGCACGGGAACATACCCCCGGACCGATACCGAGCCTTCGCCGCCTCGTTCACTAACTACAAAACACATTTGTATATAGAATATTACTAACTATACTTATGTCCAACCCGCACTAGGCCAGCGTAGTGGACTATACGGTTTAACACTTCTCAATCGTACTCTCAATTGTAGAGAAGGCCTGTGCCGTGCAGTGGGTCGTATCTGGGCTGATACAGTACAGTATACTTCCTTACTTCAGTCTGCAAACATCGCGATGACTAGAATGGATAATGTGAATAAAATAGGTGTAGAAATAAGACCCATGTATCATACATGTACCACTGTGCTTTTTATGTAGTTGTCACTTCTACGCAGTCACACTATCTTTCTTCTCACTGCATTGGACTCTCGCAGTTCTGATTGGTACATGCGCAGTTCACACAGATTAAGTTGGTCATGTCTGTTCCGGTGACCGCCTCGGTGGCGCGGTTGTACTACGGTACGATAACAAAGCTGAGGTCTTGGGTTCGAATCCTGGGACGGGCAGTGATATTGGATTTTTCTTTTCATTATCAGCCCTGAGTCAGGAATTTGTGCCAGATATGTCGATAGGCCCGACCTCCATCACATCATGGGACGGAACACACAAGGCGAAATGTGGGTGTCCTGGTTGCACCTCTGCCTACCTCTTCTGGGATAGAGGCGTGATAGTACGTATGTATGTATGTCTCCTCCGGTATGTCTCAATGTGTGACAACTTATTTGACTCGTTATGAATTCCATAATTTACATACTTAGCATTATATTTTCTCTGTTCATGACTGAACACAGAACACAGGAACTTTATTTTAATTGGGTAAAATAAATATTCTCAGTTCAAAATTATATTACTAATCAAAATCTATTAATCAAAAATATCAGTATCATCAAATACCTGATCAAAAGCTGGGAATATATAGTCTGCAAACTGTATCTCTGCTATGGCGGTGGCTCCCGCTGTAGCCAGACCTATTCCAAAGCCCGCTATACCTTGCTCACATAGAGGAGTATTGAAGACTCTGTCCTTGCCATACTTATCCTATAAGTAAAGAAACAAAACAAATTATAATATGATAAGACCAAGTTATTTGTATCAGTCTGAAAACTAATAACTCTTAGACATCAGGGGCAGACTGATTTATTTTATTTTTTTGGAAATGTGGATCATCAACTACCAAGGACATAATGTTTTATCCAATCAATCAAATCATTAGTTTATCCACTTGAAATTATAATATTATGTTTATTATTTTACTTACTCTTTACAACACACACTGCAATATGTCAAAAGATTTCATAGTAGACTAAATAAATAGAATTTATTCACATAAGATCATCAAAGAAATCATAAAATTATCCCATTTTTATTACTAACAATTATTTACTTAATTAAAGCATCGAATTTGGTATGTAAATTCACCTGCAGTCCCAAAGCACATCTGAAAACACCTCCAAAGCCAACGTCTTCTCCAAACAACACGGCAGTTTGATCATTCTTCAATGTGATGTCCATCGCATTGTTAATAGCTTGCATCATGTTCATCTTTGTTGTTTCACCTATAATAAGATATTATGAATATCATCACCATCAGATCCAAGAAATCCAGTGCTGACCAAAGGCTTCCCCATGGATTACCAAAGAGACTTGTTCTAAGTGCCCTGCATCTAGCAATAATTGATTAATTAAATACAACTTCTATTAGGATAAGCCTCAATCTTTTAAGAACTGTAAATAAAATAAGTAGGTAAGCAAATGTTAACTCTAGCAATAAGCTTGCTAACTTTGAAATTAAAAACTATTTGAAACTACTAAGGGCTGGGTCATACAACAGTTTTCTACAAGGTAATCACTTAGTTTATAGTGTCCAATAAAATTTGAATCATGAAGACCATAATGAGTGTAGTGCTGTGTTGTGTCGTAATTTGTAAATAATTAGTTTTGGATGCTTTTGCTTATGTTTATGTGCAAGCAAGATGTCATCATCAGCCAAGTCATTTTCACTTTCTCAATAATAACAAAAACACTCATATGTTTGGAAATAACATGAGACATGACTGAAATTAATTTAGATATTACAAATTGAAATTTTGTTGTCAACTCGGATGGCTTCAGCAAATTTCATAATTGCATGAATTAGAGACCCTGGTACACCCAAAGAGCTTAATATGAAGCTTAAATTTTATGTAAATAAGAAAGACTAAATTTAACAAAAAATACTGCTGCCATTAAGTATAATAACCAAATCACAGCTTTATTGCAGAAAGAAATACGACATTTAAAACTCTTTATTCTTCAAAAAACTTAAATTATATTAAGAATGATGTAATTTTACGAGAAGAATTAAAGAGAGTTGTATATTCATATTATAAAAACATAATTCAAATAGCAATATTATAAGTATGAAAAGGAAATATGAATTACCTTCGACTGGTTTTTCCTTGTCTGGAAAGTAAATAAAGTGCGAAGCAAGTCTTTTCGTGCAGTTATTCGCATTTTTCGATAATTTTGCGAATAACACAAACTTCTTTTGTATTAAACTAGCCATTTTAATTTTTTCCTGCCGTCTTACGGCTTAACAAATGTTCTATCTATTAGGTAACGTGCAATGACTCTTATCTACAATTATAATTAACTTCGCTTTGATTTAAATTCATTGATAACAAAAATGACGAAAAGAACATGTTTATTCGGTTGGATTTGTTGTGAACCACGATAATATCCATATGTTGGTCTTGGTACTCTAATCTCAATCATAATAATTCACTTTAAGATCCAAATTAGAAAAGCTTGATATTAATGTTCAACGACAACAAAAATGACAAATGTCACTACTGAATATTGATGAATCGGCGTTTTATTAACAACATCAATGCCCGGTGCATATCATAAATTTAATACATAATTGAACAATAACAATAATATTATAATGTAATCATGTGTGATATACATAGTTACGTATGGAATTATGTCCTCCTAGTATTTGTAATTTATTAACTAAGTCGATGGTATGAAACAGAATGCCATCTTTCATATAAAACAAATATGGCGGCAATTTTCAAATAGTAATTTGAACAGTTGATCGGTTTTAATTTAATATTATGCTTAAATACTATGTAGCTTGCTCGGTTTACAAGGAAAGTATGCATTCCTTTTACTGTATTACGGATTATACGATTTATTATTTTAATATTTACTTAGGCTGTTAATTGATTTACAGTAGAATAAATTTAATTTTTAAATTGTGAACGTTAGAGCTAGTGGGGTATAATTGCATTTTTGTAATTTAGTTGAAATGCTACAGCTATTTCTGCAAGTCTCTGTTTTGGGCATGAGTTTTCATTACGATCATTAGTCGATAGCCGTCCACGCTGACGTAGTGATGGTCGGTGAACTTCATCTTCTTTGGAAATTCTCTTGGAGATCAAGGAAAAAAGCAGATTTCCTGACGATGTTTTGCAAGTCTTGCTCTCGTTACATGGGGCGCTACGAAGGCTGTTGTACTTGTGTATGGTGGTCAGTTTTTCGACATTTCCTGAGTAGATAGGAGTGTTCTTAACTAGCAGTAAATCATAATAGCAGCCACACCTCTTCACCACTTATATTCTAAAATACTTATTTGGCCTTCTTAAGTTTTTCTCTTGCAGTAATGTTACCACTTCTTTAGAATTTTTAAACGAGTTTGTAGTTATATTGTTGAGTGCGTTACTCAGGGGTGGACAATAATCAGAGAACGGCAATGCATCTGCTACTTTTCTAAAGTTGTGATGTTTTCAGTGCGCCAATTGAAACCAGCCTCTCGTTTCTCAGCCGACTTGTGACATGCGCTACAACAGCTGTTTATACCTATTTTAATTGGACAGTTACATAATAATTAACATATTTTCGATTTATTAATTTATCAAGGTCTGTTGTGAGAGATTATGCAAATGTATTCATTGCAAATATCGACTTTTATATTTTATTACAAATTTGTTTATCCGAAAATGGTTTCTGGTAACGCAAAATATTTGAAAGTAGATGTTTATTGTTAAACTTGAGGTCATTCTGCTTAAATACTGAAAGTATAAAACGTAAGTATAAAACGTTTTTAACATGCTAATATATTTTGTTGGTTTGAAAACGAATCTTTAATTACAAATCTGGCTACTTGAATTTAATTAGTTGTTTTAGGTTAGAAACCCCTAAATGTATTAATGTTATGATCATTTTCACGGTATGTGTATCTATTAATTAATGTGTCTTACTACTAAGTAGGTAATGGTTTCTCAAGACGCTTTTCTAATTCGGATTTCTATACATATGTATGTATTTTGCATCACTAACTTTTAAGATAGAATTTTCAAGATAACCGGGTTTCTGGAATTTGTGTTTTTTTGCCAGGCGCAGATTTTGTATGAGGCATTGGCAATTTCAACTTGAAGAGTCTCTTTATGGTAGATCGAGGTAGGAGCGATGTGGTTAAATTTTTCATACATTGTAGTTATAAATTGTGTAATGTTGACATGAATTACATACCACCCACATAAGTACACGCATTCATCTTGGTAAGGGTAGGGTGAGATAATAATAACACCACCTACAGTTCGCTGAGCTGAGCTGTGATAACTGATAGGGGCAAAACTTATTGCTACATCGAGCGCACGTTCCAAATCTTGGCAACTCATATGAAATGTTCCAAAAGGAAGCTCACACTAACTGGAATGTCGGATTGGGATTTGAATTCAGAACTGCACAGTTTACAGACTTTATATTATACCACTGACTAGTGATCTAGTAATTTGAACAATGTAAATATTTACATTGACAAAAAAAGTCACAATAGAACGGATTTTATGATGAATACTTTACAACGTGTATAAAATAATTCACTTTATGGAGGCTTGATAAGTACGAGGCGAGGGTAGGTAGAAATAAAAATAACATTACATATAAATCTACAAATTCTCACGCATAAACACGTGACTGGAGAGGATCCTTCATTACTATTTAGTATTTTAACGTTGTTTGTAGTATACAACGCAATATCTATTGTATATGTACTTCGAATGCTACTTTTACTTTTCGCACACGAGAGCGGCCGATGACTCGAGCGCTGTGTTGCTTCACACTCCCTAAATATGGGGATAAATATTAGCTGATTTAGGAAACACCTCATATGTTGGACGTTGGGTGAGAGGCCTAGGAGAATTAGGTGGCGCAAGCTTGGTCAGTGTTGATGTACTGGTCTTTTTGATAATTAACTTTGTATGGTATGTAACATCTTATGTCTCATTGGTCTAATATAATCGGTGAGATTTATGAACTTGTCGAGTAGTTGACATTTCGTGAATGCTTTGGTTTAAAGGAAATTTGAATGTCGGGCAGTTTGTATAAAGTAATCTGTTTTTGCAAGTGAGTATCACAATTTTGTATATAACCTATGCCATGTGTTCTACATACAGGACATGCTCTATGAATGTTTTGCTGTCGACTTAAAAATGGCTCGGGAATATGAAAGGGACAGAGGAAAAGTGCGGCCAGTGTTCTGGAGATACTCTTAAGGCAATCGCTGTACGTCTTCCTACTAAGTGGTTTAGTTTGATTATTCTCAAAGTAAAAAGGATGTGGAGATTCTTGTGGTACGCCTTTGTTCAGCAGTAGACTTCCTGTGGCTGAAGAGAGAGAGAGAGAGAAAGAGAGAGAGAAGAAGCAAGGAACACATTTGTGTCATATAAATCTTTTGTTCAGATCGTTACATCGAATGCAATAGAGAAAGAAGTGAGAAGATATTTGTTTAAACTTCATTTTTCTATGTAATAAATAATTAAATATTAATTGATATCACAACTTTCGTACACTAGTAAATCACACAAAGGCAATGATAGTAACAAGTTTGAGAAGCAATGTACTTAGCCAGCTGCCATCAAGTCTGTCGCCATATACCTGAAATGTATTTATTTGCACAAATTCTGTTAATTATCATGAAGTGGCAACACCGGCGCGTTGTCATTGCGCGCACGTATTGCGCATCTGTGCGGTTACTCAGTCGGATTTATACGAGTTACGTGTGATGACGTCCCCCCTTCACCCCTCACCACTTCTCACGGCTCTTAGGGCCTCTGTCCACTATCACTATCATGATCATGCTATGAGCGTCTATCAAGCTAGCAAATATATTTTCTACGGCCGAATATTTGATATAGAATTTACAATTTACTAAAAACAAATATTTTTTATCTTTGTATTTGCTAATTAATCGGCCCTTACATATCCCGCTTCAGGTCATGGGCGCTCTTCACAATTGGTAGGATTTGTGTCATAAATCTTAGTTTTAGTTCAATTAAAATTAATGTAGATTCCACATTATAACTAATTTTTGTTTATTTATTTTTGTGAATGCTATATAATATACCTTTAAAGAGGCATATACATTAGTTTTATTTTAATTATTGATAAGTATATTCTGAATGTTATTTTGTGTATGCTGTTGGTATGTCTAATAAATAAATCATAATCCGCCAACCTGGTCTAATGCGAATTGCGGATTTTTGTTACATCCATTTTTTTTGAGTTTCTTGTATAAGTTGTTTTATATTTCACCCAGTTGGCCTAGTGCATATTGACTGACTTCAGTTATGTGCAACTATATTTTTTCCAAGATACTTTAAGTTCGCTTGTAATAAGCCACACTATAGTGGGTAAATACCTTTAAATTTGAATAAAAAAAACTTTATTTACTTTAGTTTAAGAGATGCGAGAAGTCTACATCTGGAATTACTATACAGGGAAAACCATATTCAAATGTATTCAATGTTTTCACCATAATGTTCGCTACTACACAGTTGGGTTAATTTATTGCCAAATCCTACTGGTTAAAAAGATTTATCGTCAGAGAATAGTTATATACTGTGGGAAAATTTCATATAATTAAATTTTCTACAACACAAATGAGAACTGGATAATATACATATATTTTAGAATTTATAAGATTAGGATACTTAACTGTATTTATAAAAAAAAAACAATTGGCTGTTTGCTATATTTATTAATTTAATACTTTATTGTACTCCATCAAAAAAAAACAAGAAACCAAAAAAATAATAGAGACAGGCTTAAATATAAATTATCGGTAGTACAAGTAGCGATCTTATTGCTAACAGCCGCGATCACTTCCATGCAAACTTTGCATGGAGTGGAAAGAGCAGTAAGTAGAAATAGAGGGTCGTGGTTAAATATGGGAAAATACAAAGAATATATTTTTAAGTATCAACTATAATAATTAAGTATCAACTAAAGGTTATCTGTAAGAAATCGCCGAGAGCGATAAGACCGCCATCTGTACTTTTTTCTTAATTTGAATTATCTTTGTATGTTTTTCCTTTCTGTGCGCAGTTAAGAATAAATAAATAAATATAATTTTCAACTACACCAATAAAAATAGTAAAAAAGCGAAAAGAAAGTAAAACAAGGAATTAAATTATTCTACATGAGTTGCACTATACGTGACTTGTAAGGGACAGCTCAATTTGCTTTGAAAAGCTGCATTACACAATAGTCAGAACCATAGAAAAAAGGCTTCGAGAGAAAACTCTTTCCACTTTCTTCTTTATTTACTATCACATTTAAACTTTTTTATAAGGTCAACATATGATCATCGATGGGTTTATTTATATACTTTAACGTATTATAATACAATCATATGAAGTAATCATTAATTGTCATTTTGGTGCTAGGGAACTAAAAAATAATTTCATCAAGATATTTAATTACTTGGTATCAAATATACCATAGCGAATTGTAAGAATATCCATGTTATGTGAAGTCCGCCAACCGCACAAGGCCAGCGTGGTGGACTATATGGCCTAACCACTCTCAATAGTCTCGTTTGTAGAGGAGGCTCGTGCCAAGCAGTGGGACGTATATGGGCTGATACGGTAAAGTATCAAATATTATGTCAAAATATTGGTGATGAAATTAATTCTTAATGACCATGTAACATTTACTTTCAGATTTAAACACGCTTTTATTATGATGAACCTTACTTTTATATCATTCTAGCTTCTGCCCGCAACTCCGATTTGCGTGGTTATCTTTAAGAAAAAACAGAATCCCGTCCCGTCCCGTTATATCCCGCCTTGTCATTCTCGTTCAAGATTAGTTTTTTTCATTTATCTTCCATGTACAGATATCGATCTGATACAAATTTATTATATGTATAGATTATTTCAAGAATGTCCTCTAAGGAAGTATAATATTAAACAATTATTTGAACCTTAACTTTATTTAAAATAAAGGTGTACGATTTATGGCGTATTGATTGATTTATATAGTTATTTTTTAATGTATAATATTTATATTTTTGTGAGTACTATACTTGGCTATTAATAATATAGTTCTACTTCATCAAAGTAAACACTGAAATGATTTAGATGTTTTTTTTAACACAGTAAAATAATTTATTTGCAGACAATAATATAAATTAAGATTTGATGGGAAGAAATCTCCTACCAACAACGAGTTCTTATTAAAATCTTTCTGTGACACGTATACAAATTTCGTGCTATTAACTTACATAAATGTATGATAGATAAGAAATAGGGATGGCCTAATAATTAGCTATAATAACTGATAGTTTAAACTTCAAGCGTATAAATTAACAGTTCAAGTAAAAGATTTCAACGCGCTGATAACCTTGAGTGGTTGCTACGCGACGATTTAAAACGTTGTAATTATTACTTTTCTTATTACCCTCAATTTCAAAATAATCGACGAATAGATAGTTGGGACCGGAACGGCCTGTCGAGTCAGAGGTCGCAAGTTCGACCCCAGGGCACGTACGTTGACTTTTCAAAATTGCGTGTGTATTTGTAGTAAGTTATCTAAGTACTTTAATGCTGATGAAACATATCGTCATGAGACGTGCATATTTGAAAGTTATCCGTAAGCTTTGAGAAGGTATTTTATTTGCTAAGCCGTAATATGCCAACGCGGATTTACGTCTAACTCATCTAAGGAATAAATTATTACATCCAGCTGTCAAAGTTCACACAGATAATCCAGACCCCACACTATCATGCAAGTCTTGTAGTGTGGTAATTAAAAACTCTCTTTCCCTCTCTGTCCCTCCTTAGCCACAGGAAGTCTACGGCTGAAAGCCTCCAAGGATTTACATAATAACCTGTTGGAGGCAACTTTGGCTACGTCTTCTGTCCATCTTATAGGTGGACGTCAAATGCTTCTTTTACCGGTGCGTGACCTCCACCCGAGACATAAATCATAAAATACTCCGAAAACCTTTTTGATCTTACAACATCCAGTCATCCAACAAATATGTGTGGGTTACGCAGTTGTCTTGGTGCGAGAATTGAACTCACGGCCTCTGTATTCATAGCCAGCTTCCTAATAATTTGAGCCAGAGGATCTATCATACAGAAAAAAATACATGATAGGTTAATTACGAGATAGCTATTGTCATTATGTGCATTACCTACTCATGTTACAGTTCTTACAACGCTGTATACCAATAAACGTGTTTTCTTTTTGTAAGTATGAAATTTACTCCCTGCAGGCTTATATCCACATTGCCTCCATGCACTTTATTTATTTATTTACTTATTTAAATCTTTATTATACATAAATGTAACCAAAAACACTAAACAGAAACAATAATAATAAAAAAGTTCAAATGGCGGTCTTATCGCTCTACAGCAAAGTACTTTCTGAATCATGAGGTCTTAGCTTTGTTTCTCAAGTCAGGCCATCCTGTTTGTCTAAATTATTATCACAATCAAGGTTTAAAGATTCCCCTGGAATTGTTGACGTTAAGTAGACGATTGGTGGTAAAGCATTATGTCACACATTCCAAGACAAATAAGTGAACGGTTGAAATAAAACGAATTCTTACGGATTTTATCACGAATTTGATTAAATTTTTACATTTTTTGATTTTCCAACTTTTCGATCACTTTACAGTTTTCGTAGTCACAGAGCGGACTGAGTCCGTTTTATTTCAATGTGTAACATTCGCGTAAATACAAGAAACCCTTACAATTGAACGATTTTGCGCCGACCCTATGTAGATGTGGGATTGATGTAAATAGATGCAGAATGATATAACTTAAATGTATACAATTTGGACTAGAGTTAACAAGATCCAAAGTTGCCACACTTTGACCCAGTCGTTTTGAAAATCTTTGTGGGGGGCTTCGGTTCTTTGTGTCCTATGATAAATGACGAAACTCAAAAAGCTGAAATGTCATGGCATTTGAATAGAAAGAGGCCAGCGTCAGTATAATTAGCAAGTGGCACTGCATTGAGAAGTAATTGTGGCTTGATTGATAGATGCGTTGTGCAAGTCCATTTATGTGTAACAGGTCAAGTGTGTTGTTAGGTCGCGTGTTCTTTGTAGGTTTCTTGCGTTTTATTAAACAATTGAATAGTATAAAACTGCTGGATATACGCATTTGGCTGCTTTAAAGAGAGACCGTCTCGGTGGTGTAGTTGTACTACGGTACGATCACAAAGCTGAGGTCTCGGGTTCGAATCTCAAGCTTAGGTTGTTCTTTAATTTATCGGACTGAAATACATTATTAATTTTTAAAAACTTAATACCTGATCGCCATAAACTCAACTATTCAATACAAAAATAATCGTTTGAATCTGCAAAATGTATAGAACAGCAGATTTTTTTCGCGATTTCAGGGTTGACTGTATAGTAAAAGTTGTTAATTATAATGAGTGTTGCATTCCCTTTCGGTATACCTTTTATACTAACCTTCTACACATATTTGCTGTCGCGTTTAGTCGACAGATGGCGCTCAAAAGTCCCTTCCATTTACCTCCGAGCATTATTTACGTCAGTGGACGACTTTGATGAGTACAGATTAACAAAGGATTTAATTTAGCAATATAGGATACGAAAGAGAATACAACAGTACTGTGGATGCTCGATAAGTCTCACGTACCATTGCGCGGTAACGTAATAATTCTATTATCAGGTGTCAAATTTTGACATCAACAAACCGCAAAAGTCACGTACACGGCGCAGTCATCGGCCGCTTGATAACATTGTATAATACAATTGGGTAATGATACAAAACACTGTAATGACGACTTGCCTCATTACCCTAGTAACATATTGCCCTTAGTCATTACACAGTTTCTACTGCAAAAGATTTTTTTATATATAATATAATCGACACACTTTCGAAGAAAGTGCAAAGCATTATATGGTCGGTACTTCTATATAGAATTGATAGCCTCCGTAGCACAATTTTTAAAGAGCCAGTTGGGATATGAGAGGACGCGGGTTCGATCCTCGTACCAAGACAAATTATTGTATGCCCCACAAATAGTTTTTTCAGGTCTATTGAGACCGAAAAAACAATCGTAGTTTTTGATACATGATTCAAGTTTTTTAAGTTTATTTATATCTGTATATGATGTAACCAGACCTAGGCCAACTTATTCAATAAACATTGAATGCTCCTTGTTATTGATTGAGCAATGAATAGTAAAATGTCTTTACGCCAAACACTGAGCATATTACGTATATTTCGGATATTTTTCCTGTTAGTGCAATAGATTATTCGACGGTAAAATAGTAGGTTTGTATGTAAATGTTTTTTTGTATCAGCCCATACACGTCCCACTGCTGGGCACGGGTCTACTCTACAATCGAGAGAATCGATTGAGAGTGGTTAAGCCATATAGTCCACCACGCTGGCCTAGTGCGGATTGGCGGACTTACATACCGTAAAAATTCCTTAAAATCGCTACGGTATGCAGGTTTCCTCACGATGTTTTCCTTCACCGTTAAAGTGCGTGATTGGCTATACACACATAACTCCGAAATGTCAGAGGTGTGCCCTGGGATTTGAACCCGCGACCACCGTGAACATGTAGCCAGCCGCGTCTGGTCCGTTACCAACAGGCCACCACGCCTAAATGTAAATGTTAAAATGTCGTTTAATACCTGCAAAATGTATTATTTTAAATTCATACAAAGATATCTCTAGGTGACCAAAAAAAATATTTCAGCGTGGTTGAAATCGGATGTATAAAAGCTGAACCCGAAAGGCGAAGTGCTTTCGTCACTGTCAAGCGATTTTCCTTTGTTTTTAGTGTACCTTCGATTACGGCAGTGACTTATCAGGCGAATAGGAGTAAGCTAGCACGATCTCGCAGTTTCTAGTTGCTTGCTCTCATTATATAAAAAAAATGTGAACGAGGTTTTATCAATGCGAGTGAAGTCACAGACTTATATTATTATTGTCTTTGAATGGTACATTGCGGTTAGGGTTGCCATCTTGAACTATTAACTATATTTGATCAACAGCAGCCGGCCCATGTTGCTCAAACTCTTGGGCTCTTACGCCATAATTATTTGCTAATACTAACTTTTTTACCGTTTCATTAGTTTAATGGCATTTCTGAATGGGTTGTGAATTGTGATTTGTGAGTTATGATAGGCCGCTTTCTACAAGTCGATGTGAAGATCCTTGGGGGAGGCCTATGCTCAGCAGCGGACTTCCTGTGGTGGGCGAAAAGAAGAGCTAAGTTATGTTTCCAGGTTGAGCAGTCAATTTCTTGTAGGAGAAGCACTTTTACCATCGCAAATACATTAAATTATATACATAAATACATAAACTTACGCCTTTTTCCCAGTAGGCAGAGGCTCCACCATGACACCCACATTGCGTCTTGTATATTCCGTCCCACGATGTGATAGGGAGCGAGCGTATCGCCACATCCGGCACAAATTCCTGACTCCGGGCTGATAATGGATTGACAAATCCATTATCACTTTTTCTCGAGCCGGGACTCGAACCCAAGACCTTAGCTTTGCTTTCATACCGTACTACAACTACGTCACTGAGGCAGTCAGGTATTAAATTAAATCTTGCTGTGATATCAGGCGATGTGCTGCTGTAACTCCTGCTGTAGTGGAGAAAATTTTAGTAATATAATTTGTTCTACTATATGTAAGATGTTAACCTCTTTTTCCGGTGTCGTAGGGGGGAAGGGGGGGGGGGGGCTAAAGTGGGTGTGCCAGTGTCACCAGACAATACTCTGGTTGTGTTCTTATCAAACTTCACTAGCATCATAAATCGCAATGGATATCTTTAGGCAAGAAGCGTTTCGATTTCCTTCCACTTTACTGTCTAGCGCAGAACCTTTACCGGTCCTTCTATAGAATATAGATGTTCTCTACTTATAACTTATACTAGCCATCGATGGGTTTTTAGTCAATATGCTGGCGTAGGTTTTTGTTAAGGACCCGACTCGGCCGCATTATCTGCAGCTTGCCAGGGTGGAAGGCCAGCGGCACTGACATACCTCTTTTGGCCTCCTCAAGAGCACCGAAAGAGGAGCTTTACAACTATTCCTCTTGACAAAAAAATCTTTAGCTTAGAAGTTGCAGGCTTGTCGGAGTGATTGAAAATTTAAGAATTGTAATGATTATTTAATTATGATTTAAGCTTCTTATTGTAAACATAAATTATAGATTTTCAAATTATGCAAAATAAGTTGTTGATTTGATTATATTGATTTTTAGTAAGTTGGGTAGTTAGGAATAATGTAGAGGGGAGCGTAACAATATAAGGAGCGCGCAGACGCACTACAGGGCATTCGAAGTCTTGTCGGCAAGCTCTACAGTAGTTACGTCATAATTGTGCAGTAACAAGGTACTAATAAATTGTGTTTATCTGTGAAGACTGCGTTTGATTACTGACCCCATAAGATGAGTCAAGACGGAGACTTACATAACGACCGACCGCCTTCACCTATCCTAAACCCTTCTGTTCACTCCGAAATCAGAAGTGGGATGATCCCAGGCACTTCAAGAGGAGAAAATATGGATGGAAACTCGCAAACCCTATTTGCACTTGTCAATGCACTGGAAACCCTAACAAGGCAAAACCAAGCTGGTATGCAGGCGAATCAAGAATTTATTTCCGGTTTTCTTAACAAGGCAACAGCTGCATCGCAGCGACCACGATTGAGTGATATCTATATAGCACCATTTGACCCGGATGGAGATGTACCTATACAAGATTGGTGTGAACACGTTGATCAAGCAAAGAACCATTGGAATTTAACAGATTATGAAGTCTGTTCTAAAATTGCTAGCCTATTACAAGGAAGAGCTAAATCTCTTGGAGATACGTGGCTAGTAAAATCTCCAGTATGGAACGATATGCGACAAGCCTTGATACAAACATTCGAGCCGGAATCAAGATATTGCAACGATGTACTGAAATTTAGGAGTTTTAAATTCAATACATCAAACCCCGTTGAATCTATCACTAAAGCCTGGCAAATTTGGAAGCGAGTGATAAATTGCAACAAAGAAACAGACGCAGTGGAAGCGGTTATTGGGTGTATTGACAACGAGTTCCTCAGATTACGATTGTTGTCCAGTAAGTGCACAAGTATCCCAGAGTTAATATCTGTCGCTTCGACTTTCAAACCTCGTGAATCAAGATTCGGAGAACCACCATCTAAACGCCCCAGATTTAGAAGTGGTCGAGAGGATACTGTGATCTGTTTTAAGTGTGGCAAACAAGGACATTTGCAATCAAGCTGCAACTTAAGAACTGGCGAATTAAGACCCTTGTTGAATATTGACAACAATGATGGACATAATTCGGCTACCGTACAAGCCGATCATCGTAAGCCTAAATGCAATTATTGCAACAAGATTGGTCATATGGAATCTACATGTTTCAAGAAAATGGGAGACGAAGCGGAGAAGATCAATTTATTAAAAGTGGATAATGAAATACTCACACCAATGGAAATTAATATTGGTGGCCGAAGCTTAGTTGCTTTGTACGATAGCGGCGCTTCTCGATCCCTGATAAGACGGTCACTCGGTTATGGTTTGCCAGGAAAAAGAGAAGAATGTTCCGTACTGTTAAAGGGAATTGGTAACGATAGTATTCCTTTATTATCTTGTCTACGAGTGATCGTTACGTGTAACGTCAACAATGTATTTGTCGAGATCGCATTTCACATTGTAGAAGATCACGAATTACCTTGCGACATACTTATCGGAGCAGAGATTGTTAAAGGTACCGGATTGAATGTCCTTATCACTCAAGAACGCGCAATAGTCTTCAGACAATCTGTTATACATAACGTCCGGACTGTGGAAGAGTATTTCCTACATACTGATTTGACAGATAATCACGAAAGACAAAAGTTGAGGAGCCTACTAAAGAAATATGAAGACTCTTTTGTAGAAGGAATCCCCAGGACCAAAGTAACGACTGGCAGTTTAAATATTCAATTAAAAGATCCAAATAAAGTTGTTTCGCGAAGAGCCTATCGTATGACACCCGTGGAACGACAAAAATTAAAAGTCATAATCAATGACTTAATGGATAAAGGCATAGTACGAGAAAGCACTTCTGATTTTGCAAGTCCTGTGATTCTTGTGAAGAAAAAGAATGGCGAAGATCGGATGTGCACAGACTACCGAGAGCTCAACAGAAATACTGTTCCTATAAAATATCCGTTACCAATAATATCGGACCAGATCGATCGACTTTCGGATGCCAACTACTTCATCAGCCTCGATATGGCACAAGGATTCTATCAAATCCCGATAAATGAAGAATCCATTTCAAAAACCGCTTTTATCACACAAGATGGTCTCTACGAATATGTGAGAATGCCGTTTGGGTTAATGAACGCACCAGCAGTATTCCAGAAAGCAATAATGACTGCACTTCGACCCTTGCTTGACGATATCCTCATCTACATGGACGATGTGTTAATAAAATGTAAGCAGTTTTCTGAGGGCCTAGAAATTTTGGACAAAGTCCTCGCAGCACTTACTCAAGCAGGGTTTTCAATCAACGTGAAGAAATGTTCGTTTTTTAAAACATCTATTGAATATCTTGGTAACGTGATATCTAACGACACTGTCCAACCAAGTCAACGAAAGGTCGAAGCTCTAGAAAAATCGCCAGTACCAACAAATGCGAAACAAGTTCGCCAATTTTGTGGTCTAGCAGGCTATTTCAGACGCTTTGTTCCATCTTTTTCACAGAGGATGATTCCTCTGTATAATTTGACTAAAAGAGACGCCAAGTTTGAATGGACTCCCGAATGTGAAAATGCTCGACTTGACATCATTCGACGTCTAACTTCAGCGCCCATTCTTATTATTTTTCGAGAAGAATGGCCAATTGAACTCCATACTGATGCCAGTAGCACTGGATTGGGGGCTATTTTAATACAAATAAATAATTTACAACAACACGTAGTGGGCTATATGAGTATGAGAACTACGACACCCGAAAGTCATTACCACTCATACGAGCTTGAAACCTTAGCTATTGTGCGAGGAATCAAACATTTCAGACAATATCTTTATGGAAGAACCTTCACAATAGTTACTGATTGCAACGCCATAAGTGTTCATCTCGAAAACACGAACTCTTACCAAGAATCCACAGATGGTGGTCATATCTTCAAAATTTCAATTTTACGATTGAATACCGTCAGGGTAATCGAATGAAGCACGCCGATTTCTTTAGCAGAAATCCTGCGAAGTGCGTCAATTTAACGCAAAATATGGACATATGGCTCAAGGTCGAACAAAGACGAGATGAAGACCTTGCTAAAGTCATTAAGCAGTTGGAAAATGGTGAGAATATTGAAGAATATCGTGTCCATGATCAAGTGCTAGAACGAAAATATGATGAAGAAGTACCTGGAAGTAAGAAATGGAAAAAGATAATTCCTAAATCGTATCAGTGGAGCATTATTAACGCCTACCATACGGCATTGAAACATTTCGGATGGGAGAAGACTTTAGCAAAAATCCGCGAAAATTATTGGTTTCCTGAGATGTCCACAATAGTACGTAAATTCATCGAAAATTGCGTTATATGTCAAACCAGTAAAAGCGCTTCTGGATCTAGACAGGTTCAAATGCATCCCATAGAGAAGAAACCGATTCCATTCGATACTATTCACATTGACATGACTGGACATCTTACAAGAAGAAACAACAAACATGAGTACGTCGTCGTTATCATAGATGCTTACACCAAATTTGTTACTTTGACGTACGCAACAGACAAAACATCAAAATCTATGTTAAATGCACTTAAAACTGTTGTCTCACTTTTTGGAGCACCAAGGCAAATCATAAGCGATCAAGACACGGCTTTCAAAGCTGAATTCGAAGATTTCTGCAAAGCCTTCGGAATCCATCAGCATTTTATAGCCCCAGGCGTAAGTCGAACTAATGGGCAAGTCGAACGAGTGATGGCCATAGTCAAAAATGGACTAACTATAAATCGCAACTACGAGACAAACAATTGGAGAAAAGGACTGGATGCTTTACAACTAGCAATAAACTGCACCAAGCATAAGACTACAAACGTGAGTCCAATGAAAGCCTTGACTGGAAGACAAGGCGCAGTACCAGCAGAAATAGTTTCCTTAATCGACGAAGAGGGAACAGTAGACAGAGCACAATTGGATAATTATATTCATAACAAAATTCAAACAAAAGGCAAAAATGATAAATTGAGATTCGACAAAGGAAAGGCTAAAATTGAGAGATTTAAGAAGGGAGACATAGTATTATTCAGAACTAATCCTCGCAATCAAATCGGACTTGATCTTAAATACCCTGAGGCCTATGAAATTTGGAAGGTGTTACCCAATGACCGCTACCAAGTAAAGAAATTAGCAAACAGAGGAAGACCAAAGAAAGTTGCACATGATCAATTGCGATTAGCTCCAAAACCAAGTAATCAGCAAGTAAACACCATTTCTGTTTCAGAACACCAGGGAAATACAGAATCGAATGACATGCATAAAAATAATTAAAATTAGTTAAAGTGTGTGCGTGTTACGAATGACCATGTCGGAGTATCGTTGTACAGAATTTGGATTTTACTGTCATTGTAAGTAATTATTGATTTTCTTCAAATAGTTAATTGTTTCCTTTCTATTCTCCAAATTGTGGTGAAATTCGTTGAGGCCAGGAGCCTCCGAATCATATTGTAATGCGTTGAGGACAGGGGCCTCCGCATTGTGTTGAAATTCGTTGAGGACAGGGGCCTCCGAATTTGCTGGAATTCGTTGAGGACAGGGGCCTCCGAATGGTGTTAAAATTCGTTGAGGACAGGGGCCTCCGAATTGTGTTAAAATTCGTTGAGGACAGGGGCCTCCGAATTGTGTTAAAATTCGTTGAGGACAGGGGCCTCCGAATTTCCAGTTTTCTTTTTCGGTCAGAGGCGACCGTATTGCAGAATGGCCGTGTCGGAGTGATTGAAAATTTAAGAATTGTAATGATTATTTAATTATGATTTAAGCTTCTTATTGTAAACATAAATTATAGATTTTCAAATTATGCAAAATAAGTTGTTGATTTGATTATATTGATTTTTAGTAAGTTGGGTAGTTAGGAATAATGTAGAGGGGAGCGTAACAATATAAGGAGCGCGCAGACGCACTACAGGGCATTCGAAGTCTTGTCGGCAAGCTCTACAGTAGTTACGTCATAATTGTGCAGTAACAAGGTACTAATAAATTGTGTTTATCTGTGAAGACTGCGTTTGATTACTGACCCCATAAGATGAGTCAAGACGGAGACTTACATAACGACCGACCGCCTTCACCTATCCTAAACCCTTCTGTTCACTCCGAAAGGCTATAATATTTCTTCAAGTCTATCAAACCAAACGATTTCCTCAAATAATCCCTCGACCATTTCCCGTTTTAATTGGCAATTTATAGCGCGCATAAATAACTTTCAAATATCGTATTAAGATCTGAATATCGCGGTGATCGGCGTGTGCCGCACATTCCAATATTACTTAACCTAACCTTTAGTATGTTGCTCAAACCGTACCCAGATGATACGTTTAAGTTTTGTAACATTAGTTATACGGACGCGAGTAATCAGATTGCCATTAACCGTCGTTTATAATTTGGCAACAGTTATTTAGCATCACTTTGACAGCCCTTGTGGTGTAGTGGTTGCAGAGCTGGTAGATCGAGGTATGGTGTGTTCCACTGCCGCACAAAGGCAATGTGATTTGATATTTTGTTATTTTTTAGGTAATAATTTATTAGAATGTAGAATGTAAGTAAGTACTTGGGATTAAGTTTGTAATCTTGCATTTTTATTAATAAATTAAAAAAGACTGTGTAAATAATAATTAGCGACTATTTCTGTCATGGATTTCTAGTATGTCCTACAGAGATATTAATGTAGGTAGAAATATCGTAAAAAATAATTGAGTGTTTTTAAAAAAGGCTACTTAGGTACTGGAACGTCCCGACCGGTATAGTGGTTTGTTAATGAGATGTCAACTTTTAAAATATATACTCTATTAATATTTACATTAAGGCTGTCATCACATTAACAGTTAAAATATACCCTATTTAAACTGGCATTAAGTTGACATTACATTGATAAACCACTATAGCGGTTGGGATGTTCGAATAATTAATGAAACTTGTAACTTACTGTCCCAGTGCTTCAATCTGCTCCATAAATCCGGTAATAAGTACCGTTTAATTTAATCCATGGTTCTTCCCACTCGCGCCATCTATCTGTCGCCATAGCTTAGTTCGTTTACTAGCTGAATACACCATGTACTTAGATTAAAAGTATTGAATACACTATACAGACTTCTACTCCGCTATTTTTGCAAATGCTTTAAGTAAACTATCATGAGTAACTAATATGACACACGTACAAAATAGACGTTCTTAAAAACCCCAGCACACACCTACCACAACTAGCGATTGTGTAGGTGTTTATTATTTTTAGTTGCGTTCTCTTTGAAGGCTATAAGTACTTAATATAGGTAGGAGTGGGATAGGGTTAGACTAGCAGTTATTGGTATGGTAATTTCGACAGCCTACGTGGCGCAGTTGGTTAGACGCCGCCTGTGAAAAGTAAGGCCGCGGGTTTGTTCCGCGCATCCAAACAAATATTTGTATGATACATAGGTATTTGTATCGGGTCTGGGTGTTTGTGAGACCGAAAAGTTTCTTGTAGTTTCTGATACCCACGACACAAGACTCGATATTAGTGTGGAGTCAGGACTATGTATGTGACTGTTGGGTGTATTTATTTCATTTATTTATTAGTTGTATATAATAGCCGACTGCCTCGGTGGCGTAGTGGTACTACGGTATGATTGCAAAGCTGAGGTCTCGGGTTCGAATCCCGGGTCGGGCAAAGTGATATTGGATTTTTCTATTCATTATTAGCCCGGAGTCAGGAATTTGTGCCCGATATGGCGATAGGCTCGCCCCCTATCACATCGTGGGACGGAATATACAAGGCGAAACGTGGGTGTTCTAGTAGCACCTCTGCCTACCCCTTCTGGGAAAAAGGCGTGTGGTTATGTATGTATGTATGTTGTATATAATAGGGTATAGAATCCTAACCGTAGTTTCCATCGGCGCACGGCTGATATTTAAAAGTATTTCGGTGCGGGGCGCCGCCCGTCGCGTTGTCGCCCTCTTGTCTCTTTGCATATGAGTTTATCGTGTACTCCTCATAGACACGATTTAGCAATAAACGTTCTAAAGCTGGGTACAGGATGACCTTTCGAAAACGTTTTGATATTTTTTATTGATGCAATTTAATGCAGGCTGCTGCCAGCTGGTCGTAATCAAAATGTTATTATATAAAATCTGATTTATTTACTTTCTAAATATGTGGGGTTTGTGGCGTAGGTGATAGAACATATAAATTTCTAGAAACGATACGCTGGAGTGACGGGAAATTAAAATTCAGAATATTAAAATCTATAATTAAAGATTTACTTGTGCAACGCTTAAGCAGTTAGGTACTATGAAACATCCCGGTCCGATCACCGAATTAATTAGATGTCTTATATTCGTATATAAATGGGTGTATTGATTTGCTTTCCTAATCTGTGTATGGACCAGTTTATAAAAGAATTACGTAATTTCATCTTAAACAATATGGTCATAAAATGTTCTCTTTGTTATTAATCGACAAGTTTTTCGTTTATTTCATTATCAATAGGATGATGTCACGACACAAATATTCATTTAAATCTATTTTTGTAATTGTGTTATTAATTCGGCAACAGTAAATTCTAAGACAAAGATCACTAAGTTTCATTATTCATCAACACAAATAATTTGGTCTCGATTATAAAATTTTCTTATCCGAAAGAAATTGTAGGCGCAAACGTATTTTGATGTACTGGCGCTGCGAGGTAACCAAAATCCATAATATGGTAAGTGAAGTGCAATTAAATGAGATTATCCTACAGCAAAACATGCTTATCTCTGATCGGTGGCTAAAATTATGCCGGCCTGCCTGACACTATGACCGATTTGCCACTGACGTGTGCGGTGGTCGCTTTCCAGGCTGACTTGAATGCTGTATACTGTACTGTATCAGCCCAGATACGTCCACTACAGGGCACGGGCCTCCTCTACAATCGAGAGTACGATAGAGTGGGGTTAGGCCATATAGTCTACCCTACCCTAGTACGGGTTGGGGGACTTTACATACGATAGAAATTATTATGGTCCGTTACCAACAGTACCACGCACCTGATATGAATAACATAGCAATATCTAAAAAGTAGTTTGTTTCTCATCACAATTTAAACATAATATTATTCTTCTTCCTCTCTTTCAAAGTATTTATTGTGTACCAGGCCTAAATGTGTAAAGGATGGCTGTGAAGTGTTTATACTGTGGCGTAGCGCCGCTAACATTTCCAACGAAGTTTTGTCGCGACATCGACACAAGCTTTGTAACGCTGCCGCTCGGATCCGCGGATATCCTAATATACCACATATTCAATAGAATCAGTAACAATAACATACATACATAAACTCACGCCTTTTTCCCAGAAGGGGTAGACAGAGATGTAACCAGGACACTCACGTTTCGCCTTGTATGTTCCGTCCCACGATGTGAGGGGCGAGCTTATTGCCATATCGGGCACAAACTCCTGACTCGGGGCTGATAATGAATAGAAAAATCCAATATCACGCTGCCCGACCCGGGATTCGATAGTAGAACTACGCCAACGAGGTAGTAACATTAACAAGATCTTATAACTCTTCTCAGTCTCAGTTGGCAGAAGTAAAATAATTTATTAGCTTATTTTATTGTATTAGTTTTTTTGTTCTTTTTTGTTTTGGATATGTAATTTTGTTTTTATTTGTTGCTATGTCTTATATTTTTAATTATTTTGTTATAAATTGTAAAACGGATTAAAAAAAAAAAAAGGATCCTAAACTATTGTATGCCAATATGGCGGGTCATAGCTGTACTAAACAAGCCAATGTAACACCATCTTCACCTATGTACCACAATAAAATATTTTGAATTTGAATTTGAATTTGAATTTGCTTAATAATAAATCAAACGAAATGAAAATTACTCAAACAAATAGTCCACCTACAGATTGTATGAATGACATCGACGTTTTCGATAAGCCCGCCCATTGTAACACTTATTTTTATGTTTTATATCCTAGTCAACTTCTTTTTTATTTTTGTGGTGCACAATGAAGTAATATAAATAAATAACATTGTGAATTGGTAAATAAAGAGCTTCTCTATGATGAAAGACTGTTTAGGCTACAGTTCTATACATCTGTACTGTACTGTACATTATCAGCCTATATACGTCTCAATGCAGGGTACGGGCCTCCTCTACAATCGAGAATACGATTGAGAGTTAGGCCATATAGTCCACCACATTATACATGCCATAGAAACTTTTACAAATCGCTATGGTACGCTGGTTTCCTTACGTTTCCTTCATCGTTATAGTGCGTGGTGATTGACTATCAATACACACATGATTCCGAAAAATCAGAGGTGCGCCCTGGGATTGACATGTAGGCAGCCGCGTCTGGTCCGTTACCAACAGGCCACCACGCACTCTATACATCATGAAGACACCATTTTTACTCTATACGTTCTATAACACCATGAGGAGTTAATACTGTTTTATAATTGAAACATAGTTTGTCTTTACATGTATATTAAACTTGCAACATTTATATTCCTTGCCTACACAGATACCATGCCCACTTCTTAATTAAGTTGTTACGTACGTCATATAAACCAATTATAATACGTAGTACGCTAATTATAAACACAAAACATAACAAAGCCTTTATAATAATTTCAGAATGTTTTTTCCAATCAATTCCCCGCTCACACAGCAGTTCAATTAAACTAAAGAGACGGGCCACAGTGTGTGTAATTGGTACATTACGCCACAGCGTGCCTCTAATATTCTTGTTTGTTGACAATAATTGTTTGTTTGGCTTGGGTGTTACGTCATAGGAGTGTGGTGACGCGGATTCGAGTCTTATATGGAGAATGACGAGGGAATTCAGCGAGTAAGTGTTCCAATATAAATAAATAAATACACCCAACAGTCACATACATAGTCCTGACCCCACATTAAGATCAATTAAGTCTTGTGTCGTGGGTATCAGAAACTACGAGAGACTTTTCGGTCTCAAAAACACCCCGACCCGAGACAAATACTTGTGGGCCTCATAAATATTTATCTCGGTGAGGAGATCGAAGATCGACTGCGGAGATCGACTGCCGCCCATGATCATCCACAAGGCTTGGTTCATAGATGTGTTGCCGGCATTTAAAACCAGGAGGGGATCGGGGGAAAAGGATGGGAAGAGGAAAGGCGTATTAGGCATCCGGTAATCTCACTCACTGAACGTAACGCGATAGCAAAGTTGTCGCTTCACGTCGAGTTCCTGTGATACAGTGGCACCACCCCGGACGAGCCTGCCCATTCATGCTGAGTCATAACTTACAACAGAGTGGCTCTACCACATATAATTTAGCGGTCCCAAGTTAATTCCAAAACTTAATACTATAAATGTATTCATAAACGTAAAATTACTAATTGCAAAGGAAAATAAAGCAGACAGTAAAGTATCAAGAGACCCTTAACCTTTAAGCTTATGATGTCATTAATTGGCCCTTATTTTAAAAGCACTAAATCATCATCATTATCAGGATTTTATTGTCCACTGCTGGACATAGGCCTCCTCTAAATTGCGCCATTTCACCCTGTCTTCGGCTTATCGCAACCAGCATCTGCCAGCGACCTTTCGCAAATCGTCACTCCAGCTGGCTGGAGGGCGTCCTAAAAATGCACTAAATAGGCAATCATCATATGGTAATTATTTTTTTAAACACTAAATGGACTTTTAACTGATATTTTCCTGATCTTAACCGATAATACGTTCTAAGATAAAGCACGCTTGCCTATTCCTACAAAAAGCGTGGGATAGACACGTCCATAAAAAGAAAAGTCTAGATCTTAAGGTTTCTAGACTTGTGTATAGTCGGTGATTATTTACAAGCAGGTGAGCACTTGCGTAATTTTTCGCCCTTTGATAAATACGTGTTGCAGAGTAATTTACAACTGCGTATATAGAAACAGTGGAGTCCGATTGGTCATATGTCATTGGTGAGTTGCGCTAATGAGCTTACTATAAATGCATTCTGCAATTAACTTTAATAACACCCAATAGTCACATACATAGTTCTGACTCCATACCAAGATCCGGTCCTGTGCCGTATCAGAAACTGCGAGAGGCTTGTAAGCCACACAAACACCCAGATCCGGAACAAATACCTGTGGGTGATCTACAGGTATTTACAAATAATTGTTTTGATCGAACCTGTACATTCCACGGCTGGTTTCTTAATCAACAGAACCACAGAGACTGTTGTACATAAATAAATACACTTAAAAGTCACATCCTTAATCATAAAGCAGAGATATGAGTCTTATGTCGTAGACATCAGAAACTACATAGTTACGAGAGATTTTTGTTTTCATCCCATACATACCCTAAACAATTTTTTTTTTATTGTGATTATTGGCGAGACGAACATGCCATTCGCCTGATGGTAAACGCTACGACCGCTCATGTACAGTAGCAAAACTAAACAACACCATGAATTAGAAAGCATTGCTTTTACATTCCACTGCGTTTGCCATCCTGAAACATAGTATGTTATGTCTCAGTATGTCCAGCAGTTACTCTGGCTACAATGCCCGTCAAACCGGAACATAAAAGTGCATTTACACTGCTGTTTGGCGGGAAAAATAGACATTGCGGAGGTACCTACCCATACGGCCTCTCACATATGAGAGACCTACCACCAGTATATTATGTGTGGGTCACGCATGTATTTATCCCGGAACGGCGACCGAACCCATTGTCTCTTGTTCTACAGCTGACTTCTTAACCAATTGAACCACTAAAACCATCATACATGCATAATTCCATCTCAATTGAAATTATGTTGCGTCGTTTCTCATGCAGGTTCACGCCCGGTGCACTACAGGTCATCTCCCTTTAACTGCGACATTTGCAACAGAGGTGGTGTTGTAGTATCGTTTGAGAATCAACCAATCGAGTAATTGACAAAGACTCCATTACTATACAGGGTTGGCACGTATTCAGATCAGCGATATAAAAAAAAGATGATGTCAGTTTCCTCAAAGAGGTAGTCATAATAAGTCAGTGCCACCCATATTTTGTTGAGCTTATTTGAGACGCAAGATGTCAGAAGTGGCGAACTTTGCGCCATTGGTGCAATATGTACTCGTAGTTCTGATCAACCCGTAAATGATTCATGAAAACTAAAGAACACGGATTTAATGCTTACACACCTGGGAAGTGAATTTAACGTCTAATGGTTCACAGTCTAAACATTCTGCAATTAAACAGATGAGGCGACATTAAATTAAGATATTTATTTCATTTAATTTCAATCTTGCAATTTACATATCCCGTAGTTTGAAATTGTAACTTGAAGGGTTTTCAATACAAAAAGTAATTTTATCTAATTGGTTCAATAACTAGACTGCCTCGGTGGCGTAGTTGTACTACGATATGATTACAAAGCTGAGGTCTCGGGTTCGGATCCCAGTTCGGGCAAAGTGATATTGGATTTTTTTATTCATTATCCGCTCGGAGTAGTTTGTGCGATAGGCTCGCCCCCTATCGCATCATGAGACGGAACACATAAGGCGAAACGTGGGTGTCCTGGTTGCACATCTGCCTACCCCTTCTGGGAACAAGGCGTGAATATATGTATGTATGTAGTTCAATAACTTCTATAACTCCTGATCAAAAAATCTATTTAGCCACGCAGTAACCCTACATGTAGTTAACAAGTCGCTTGCATATTTATAGCCGTCTCATCTGGCCGCCTTGCAAGACGACTATGACCATAAAATATTCACTTTTTTATATTCACGCTATACGGCGGTGTACAGAACGTGACAGGAAGGTACACCGCAGGGAATGTAAAACAAAAAGAAATTTGGTATAACCATTGACTTTTCTAAAAATATTTGAATGAATAGTGTAATTGGTTTAATGGTAATGTTAAGTGGGGTTATGTGTCGTAGGTTCGATTACCGGTCGGATAATAAATAGTGTTTCGATGTATGATGAAGACATCCCTGATCAAATCAGGATAAAAATGACCGCTCGGCAATTTGTGGGTAACTCTGCTTACCCCAACATGAATACAAGCGTCATTACATGTTGTCGAATGTCGACTAAAGACATGATGTCGGTACAAGATATATTTCGAGGCCATAAATAGAACTAAAATTAACCATCTTACTAGAAACCTTTACAAAATCTCGAAATTTAATCTAGATCTTGACATTTTATAACCGACGCCACGCTTGTTAACACTAAAATAAGCTGAATTAAGTTTGAAGCGGTAAAATTGACGCAAATACGTACACCCACCAACAGTGACACATTTCCCCGCCTCAAAACAAGATACGGTTTTATCGTGGGAGTAACGACGAGAGAATTATCGATCCAACATAATCGAAAGAAGTTTCAATTATGACTTACGCACCTACTTGGAGAGGCCTACGTCCAGCAGTAAAAGGCGATAGACTGACGGCTTTATTCTTAGACAAATTTAAAACCTATTTTAGTTATTTAATGCTTTGTGCCTTTCGAAGGACTTGAATTCAGTTTGAGCGAAGAAGTTAAAACAATCAATAACTAAAGTACGTTTTAAAACTATCTATGAATAATGCAGTGAGTATAAAACGAGTATAATGATCTGAAAGTGCTTGGTGGCCTGTTGGTAACGGACCAGACTCGGCTGCCTACATGTTCACGGTGGTCGCGGGTTCAAATCCCAGGGCACAACTCTGACTTTTCGGAGTTATGTGTGTATTGATAGTCAATCACCGCGCACTTTAACGGTGAAGGAAAACTTTGTGAGGAAACCTGCATACCGTAGCGATTTTAAAGAATTTCTATGGTATGTAAGTCCGCCAACCCGCACTAGGCCAGCCTGGTGGACTATATGGCCTAACCACTCTCAATCGATTCTCTCGATTTTAGAGTAGGCCCGAGCCCAGCAGTGGGACGTATATGGGCTGATAAAAAAAATGCTCTCTTGCTATGTCGCTTACTCAAAACATCATGAAGACACCTTCGTACTTGAGAGTTCTCCATAGGAATACCAAAAGCAGGCGAAAATCAATCGCATTTGGAGTATGATACACTAAAAGGCTTGCTATCAAAGAATGACGTCAGTCAGGCAGTCGGTCGTAACATAAAATATTATAAAAGAGACAGATCAGTGATGTGGCTAAAAGCCTTGTTGGATCAACAGTCCCTTGGTAGTGTGGGAAAAGGGCAGAATAGGATAGACATTCGCTATTTTGCTGGGATTGAACCAACAACCTCATGTTTTCATTTAGTGTCTTATAATATATTTTTAGGATGCCGTCTTCATCAATATATGACATAGTTTCCTTTTAAAAGTCTAACCTTCCTTTTAAAAAGTCTTAACCTATCAGTTTGTTTCCTTTACAAACCAGTAGTTGTTAAGGTTTTGTGTATTTCTTAAGTTTTATGTCATGCCCACATATTTATAAAGGCAGTCATCGTTTCCGCCGATTTTAAGAGTTAACTTGTTAAGTGCATCGCCTTATAAATGTTTTATTAGCAAGAACGACGGGATGAAAAGATCGGTCGCACGTTGGGATGTGTCACGTTTGCACTTAAACCGAAGCGGCAACATTCAGAACTTATGATTAGTAAGTTTTGCGTGGCAATGCACTGCGCTCCTCACCTCGAGACATTAAGTGTCAATTCTCTTAAGGCCCAGTAATGACTGACTACAATGCCCTTTAAAACCTGAAGAGAGTAATACTCTCACACTGCTGCAGCCAGAATTAAACAAAGCAGTGATGTTCATTCAGACGTCCTCTGGCGTACCAGGGTGACCACTACCTAGTATCTAACACTCATGTACGAATAGTACCTTTGGGAGGAACGCTCAGATGCCATGTCGGATCGTGTTACTTTACTAGGGGCGAGGCGACAGGTCGATGTTCAAGAAATTCCATAATAGAGTTTCAACGTACGTTCCTCAGCAACCAGCTTCACTTGCAAAAGAAAAACGATAAGAATGTAGGTACCTACTGCGCAGCATCACACTAGGAGCTAGATGCAATGGAATGCGCATTTAAAACAAGTCTCTTTTCGTTGTGTCATCAGCGAATTATAAAGTCGTTATGTTAGCTATCTCAGCTTTTAGAGGTCAACCAGCACCGCTCGAGTAGGCTCCCAGTGACCTTTCACATCCTGCTCGAAGCTCGTGTGATCTCCGGCGATCGTTGGTGATGTTGGAGTGCGGTGGCGACGCCGCAGCCGCCGCTCCCGGGACCGCTCCCGAAATCGTGACATCGATTACACGCGAGCGGCGCGCGGTAATCGACTAACGCGATTACGACACTATAAAATATTATGGAGTTAAGTTACGTAGGTATTTGGAGTTGCGAATTGGCCGGTCGCCGCGCGCTCGACGGGTTGGCGGCTGGCGGCGCGGCGCGGCGCGGCGGTGAGGCGGGCGCGCGTGGCGGGCCGGCCGCAGTGCCGCGCCGACCGCCGCGCGACCAGCACGCGACTGTACCCGGCCGCACGCGACCGACCCGCCGCCACTCGCGCCTGTGAACCTGTGCCCTGTGTCTAACGTCCAACGTCCCGAGTGGGTAAACACGCCGGGGTCGGACTCGCGTCCAGTGCCAGCGCCAGCACGCCGCCGCTGCGAGCGCCGCAACGCGTGCGTACACTCTGCATGCCCGCCGCTAGTGATAGTCCGCGCTGCACTCGCCAGGTGCTTGCTGGTTCTTTATTAATTGAAAAGTGATTGTAACGCGGTCACGGCCGAGGCACACATGTCCGGCCCAGTTTTCACGATCGTCGCCTCCAGTGTATTCTGTTCCATTTGATTTTCTTTGTTTACCGCGGGAGAGGTGTTGTGTCAAGTGCCGACGGGACGCGCTGCACTTGTTGATCCTCCGCCGCGACCGCCAGCCGCTATCACACGCCGACAGACCCGCACTATACACTACACTAGCCGCTTTTGTATTTCGCCAAACACAGCTTTATCTCACACTTACAGAATCCCACGTAATTCCCTTAAGTTCTGTCGCTCATCATTGAACCGGCGAGAAGAGTGATTGCCATTCGAAATGATCTAAATTGGACAATAAAGTCAAAAGCAAACAGTCGCCTTACAACCGAGCGATCCGAAATGATCTCGTCAATTCATACACTCAATTGCAATTTATGTTTGTTTTTACGTTTACCCTCGTTTTGGAACAGTCGTTTGAATGCGCTGAGTATAGAAGTAATGACGGCCGGTTACATTAGCTATTCAATAAAAAGTAACACGAAGGCAGCGACAATTATTTATACGGAGAACTGTCGCATAGTTTTATTGCAGTTTGAGGAGACGCAGGTCTGCGTGCGAGTGCATACTGTGTTATCGCCATCTTTTGACACTTTGAGAAATGAACGTTAGTAAGCTAAGTTGAACACGTACATTTGGGTGGTTTGGCTTTAGCGCTTACGATTCGGTTCGATTTGGATGGCGTCATTCAGATAATCCGCGTTCTATTTATCTTCGGATGACATTTGTGAAGATTATACATAATTCTGTTATTAAAACGTGACTCGGCGAGCTAATCCCCTTTGTGTTCGGAGAGGTTTCTGTGTTATTGGTTCGTGCTATTGGCTGCTACAGCGTTTGTGCCGACTGCCTATGTATTAACTTTTCCACGTTGCTATTGTGATACTCATTATTTATTCAGCATATAAATTTTACGATCTTGTTCGGTTGATTTTTATGACACTACTTTTGTAAAGTGTAAATTCGTACGGTTAAGTACTCGGGTATCGTTGGGTTTAGTACTTTTTTACAATTGGAAAGGACGGGGTCGCCTTGGTGTTGTATACGTCACGTGCGACTGTCGCCCGGTTACCACGTCCTATCGCGTCCCAGTTATACGTGGCAGTCATTCGAACACCAACAGTTTTCACATCAAAGTATTTAACGTCTTAATAACCACTATAAAACTAACTGCCATTAAACCATTACTGTGCATTATTAGCAACACCTAAACGCTAATTTAATTTGTGTTTTACGCAAATCTACTTAATAAAATCTTGACAGCTGGCCGACACGGTAAACCTACACGGTGGGTCTCTAACGATGTTTTTAGCACGTCAGTTTCTTATATTCAAACGCACTAAGATATATTTTTTGAATATAATATCCCCTAGGGGCAGAAATAGAAAATTCTTTGTGTTAGTTTTAGGAATGAAAATTGTTTAGGCTTCTGAAATCCCATCGGGCACACGGCAAGAAAATAAACTACGCCTGATTACATTTACGATAGATTTCGCTAAATAAATTGTACTGTCTAGAGTTCTAGATTGTGTCTAGTTTATCTTTTCTAAGGGCTTAGTTTGTATAAATTCTGCGTCATCTGCCATTGTTACAATTTAGATTGAATCAAAATAATTTCTTAGCCTATCGTATGTTTTGTGACATTCAATTGATGTAGGACTTAAGGGAACATTGTAAGGATCTTTAATGTCTTAATTTTGAAAAGGTTTTGAAGTATTGTGGTATTGTGTATTTGAGGTTTGTGGGATAAGAGCAGGGAATGAAGAAGACAATAAGAGAAACATATACATAACTTAATAATAAATATTCTTGCATTATTTGCAAGTGAAAGTCTAATTTATTTCATAAAGCATTAGTAATATTGCGTTATTATTTGAAACTACTGATTATTTTCTTGACATTTGGAAACAAGTTTTAGTTTTGTTTTATGGATGGCAATCTACGCGTTTATTACTATTAAATGTCTGTGAATTTTACTTGACTTTGTACTATTTTACGAAGAGAAACAAATAATCTATTGAAATAAAACGAAATCTTACCGATTTTGTCGCGAAATTTATTTAATTTCACGATTTTTCGATCACTTTACAATTTTCTGACTGTCCGCTCTGTGACCACGAAAACTGTAAAGTGATCGAAAAGTCGGGAAATTAAAAAAGTGTAAAAATTAAATCAAATTCGCGATAAAATCCATATGAATTCGTTTTATTTCAATGTGTAACATTCGCGTAAACCCGAGAAACCATTATGCAAATAATCTATATCAGCAATAACCTTTTTCTTCTTTAACTTGTCGCGTACGTGGCATACCGTAAAGTCCCATGTGAAGGCCGCCAACCCGCACTAGGCCAGCGTGGTGGACTATATGGCCGACTCTCTCTCAATCGTACTCTCCATTGCAGAGGAGGCCCGTGCCCTACAGCGGGGCGTATATGGGCTGATATAGATAAACACATTACATAGGATCGCCGCAATATCTTTTCAAGTAATGTTAACAAACCATGATATAATTGTCTTTTACACATCAATATGCTAAACAGAGTATATGGAGCGTATTTCTCGAATGAAACTTTTACTTTTAACCGACTAAAAAAATAGACCCCTAACTAGGCCCTTTATATTGATATTCTAAATTAAATTCGCTTATAATTTTAAAATGTTATACTATAGTCATGTTCATATATTGCTGTTTTTAGGTGGTATAGATAAAATTCCCTGCTCAACCTCCACGCAGCAATTTGTTAACCCTTTTTATACATATAGAACAGTATTAAACTTTGTCTATCATTTTGCGCTAACACAAGCTCCAAATATTGACAGATATACCTTTTCTTATTTAAAACCTTTCTTTGATGCCTGTCTCGGTGGCGTAGTTGTACTACGGTCCGATTACAACAGGTCTCGGGTTCGAATCCCGGGTCGGGCAAATTATTAGACAGGAGTCGGGAATTTGTGCCAGATATCAGTGCTCGCCCCCTATCACATCGCGGGGCGGAACATACAAGGCGAAAGGTGGGCACCTCTGCCTACCCCTCCTCGGAAAAAGGCGTGAATTGATTTATGTATTTTTTTATGAGATATGTATAATGAAAGTCCATTTTAAAATCTTTTGCTGGTTGTAGTTATATGGAATTAAGTTTTAAGTACGCACGCACGTTTTTATCTTAACGTTTAGTCTCTGTCGGCGTAGGCAGCAGCGTTTGCATATGTATATGGCGTTTTACGAGCCATCAAACATCTTTATATGGAAACTGGGCATTTTTGCAACATTGGATTTATTTTAGAAACATCAGCTGTGGAATTAAAATAGTCTCAAGGTGGAGCATTTATATAACTTAGCAACAAATCCAAGAGTGGAATGAAACTAACCGTTGGTCTTTCTTAGTCCAATAGCAGGATACAATCATGCAGTTAAGTACAGATGAACAGTTTTCCAACGTTGCATTGCTTATAAACATGAACTCACAAGCTCACACCTGTCCACCGAAGGGGTAGGCAGAGATTCGACTAGTTATACTTTTCTCTCAGAGTTATGATATGGCACGTAAGTCTTTCGTTATTCAGGCACAAATTCCGCCCTGTGTTAATTCATATAAGATTTTTAAACAGTAATTTAGATTTCCTTGAAATAAAGCGTAGGACCTTATTGTTCACAGCCTGTTTATAATAACAAATATTTTCTTTTAAAAATGATCACATCTCACATTATACGCTTAGCTTAGTGTGTGTGGTTGTTCGGTAACACAAGCCATTCTTTAAGTCGTAGATATTTTTTTAAAGTAGCTCCTTTGTTATTGAAGGATGTGTAAACAAAACAGATAAATAAATTTATTGTTGTTATTAAAAATGAGATTATTATCGCATGTCTTATATGGATATGTGTTTATGGGCTCTCGTTCGATTAGTGTCGATGACGTAATATCACATGTTTTTGTAAGTCAATAAATACTTGTACATTGGAGTGCTTTGTTGAGGTAGGATATGAACGCTATTGTTTATATGTAAGTGCAGTTTGCCCCCGGTTTTGCTTGCATTTATAATATATATTTTTTATTTTTTCCTCCTGCATACCGAAGCTAGTGATAGTATTTGTATTGAGAGCGACCACCGCAGGTACATGATGGTGAAAAACATAGTAAAAATAGGTTACATGAGCATTTTGAGTTCTACCTGTGTAGTCTTACCCTGAGCTAAATTTTGGAGTTCGATCCCGTTTCGGAAAATAGATATTCTCGGACTCGATGAATATTAATTCGTTAGTTTATTTTCATCGGAGAATTTAACGTTACTTTTCCTTTACTTTTTAAAGGATTTTCAGTTGTACCCCAAAGAACAAATTGTTCTTGCTTCATATTTTTATTTGATATACATAAAGACCTAACAAAAAATATTTTCTGTTGATTTTCTGAAATTTGATGCGAATGGTTCAGAATTGTGCGGCCGCTATCCACTTTTCTGATGGTTTCTAGATAGCATGTAACACTTCCCCTGCCATTACAGTTGATATGTAATTGAGGCATTATCGCGACTCCAATCATTTTTAATGCTCAGTGATTACCTTATGTACATGTAATATGTATGTTAACACAGATAATTTCGCAGACAACTGTTGTTTTTCATAGTGAGTTGGCAGTATGAACAACTTACATTGTTGTGAATTCTCTTTATTATCTATTGATTGATACTTTAGAGGAACCAGTAGCCAGACTTCGAATACGAATATAATAGAATAGTTAGATTTGGTATTTTCTCAGAGAAAACCGAGGTAACGCAGCTTGTATCAGCCGAGATACGTCCCCCTGCAGGGCACGAGCCTCCTCTACAATCGAGACTGCGATTGAGAGGGGTTAGGCCATATAGTTCACCACGGTGGCCTAGTGCCGGTTAGCGGGCACACCATAGAAATTCTAGCAAGTCGCTATGGTATGCAGGTTTCTTCACGATGTTTTCCTTCACTGTTATAGTGCGTGGTGATTGACTATCTATACACACATGACTCCGAAAAGACAGAGGTGCGCCCTGGGATTTGAACCCGCGACCACCGTGAACATGTTGGCGAACGTCTAGTCCGTTTACCAACAGGCCACCGATGCAGCTTAGTGTGTTTTATTCCTTTTTTCTTTCTTTTACATCTTCCAAGATGTGCGGAAATAAATACTTTACTTTTCTTGAATAAGAACTTTACGTACAAAATAGACGTTCTTAAAAACCCCAGCACACACCTACCACAACTAGCGATTGTGTAGGTGTTTATTATTTTTAGTTGCGTTCTCTTTGAAGGCTATAAGTACTTAATATAGGTAGGAGTGGGAAAGGGTTAGACTAGCAGTTATTGGTATGGTAATTTGGACAGCCTCCGTGGCGCAGTTGGTTAGACGAGTGAAACGAAAGGCAGCATGTTCGATCCCCGCACCGAGACAAATATTTGTGAGGAGCACAAGTATTTGTCTCGGGTCTGGGTGTTTGTGAGACCGCAAAGTCTCTTTTAGTTTCTGATACCCACGACACAAGACTTAATTGATCTTAATGTGGGATTATTACTATGTATGTGACTGTTGGGTGTATTTATTTATTTAATTGTATGACCAAAGGAAACGCCGATCTTGTCCATTATTCTAATTGTTATTTTTAGAACTGAACTCAGGTTTTTAATAGGCAATTTTTTGTCTATCGTCCAATATGGAATACCACATAGATAGACTTAATGACGATTTACAGCTCGAAAATAAAGCACAAAAACGAAAATAAATTTATAAGAGCCCATACAAATACTCCTTCATTGGAATTCGATAAAATATTCATAAATATTTAGGAAATTTGAAACCTTCGCCAAAGTAGAATTTAACTGGATGCCCTCTAAAGATCCCTGGGAGATAAATTCGAACGTCCTTAGGGATAGGCCCGTCCTAATTTATTCATGAAACTAATTAATAATATTAATAAAACGGAATGTTTGCGAGGGGTATTATTCTGAAGACGTCTCTTAAGACGTCTGAGTGGAATACTAGTTCGCAGAATGTTTCTGTATTACAATTGATTTACGAGGAATTTATATTTCAAAATATGTGTTAGTATTTCACTTTGATTTACGCCTACTTCGTATATCTGAACATTTCTGAAAGTTTACAGTTTGATGGATTCATAAAGCTATAACAATTTCGCAAACGACAGCTTTCATGGCGCAGTTGATTAGACCCTGTGAAACGAGAGGCCGCGGGTTCGATTCTCGCACCGAGACAAATGTATGTTTGAACCACATGTATATGTTTCGGGTCTCGGTGTTTCTGATACCGAAAAGTCTCTCGTAGTTTTGATACCTACGACACAAGACTCATCTTAGTGTGGGGTCAGGACTATGAATGTGACTGTTGAGTGTATTTATTTCTATATTTAGGTCGAGACCAGTATAGTGCCTCACATAGCAAATAATTTCTTATGGGTTATAATGCTGTCAGCATCTGCTGGTATTCCGATGATCTAACTCCTTTTTCTTCCGTAAAACAGACTTGACTGCCTTTTCTTTGTATCGCCGTGATTAAGAAGTCAATTGTAAAACAAAAAGATAGAACCCACGTTTATATAAACCTTTATGTGCAAAAATATTTCAATCAGTTTTAGGCATTCTTGGTGCGCCTAACCACTCTCAATCGTACTCTCGATTGTAGAGGAGGCCCGTGCCCTGCAGTGGGTCGTATATGGGCTGATACATCATACAATACAATACAATTCTTGGTGCGAATAACAACTTGAAGTTATTGACATCTGCAATAGAATATTAGAACTGTCTTACTTTCATATCGGAGTTATAGCAAAGTATTCTTCATTAAAATACTCTAAGCTCTTGAATGGTGAACTACCATTTCGAAAGATGTTAGAAGAAATTCTCCAAGAAAATCATTGTGTAAGATTAAACCGCTATTGCACTTGCAAACCCTTTGTAGCTTAAAATAGAGAAGTGTATAAAAATGTAGTTTGGTCGGACAAATGCCAGAGGTTGCCAGGCTGTACGCGTGTCATTGTGCTGCACAAAGGGACCCTGCACAATAGCCGCGCATATTCAAGGAATATTGCGGACGTCCCATACTAAGCTCGTTACTGTGAATGGATTGAAACGAAACTGCACTTGGAAAATTGTAAATCTGAAGTGCCAATGGCTTGTGGAGTCTTGTCTCTTTAGACAGTTTTTTTTTAGTTTTGTTTGTGTACATATATACAAAAATTTACACCTTTTTCCCAGGAGGGGTAGGCAGAGGTGCTACCAGGACACCCACGTTTCGCCTTGTGTGTTTCACCATACGATAAGATACGGGATGAGACTATTCTCACATCGGGCACAAATTCCTGACTACGGGCTAAAATTCAACATCACTGCTCGACCCGGCATTCGGACCCGAGACCTTGGCGTTGTAATCATACCGTAGTACAACTGCGCCACCAAAGCAGGCATTATAGATTACAGTACGAATAAATTGGCTTAATCAGGGTGTACTGAGTCCCGCAGAAAACTGTCGTGAACCGTGGCTTGACTGTCGTTCGGTGAGGGAGTCCCGGAGACGCAACACTTTTTTCCTCTTCCGATCTTTCTCTATCCCTCACTATTTCAAGAGGCTAATAAAGCACCCACGGTTCAGTCTAGTAGATAAGCCAAGGTAGTCATAATCAGTAATGCCGTTTTTTTATTTGCCGAACCTTTGCAAAATTGGGCTCCCTCTCTCCTTTAGGATGTACTGGTGATAGGTCTTTCATTTGTGAGACGTCGCCTGAGTATGTTCCATCGCAATGTCTATCTCTCCCGCCAAACAGTGTGAATGCACTGTTGTCTTTCGGTTTAAAGGACATTGTAGCTAGAGTAACTACTGGGCATAATTGGGCTAATATCTTATGTCTCAGGATGGTAAGCGCAGTAGAATGCCAAGCATTGATTTTGTAATTCATGGTGTTTGTTACTGTCCATGAGTGATAGTTTCGCTTACTATCAGGTGAATGGCATGCTCATCTCGCCATTCAGGTCAAAAATTACTCAGCAGTGGGTACGAGTATGGATTGAACAGTACAGTACAGTTCCTAGTTTGTTCGTACGTACAATAGTGTAAAACAACAGCTAGCGCTCGCGTGCTGCGCAGTGCACTATTCAAGAATGCCAAGGTTGATCATTTTCACTTTTGTTCACTGATATAATATTGCTAACTGCTGCACGCGGATTTGTATACAAGTTAAATAGTATTGGAAACTACTATAATTGATTTTTTAATGCGTAAAATCCACAGTGTACTAAGAATATTAGGTGCAATATACAATTATTTCTTGTTAGAAGCAATAATGCAGGCGTAAAAATAAAGGGTGTGGGAAAGGGGATACTTTTTATGATTGATGTAGTGGTTTAGAAATTGTTAGATTGTACAATTCCAAACCGGATAGGATAGGATTCTTGTATTTGAATAGTCTTGGTACATGGCAGTGGGAAAGAAATTTACCGTATTTTATTGCTTGTTTGAAGGTCACCTACAAGATGACGAACGACCTAAGGATAATTGTAGGATATCACTGGATGTAGGCCACTTCCAACAGATCGATGTGGAGTTCCTTGGTGGAGGCCTATCTTCAACAGTGTATTTTCTACCACTGAAGATGTTGATGGTTACTTGTGGATCTTTAAGTCGTAAAATTCAGTATCTTGTAACAAATAACTACGCCATAAAGAATAGTGATTATCCCGTGAATAAAACTAATGAATGTTTTATCATCATCTCTCTTTATTACTAATTTAATGATTTTGCTAAGCATGTAGTAATCTTGGTTGTGCTTAATAAGACAAAATATGATATAGGAATAAATTAAAGTTTATTTTGGTAAAGTTACACAAATGCACTAAAAATATTATGCTTAAATGCATTATCAAGAGTCGTGTCAAAGTTAATTCTTTTGCTTAGGATAATAATCTTTTACAGCCACTGAAATCCACTGCTAAAAACATTACTCCTTGGACGATATCCATATTTTTTGGAAATGGCTTGGATTCATCTAATTTTGAATAGTTTAAGTGGTCTAGGCCACTTGTTAAATTATGGAAATTGTTCATAAGGTCGGTATTAACTTAATCTTTCTGCGAATCAAAATTCGTTTAGAAGACATGGTATTCAGTCTCAAAGTCAAGTTTCAGTCATTCATTAGTTGTTTGTTCAGCAATAACTGGCTTTATACCGATAAATACAACAATTACGATATACAAGAGCCAGTTTGTTGTGTTGTGACAATAAGTAGGTACTTGAAAAGGTTTTGTTTCTTCAACTGGCTATTTAGTTCACTATATTAAAAGGATATCACGTGATTCTGACGTAGATTTTAACATCTCTTAGTAATTCACACTGTCTTATTGGCTTAGCAACGTGACAATGCATAGGTAGGGAAACGGAGAAATCGCCAACATGTGATAGTTATGTCTCGCCGGTCGACACAATTTTGCCGGCCTGCCCGAAATGAACGGGATGAACCCGACATAGTTACGTAGGTCATTTTGACAGTTTTCCACCCTTGTTTCTTGTTATTGTGGGATCTAACTATCCTACCAATTGTGTTGTTTGATCTGCTTAGGTATTAAACTAGAATGACGCATTTGTCTTTCCTGTAATTTTAAAATGGATCTATGCTACTTGACTATTCAATTACTTACTTACCTTTGCTACTGCTGCCGATAATGATCTTCGAAGTACTTTAAAGTACCTAGAATTTTTCTAATCAATTTGATATGAAGTCTTGAACTCAATGGGTTAACAGGAAAATGTCGTGAACATTGTAATGTAGGCATCTGATTTCTTAACGAGATTCTAGCTTGCCTAGACATATATCATGACATAAGCAGTGTCTATAAATCTATACATCTTCTTTGACATTTAATGGAATGCAGGAGTAAGGTTTCAAAGGTGTTCTTGAAACCTGCATTCGTACATAGTATCTATGAAAGTATAGATCGATGAGTAAAACGTGTTTATTTTAAACGAGTATTTTGTATCTGATGATAAGTACAAAAATAAGCTGAGAAAATATTTTATTTCGATCTATGCATAGACTTCACGAAACGTAGTGTACAAAGCTGGTCACTGGCATTCCAGAAAAAGGGACAAACCAGGCCACCTGATAGAGAATCAATTTAATCAGCAGGGGCGAAATTCTTTCTCATTTGTATAGCGGTCCTTATCAATAGTTGGAAAACAAGAGCATGTAGGTACGCGAAGGCCTTGTGGGCGTAGATAGCATTATCTCTAAGCTCGGGTAGTATTTGGGACGAGCTGTTGCCGCCGTGTTGTCAAGTGATACAGGTATCATTTTATGTATTGATTCGAAATAGGTGGAGAATGACAAACATTTAAAATTAGCTACAATTAGAGTAGGTAAAATTATAGTAGCAGTAATAGGAACTTTATTGGTGGTTATAAAAGCTAAGGGGATATTTGTGATGGTTGCAAAATTGTTGGGAAATACTTTGAGATTTTTTTAAAATTTATTTACTTCGAGTAACAAAGGATTCATAACAAAAATAACATCTAACAACTTTTAAGCACTATATGTGATATGATTTGACTGGTTTCTGCCAAATTTCATGAACTACGTCGTATATACTATGTCGTACCCATACTGGATATTCCACGTCGGTTTTCTATTATTTAAAGTGACACATCTGCGTGAGGCTACCTTGTTTATGATATCTGGGATTTGTCGGGCAATTTTACTGACCAAAGGAAATATTGCACAGTTGCTACATCACGCCGTTTGTTGGTAAGCTTATTTTTAATATTTCATATCGCTTATAACTCCTAGGTTTATAGCATTGTAACTATTTTTACGTATTCTTTTTTCAAAATAAACTTTGCTATGTTCATCCAAACCGCAACCTTTACCTTTTTAATTAAACACCACATCATGTTTCAAGTTAGAAATACGTGGAACAAACGGCGCCCGATACCCTCATGTAAAATTATCTTTAATTAAATTGAGTGGACGTGTTTACTTACAAGAGAGTGAAGTGATCACCTGCACTCGTTTCAAGTGTTTGTTAACTTGTTTTGTATCCATGTAAAAATAATCGTGACGTGACCATAGTGTGGGATGGCCCCCAGATGATTTAAATTACAAAATTGGCAGTAATTGGATGAAATCGGTTGAATTGCGCTTGGGAAATCCACGAGATCCATCTGACATGGCGAGGAAAGTTCCAACTAATTCAAGAGGACAAATAAATGTTAGTTATTACATCTGATTTCGTATTAAATGATTTTTGAAGGATTATTTGAATAAAGTTTTTGAATCCAGTAGTACCTACCATCGCTTTGAATCCTGTTGAAACAGATTTATTTATTACTTAAGGGTTGCCAATGCATATATGTTCCTTTGAAATGTGTCGTCGTTTCTAACGTCGTTGTGAATACCAACAGCCAACTTTCGGATGATTCAAGTAACAAAGCGAAATTATTTGTCACAAAGTTCTAGACATTGCATTTGTGTCAATTGGTTCGATCACAACGTATATATTTTTACAAACGCTATACGATTTAAAAGTTCTCCTTCCTGGTGTAACGGTGGTACATAACCTTGCTCTCTACTGTGGAGAATTAATAATACAATACATCATACGATAATCGATTATTGCACGCGTTTTATCACCACGATAAGCGGCGTCAGTCGGCATGACTACTGGAATCAAGCTCGGAGCCGCATTGACGTCACTTGTTTTAACCGTGTTTGTCTGTTGTGTGTGTGTTTGCATGGGATACAAATTGATTATTAAATATTTTGACTATCTTTGAGATCTGAATAAATTCAGTAGCTATTTTAGCATGATTTTGAGTCAAGCTATCCGAAACATACTTGAGATTTCAATGCAAAAGACACTTTTTGGTACTTTAAATCATTTCTTTAAAGGAGTAATGTAAGTTGAGTTGACCGAGAAGAAAATATTATAATTATAAATTTGGAACATTCATAATATTTATGTTATGTAAGTTTAAGCAGAAGAAGGATATTAAAAGCATGACAAACTACGTGACGTAGTTTCTAGGGAAGTAGAGTTAAAATTAGCTTCAATATTGGCAAAACCAAGTTGCGGTCACGGATACTGAAGAAAATATTATGTTAAATCGAGAAGTTTAATTGTTTTTTTGTGTGAATTGTCATGTTTTCATCAACTATTGTTTTTGTTATTCATGATTATGTTTTGTAAATCAACTTTCGACGTAGTTGTAACCAATCTTGCTATTTAAGGTCTTTCATTTTTAGTTGTAAGAAGTCTACCACTGAATATAGACCTCTGTTTTTGGATTTCCATTTCGTTTAGCTTTGCTTCTTTCAAAATCTCGTCTCAACAAATCAACAATGTGGTAGCCACTATTTATTAAAATGACGTCACTCACGCGTCTTGAGTACACGTGTTACCAAATCTAAGAGCTGTAAATTATCAACAATGTTTACAAACGGTGCTTCCTGAGAATATTATAAAAATCGCGAAGCGGGTCGTCTTAATTAATTAAATCAAAATTGTACGCGAACGCCTTTTTGAGATTTTTGTTGCACTTCATAACATAGCTTCTAATTATTATTTTACAATTAATATAACAAAGAGAAGAAAAGAGGAATTTTGGGTTTTTTGTATTGTATTGTATCAGCCCATATACGACCCACTGCAGGGCACGGGCCTCCTCTACAATCGAGAGTACGATTGAGAGTGGTTAGGCCATATAGTCCACCACGCTGGCCTAGTGCGGGTTGGCGGACTTACATACTTACTTACTTACAATTTTGGGTTTGCTTCATCTAAACTACAAAACAGATTTTTTTCAGATCAAAACTTAAACTTATCATGATAATGACAGTTAATCTTCTTGATAATTTACAATGATATTTGAAGAGGCTTGCAGAAGGTCTTTATCCAGCAGTGGGCTTCCTGTGATGATGAAAGCTACGCTAAATCAGGTTGGACTACAGGATTGAGTTGCTTTAACTGCTAAGCTACCACCACATTTTTTAAAGTATACATAAAGATTGTGTTTAGCAATAAATTGACCCAGCAAAACAACCACCAATGGATGTTTCAGTTGTCCAAATCCCGTTCTTTTTGTCGAGCTGTTGTATTAATGAATTACCGAAGTTGTAGCCCCAGTAAACAGGTCGTTGGGGTAATAGTTACAAACCGAAGAAATACGAACTTGGACAAATTCGCTTTGAATTTGTCCGCAACTCGGCAGTTTAGCCCGACTTGTTTTGATATTTCTCTTTATTTTAGTTCGCGATTGCTCTGATTTGAGTTGTACTTACTTTGTTTGTAATTAGTCGTATTTGTGTTATGACGGGTAATGTCTCTCAATAAGCGAGTAAGCGGGTAAGGATATTTCTATCATCAACTTTGTTTTGGTTTTGGATAATGTTTTGTTGATATTTATCCTCACCAGTAGCCATCAACAAAGCTCTGATTGGACCGTCATCATCATTATCATCAGTATCAACAACATCATACAAAATTCCATTAAACACAGTCTTCTCAAATTTCACGGCTCTAGCGCCTTCCATCATCTCGCGATTAGCAATAATTATGCCATGCACAGTAAGCTAGATCACATCATCCAGTTACCTTTCAGTTTTACGTAACCATGGACGCACAAAGGGCTGTCGGTGCGGATAAAGTTAGTGTTCGGTTCGGTTTACTTTCACTGCGCGGGCGCATGATGCAACGGCCGCGCGGCCATCGATCGTTTCCCTCTCAGGTGGATGTCGGCGTGTTCACTATTGTTTACTTTCTAAACAAACTGTTTGTACGTGATAAACAGAGTTGATACGCTTGTGTTTGGTTTTAGAATAGGGAAATATTGATGCAAGGTCGTTGGATTGTACGCCCTTTCGTAGGTAGAGGCGTGATTACAGATACTTTGAGATGTACGTAAGCGCTGCGTTATATCCCTAATGAAGTAGGATAAACTACACACCGGTATATTTTCCAACATAAATATACATAAATATTTTTGCTATAAGAGCCATTTTTACAACAGACATGACACAGTGAATGAAACTCTATCTGCGAGTATTTTTCCCGGTAAGAACCCACTTTAGACAGCTTTAGAAGAATTTTTCTTTGAAGCCAACGAATTGAATGATTTAAATTTCAAACTGCGCCAGCCGTGTCTATAAAAACCCGTCGGTTTCCTAGAATAATTTCCCCGAGATCGTTGCTTAAGTAACCATCCCTCATTCACACCACTTTATAAAGTTTCCCTTTGACTTATTCCTTTGAAGTGCTTGTTGTGTCTTTTAATGTTAAATAGTCATCATTACTTGAGTAATTAACAGTGAGGAAACCAGCATACCATAGAGATTTGAAGAAAAAATTCTAAGGTATTTTAAGTCTGCCAACCTGCGCTACGTTCGCTTGGGAGATTATGGCCCAACCCCTTTTAATCAAACACGGAATCTCGTGCCCATCAGTGGGTGACTACCGCCCGATAAAAAAAAAAGAAAATTAAATTGGTTGAATTTTGTATGAATCCATCATAATTGGTGTCTCGCTGGCGTACTTGTACTACACTACAATTATAAAGCTGCGATCTCGGGTTCGAATCCCGGGTCGGGCAAAGTGATATTGGATTTCTCAATTCATTATCATCCCCGAGACAGGAATTTTAGGCTCCCCTCTATCACGTCATAGGGCAGAACACACAAGGCGAAACGTGAGTGTCCTGGTTACACAAACTGGTGGAAAAAGCTCGATGTTTATGTATGCATCATAATAATTGCCATCAAAGATGATGCAGCTACAGGACAACCACTGTTGAACACAGGCCTCTCTCAAGGATTTCCACGGCGATCAACAAGTCGTTTTTATCCAACCTACAGTCGTCGGTTTCCTGCGACCTTTATCGGATGTCAGTCCACCTTGTAGGTGGATGTCCGACACTGCACTCAGTATATATTGATGTGACGTACATTACATTGACTAAGTTGAGAGGCATATAGAATGTTGTAAGTTACTATGATATTTTAACGCAAATGAAGTTACAATGAAATAATATTTAAATTATTAAATAAATTAAACAAATGTATTTTAAAGGTTGGTGTCGAGGCTGGTCATCGAATGCTAAATGCCAAATCTTTGTAGGGCATTCCAATTAAATTAGAGTAAATTATTTAACAACTAATAAATAGCACTCAATAATCGCTTTACAACTATGTAAATCAATGCAAGAATTTACTGTTTTATTTAATACCAAATTCGTTGGTACAGATGCTTCCTAAATTTATCGGAAGTCCTTCCTTCTCATTCATATTTTAATCTCAATTTATATTAATTTATACTTCACCGTTACCCTCAAATGCATATTTCAATACGCTACCTACAGTTGCTTTGACATTATAGACAAAAGCCAGTTCAGTAATTATTCAAATAGGTTTTAAAATGTCAATCATTGTGTCCTAGATTGCATTTAATAACAAGTCCGATTTTAGACTTTTTGCCCTGAGTAGTAGAATTCATATAAGTGTTGGAATTAAACGCGCTAATGTGAATTGTGGTGGTATATGTCTGTACAGATTTTGTATAATATTTGGTTTTAGTTAATTTATGGTACTTTAGTGTTTCATATTAAATGCTTGGGTAAGTTCACTGAACTAAGTTACCAGTGGGCAGAGATCATTAATTTTCATTTGCCTAACGTTTTGAGTTCATTAGTTTATTGCGTTGACATTTGACATATTAGGCACAAACCATGTCTTAATTCTTATATCCCATAGAATAACTGGTGATTTTGATATTCAATCGAATTAGTCCTGAGATTCTAAATTACATGTGTTTTTAGATGCAATAAAGAGTAATTTTAAATCTAGAATGTGTTTTAGTACATGCTTCGTCGCTCAATGATGTTGACCAAGAGGCAGACTTAAGCAAATAACTTTGACCATAAAAAAAATACATTTCATTTTTAATAAGGAAATGTAAAGTGATCAGAAAAAACTCATTCAACATACAATGCAAATTGAACAAGACGCCGCCACCCAACATTAGATTGAAACACGACGATGTAAACGAAAGGCGCGTTACTCGGGTTACAAACGTGTCCGGGCGAGGTGCTAGTGCTAGCAAACTGTCCGGCTGCATGTGTGCTCAAGGCTGTCCGGTGTTCAGTGCACGCTCGAATTAATGCACAAATCCATAACATTCTTAATTATACAACGTTTATTAAGTTGTACTGACCAGCGCTGACTTGGGTCACGTTCGTTTCGAAACAGCATTGTCTATTGCCCAACGTACACACCTTTTTTCTTAAATTCCATGACAATATTTGTGGTATAGAACTATGTTAGCTCAGAAAACATCTTAATATTATGTTGTCTTATGTTGCTTAATGTTTGCGTTCACACTGATTTTCTTCAATTTTACACCATTAATATTTGATATTTGTAGAGCCTACTGCCTACGCTCTAATATGGTAGCTTCGAAAACATCTTATGTTGCCTAAAGTACTTATGTCTTTATTACAACATTTTTTTTCAACTTCACTCTAATATTATTGTCATAGTCTATGAAAGCTAAGATTGTCTTACATTTCTAATTAACTGCGTCATTACACAAGATATCTAAAGCTTATTAGTTTTTCTCTGAACTTTTTAAAACATTACTTCACTCCATGGTCTTCCCATTCACTCTTAAATCGTGGTTCAGACACAATAAGCCAATTAAGCTTAAATGCAACTAGGTCATTCTTAGCTTCATATTTATTTAACATCGGAAATTGCCAATTTTTCCTTTCTTTAATATTATAATAATGTGGAAGAAGACGTGCATTATTAAAATAATACATACATAAACACACGCCTTTTTCCCAGAAGGGGTAGGCAGAGGTGCTATCAGAACACATACGTTTCGCCTTGTATATTCCGTCCCACGATGTGATAGGGGGCGAGCCTATCGCCATATCGGGCACAAATTCCTGACTCCGGGCTGATAATTAATAGAAAAATCCAATATCACTTTGTACGACCCGGGATTCGAACCCGAGACCTCAGCTTTGCAATCATACCGTAGTACCACTGCGCCACCGAGGCAGAGTATTAAAATAATACAAATAGAATGAACGTAAATTACACAAATAACAATAATAAAACATATACAACAATATGTTTTTCTCTTTCTCTCTTCAGCTACAAGAAGTCCACTGCTGAACATAGGCCTTTCCCAAGGATATCGCTGAATGCAGGCTGCTTCCAACAGGCCAATGTGGATATCCTTGGGGCAGGCCTATCTTTATAATATGTTTAATTTGTGACATTTTCCTCCGAGTGATATTATTTCACTCAAGGCCATATGTCGTGTCGTATATATGTTTTCCACACGTTGTCCTCGACGGCTTTTAGATATTTTGGGAACAGTATAACCGGGGACTTATATGGTTTCTGTTTTGCGACTCCAAACGCAACCGTAATAACATACGACTGTTTTATTAGTGAATATTTCTGGTTGAATATGTTTTATATGTCGAAATCCTAATTACGGAAAGCAAATGAACATTGTTACTAATATATCTAGACTCGAAGCCCTACAGATACATCATGCGATTACAAGCTAAAGGGCACCAATGATTAAGGTTAGACATTTCAAACGTCCTGTTTAAGTTATCCATCAAATAATGTGTTACCTGATTGAATATAAAGGCGATGAAATCGGACAATTTTATAAATACGTCTATGATTTTCAAATTGGTATTGTAATTTGATTTATTTGACGTTTGAAATATCTGTCCTTAGTAACATAGATAAAAAAAAAATAAAAATTGACACCAGAAGGACTACGAGTACAAGACAATTTGAACTTCTATATGCCAATTACCAACTCGCCATTGTACTTTGTTTTTACAACTGAAACCTCTACAAATGACATCACTTATGACATAGACGCCGATGTTTTCGATTATATTTAAATATAGCTACTATGTGTTTTGTAAACATATTGTAGTAAACTATAACAACACACAAACATCCACAAATATTACAGAGGTCATGTCAAAAGAAAACAGCTATTTTGTGTCATGGGGTTCCGAAACAGCGAAGGATATTTCACTCCTGAGACGCTTAGCTGTTCCACTCTAGATTCCATTTTGAATTTAGGATTAGGATCGAAAAAAACATTTTTGTTGTGTTCCGCTGGTTAATCCACTTTCTTGATCGCGTTGACATTTAAAAGAACTAAGTAAAATCTAGTGTTAGACTGCCTCGGTGGCGCAGTTGTCCTACGGTACGATTACAACAGCGAGGTCTCGGGTTCGAATCTCTGGTTAGGCAAAATAATACAGAATTTTTCTATTCACTAACAGCCCGGAGTCAGGAATTTGTACCCGATATGGCGATAGACACGCCTCATATCACGTCGTAGGATGGAACACAGAAGGCGAAACGTGAGTGTTCTGGTAGCACCTCTGCCTATCCTTTCTGGGAAAAAGGCGCGTTAATGTACATATGAATGTAATATCAAGAAAGCTACACACGTTTCACACAAAATTATATCAAATCTGCAGCCTCCCATTATTCTAGACTGAACTGAACTGGCAACATAAGTAATGATTACCCGTTCACGTATTGTCTTCGTCATGAGCGAATCATTTCTGATGATTAAACCGTAATCACGACATGATAAACAGTTAATTCCCTTAACTGTCATTAATTATGTTTGCAAAGGAACTGTGCGCCATTAAAATATAATTTCTACTTCATGTATAATTTGCGCTTGACATGACATCAAGGCAACATTATGCAGAACTTTCCAGAATTGTTATAGGATTATGCAGATGTAATTCCGTATTCTTTCTTTCATATTCTTTGACTGTTTTTCTGTTTTTATTCCATACGTCACAAGAAGTTACTTTTTAGAAGTTTATAGTGTTATTTTTTTTAATATATCTTGCTGTAATAAGCCTTAACTACAGTATAATGGGCTCGTAACTTCAGCGTACAAATGTCTCAGTAAAACCCAATGTAAAGTATATATTTTCTTTTTTATTTCATTATGTTGTACGATTTATTATTATTATTTGATTCATACATACATAAACATCACGCCTTTTTCCCAGAAGGGGCAGGCAGAGGTGCAACCAGGGCACCCACGTTTCACCGTATGTGCTATATGATAACACATTATTTCATTGCTGTTGTATATAAATCGTCACGCAACATTTTAATCGGCCGTTGCACAGTCCGCCATTAACCGGTTTGTGTAAAATTTGCTGAAATTCATGTTATTACGACCTGGCCTTGAAAAATTATGCATTTGTTTACAACATGGGTGGTATGCTACAATCAGCATTTGTGCAGCCTGTATCAAGTTTTAGCTTAGGTAGCCTGGGCATGCTAACTCAGCTGTTGACGTATGCACTTACTACAAACTCCGACTTGTACATTCATTGCACTATTCCTATGATATTGCGTAGTTATATATTTGTTAAGTAGGTTAGATAGACAAACTTAAGGCTAAGAATAAATTAGACTTTTTAAAAACATTGCCGAAGTAATGAAAAATATGTTTAGCATTCTCTATGATGATAATAGGCATATTAAATACAGCTAAAATACTTTCTAGTGCTTAATTACCAAAAACTGGCGATAGGATATTCATAAATAATGTGATAGATAGCGTCGTGCACAGAAGGCGAAACCCATCAAATGCAGATGCTGCAATTTGTTTCTTTCCCGGGTCAATTCGTACAAATTAGGTATCAACCAAGCCGGCGTAATTATATCAATCAGTGATAGATCGCAAATCGGTACTATCTGCACTGCACCACTAAAAGCTTCAGGTACAATGGCTAGCAGTATAATACCGTGGAATGTATTTCGATAGCGCACGAAACGAATGAATGAAATGAATATTGTATCGTGAGCCAGCGGTAACCATCGCTTATTAGATTAAATATATGTACATTGTACATGTAAGAATAGGTATATGTACTTGTAGTCGACGCGCCACGTGGTTGATTTCACTCTCGTAACGTAAGTGAATTGCTTGTTAAAATCGGAATATTACTATTTATACGTTAAAATAAATTAATTTTATAATAAAAGTATCCAATCATAGTTGTAAGGCACGACACTGTCAATTTAAGGAGATCACATTCTCTCTTTAGCCACATTGTTACTGAGCCAAATTTTACGGAAATGACATATGATGAAATACAAATCAGTTGCGTCAAAAAGGTATATAAAATCCTAGGAGTAGGCATAGATGTTTTATTAACAACCTGCATCCATTAACTTTTTGCAACATGGTTAGATTCTGTTCACCTACTAATTGAACGTCTGATTCCTAAATCAGATAAAAGTAATCTGCCTCAAAAAACACGGTGTGAATATTTTTATTATAAAAGGCATTTTATCGCGTGTCGGCACTACCGTGCCGTACTCCATGACAGCGATTATCGTGTTTTTAAAATGGCCACTGATTAAAAATGGCCGTGCGCGGGCACCGAGCGTGACGCGTGTCGAATGCGCACGTGCGCTGTACTGCGCGTACGTCTAGTATTCAGCCATTGAAGTATTCTGGACCTAAACAAAATCGCGAAAAGTTAGTGAAGATTCACATGCACCTATCAGTGAGCGGGAAAATAATGTGTGTTTTGACAGCCTCCGTGGCGCAGTTGGTTAACCGCCAGCTGTGGAAAGTGAGGCTTCGGATGAGGTACTTGCAACGACACAAAAATTGATCCAAAGCATTTAGTTCGGGTCGGGATGTTCGTAAAACCGAGGAACCTCTTCTAGTTTTTGATATCCACGACGCAAAACATCATTGATCTTGATGTGGGGTCAGGTCTACTGTGAATGTTGAGTGTATTTATTTCTTTATTATGGATATAGCCAAAATCGCGAAAGAATTCTGTGCAGATGTACCTATCAGGACTGTGGGAACTCAGTAGAATAAGCGGGAAGGTAGTGTGACGATGAGAACGTCGTACATTTTGCATCTCTGATGTATTGCGTCCACAAGGTTGAAGTTATGGTCAAAGTTATGTAATGCAACTGCACTTGAGGGGTATCAGAGATAGAAACAGTAATAGAGGTACGTATTGTAGTACATTTTGGAAAATGCCACGTAAGTTTACGTCTGTGACCGTGAAAGAAGAACGGCACCTCTGCCAGGTGCCGTTCATGCCGCTTACAATGCATCAAGTTTATTCTCTTCAAGGAAAGTAGCCTATAAAATGCTATAATATGTCAGTATAAGATCTTGCGTACCTTTTAAGATGTGATGGGGAGGCCGGGGGGGGGGGGGAGACTAACATATAAGATGACTTACATCAGTATAACATCTTGTAGTTTCAAAATATTTACCATCTGTTACATATGCTATCCATCATTTTTCTTCTTAAACTTATGCATGAGTCTAATAGTATGATGTTATTACTATAATAAGGGCCTTGCATAAATCAATCATTGTTACTAATAAATCATTTGGCTGGTTCAATACTGCGGGTTTGACTCCCACGCCGCGTCTATTTGTATGTTGCAAATGAATAGACGAGCTGTTAAATTGTTTTCGATTTACTGATGGCATCGTATTAAAGGATTTTTATATTAACCTTTTGGGGTTTCAAATTATAATGTGCGTATATATGACAAGCTCAAAGATGGTACATCTATGGAGGTTCCTGTACAGCATATCTGTCGGAAGCGTCTAGAATTAATATTTTTATACAATACAAACATTTTTATGAGGACTTTATGTATTGTCCTTAAAAAGCTTTTGTATTTAAACATAATTGTTTTTTTTTGCTGCCATCAAAAATATATTAATACAAATGACCTTTTATTCCACAAGATTTGTTTACGGCAGTTAAATATCTATTGCCGAAAAATAACGGATTGGGTCAAGTAGTTAGCATCGGTTCATTCATTATTCATTTCATTCATTAATCTTCCTTAATGGCTTCACAGAGAATTCGCAGCGACAAAGAATTAAGGCTATTTCGTTTGACTGCTCTGCAATTATAACGGGGCTTCTAGGGACTTTTTTAACTAGCGACCCGGCCTGGCTTCGCTCGCCATAGCCCGGTAATTTAATTAAAATAAAACATAGTAGTGATAGAGTTTTCTTGTGGGCACTTGTTTTTTTTCTACATCCTTGTTCCACTTCTACGAGGGGTGGGTTTACTTCGTTACGGGTAGAAGGCAAATTAGAATTTCCCAGAAACTTGGTACTATCATAAAATGTGATAGGCCAATCCGCCAATCCGGGTACAAATTCTAGTCCTGGGATCGCACTTTTCCCGACCTCTCAAACCTATTCCAAGTAACTGGAGTTTGCGAAACCGTTTCCGAATGGTCGCGGAATATTCTCGCGGCTTATGCGTTGCGAGGTATCGATAAATAGTTATTTATAAAGTTAGTGCGTCGACATTACCGCACCGAACACGTTACCAGCCCGGGTACGAGTCGCAGATGTGAAACGTGCCTGCGGATCACGTAATTCCTTTTTCTTTTGTTGACAATGGAGATGTAACATTCAGCCTGATAGTTGTCAATTAAATTGTTTCTGCTGGGGTTAATTAATTCATTGGAATTTTGTGATGATGCTGAAGATCGGCCGAAATGCCACTACGGCGTCAAAATTAAAGGCAGATCTTAATATCAGACGGGAGAATTATAGATAAAAAGAAAGAGTATCACGTTAGGTGATAATTCGACTCCAAGACGCGCTTATTTTTACCTTGTGATTATTAAATTTTTTCTTGGCGTTTTTAAGATAAAGGAAGTAGGCACTATAGACGTCCATGAACATTTTTGTAAACCGCAATCGGGTACATCACTTTAAATCGCAGAAACGTCAAATTGATTTGCTAAACTCCAGTCATTAACCCCTTTAGCGCTAAAATGCACGGTCCAGATGATAAAATTTGTGACAGTTTGTGAGTAGTGACTAGTATTGTTAGATATAAAATAGTTAAGTTGTATTTAGTGGCGCGTGCGGCCTCGCCGGCGATATTGGACACTGGTCGAGAGTTTTCGCAACACCGCGCTGACCTAGTGCCGCCACGCACATTCACTATTTGGACAGTTTTTCCTTTCATAAACAACTGTTATTAAGGACCTTGGGTTGATTAGACCCTAGGGTGTTGGAAGTATTAATTTTAATTACAATACGATAGATACGAATCGGTCAAAAAGTTCTCGAATGGAGGCCACCAAGCGGAAAGCGCAGCGTGGGACGTCTACCTACTAGGTGCTCATACGACCTGGTAAAGGTCGCGGGACGTCGCTGGATGCAGGCTGCTTCCAACAGGTCACTATGGAAATCATTGGGAGAGGCCTATGTTCAGCAGTGGACTTCCTTTGGCTGATGGATTGATTGGATTGGGATACGAATCACTTAAAATTATTAAATAAATACAATTTGGAGCTTCAACGTCCTGTTTGAAATTCTTCCGTCCAACATAAAAATTACCGAGGCCGAAAACGGGTAGGAATTCATCATAATTATTTAGGGATTTTTAAGTCGCGAGTGAATTTGTTTCCGCTCGGCAAGCATGCTTCATCTTAGACCGTATCTTAGATAACATCAGGCAAATGACGATCAAACCAAGCCTGTTTACTGTAAAGTAAATAGATAGTTGTAAAAATATCTCAGTGGTGAGTACGTTTTATTATTTTTGGTGTTCAAACTACTGACGCGATACTGTGTGGTTTCAATGTTTTCATGCGTCCATTATTCTAATAATCCTATTGTATTTTTTGGAGTTAATGACATCACCGAACGGCTCTACGGAAAACCTTTGTGGTTTTACTTTTTAATATTAACAATTTTCTTAGGTTTCGAAATAAATACAAAAATATTCAGACTACTCGTATTCTGTCTAAAGTGGGTAGGTCATAGTTAAGGCTCTAAATATGTATTTACAGAATTCTTAGCATTCTTGTAGAGAGCTCTCGGAAAAGCAGGTTTATTTACCATATTTTCCTTTCCTGTTGAAGCAGGATATGTTTAACTGCGAATACCAGCCAATAAATATTTAATTTAGAAAGGTCAGAGCCCAGAAGTGTATGAATTTAAGTACAATATCCAGGATACAAAATATTAATGATAACAAAGAATTTATTCCTTTTAAATATAGACTGCCTCTGTGGCGTAGTGGTACTACGGTATGATTGCAAAGCTGAGGTCTCGGGTTCGAATCCCGGGTCGGGCAAAGTGATGTTGGATTTTTCTATTCATTATTAGCCCGGAGTCAGGAATTTGTGCCCGATATGGCGATAGGCTCGCCCCCTATCACATCGTGGGACGGAATATACAAGGCGAAACGTGGGTGTTCTGGTAGCACCTCTGCCTACCCCTTCTGGGAAAAAGGCGTGTGGTTATGTATGTATGTAAATATAGACATGTTTGTTCTAATCTGTCTATTGAACGGAATATAAATGTTCATTCTATCAGCCTCCGTGGCGCAATTGGTAAGTTACCGCCTGTGAAACGAGAGGCCGCGGGTTCGATTCTCTTACCGAGAAAAATGACTGTAAGGCCTACAAGTATTTGTCTCGAGTCTGAGTGTTTGTGAGACCGAAAAGTCTTTCGTAGCTTCGGATACCCACGACAAAAGACTTAATTGATCTTAATGTGGGTTCAGGACTATCTTAGGGACTGTTGGGTGTATTTATTTATTTTATTGAGTATTTTCATTAGGACGAAATTTGTATCAGTATCAGCCAGTAACGTCCCTCTACAGTCGAGAGTACGATTCAGAGGGGTTAGCCCGTATAGTCCACCACGCTGGCCTAGTGCGGGTTGGCGGACGAATAACCCTCTAAAATTTCACCAAACCATACTTCGAAATGAATAAATCAACGTAAAAGTACATTAATACGTCACTACTATCGACTTACAAAACAAACGCGGCGATGACAAACTCTAGGAATCAGGTGGAAGTTTCTCAGAACTCGTCTTGTATCTAGTTACATGTTACGCATTCCTACTGGCTATTACAACAAGGAATTGCGTCTAATGAAGTATTAATGAACACTACACACCAAGCATGGCGTTTTATTTTACTTTATTTTATTTAAATCGTTTTATGCCTTATTTCGAGAGCATCTGTGGCATTAAACTTGCCGAGTGTGTGAAAAAGGTAATGTTGTTTAGATGCCGTGGAGGGTTCGAATATCCAAGTTCTGCACACAGCCATTCATGGAAATAAAAGTGTTTTGAGTAGAACCTACGATTTTTACATTAATATTTTTAAGCAATTACCATAAACTCTGCTTCCTTTGATATTCCTTCGTCCCACTCCAAATGACAAGAAATGGTCGCACTTAATCCACTATCCAGCATAACTAACCTAATTTCCGACTCAAGAGTAATTGAATTAATGTAAATTAGGAGCTCATTGTCAATAGTGGACAATGAGATATCGATCGAATTAGTAATCTAGTGCCTTTAGGTCACTGTGGAGTCGAAATAGGTCGCAGGATTACCTAACTTTATAGAGATCTAGATCTACTGTTAATCACTTCTAGAATTTCAATCCGGATGATGTCTGCCCTAATAGTTCTTACTATTGAAAATTCCATGTCGAGAAACCAGATTTGTTTTTAGCACTATTCTTCCATTTTGCCTTATTCATGACATAATCTGTACCCTGTTATGTATCGTTGCAGTCCATATCCTTGTAGTTTTTATCGGTGATGGAAAGTTCGAACTTTATAGTACACTTCTTTCTATTACGTCTCCTTGCATTTAATATGTAGGTTTTGACAGCCTCCGTGGCGCAGTGAGTTAGACTCTGGCTGTGAAAGGTGAGGCTGCGGGTTCGATCTCCGCATCGAAACGAATATTTGTGTGATCCACAGATTTCGGGTCTGGGAGTTTGTGAGATCGAAAAGTCTGTCGTAGTTCCTGATAACCACGACACAAGACTCGATCTTATTGTCGGATCAGGACTATGTATGTGACTGTTGTGTGTATTTTTAGTATTTATTTGTCGGGAATCGAGGTTCGATTCTCAGGGGATATCTTAACATAGCCAGCATGTGTATCGTGGAATACTCTATCTGGACTGGGCTGCACTTTCCGTCAGGTCCATTGGCACATTGTCGTGCCACTAAACAATTTAAATACTATACGAAGAAAGGTTCAGAAAAGCTAAAAGAGGGGTGACCAACATCGGAAACTCCACTACCCCACTTGTTGCAGCCTGGAACGGTGCCAAAGTATTGTTTAGTTACAGAGGAACATCTGTGCGACACGCCATTTACTATGAATGAAACGTTCTCGTGTTTTGCTTGGGGTTACTATTTGTTTTCACTTCTTTTAGGATCTTGTCACTCGAGACTTGTCACTCACTTGGTTTCATTATGACGTGTTAGATTTGATACCGTGGTCGGATATTCTATCGCATTTGCATCTATTTCATCGAGATTTACTAATTCAAAAGTGTTTTTGTTATATTCATGGACTTTATGTACGTTAAATTGATTTTTCCTTTATGTACTATAATAGGTCTTTGTTCAAAAAGCTGGCTTAATACACTGATATACAATAAGTTGATGGATAGATTAGACCTAAGGTCAATCTATTGTCAACATTTTTAGTTCAATCATCATTAAAATATTCTTTGTTCCAATTGTTTTGATCAGATCTTTGGAATTGTTAAGAGATATTACCACCGCATCGATATGTATGTACTCCTATCAAGAAGAAACACCACTAGATACTTCCTCAATACAACCTTCTTCTCCATTTTTTCTTTCACCACTGCAAATGAAGCCACGTTGAGTTGAAAGCGAAAGCCTTTGGAACTGGGGCACTTGTTGATCCCTGGACGGCGACCCGGCAACTGGGTTACGGCCGATCACTTGTTGCATCCAAAATGCTCTTTCACCCTTGTCACTTACATTGTGGAGCAGGGTGCTTGATTTTACATTGTGAGGTTTTCTTTGAAGAGAAAATACTTGGTGGAATTTAGGGTGGCTTTTGTCATTGTTATTGTGCGAGGTTTTGAGATTCTGTACTATTTTTGTAAACTTAGGAGACCAACGTATTGTTACTGAATTATTAGCTCATTTTGTTACCACGTTTCCGTAAAATAAATTGATTAGTTTAGAATTAGTTATTTCGTAAAGAGGCACTAGTCCTTAAATCAAAATAATCTTTAAAAAAATTCACCTTCAGTAAATCACCAGTGAATCTTATAGCAGGGCATTCTCTAATTAAAGAAAGTGAAGGTAAAGTAAAGGTCGCAGGACGTCGCTGGATGCAGGCTGCCTCCAACAGGTCACTGTGGAAATTATTAGGGGAAGCCCGATGTTCAGTAGTGGACTTCCTTTAGCTTATGGATGGATTGATGATTCTCTAATTACCAATATAACTTTTTAATATAACCCATGTCAGGTGCTACACCTCCACTAAGCCTTCAAACCGACCCCACCCACCTTAAACAAGCCCGAATAAAAACAATTCTCAACAGAAGTTTGATTCGCACCGCGCGGCGCCGTGACGTGAAAATGAAAAGTTATGGCTGTCGTGTACCCCCGGGAGTTGTTGGGACGCACGGCTTTGTTCGCTGTAATTCCATTTCCACCTTGATTTGAACATAAATAACCACGTAACTTGTGTTGTGTGATTTTTTGTAACACGTTTCGGTGTTCTTTTTGTGTCCGGCAAATAAGTAAACGGCGAACTTGATATAAAATCATTACCTCTGGTTTCTCGTTGGTTTTCTGTGAGACTGTGGTGTTGCTTCAGTAGAGCAAGGGAAGCAGTAGTCCAAGTACGTAGTAAATGTAGTGTGGCTAGTACCATTGTTCGGCACAGTTTTAATTTCTGTCTCCCTAGCGCTATTCCCGCTGATACAAGAGTGTCGCTCTCATACTTATCATCGCCATTTTGTCCAGTGTGGCATTCTCAAATGTTCTTATAGCCTTGGTGATATTAAATCAGCAGTTTTTTTACCGACCTGGGAGTCTCGGCCTAGCTATGTTGAAGCCCAGGTACATGTTGCCAACGTTATTTTTGTGTTCAACAGGAAAAGCTATTAAGCCCCCCCTTTCGTTACCCCGTACGTGCTACGTAGGTCGAAAGGGGTATGTCAACGTACTCCAATGGTTTTTGTGTCATGTGATCATTAAAAATTCATATTTATTACCTCTTTGTAAACGATACTGTAACCAGTTTTACCAAATTAAATTAAATTGCATTTAAAAATAAAATACTGATAAAGTGCATTCTTTTAAATATAATATGATGTTTTATTGTGACTTCCTCGAGCATGAATTCCTTTTTCCTTTCACCATCATATAAACATGTCTTTGCATATTCCTATCAAAATTAATTTAATTAACAACTCGTAAAATTATATTATTGCAATAAACATCAATGAAATTATTACATAATGGTGGCATAAAGCGATAATAACAACTAAACTAAAGAAGAGCTATTCGTCGAAGCCGAATGCGCGCGGGACGACCCCGACTCTACGCTAGGTCAGTGTGTCGTCGACGGCGAAAGTCGATCGTGACTCGGTCGCGTTTCGTTTTTGTCTCGCGCGAGTCTGAATGGTAGTGGTCGAAACCGAAAGTGACTTTTTGCTAACATTCCTTTATGTTTTTATTGCGCGTGGTTAGATAATGCTTGTTTATATTTTTTATTATTTATTAATTAGGATTTAGTTTTTGGTAAAATAATGTTTTTTGTTTCGTTTCCTACTGGCTTTAGCCAACGTATTCGTTTCCAAGGTGCGTACCAAATGGTATGGGACATTTAATATGGGAGTTATAATTATTTCCAATATTAAAGTATAATATATGTAGATTTCATTTCGGTTCGATATAAAATTAAAATGAACAAACATATTTTCTCAATTTTGAATATTAGCGGGGTCAACTAGGATTTGAATAAAACCTAATGCAGAAAAGAGTTTGTATGTGCATGTTACTTACATATTTACCGGGTTTATCGCAAAAGGTCTAGTTTTCTTCCGAGTCGTGTTCGAAGTGCTCCTAAGTCTAAACACGAGTTTATTTTAACTATTCTGGTTATTTGTACTATGTTACATTAATTTCAGTACTATATTATGATGTATAAAATATTTAAAATCATGTGACATAACTAATGTTGCATGTAGACGAAAGGATATTAATCGTTTGGTAGTTTGGTAGGGTGTCGTGTATAGTGATTTTTTCTCGGTAATTCGTAACTACATAATATATTCATAGACCAGACCACTAGCAGACCAGGTCTAAAATTGTATACGTTTAATTTTGCATGTTTAGTCTATTTGCTGTTGGTGTGTCATATAATAATAAATAAATAAATAGAGTAAACTTTGTACTTTGGACTGCCTCGGTGGCGTAGTGGTACTACGGTATGATTGCAAAGCTGAGGTCTCGGGTTCGATTCCCAGGTCGGGCAAAGTGATATTGGATTTTTCTATTCATTATCAGCCCGGAGTCAGGAATTTGTGCCCGATATGGCGATAGGCTCGCCCCCTATCACATCGTGGGACGGAATATACAAGGCGAAACGTGGGTGTTCTGGTAGCACCTCTGCCTACCCCTTCTGGGAAAAAGGCGTGTGTTTATGTATGTATGTAACTTTGTACTTACGATGCGCGGGCATACCAACATCGAAAAGTAGTACCAGGAACGCATGAAGCTGGCGGTGATATTTTTATAGTTTCACATGAGATACGTTGTAAAATTTGAATAATTGAAGTCGGTCAGTGTCCAGTAAAAATCTGTCGTCGCCAATTAGACCTAGGCGTTTTGTTGCCCACCTAATTTTAGACTGAATCTAGACCGCATCCATTATGGTTGTCGTTATATACATCTGTCATAGTCAGCTATCGAGACAATTCTATTGATTGTTCGTTTTATTTGCGTTTTTATAGCAGTTTTATGTGTTTACACAAGTTTTATAAAGAGAGATAATTGAATGATTTAATAGTTTTGGTACTTTCGTTTCAAAATATCAAGGAAATTTGTGTCAGTGGTTTTTTGTGATTATAAAAACGACCATTATTTTTATTCGAGGTACTTTTATTTAGTTGAAAATTACATAAAAATAAATATTTACAAAAAAAAGCTTAGAACTATGCGCTAAATAGAACGGTTTATCCCTATCGTTGATTTCTTTTAGAATTACCTTCAGATGAACAATTTACATTACAATTGATTTTTCGCGTTGTTAATGTAGTGCATTGCTAATATAGTGTGTAGCTCGAAGTTGCAGTGGGTTTGTGGTGTTATAAAATATTTTATAGTGTCCGGTAATAGTCGTGTATACGGGTCAACGATTAGTCGTTTGAGGGCATGTTGTTGTTGCGTAATGGACATCTATTTATGCTATCTTACAATTTGTTATTATATTTATGGCACTTTATTAGTTGCATATAGCAGGAAGCTTTTGTTTATGATAATCCACGCTTATCGGCCCGCTTAATAAATCTGTGAAATATTGAAAAACATTCTCTTTTGATTAAAAGAGCTACTCCTTCACACCCGATGTTGGAACTCAATCCACGACCAAAACAAGAGAAATACAACTCTATACCAAAAGCATTGCATAATTGATAAAGCATTAACGTATAATATTTGTCAACAGGACGATAACCAGTGCACCGGGCGTTTGCACCAGCATGTAGTGATAGCACACGGCGCAGACATAACACCGTGTGACTCAAACAAAATGGCGGACATCATCGACATCGACGTCGACGAAGACTTGTACGACTACGACACCACAAAGATACCAGAGATAGTCACTCCCGACGAGATGAACGAGTCTGGATACCAAGAGGGGTCAGAGCAGAGCTATGGGGAGCGCAGGGACTCTAAAGAGGGCTTTGGGGGGGAGGGAGACTCGGACAGCGGGGTGGATGGGGTCAGCAGCGGTTGTAGCACCGCGGACGACTGCCCCGTGGTGTCGATCAATGACGTGGTGGCCTATTATGATGACGTGCGCCCGCGCCGCCGACACGTGCCGCAACTCAGCTTCTACAACGTGGACATCGAGAGGTTGACGCTGGACGCTATAGCACAGGTGAGTACCATACTTTTATAGCCATTGAGATAGATGGGAAAATGCACCAAGAGAAAGCAGTACCGGTGTAACTATATCTCTCTCTGTTACTCCTACGCAGTCACTATCTTCTCTTTCACTCAGCTAAGTTCTTGGGGTCCCGGTTGGTTTATGCGTAGTTCACACAGATTTTGATCGCGACGTCTGCTCTATCATAATACCGTGGCAATAGCAGATTTATTCTATAGATATAAAGTATATTATCTCTTAAATTATGTAACTTCCTCATTGAATTATGCTGATTTTATTGAATATTAACTTTTTTAAAATATGTAATATGACGTAATGTAAAGCGTGCTGTATTTTACTCGACCACACCAGAAGTGGTCATGATTTTGCGTGAAATAAATGTTTTTTTTTAAACACAAAGATATATTATAAGCTTTGTAATCCGAAATGAAATATTTATTAGAAATTTCTTCTTCTGGCTAGGGTTAAAAATCCAATTATATGCTTAGACCAATTACGTCTTAGTACACTTCAGGGCGTACAGACAACTTTAAAACCTCATTCAATTGTCTGGGTGGGAACATTTTAGAACATTCTTCTTAACTAAAGTTTTTAATTTAATTACTAGTTTTTTTAACCTAATTATGAAAACATCATATCATAATCTAGTATTGAATTTACCCATTTTAGATTTGGTAAATCAAGTAGAACAAGATTTTTGTTCCCTAAAGTTTCACCAATAATTCAACAAACGATTTGTATTTGTAACCTTTACTTGTGTAGTTTATGTACTCATCATTCTAGCAATTCATATCAAAACTCATCTCCGCAGAATGGAAGTATTGCGATATCATTAAATAGTTTTGTAAGTTTACTTTCAAATTGCAGTGGACTTATTACGCAATTTTCAAAGAGATGCCCGACGTTGCAAGTAAAAATTCATATAAATTGTAACACATCCTGCGATGGTTTCCGTTCACCAATTACACAATTACCAAAGAGATTGTGTTTCGCAAACAAGGTGCGATCACTTGTGAGATTGATGATGTCGAAGTGACAGTGTGTTTGGGCGTTTCATTAGCATAGTTAACTAGACAGTCTTTGTGGCTTAGTTGTTTGAAAACCTGCTGGGAAATGAGAGGCTGTGAGTGAATTTCCGGATCGGTATAAAGTTTTCTTTGGTTAGAGGTGTATCCCGTCGTTAAACAGTCCTTAATTTCTCAAAGCTACTTTTACGAAATTTTCTCCGTCCTTTATCTAAACTCTGCAACAAATAAAATTCTTTATATACATAAACTCAAGCCTTTTCCCCAGAAGGGGTAGGCGGAGGTTTTCGTGGTAGTAATCAGGACAACCACTTTTCGCCTTGTCTGTTGTGTCCCAGGATGTTATAGGGGGCCAGCCTATATTGGACATAAATTAATCTTTGCCCGACCCGGAATTCGAACCCGACACCTCAGTTATTCGTACCGTAGTACAACGCCACTGAAGCAGTTAATAAAATTCTTTAATATTGTGTTTATGGCCGTTGATATCGGTAACAAATGTAATTTCAAATAAATTTCAATCTGTATCTGTATACCTTTCCCACTATTAAGGACAAGTCTTTTACTCATAATTTATGAGCAGGCTGGCATTATCACATCAAACATTTAAAGATAATCGTACGTCACCTATTAAAACTCTATTTAAATGTCACTTATTACTATCAAATGCAATTTTGCCATTTAGCAAGTTACACATACATACATAAACACACGCCTTTTTCCCAGAAGGGGTAGGCAGAGGTGCTAACACAACACCCACGTTTCGCCTTGTATATTCCGTCCCACGATGTGATAGGGGGCGAGCCTATCGCCATATCGGGCACAAATTCCTGACTCCGGGCTGATAATGAATAGAAAAATCCAATATCACTTTGCCCGACCCGGGATTTACCATTTACCAAGTTAAAAAAAAGTATTTAGAAGCTGTCTATGTCCACCACGCTTTACGAGTTAGTGACAGATGGTTTCCTTTCACGATGAAAGACTATTTATGTCGCCAACACACTGACGTGAATAAGAATGGTTTAAAGGACGCGTACTTAGAATAACAATGTTAGTCTTCAATTTATAATTTGACAAAGACTTATATGTGAGGATCTACGAAGATTGATCGGTCTTTTTTAATACTAATGCAATTTTTCCATTTAAGGCGGGATTCAGTATTATAATTATACTTCTGAAATTGCTTTCTTATTTTTACGCGAATGTTACACATTGAAATAAACGAATTCTTATGGATTTTATCGTGAATTTGGTTTATTTTTTTTTAATTCCCCAACGTTTCGATTACTTTATAGTTTTCGTGGTCAGTACGCCCCAGGACGTAAGAATTCGTTTTATTTCAACTTCAGCAATTGTGACAGTAGGTGTAAATACCAGTGGCGAAGGGTGATTTTTTTAAAAAGGGAAGCCGAAGCTCAATACGTTTAATAAGTGTGTTTATTTTGTTTATACCTACTGGCCCTACATAGGGAAGACAATGCGACTGATACTTGATAGTAAACATAGTGCAGTCCGGATTGAGTAGATCAAATTATCGTGAGATGCTTCACAGAATTAGCTCGAAACGCGATACATTTACATAATATGTACGTGTATCCTTATATCCGGACGTTTACGAATATCCGACCGCCAGCAAATTATTCCTCCGACAATCTCACTCACCATACGAAACGATTGCGTTTCGTATGATGGCATCAACGTACTGCGGTCGTCAATTATATTTTAATATTTCCAATATACAAAAGTTGCAATGTCATCATGAGAAAAGTAAAAAAGTATATTTTTAAACCGCACGTGAATATAAGATTAATAAAGAAAAAATTATAATCTAGATACAATGTTAACAAGTACGTTAGCCGCGCTTTTATTAGTTGTATTATTAGTAGTCGAGCACTTCCTAAAATCTAAACAGTAACGTTATTTCCGAAATTGACAATCTAAACATGTACGTCCCTCACGATTATTAATTTCCATTGCAACATAATAATACTATTAATATTTATGTACATTTTTTTTTAAACATTAAAAACTAAATGCGTGAACCAGCTAATACTCGTATACTGTCAAAATGTTAATACAACACTTACAAATGCAGTGATATCTACACAAATACACACATAAACACACAAATGCTGAAGAATCACAGCATGCCTTCTGCTTTTTTAACGGAAATTGAACCTTAAATCATTATAAGTTTAAGGTACAATTTTGCGTGATTTGTTGCAAAATACACAACCATGTCACACCAATGCGTAACATGCAGCCGATGCGGGCGGTCGGCGCACGGGCCGCGCCATTGTTTTTCAATAAGCCGAACAATTTTGGCAGTAATTCGCCAGAGGTCGCAACGCGACGCATCTAATTACGTGTTTGCTATGCGCCTCCGCAGTAATATTTACCTAGTTATTAGTTTAGATATTACATAAATAATTTTGAAAAATTTGCTTGTTTATAGTGTAATGATAAATTACAAAAGGTAAGCCGCAGGGAATCGAGTTATATGGAGCCTTCGCCACTGGTAAATACATAACAATTTGTTAGAGACGTGGTCTGGCAATGTCCGCAATCATTTTAGGATGGAAGGCTGGTTTAAAATAACCGAATTATATGTTAGAAATAAGACCTTAATATGCTGGCCTCACTATTGAGGTGCTAAAGGTTGAGTCGAAAAGCGAACTTCAGCACCAGTCGAGATAATGCTAATAATATAATTCAATTGTAGAATAATATACACAATCCAATATTTTCAAATACAAAATCAAAATGATTAGTGATTGTGTGAAATGTGTTCGAGAAGTGAATGCATGATAAAGATGTTACGGTAATTACATTCGAATTTGTCTGTCTAGCCGCGGTTGCACAAGTCCAAACATCATAAGGCAAACAGGCAAATTTATCGACTTGTTTCCTAATGTATGGACGTTGCTTGAAAGGCACTATTATTTGCAAATTGTTTTGACTTTTCAAGAAACATACGACTGTAGCCATAGCAATATTTAGTATGTAAAATTATAAATGTACAAAGCGCAGGTGAATATTAAATTCTATCCAGAAGTTCTAAATGGAGAAGGCTAAAGTATCGGATACGTAGCTTGTAGAAATATGAATCAATCGCATGAATCAATAGTTATATTCAATCAAGAATTAATAACAGGCCGTTTTTATTTGTAGGATGGTTATAGTGGTAGTTTAACTTTGACAGCAGTTCCCTTGGGTAATTGAATTTAAATAAAAAGTTGTACAATTTTCTTTGAAAAATAAATATAGTTTTACTTATATAAGAAGCGTTGAAATGAAATTTGATTTTACTTACAGAAATATTTCGATGTAACTGTGATTATATTTCGGGCTCTAAGATAACGTTAGACTGAAGAAAAATTTAGTCTTTGTACGTGAAAAAATTAAATAAAAACTGAAGTTGTATAATGGTTTAAAATCGCAGAATATAATGCGTCAACCTTTTGCTCTAATTTATTTTTTAACAAACACGACTATGAAAAACAGACTAATTTTATTTCTTTTAATACCTCGTAAAAATTATGCGTGGGTCGGACCCCCGCGCCGCTCTTTGCAATCCATGCCTTATTTGAAAGTTAATATAAGATCAAAAGAGTTGCGCAATACAGAACTTACGTTACAAAACTGTTATTTAGAATTTGTGTAAGCCATGCCTTTCTCTCGCCAATACTAACTTAAATATCGACTCTGTTCTGCTGTCAATGGTTATTTCCATAAACCTTTACTTAATTTATAAATTTTCAATAGTAAACAAAAGGGCTTTAGTTTGTCTCGAGGTAGTACTGTACTGTATCAGCCCATACACGACCCACTGCAGGGCACGAGCCTCCTCTACAATCGAGAGTACGATTGAGACAGGTTAGGCCATATAGTCCACCACGCTGGCCCAGTGCGGGTTGGCGGACTTTTACATATCATAGAAATTTATACAAATCGCTATGGTATTCAGGTTTCCTCACGATGTTTTCCTTCACCGTTATAGTGCGTGGTGATTGACTATCAATACACACATGACTCCGAAAAGTCAGAGGTGTGCCCTGGGATTTGAACCCGCGACCACCGTGAACATGTAGGCAGTCGCGTCTGGTCCGTTACCAACAGGCCACCACGCACTTCACTCGAGGTAGACTGTATGTGGAATATAAATGCCGTACAAGCGGGGCGGCAAAGTCTTGAATTTAAACCCTAGGTCTGTTATTCCATTTTCGGTGAGTTTTTGGATCTAGAAACTCGCGTATGAGTTACTATGGAATGGAATTTGTGTCCGGTATGGCATTAGTCTCGCCCTTCGTTGTTTCGGGATGGATATAAATTCTGAAGAAAATACGACTGCTGTCTGCCCCTACGGCAATATATGTATTATGTACTATCTGTATTAGCTCTGTGTTAATAAAATGGCGGGGTTCAAACCCCCCTATTCCGTCAGGTCTCTACTAGTAAATGAACAAAGCTCTATCCACCAGTGGGGGCCGGGAAAACTTGTCTTTAACATTAGCGTGAGATGTTTTTCTACAGCCATGCTAAGTTATGTGGCCGCCTTCTCGAAACCAAACATACATACACAGCCTGAATTCAAAACCCGATGAATTTACGAGAACGTTGGTCAGTATACATTGCCTGGCCTGATGTGAGAATTCTGTCAGGTGCCCAACACCACTTTCCTCTTTCCCATCGTCTTTCCTTGCTGCTCCCTCCCGATTTGATGAGCCGGTACGACATGTATGATTCAAGCGTTATGGATGTTCATGGGCGGCAGTGATCACTTACCATCATGTGTCCTGTTTGGTCGTTTGCCGGACCTGTTGTATAAAAAAAATCAACAATCATCAGATGAAGGAGATTATAAAATTTAATTTTCTCGCATTCTTCCTAAACAAACTAAATAACGCGCACAAAATCACGTGCAAATTAAATACCAATAAAATTCGCCACGGTTGCATAACGTTTAATACAAAGAGTCGAACCGAAACTCGTTAATATTTTTGCAATTTGATAAAATAATTTGCATAGACAATTCACTTAGACGTTAGGCAACCTTCTCTCCGCTGTTACGAGCGGGGAATGTGGTGGATTACGCAACCAGGTGTAATCACGATGCACCACGTTAGGCCGGGGATACACTGAGTACTGACACCTCTTGCTATGGATTTGGTCACTGTTTAGGAATATAGCTTAGGCATAGTAGACACTATCCAACCCTGAAGCCCGCCACTGTAACTCCTGCGAGCGAGGATCGACAGCGCGTTATTATGTTATCAAATACAGTAGCTCAGTGAATCTGGGATTTCCTAACTCCTCTTTGACTCGTAATAAAATAATCAATTAGTAAAGGAATCAAAATTGCAAATAATAAGCACGGAAGTAAGTCGCCGTTTATACGGTACTGACACGACGCCACGGTAATCTCCCTCGCCAATAGAAATGCAATTCAGCAAAGCTATTATTTTCCGTCAGCTTTGTTTGACACTGTGATGGCACCTCGGTCGAGCTTGCCTATCACTGTCGAGCTTACTTACAGCAAAGCTGTGGCTTTACGTGGATCTCCTGTGAGACAGTGGTACCACCCCGGACGAGCCTGCTTATTTATGTTGACAACAGCGTGGCTCTACCACTTTTAGAATTCTTACCTGTTAACGTTTATTTTTTGCCATGGGATAAGTAATTTCCTTGGGTAGTAATTATTGGGCCTTTGGCCATGCATAACACTAATGTCGTGGAACAGTTTTTTATGGGCTACTTTTATGGCCATAATTTCACCCGTCTCACAAAAATATATACGGGCCTTGGGCCCTTTGGTCTGGCTGAAGTATTGCCATCTTATGATGTGATAGGCGTAAGGCTTTCAACCCCATGGAGGCTAATTTTTAATATGTGATGAACAGCTGAACATGTCTGCATTATTATTACACATATTTTTACATTGACAATTTCACATGCCTGAAGGTGTAATATCAGTTTAATAAATATATATTTCATACATTTATTTCCCCTTTAAAAATACAGTACATGATCTAGATTTTCAACTAAACCAAAACGCAAGTTTTAACAACAACAATTACTCTTAAATACTAGTAATTCATCTCATTGTGTTTTCTAACAACACGTGTTTTTCGTCGTAAAACAAAGCGAGTAATGCACTCGCCACATTTGGTCATCTAGGCCATGGGAAACTATGCGTTATGTTTAATAAAATTTAGACACATTTGGCTGAAATGTGCAACGTTTTTTAATATATTTATGATGTCATTTCGCACTACGAGTTGTCTTAACACAAATCTAACATTTAATAAGATGCTACAAAGGTTATGTTAGTAACATGTTTTTTTTAAATGTACGCTACTAATTTTTGTTCTTATCATACTCGTTCCTCCCCCTACCATTTTATCTCTTTCTCCCTCTCTTCAGCCACAAGAAAGTCCCGTGCTGAATATAGGCCTCCCCCAATGCTTCCTGGTCCCTGCAATCCACTATGTGTAACTATTTTGTTTCTGCTGTCAACAGAATCGGACTAGTATAAAATTTAGAAAAAAAATCGACATAGTTTACAAGCTCATAACTGTATCGAAGAGGTATGCAGAACGAATGAACCCCGCAGTGTGTTAAATCCATTTAACACCCTACCAACCTCCCTTTTCTAACTCGACATTTTCCTACCTTCAAACCTCAAAGTAAACCCATCTTTAAATAAGGATCTTAAATTGATTTATCGGCATCCCGCAGTGTATGCCGGGGCTTAAACATCGCATCTCCGCAACGCTCGCTCGTTTTTTGTTGCAATTTTTGAAGCAACGTATGTGTCAATTATATGAATGGTCCAATTGCTTTGCGGTTTGCACTGGCAGTTAGCACACACGTAACAACCACTGCTGATGTACATACCGCGTACTTTATATTGCTTGTTTAATGCATTGAGTCAACAATCAAAGGCGCGAGAAGTTTAAAATGCTTAAAAAATCCTGAACTTCAACTTAGTATTTTCATTAAATATAAATAAAATACACACTTTGGTGTTATGTTATTGATCAGAAATGCGTTTATTAATTTCATATTGACAAGTATATAAATTATATCAGGACTAAAACCTCTAGTACGCACAAATGTTTATTTAAATATTTTTTTACAGTAATCTTTATAACTTTTACCTCAATAGTTTTAAAAAAATATGTTTACATGAAAAATATTTGTACATATTTGTTAAGATAGAAGCACACCAACAACAAAATAATGTTATTTCGATAGTACGTGCCAGTTCCATGAAGTTGTGTCAAATGTCAAATTGAGAACCAGCAACGGGCGCCCACAATATCAGATGAATTATATTGGTTAAAACATTCCCGAGAATCGAAAATTGGTCCCTTGCTCGGGGTCATGATTATAACTTATTTATATGGCGTAATAGATTGTTGTGAAACAGAGTTCTAATTTGTTTAGATGTTTCCTCATTCTTTTACTCCTAAGGAAGTTTTGATGAAATGTAAATAATTATATATTTGACAGCAGCTGAGGTGTATTGGTTAAGACGTTGATTTTTAATCGTGTATTCGATTCCTGCATAGACATAAATGTTGCGTGCGTGACCCACAAATATTTGTTTTGGGAATTGTATGACCGGGAATTCTCAAACAAATTGTGATGTCCACGGCGCCACACTTATTTAAGTGTAAAATGAAGTACAAATGTATTTGATTGATCTAATAAAACAGTAGCTACAAAGATTTTGTATTTCGATTCCGCGACGGAACTCTAAATTACATATTACAAGCCACTGGTTTGCATGACATCACTACTGTCGTCAAGCCGGCTGCACCATGTTCAACCGCGTCTATAAATTAAATGTAACTGAGATGTAATTCCTTCTGAGGAAAAAAAACTGCTACATAAATACTCTATATTGTTACAATACAAATTCAATGCAACGCGCGATCTTAAAAGCTTCTGGAACCTTCTTCTGGCATGTCGTCAATATGAAATGTGTACTTGATAGTTAGATCATAAATCTTGAACGGTGTTAAGTTTTTATGTTGATAAAATGTTTTGAGGTTTTTATTTTTATTATTTATTTGCCTAAGGTTGGATATATCTTATAATAGCGTCATCGAAATAGTTCGCAAATAAAGTAAAATGTTTATCAGAGCTTCAATAGTCTTTTCTTCTTTCCGCTGTTTCCATATTCTTCTCTTCAGCCACGAGAAGTCCACTGCTGAACATAGGCCTCCCCCATGGATCCCCGCATTGACCTGTTGGGTACGGCCTTCATCCCGCGACTTTCGGCAACCTTAACCAGTCCGTCCGTCCACCTTGTGGTTAGGCTCCTGACTTCGTTTGCTTAAATATGGCCTCCACTCCAGAACATTTCGGCTCCAACTTCAACCTTTCCAGTTTACCCATTGTTTTTAAATCAAATTTTACAATAGGTTTCTAATTTGACGTGTGCTTTAATGTGCAGCGTTGATTTTTCCATCAAATAAATCAATTGCTGCTATGTTGGGATGTTCGTATCCTTTCGGATAGCGCCTATCATTCACAATGGTGGAATCTGTCACAGTGACGCATGCATCGTGTCGCGTTTCGGATTAAGCCTGCATGTGCCAGATTTCGAGCGGGCTAGGATATTAATTGTATGTTATGAGAAATGGTTGTTTCTCGTACTCCATGTGGGTCAAACTTACCATCAGCCGCATGGTACATTTTCGTGAATGTACAAAAATTATAAAGACGTTTAATTTTAAGATAAATTTAATTATGTAGAGAGGATGGATAAAAGGAGACTTACTTAACAAACATGTAAGGCGAGTGTGGATGCGAGTCGATAGGGATTGATATCATCGAACCTACACCAGCTTAATCAGCGATAATATTATCATGTGAAAAGTACCTGGAACCGAGGAGAATGCATGAGGAGGTTGATGAAAGTGGATGAAGGGAAAGTCAATGTCGAGCATAATGACTACCAGTGGCGAAGGGTGATTTTTTTAAAAAGGGAAGCCGAAGCTCAATACGCGAAATAAGTGTGTTTATTTTGTTTATACCTACTGGCCCTACATAGGGAAGACAATGCGACTGATACTTGATAGTAAACATAGTGCAGTCCGGATTGAGTAGATCAGCTTATCGTGAGATGCTTCACAGAATTAGCCCCAAACGCGACACATTTACATAATATGTACGTGTATCCTTACATGTGGACGTTTGCGAATATCCAACCGCCAGCAAATTATTCCTCCGACAATCTCACTCACCAAACGAAACGATTGCGTTTAGTATGATGGCATAGTATTTACCTATGTGGCCGACAGATGTCGTTGAATAAAATGAGTTTGGATATTACATAAATAATTTTGAAAAATTTGCTTGTTTATAGTGTAATGATAAATAACAAAAGGTAAGCCGCAGGGAATCGAGTTATATGGAGCCTTCGCCACTGATGACTACCCATGGTATCTATTTGTCTGTCTGATACAGGCATGGTGATTATGCATGTATGTAATATTAAGAAAGTTGAACTAACTTGAACTAAGAAAGTGAAAAATCAAAATCGTATGTTTCTCTCCCAACTTATACTCCGCATCAGTTATTCTGTATATCATCAATTGGCCAAGGTATATTAAGTTCGGCCGACTGTGTAATTTTAATAGACCTACGCCTGTTATCATATTTGCAGAATCCAATATGGATATAATGGGGTCTGATTTAATAGTCCTTTGTGTGTCCTGGATGAGTGATCTGTTTAAACCAAGGGAGACGTGGATATAGGACCGGACTTAATTTGGATTTGAGCCCCAATATTATGTTTGAGTTGATTGGGAAATTGTGCGTGAATTCAATTTGTATTGTTAGTGTAAATGTGTCAAAGGGGTTTCTTATTTATGGTAGTTATTGTTTTTTAAATATATTTATTAAAAGTCCTATAATTTATTGTATTTGTTATATCCTTATCCCCGTTAATGATACTGGTTCTTTTTCCTAACGAACTACTTTGCTAGATTTTTGTGTCCTCTATTGTATGACCACTGGTTTTTGTGTCTTTGATGCTATTAAGCTAGTTTGTCTTCAAGGTTGTCGTAAGTCTGGTGCCTTAAACAGAACGTCGGGTCGGTTAGTTTTGGTCCAGGTTCTTAACCTTCGACAAAGACGGCAGTAATTTTACCCTGTCATACGTGAGTTGTAAAAAGTTATTGGACCAGTTGGTTATCAATGTGTTATTTTGTGTTAGTAAGGCAGTAAAAAAGATTAAGATCCAAGGCTTTTTAAGGAGGCTTAAAAATAGGCTGATGCTATAAATTCACACAAAAAATGATAGTATCGGAATACTAAAAACAGTTTCAAAGAAATTAAAATAAACAAAACCGATAGTTTTAATGCTATCGAATCAGATAAACGCAATCTTAATGAAGCCAATGACTTTGCAGATAAAACGGGACTGTTTTGAAAATAATATTACGTACTTTGTAAACGTTATGCATTGACTTATCTGGTATCAAGATGGTTGCAATCAGTTTGTCGGCAAACATTGCAATCATTTAATTACTTAATATATTTATATTTCTAGTTAATATCATTATGAGTATATGATCTGGTTCTAAATACATTCTCAGTCAATTAGGTGCAACTTACAAGCATTGAGTAACTACACTATGAAACAACTTTTAGAGAAATGTGTTCCCGGTTTTGGACTTTGAGGATGGAAAATGAGAAGTAGAAGAAAGGGATGTTTGGCTTTTGAAATAGAAGGGCACACCTACAAGAACGTTTCTTAGTTAATATAAGATTTTGTATTACCACTAAATAGGAGAGTTTTGGATTTCAATGGCTTAGAAAATATGTTTTAAAATCTTGATACCTGAACAATGTAAAATCGTCATTGCAAAGAATACTGGCTGTAAATATCAACAAACACATGAACCACACGCGTCATTACCACGTGATAAAACATTTAGTTATTGAAAGTACATATTTTGTATCATTTGTCACATTAGCACTTCTCGTTCTAACGGATCCTGGCGAAGGTCGCGCCTACAGACCACTAATGCCTATACTTAATTACTGTCCACTCGGTCACTACCTCGTAAGAGCCTTTACGCCTACGGAAACGACTTAACAACCTCAACACCTCACTCGTATTATAGCTCTGCTGCATCGTGATAAGGTTGCTTTTTACATTGTATGTTAGGTGTATTTGCGTTGCCAGTTGGGAGTGATGATATGAAGCCTTATTGTAGACCAATCTATGTACGTAGAAAATCGATGTGCGTTGGCGGATGTCGGACGGCTCAAGGGCGCATCGTGTTTGTATTTTTTTCGAATAACTGACTGTTGGATGGAAGAGAGCTGGGTTGGCAACCTTAATGTGTAACAATGGTGTCCCTGAACAATTTAAATGGCTTCATTTTCAATACATAATAATTACATAAGTAATAATATAAGTAACAGTCACACATAATCCTAACCCCACATGCATGCATATCGTGTCAGAAACTATTGAGATGCTTCAGTCCTACTCAGGGGACAGTAAAATTTACCAATAGTTTATTAATGCTTTGTCACAAAACAGCTTTAGATCCGCGTATACGATTGTTTTCTCAAACATTAGATCATTATCGTCATTAGCGTCAGACATCCTCAGCGCTGTTTAGACGCCGACTGTGAAATGCTAGGGCGCAGGTTCAATCCCCGCGTCGAGACAAATGTTTGTGTGAACCACAAGTATTTGTTTCGAGTCTGGGTGTTTGTGAGACCGAAGTCTCTCGTGGTTCTTGATAGCCACGGCACAAGACTCGATATTAGTGTAGGATCAGGACTATCTACGTCACTGTTGGGTGTATTTATTTATTATTATCATGATAATCATCAGTACATAACCTTCAACGGAACAAGCCTCTTCCGATGCCATATCATTTAATGTAATCTACAATTCTTCGTATCCATTTGTTGAAAAAGGTATAGCTAATTTAATTTTTTAATACGGTTACTGTTTATTTAATCTAGTACATAAACTGCGTTGTAAAAACACTGTTTTTATGCTTCATATGGCTTATCTACATGAAGATAAACATTATAAAGATTTGGTCGATTCGGTTGATACTTTGACTGACTCATAAAAATATACTCATCGATGTAGGATTCAGCAATATAAACGTTTTTCCCATATTATGTGGAAAGACGTGGACAAATTGATGATTTAAGAGTAGAGCATAGTTTATTGCCAACATTTTCCAACTATCAGAATACCTAATCCAATCCAATCCATCAGCTAAAGGAAGTCCACTGCTGAACATAGGCCTCTCCTAATGATTTTCTTAGTGACCTGTTGGAGGGCAGCCTGCATCCAGCGACGTCCCGCGACCTTTACCAGGTCGTCTGACCACCTAGTGGGTGGACGTCACATGCTGCGTTTTCTGCTTCGTGGCCTCCATTCGAGAACTTTTTGGCCGATTCGTATCTATCGTATGGTAATTAAAATTAATACTTCCAACACCCTAGGATCTAATCAACCCAAGGTCCTTAATAACAGTTGTTTATGAAAGGAAAATCTTTCCGCTTCGAATACCTAATACGACTTAATAAATACTTTTGTCATATGGCAGTAAGACTGAGTATAGTTAATTACGATACTAGGTTTTGGTTCCACGAGTGCCAAACATAGTTCGTAATTTTATTTCCATCTTCCGTAGTCCATAGATTCTATAGTCTATCCTGGACTCACAATCTTCAAACCGGAATATCGACGTGATCAATATATTGAGAAAGGTCGTGCACAAATTACCAAGTCGTTGATTGTTTTGTTGACGAAAGCCTGCAAGTGGCGCGAACCTTGGCTTGAATTAGGGGTGAGTTGGACAAAAACGGGCCCAGGTTGAAGGTCGCACGTGGTTCTGTAATGTGATTATGTATTGTTTGAGTCTTTTGTTTAAGTGACACGTCTGAACAATTGGCTTGGGTATTAATAACTGCTATTATTTTTTGGTTTGAGATTTTGGTAGTAACAGCATTGTCTCATTAGCACTGCATTTTGCCGATATTTTCTTGCTAGTTCTGTCGGATATCAGAGATACATTTATTTGGTATTCAATGATATCGGCACAAATATGGTCTAAACAATAGAAACCAAAATTTACGTGCAATATCTGGTTTTAGAACACGATGTTCTTTTGTTCTTCTCTATTCAAATGAATATATTATCATGTTATTATCCCAACACTAACAAATACAATAATTTCAGCAGTGATTTTCATTCAAATCACATGAGGATTATCGAAATTGGTCATCCACCCAAAAATCACACGGTTCTCAATAGCTTCTAAACATTTTCTAACTCCCAAAAATGGTTATTATGAATAGTCATGAATTGTTTGAAATAAAAAGACCACACGCAAGAACTAACCAGATGATGACACAAGATTTGCTTGATGTTACGTGCGCAAGTTTAGCAGAGGTCAGTTGAGTCGCGGCCGACCTCAAGTGACCGTCCGCTTGTTGGACGGACCGGTTCTGCATTGTAACACATTGTGTATCGCGTTACAAGTCAGCTGTTCAGCCAGTGCTTGTATATCAGCTGCCTTGTGTTACTATTGTGTAGGCTGATGTTCTGGCTTGTTGGCTGGTTCGATTCTATTTGGGAATAGGAGGAGGTCAGTTGAGACGTGAAATCAAATATATTTAGTTTTTCTTTTGTAGAGCGTGTCTCACTTGAAATTTTCTTCTACTTCAAATTTTGTTCGTAATGTATCAGCCCACTGCTAAGCGCGAGACTCTCCTACAACCAAGAGATTGATTGAGAAGAATTTGGCCATAGCTCCCACGCTAGCCTAGTGCGGGTTGGCCGATTTCATATACCATAGAAAACCTTGCTAAGATCTCTGTGGTATAATTTTGTTTGTTCTATACCTATTATGGCACTGTATGTGACTGTTATGAATTCGGTTAGTAAGTTTTGGATTACAAGTTTCTCTTAGTTAACAGATCATTTTTTAGATTTTTTAAAATAATTTATAGTACCAATGGACAATATTTAATCAATTAACAACCTTATGATTTATTTATTTATTATGATTAATTTTGATGCGGGTTAATGACATTAAACAAGCTAGTGTCCCTAAGAGACTCGCTGAGCTCTGGAGCCGGTGTCAATTCTTTGCATGCCACTGTTGATCCTGGATGACAGGAGTAGCAGTGGTGGGTGTGTGGGCAGGAAAGTGTCTAACTGTTATGATCGAGAATATTTCAGTATTTTAATATCCGTTCTACTAAGCCATTATTTCTACTCGAAAATCAGGAATATTGGCCTCCTGAATACCGACTCATTGTAGATAATATTCTACTTAGACGTCTTTGCAATCGTTATCAGGCGTACAGTCACAATATCTTCAAAAAATGGTGTTTCAGCAGTCTTGGCAACTGTATGTTATTTCAAAACACAATACCGAAGGTTTCCAATAACCATGCTATCTCCGGCTCCCCGTCGAAGGCCGTCAATACACATGTACATTTGTTATCGAAACCACCGTTTGTTGTACCTACAGGATGTGACGCTTATCAGTGAGTGTTTTATGATAACCAGCTCGCTATCTGCAGGCTTTATGGAGGCATATAATTTGCACATTCACATCCTAATGGTTGTTGATTATTATAACTGTGCGACGGCCTTCGTGGCGCAGTTGGTTAGTCGCTGGCTGGAGAGATGACGGGTTTGATCTTCGCACCGAGACAAATGTTTGTGTCGGGTCTGGGTGTTTGTGAGATCGAAAAATCTCTAGTCGTTTCTAATACCCACAACATAAGACTCGTATGTTAGCGTGGGGTCAGGACTATGTATGTTCCGTATATTTATTATAATTAACTGTCCTTTTACTAGGATAAAATGATTAAGCACTTTGCAGAATATGTTTTGTTTATTGCATAGGTCCGGCAAACAAGGAAACATGTCACCTGATGGTAAGTGATCACTGCCGCCCATGAACATCCACAACGCTGGATCATAAATGTGTTGCCGGCCCAATTGGAAGGGGATCGGGGAGGAAAAAGGATAGGAAGAGGAAAGGGGTATTGGGCATATGCAATATGACTGCGCTACGCCTAAAAGTAAGTGCAGTACTGCACAAACAGCTGGTAGAGTTTCGACTAACGGAAAATCTCTCACCATGTGACCAAAGTTAGAAATTCATCCACCGCAGACCGCTAAAACACCTGTATTTTTAACATGTTAATAAAGTTACGTGCGCATCTGCACGGTATTCAAGTAACGTTGAATAAGTTTTAATATATTCGTGAACTGACGTTCATGCATCGTCCCTCTGCTGTATTCAACCCGCGTTTTGCACACGAGAAACGCGCTTTTTGTATTATGCAAGAGTAATTTTTTATGTCATTTACGGTAAACCTCCCAAGAGGTTTCGCGCTGGTGGTGAGCCGAATCAAACGAGGGTTCGATTCCTGGTAACATTCACGTTTTGCCGATTTTAATTTCCTTCCCTCTAACTGATACGAAGTGGGTCTATTGCCATGCAAGGTACAAGTATTTCAGAAAACTTTAATTACATTTTTTAAACTGAAAGCTCTCCAAATAGCATAGCAAACTGACATAGAAATCGAACCCAGGAAAATTGGCGACTAAACCAAGGCGAAGACGTCGTCTATACATCATAAAATACATATTTTCTTACCTCGGTATCGAGGCGACTCGACGCGACGTATAATCATTTTTGAATGTATTTGTTACCTACTTCTAATCTTGAGTTTGCGGCGCTTCATTGCCCGAGTATAAGTCATATTCGCGACCTTCTTTATCCGGATTTAGAATAATCAGCTTATATGGTTCAGATTCTGTCAAATTTTAGCATAACTTACTCGTATATGATATTGTCTAGAGTTTACAATGTATATTTATTTAATACTGCCTCGGTGGCGTAGTTGTACTACGGTATGATTACAAAGCTGAGGTCTCGGGTTCGAATCCCGGGTCGGGTAAAGCGATATTGGATTTTTCAATTTATTATCGGCCCGGAGTCAGGAATCTGTGACTAATATGGCGATGGGCTCGCCTCCTATCACATCGTGGGACGGAACATATAATACTCCTTCTGGGAAAAAGGCTTGAGTTTATGTATGTATATATTTATGTATTTAGTAGCCGAAACAGACCTACATTAATATACCTGGAAGTGAGTGTTATCGAGATTATTTTGGTGGTATTACCATCTATGAAAACTAAACATCAACATTCATATTTCTAATTTCAAATTTCCTCAAATATACAAACTACCTTCTCCAAATTAGTTCCTTTTGGGTGGGTATTTTTAAAAATCCTGTCCTACTTCTCATCTAAGTTATGTAAGGAATTCCTGTACAAAAAAATATGCTCTTAAAACCGTTTTTTAGGCCGTATGTTCTCAGTGAGACGGTTGTTAGTTTTATTAATTAGATCGATCAAGGACGATAAAAACATTTTGTGATTAACAAAGAGGTATTAGCACAACTCTAGGATTTTAATGTGCGTGTTTCTGTTAATTGAATAAATTGAACGAATCAATTAACGCCTATAAGCGAGGTTAGTTACATAAACATTATTTTTATCGGCACGACAAAGTGGCCACAATACACTAAATATCTAAATTATTATAATATCGAAAATGAAAATTACTTGTCAATAATTACAATGTTAAATATAGTTTAGAATTTTTATATTCAATAAGTCCGGCAAACGAGCTGCTAACACGTCCCCTGATGACAAGAGATCACAGCCGCCCATGAACACCCACAACGCTTGGATTATAGACGGGTTGTCGGCCCATCAAATTGAGAGAGGAGCGGAGAGGAAAAAGGATGGAAGGGAAAAGGGGTATTGGGCATCCGACTATCTCACTCATTAAACGAAACGAGACAGCAAAGTTGTCACGTCGATATCGTGTGAGACATTCGTACCGCCCCGGACGCCTGCCCATTCATGCTGAGCTATGACTGACAACAGCGTGGCTTTATCACTTCCAAGAAACATACATTCGGTCTCTTTTCTGGATACAATTATGCAAGCCTACCCAAAGCAGTTTATACATGGACTGAACCAAAAACGCAACATTCTTGCATGGTCCTCTATGACTTTACAACCGTGTTGTAGAAGGTATTCGTTATTATTGTTATAAACCTTAGAGAGAAGGCCTTCACTCCTATGGCTCCTATGGCACTCCACACGATGGCAGTATGCTGTTGCTTGGCATTACAGACCTTCAAAATTCGTATGGAGAAGTCTCAGCTGAGCAGATTTTAAACCTAAGCAGATTACATAAGATTCTAAGGCCTTTTAATATTAATGAACAATTACTATTTGTTATATTACCGTTTTATGCTACAAGCTATAGCTGTTAAGAATAGTAAATAGTATTTGCATGTACTATGAAATAACTGTTTTTAATTTTATGAACACTCGAGGCATTGTTGTTGTATAAAGCTTGTCTATTTCATTAAAAGTAATCGATTCCGAACGATATAGGTGTGAGCAAAGATTCCTCAGGCTTCAACTCCTAAACATAAAGACAATCGAATGTCGGCTCAGAGTCTATAGGGGTAAATACCAAACTCCCTTAGCAAACAATGTATAGAATTTTCACACGTAGGTTTTACCGCTTATTAAAATAATGGAAGAGTTATACACAGTAATAAAATGAGCGTGTGCCGCGCTACGGTGTGTATCACGATTTTTGCATTACATTAGACAGTTCGTGATCTCGCTTGTGTGATGAGAAATATCGTAAGCACGTGTGGTGCCACTGCCAGCGGGAAGCATCGCAGATAGCCTCACTTTTCACACTATTATAACCTCTATTTACTTGTAATATACACCACAATTGCTTAGCAGTGTAATTGACAATTACCACCGTTGGCAAGGCGACTGCATCGTGACGAGTTTCATCACTATAATGGTATCATGCTGTTACCACTCACTACGCTCCGCAGATTGTGATAAAGAAATTTATTTCTTCATTCTCAGTCGGGTGAAGCGCAAAAATATACAAGTTTGAAGGAAGTTTTTTTCGTTTTCCGCGAGTTCTGATAGTACTGATGTCCGGGGAATATTAGTTATGTTTCTTGCTAAAAGTTTTGGAGCGTAAAGAATTTTACCGAGCACTTTATATTACTCTGATATTTTCATTTCAAATGGCTCTAGTTTTAGAGTTATTAAGTTACTTATTGTTTCTATTTGAACTCGTATCGCGGCATCGCAAATTTAGTTGGAAAACCTGTCGGTGTTCTCGTAAGTGGATCACAATTTAGCTATAGTCCATGTATATCTGTTTACGTGAACGTCAGTATAATTGTAACGATTCACGTGAAATGACCATCTCTCATATCTATGAGAGATAGAAGAAAGGTGTCATAAGTAGATACTTATGACACCTTTCTTCTTCTTCCTTCTCTTTTCCCTTTATTTGGGGTCGGGCCTCCTTATCACTTAGCGCTAGGTCGCTCTGTCCTGGGTTGTCTCTGAGTCCAAGTGAATAGATAGCTACTAATTACACTGCTTTAACCAAAAATTCCTTCGTAGCATTGTGGGCACGTAGGGACCTCTAGGTTTAAGAAGAGTTAGATCGATGCCAACGCGGTTGATATCCTAGTCATTCCTTTGAAATTCTCACAAAGATTTTAGTATGCAGCGTTCCTCGGGATGTTTATTTGCTAATTCTATAGCATCAATTCTATTTAATTGAAATCTTATCTCATTATATTCTATTATTAGTAGACAGCAAAATACTTCAAAATTCTTCGAGCACCAACAACATTTCCAAAGTGTTTGTCATTCATACTAAGCTACGAAAGCGTCAAAATCTATTTGAAGGTAAAATTTAAGCAATTACACTTCCTGTTTGTTCATATTGCATGAAAATTATGAAACGTTTCAAAAGATGTGATTTTTTGCAATAATCTTCGCTTGAGAAACACCACGTAACTCGGTTTAATTTGCTTGTCAGGAAATAATACATTTTCGTTTGATTCATAGCATGTTCGACTTATGATTAATCTGATACGCATTGAAGACTTAGATTTCTTAAAGAATCTTTGAGACCTAGTTGTTGGTGTCTTATGTATTAAGATGTTATTACCAGTAAAATTACAATGCGATTGTTGTATATAAATAAGAGATTGTATTTAGTATTGCATAATTCCAACTATTACAGTATCATTTGTGACTTATTTAAAAAATAATAATAATTTACGACACTTCATTCGAGTTCTGTTCCATCCATTTGCGTCAATTCGTGGAAGGTCGGTTAATAGATAAATCTTATACAAATGTTAATAAAAGAATTCTTTGAAAAAATATCGTATAACATATTTTAACACGAATATGAAAAAAGTTTGCAGAACACGTGAAATGTGACAGAAACCCAAGTTATTAGGGGTGGTATGAAACCTCTTCCGCGAATTTACGTTCAACAGTTAATGTGTGCAGAAAACTATTTTGGTGATACAATCAATGTATTATACCAGCCCGTATACGTCGCACTGCTGGGCACGGGCCTGCTCTACAATGCACAGTACGATTGTGAGTGGTTAGGCCACACAGTACACTACGCAGGCCTATATAGGCTACCATATTCCTAAATTATTTCCAAAGTAAATTAATGAGGATTTAGTTGTAGACCAAAAATCGCGTATATCTCGAGCTCGCTGCAAGTGGCGCCATATTGCCTCGCCGTCGATGTTAAGCAAGTTTCGTAATAATGAACCGGTGTTTATTCGCATTAATACGCAATAATTTCGATTGTTTATAGGCGCCTGTCAATGTTTTGCAATTACCTACCAACCGAACTCGCCGCGAGTTCCAACTTAAAAATATTCGCCAAATTCATTCAATTGATACATCTTTAGATCTGAAGTGGTGTTCGCTTCTAATGTTTTATGTATGAACTAAGCACAGATATTATTCTTCTTTATATGGTTTGGCTTATCGATGGTCAAATATTTTATATTTTGGCTTCTTCTGCCCGTTCTTATACTTCGCTTACATGGGGTCGGTGTAAGATTCCTTTAAGTCATGTATCAGAATGTTTCGAATTTTGTGAACGAAATCCGTTTTGATAGCTGTTATGATTGATGTATTCGTTTTTACTGGCAGATTTTGATGCTTTGCAACATCGTCTACAATTATTATTTTTATCCATATCAGTTCAACTATGTTCCTTTGCTGGATCTTAACCTTATCATTTATTAAAGTTTAAAAAATGTTGTGTTAAAACTTAAAATGTTACACATGCGTACATATACCTTAAATCTAATTTCACCTAAAAAATAATCATAGTTACAACTTCACCAATCTCGATGACAGCATTACATAAACCTATCACCAATTCCTAATCAATACTTTGCATACCATGCTTTCTATAATTAGTGTTATATTAATAACTAATCCCGTGACAATATCTCGTGCTGAGTTCACAATTGTCGGTGGTCGGCAACCCGGTAGTTGCAGCTGGATCGGCTCCAAGCTCAATTGGCAGGCTGGCAGATAAACGGTTGGGCAATGCTAGTACACACGATGTAGTACGGTTTACGGCGACGTTTTCTGCTTTATTTCGATCACGTGAGGTCCATGGTGATGTCATTCTCAATGGTGTGAGATTTGTTGGGAATTTCGTTTGGTCTGTGTCCCTTTTAGTTTTGGATGGAGTTCGTTAAACTTTTAACTGAGATTGGAGTGAGCTTCGTTTAATATTAAAATGATAGTGTTTAGAATGATTTCGATGAATGCATAGTTTATTTCGATTAAATTTATTCGTTGGACAAACTGTGTTGAAAAAACGTTGTCGTTGGATTTTAAAAGGAGCTTTTTAAAATACATACATAACTATAGTGACCTGTTTTATATTATATAGCAACTTTAGTCTACGACTGTGTTACTTGATGAGATTATTTGATTTTAATGGAAGACCAAAAAAGAGAAAATAAGGGTCTGGGTGTTTGTGAGATCGAAAAGTCTCTCGTAGTTTCAGATAACCACAACACAAGGCTCGATCTTCGTGTGGGGTCAGAACTATGTATGTGACTGTTGGGTGTATAATTATTATAAGTATTATAAATAATCTGAAGTTAAATATTAATCGCTGTCCATATAAATAATATCATCCGTACTAGAAGACATGTTTGCAAATGAATTACTGTTTTTGGTAGGTGGCTAAATTTCCACGCATCTGAAAATATTAAAACCAATAGCAAAGCTGTTCATGATAATATTCTGTAAGGGTTACTATCTGGGTGGTATCGAGTGTCGGACATATTCATCGGCCTAAACAAGCCCACTGAGTACTATTCGCTGGATATATTCATAACTCGGTCGTCTCGGTCGTACTTGTCGCGTAGTTTCCAGTGGTAATGAAAGGCCATGAAACGAATTTCATTTCATTAAACGAATTTCATTTCAATATGTTCCGAACGGAGCCTAATTAAAATTCTCAATAAGCAAATCTAAATCCGGGTGACCATTCGATACTTCGCTGCCCAAGACAACAGTCCAGAAAAAAAAATCCTATTTAAGTACATACTAAAACTTGATAGTTTAGTCAGTTTGTGGCCCCCTAGTAACCAGCATAGCTAATTATTTTATTCACTGTAATAAAACTTGGCCATGCCGGGCACGAAACCGGTGACAAGAGAGATTCTAACGCGCTGGTACTTTTGGCGCCGACTCCGAATGTCAAGGCTGACCGTTTATAGTGACGTCGGCTATTTTTGGCACCTCTTTTATCACCGAGCTATTGAATGTTTTACTATCCGGAGAAATGTCGGTGACGACCTACAGCTCGTTGGGTTGTGATAGGTTCTAGTTCTGAATGAAGGATGATGCATAGATTTTTCATTGTGTATTTTTTTTGTATTTGCCCAGTGATAGCCATTTCTATGGCGATATTATTTATATGTTTTCATGTTACATTTCTACGCGATAATATTACTGTCTTTGTTACTTTTTGTTTCATGTCGTCATTTTGAGACAGCAACCAATTATAATAAGCTGCTTTAAATATTCCATTTATAGCCTTAATTTTTGTAATTACTTTGGGCTCCTTAAATTGCATCAGCAACTGCCATTAAGTCAGCGTGGTTGATTCATCTGACTTAGACGTTCCAACAAGGAATAATATCAATGAATCCTGGTTTCAACTAGAAATAGAATAAAACTTAGCATTTGAGAGCAACGAGATTTATATTGATGTAATTACAGTAATTTTAAAATAAATATCTCTGCGAATTGCAAATATTTAATTAGGTATACCTTCATAGGAAAATATTCTAAATATTCTAATACGATGGAAGGAATTCCGCAAAACAATCTGCATAACCTTAGCAACATTCTGTCATTTACGCCATTATCCTTATTGCACAATCGTGTATGTAAATAAAAACGAATCAATTGCCTCCACGGTCGCGTGTTTTCATAACTTTCCGGGTCGTCGCCCTTTGATGACTAAAATAACGAACAGGTATGGAAGAGTTACCGGTTACGGCACGATGATTGCCCTGCCGTGTCTCCACTCGATCATCCTGTGTTATCGCGTGTGAGATGTTACATTATTTATGATAACATCTAAATTGCTGAGAGGCAATAAAGAGCTGATTAAGAAACTAAATTAGTTATTTATAGAGAGTATGAGTTTTGAAATGATATATTCTGTGGACGGTGATATTTCCTCAACTTCACTGTTTTTTATTCTTACAGCTTTGAAAATCCCTTTGACTAACAAATTCGTATTCTTCTCACTGCATTTCTTGCAAATATCTGCAATGTATAATCCGAATATTTTATTTCTAAAAAACAACAGTAGCAGCCATTTTGGATTTCCTTACTTGTAAAATTAATTTCCCATTAATGTCATCATTTAGGTACATCTATGAATTCCTAGTCAAAATTAAAAAGACTGATATTGAACTAATCATTTTTATTTCTACCATTGATTAGTATACAACAAAATTTTACGATTCCACATGTAAGGGGACATATCTCAACCATTCATGAAAGCCCGTATATAAATGTCATGGTATTCACAAAGGAACTTGGGTTTAGCGGTCGAGTTGCTAATAGGCATTGTAATGACGGTGATCACGGAATGATGAGTTGATGGCCCGACAGCGGACATGACGTTGAGGACCTTCCCATGTCACGCAGATGAGCATGCGATTGTCATGCATGGACCGAAAACATATGTTATTATTTTTAAGCCAAAGCCATTTGTTTATATGTTATATTTTCTACTCATCTAACACATTTGACACCAACCGTGCAGCAGTTGGTCAAGGAGCCAGTTATAAAAAGAAAACAAGAATTGGATCCCCCTGCACCGAGATAAATGACTGTGTGCTCCGCAAAGATTTGTTTCTGCTCTGGGCGTTTGTGGGACTTAAAAATCTCATGGTTTATGATACTCCATACACAAGATTTGGTATTTTCTTGAAGTCAAGACTATGCATGTGACTATCAGCTTTATTTATTATCTGATTGTTACTTTGATGTGCTTAAATAAGTTTTTTGTCTTATACTCAAGCTTTTTCATTTAAAATAATCAGAAACGGCGTGAGTCGCAGAAATCATTGCTGCAGGGTCTGTGGGGAGGTAATGTGTGCGAATAGTGTTTGCACTACTGGCTTTTATATTGCATTGTTTCAATTTCTCCGGCATCGATGTAAAAATATTTGATATGTGCGATGAAATTGTTGTTTGTGCAACATATGGAGTAGGCGGGCCGGGGTTGCGGCTTTAAATTTACTTTGGCAGCCATTTTGGACTAAGTTCGTAATTTTAGGCTTTTTTCTTTCAAATACTTGTGGGCCTCACAAATATTTGTCTCGATGCGAGACTCGAACAGGCGGCCTTTCGTTTCACAGTCGGGGTCTAACTAACTGCGACACGGAGGCTGTCAAATAATTGCCATTAAAACGAGGTCGTAAATTCAAAAGCTGGAACGTTTTACAAATCGTATACTACAGAATAGTAGGTTAGATAGTATGGCCTCTTAGCCAACCCAGTAAGTTTTCATCAAAATTCAAGTTACAAAACCGTGCGGTACGAGTATTACCAAAACGTTCGACATAGCGAAATGTCGCACGACGGAAGTGCGATTAGTCGATTACGCTAAGTGCATTAGGGCCTTATCTGGGCGCAATCTCGATACATAGCGATATCGAAAGTAATATAACAAGTGACAGCCACGCGCTCGGCGACTTGCCTGTGAAATATTGTTCGCTAGGGTTGCCACGTGCCGCTCAACGTGACTCACCTGAGCTATAACTTATATTACGTGACACCCTACAATTTCAAAGAGTTGTGGGGTTTTTATAAGTAATGGCGTGAAGGATCGAGCGGGTCAGTAGTTGAGTCGAATTGAGTTGTTTGGACGTTATTGCACTTTTCGCCCGCATTGTCGTTTCTTTGTTATACTGGTAAAATAAGAACATTGGGATGTTAATTTTAAGTGGCGGATTATGAACATTATTTAAGAAATAAAAAATACATTGTTATACTTTAATTAAGAATGTCATTTCAGTTTTTTTTTTAATAATTTTCAAATTAAAATAAAAACACGTTTAAAAGAAGCAGTGGCGGCCCACAACGATTCTAAACATCTCTTGAAAGATAGTTCTTTGATCATTGGACTGGAAAAATACTGCTCATATAATTTCAAGACGCCCAAAAAGCAACAACTCGTTTAGTGCGTGGCAGCCCTACAGCGGGTCTCTAAACCGATCGCCTTTCACGGAACTGGGCACAAGGCCGCGGGGCGCGGGTTGCGTGCGCGGCTCTCGCAAGCGCCCGACATGTTTGTGTTTTTTGTTTACTCACATATCTTCACGCTACCTACATGTTGGTAGGTAGAATGGATATTTTGGACAACAAAATTGTTTATAGTAGATACGTGTTGTTGTGACCGCCTCGGTGGCGTAGTTGTACTTCGGTACGGTTACAAATACTGAGGTCTCGGGTTCGAGTCCCGAGTCGGGCAACGTGATATTGGATTTTTCCATTCATAATCAGTCCGGAGTCAGATATTTGTGCTCGACATGGCGATAGGCTCGCCTCCTATCACATCGTAGGACAGAACAAACAAGGCAAAACGCGGATTACCTAGTTACTACCAGGAGAACCTCTGCCTGTCCCTTCTGGGAAAAAAGACGTGAGCTTATATATGTAAGTAGGTGTTGTTGTTAGATACTGAAAGGGAAATAAATCTCTCGAAATTTGTTTATATTTATGTACTCACATATCGTCACGCTATCTACATTTTGGTAAGTAGAATCGGGTTTTAGGTAAGCTAAGTTATTTATAGAAGTTAGAGTTCTGTGTCGCTAAAATTCAAATAGATGGAAATGGAAAGTAATGGTCAAAGGAAACTGCAATTGTGGAGGCATAATTTCATTTATTGAAACTGCATACATATTAGCAGTTTATACACACACATTGTGTTGTATGGTCTGGTAAATGACTTGATAAATTTTCCTAGATAGATTTATATAAGATTTGTTATTTTGCCCATTTTGTGTGTACATATTTTTTTTATGGACTGACATTTTATTAACAATTTTGAAATATTTTAATTGGCTCGTACTTTTTGTATTGTAGCTTCATATTTCCGTATTTCCTCAAAACACCGAGAAAATAGCACAAGATCTTTTGAATTTATAATAAGTATAAATATAGTTTTGAAAGTGTTATGTCGAAGAATTCTACAACAGAATGATCTTAGTTTCACCATAGTTTGAATAAGATAATAACAAAGTCTGCAATAATAGAAAAAAGAAAGATTACCGTCGGATAAGACGAATTCTATTAATATGTAGGGTTTACTTTAAAAATTCTTAGACTTATTTTCATCAAAATGTATGTCTTTATAGCAAGTTTTCTTTTAGAGTCTTATATTTTATTTTGTTTAACTGCATAAGATATTTCTGTATGTCTTTAAAACTTTTGCTAAGTCGCATGCTAATTTAAAACTTTGCGGACCTAATCTTACTAAACAAAACAAAAAGAAATCAATGCACGAAAGTGGTCGTGATCGGCAGTATTCCGCCGTCCGGCCCCAATTATGTAAATAATAATTTGACAAAGCAAACAGAACGATGTTGCGCGTTCGTGTCGCACGACCTTGGCATTGTTATGGTCGCGGGCACGGTAATAGCCGCCCTGCGAACATGCGCGTGCGCACCACACCGCGACTCACATCAATGGGTAGACAAAAAGAAAACAAATGGGGTGAATAGAAATGGTAGGTGAAAAACTCCTTCTCTCTTTTTCAATATTTTATTGTTTTCGGTGCGTATTAGGTACGAATTTGCTTTAGGTATGGCACTCAGAAAAATTTAATGTCTGTTAAATAGATCCTTAGTCCGGTTCTGTTCTGAAAATGGTAGATAACTATCGTTAATAACAGTCGATGAGCTTTCAGTGATCGCTGTCATAAAAATGCGTATTGTCAATCGTAGCTGCTCTAGTATTTGACTATAAAATACGATACAAAATTTGCATATTGGTAAACAATGACCAGTATTTGATATTTTACATGTGTGTTTAATAATTTTGATTATAATAAGACAAATGAAATAATTTCGTTGTTACTTCTGTATTCCTATAATTATTTACTGTTTTGTCTTACGACAGTAAAGAGTTTTATTTGACTAACGTGACTATGTTGGTTATAATCTTCTGTCTTGTTCATAACATTATTTACATTCCTTTAATGCTGTATGTGCATTAAGTTTTTCAAGAAATGTTTTGGAATAGTGCATTTTAGACAGCCTCCGTGACGCAGTTGGCTAGACACCGACTGCAAAACGAGAGGCCGCCGGTTCGATTCCTGCACCGAGACAAATGTTTGTGTGAACCACATTTTTTTTCGGGTCTGGGTGTTTGTGAGGCCAAAAAGTCTCTCGTAGTTTCAGATACCCACGACACAAGATTCGATCTTAGTATGGGGTTAGAACTATATATGTGACTGTTGAGTGTATTTATTTATTCCTAGGGTCTTAATTTTATGTATCTTTTGAAAATAATTTTAAACAATAAAACTAATTATAAATTATGGCAATTTTTTTTGTATTGTATCAGCCCATATACGACCCACTGCAGGGCACGGGCCTCCTCTACAATCGAGAGTACGATTGAGTGTGGTTAGGCCATATAGTCCACCACGCTGGCCTAGTGCGGATTGGCGGACTTACACACCGTAGAATTTTTTTTAAAATCGCTGCGGTACCTATGCAGGTTTCCTCACGATGTTTTCCTTCACCGTTAAAGTGCGTGGTGATTGACTATCAATACACACATAACTCCGAAAAGTCAGAGGTGTGCCCTGGGATTTGAACCCGCGACCACCGTGAACATGTAGGCAGCCGAGTCTGGTCCGATACCACGAGGCCACCACGCAATTATGGCAATATTTTTTAATTATTCATCGAATTTGACAAACAGATAACATTTCTGTATAAGGTACCGTAAAGGGCAAGACTGCTGGGTCAACCAGTGGCATAATAAAATAAAGCAATATAAAGTTTATTATAATTAATTTAAAAGTAGCATGTATCAAGGAAATGGATAACCGGAAGATGTTTTGTGATTGCAGACTATTTTGGTCATTGCAAGGTCCTGCGTCAATTTGAGTTTGAACACTTCAATTAAGTTGTTTTAGATCGATTAGACGAAAATTTTATTCAGGAAGTGTGAAATTGATATTCCTATTACGGTAAATGCGTTAATATCTGTTATTTTTACTATACTATGTCCTATAAGGTGTATGTTTTTTTATTGCAATGAATGGGGAGGCGAGCATGCCATTCGCCTGATGGTTAGCGATACGACCGCTTATAGTCAGCAGCAAAACCAAACAACACTATGAATTTGCTTTGTAATTCATCCATTGCAATAAAAAAATTACAAAGCAATGCTTGGCATTCCACTGCGCTCGCCATCCTGAGACATAAGGTGTTAAGTCTTATTATGTCCAGTAGTTACTTTGGCTACAATGTCCTTCAAACCGGAACGCAACAGTTAATTTATACTGCTGTTCGGTGGGAGAAATTGACATTGCGGTGGTACCCACTCAGGCGGCCTTACATATGACCCACCAATCACCAGTAAAGTTTTCCATGGGTTTGTGATCGCTATCCCGACAGATACGAGTATCATACCACCAGCATTTAGTTCTAGATTCACTCACAAGTCACAGAACGAAACACAACTTCGGAGCTGTTGCGTCAGTTTTATTTTCTGTGAGACAGTAGGACTACCCCCGACAAGCCAATTCATGTATGCTGTAGATTTAATGACAGCAAGGCCGCTTATTTTGTTAAAGGTATGCAAGTATCCTCTACATCTATCCCTTCACCGTTAAAACAAACGATAATTAAAATAATAAACGTAACTACTACAATGCAGCCTATTTTATTAAATTTCTCACTACATTGTGCAATTGTGGTTAGATCGCTAAAACTTATTTATAATAATATGTACAATATTCGCGTTTGCGGTGTTATTTAGCGTGTATCTGCGTGTGCAATGATATGTGCAAATACATATGTGTTCAAACAAGCCCGGCGGAGTTCGTGACGTGTTAATGTGCGCTGTTTGTGGACCGCTCCACTGTTCGATCTAATTGGAACACTTTCGCGTTCTACGCATTGTGTTGTATATAATGTATTAGCAGTACGGCCCAGAATCGCAGGGGTCCGCAACCGGGCAAACCTGCGATGAACCTGCGTTCTTTAATTCCACTTAAAAAATCCTCCAGAATAACTGTTCCCCCTTTTGCAAAATTTTTTATGCTTCTATTCGTTATAGTGTTGTAACGAACTGTGAATCTAAACCATGCTCGAATCCAGTTGAACATACACAAATATCATCAAAATCGGACCAGCCGTTTAAAAGGAGTCATATGCATGCACGGAAGAATTATGGGTATAGGTTTCTTTATACTGTAAGGACAAAAACTACAATACAATTGAAGCTAGATGTAGTGTAGATAGAGCTAGCTTCATCAGGGTAGACGATAATGCCCTTTAAGATAACACTGAGACATTTCAGAGATAGTATAAGAAGCGTAGAGAACTTAAGGGTCTTAAGAAAATCTAAAGCGAAGGAAGGCGAATCCAATCCAATCCAATCCAACAGCCAAAGGAAGTCCACTGCTGAACATAGGCCTCTCCCAATTATTTCTACAGTGACCTGCAGGAGGCAGCCTGCATCCAGCGACGTCCCGCGACCTAAAGCCAATACTGTCTAAAAAATCTATGCATTGGCTTAAAACAGAAAACGTAATTTTCAGTATTTAAACTAAACAAACAGTTCACAGTTCGGTGATGTCAGGCACACTGTTTGTAAAATATGTAAGCAAAATCTTATTTTATCCTTTCCTTTACGCGTAATGGATGCTGACCCCACCTTAGCGTGGGTTAAGGGCAAGTACAGTTAATTAATTACACTTTATTTATGATTCAAGTGGCATATGCAATGGCATTAAGTTAATTTTAATTACAATATATTTATTTTGTACTTGGATTAAATCATTTTAATTTTTAGTAAACACTAAATTTGTGTTTATTAGATTGTCGGATTTTGCTGTCTCATAATAATGGCATTTTAGATATACGCAAATTTTATTACGGATTTTATTGCGAATTTGATTTACTTTTTAAATTCTCGACGCGACGCGACGTTTCAATCATTTACAACTTTCGTGGTCACAGGGCAGCCCCTATTCTACTGATAAAATCCGTAAGAATTAGTTTTATTTCAATGTCTCATAACACTTTTAAATTTTGCGTAGGCTATGTACATATCTTTTCATATTTGGTTCCAGGGTTCTTCCCATGGTCATTCTTCTCCATGACCGCTTTAACCATAACACCCTCGATTGTAAGACTTTGCTATCATATCTTGCCGGATTACTTGTTTTGATTTTTGTAAGACTATTTGGCTCCTGCTAGTGTTTATTGGGCCGATCCAGGAGCTTTGGAAAACTAAGGCTCAAGCATTAGTGACCAACACACTGTGCTTTCATGACTTTTGACTAAAACGTGTCTATACTAAAATATTATATTGGGTGATATAATTTTGAAGGCTCTTGATCAATCCTTATGGGTACGAGTATTTTTACCGCTCAGGTAAATTCCCAAATCGTACCGAAGGTCAGCTAAGCGGTAAAAATACTTGTATTTTTACGGGTGGGAAAGAATCGTGAAAACTGAATTCACAATTTTTTAAAAATCATCTCGAGTGTTTTTCAAGTTTTGTACAATGTCAAGTCACATGTGGGTTAAATTAAATATTGTAATATGTGAATATCACCCTGTATAAATTAAATATCATCAGCGTATACACCACTGGTACGCACAGGACTCTTAATCGAGAGTATCCGCAAAGAGTCTCAGTAGATACTTTGAAACTTCATATCATTACATAACGTGTTTAAAATTGTATGAAAACCTCATTCGGCGACTAAATAAGGATCGAAAAGACTTCACTAAGAAGCATTTCTAAAGACCTGTTGCCCTAAGGATCGTTACACTGACCCAGTAACACGACACAATATGAACAAAACTTTATATTCACACTAATAGACTTCAAATTCCTTTGCACCCTATCAACAATGTTTTTTCAGTAGAAAAGCGTTTTGAACTCTACCACAAGAGGCTTACAGTTGATTTTTCAGTGTTTGGTCAATGTATTTTTAATAAAAAGAAATGTCTTAAGAATAGATCAAATATAAGTTTGAGGGATTTAGCTCTTGACACTGCGGGTTATGAAGGCTATGTTGAAGACATGATCGATCTATGCAGGTTACAGATCTCTTTACATCATGATAGATGCTGGGAAACCTAGTTTTAGACCATTAATGGGGAGTCATAGTCTATAAAAAGTTAATTTATTTCTTTTGTAAATAAAACGTATTAAGATTTGTTGGTTTCATGAAATTCTATATTAACAAAGGCACTTTGTCAAAAAGCATCGCTTAAACCATATATTTTTATTGTAAGTGTTTTGATACAATGTAATTTGTGTGAGTCTGCCCCCGCTCCACCTTTTTCCTAACATATAATATAATTTTACAACTAATTTGGATACAGTTTTCGACAACATTTGGTTGAAATTGACAGCCTTCGTGGCGCAGTTGGTTAGACGCAAACGCGAAACGTGAGGTCGCGGGTTCGATCACCGCACCGAGACAAATATCTGTGTGACCAACAAGTATTTGTCTCGAGTCTGGGTGTTTGAGAAACCGAAAAGTCTCTCGTAGTTCCTGATACTCACGACCCGACTCGCTCTTAGTGTGGGTTCAGGACTATGTATGTGACTGTTGGGTGTATTTATTATTTATTTGCTTAATATGTTCTTATTTTGTCGTTAATCGTTTCCTCATTGCGAAATAATAAATAACTCCTAAACGATGTGTATTTATATTCCCTAATACATTAACTATTAAACAACAGATCGCTGGAAACAATAGCAGCAGATTAGCCAGCCCAACGCCGCTCTACCCATAAAATATTGAGACCAACGCCCTTTTCCAAGAAGCGGAGAGCGGGCGACTGGTCCTTCACATTTGTGCAACAGTGCCGCGTGTAGCATGCCGACAATCGCTTGCCGACGTGGATCTCTTTGCATTTTCAAAACGTATTTACTGGAATTTGAGTTGTGAATTTAATTTTTGGCAATTAACTATGAATATAAATTTCGAGTTGGATTGTATGAAGTTTAGGTCTTGGTTTAAGGCTTAGATAGCTTGAATTTTGATTAAATAATTTGAAGTAGCTATGTAAGGATAATCATGTCGTGGGTAGACTCATAGGAATTGCAGTTGTATAATTCAGATGTTGATTTGCGTATGCTTTTGTCATAGAGTACTAAAATTAGAGTTCAAATTATTTTGCAATTTAGTACATAATTTTGTTGTACCAGATTTAAGAGGAATTTTCCTTCTTAAAACAGTCTGATTTGATACAAATAGCTTTTATTGGATTATGATGCAAAGTCACATAGTTTTGCATTTCAAACCCTGTTTAGAAGTTATAGTTAGTTTTAGTCGCTGGATGCAGGCTGCCTCCAACAGGTCACTGTGGAAATCATTGGGAGAGGCCTATGTTCAGCAGTGGACTTCCTTTGGCTGATGGATGGATGATGATGGATGATAGAAGTTGTGAAGTCTACGCGCATACTTACAGGACGATGGATAAATTATATTCATACGATAAGTATATACATAACACGCAGCAATGTTTCGACTTAATCATTGACCTAAATATTAAAGAAACAACTTTGATAATTGGTCACACAATCCAAACATTAAATCTAAAATGATGATTTGACCTTTAAGTATCCCGCGATACCCGTGAGACCTAAAGTGCACATATTTTTGCATTAGCAAACGACCGCGACTTTAGACTCCAAATTGCACTGGCCAAAGTAAGGTGTGACCAAAGAAATTTATTGCTCCACGCCAGATTGATGAATGTACGATTTTTCTTTAGTAAAATTCCTTAAGATTAGATCGCGAGACTTGATGCCAGATAGTCGAAGTGACGAAATTAATAAAGGTAGCAAGAATACCAGGATTAAATGAAATTTGATTGAAAATAGATCATAGAAATTGTCACGGGATAGTCTAAGTGACAGTCGACTTGAGTCAAGGTTGCAAGAAGTTGCTCAATGCAAGACGCTCCCAACATGACATTGTGGAAGGCCTACGTTCAAAAGCAGACTTCCTGTGACTCATAATGTAGTTAATGAACGCTGCCATACTTTTTGAATGCATTATAGCTATGCTTGGTTGCTATTTTTCATATAATGGCAATAGAAATTCTTTCAGAAAATCGGTCTGTCGTATAATTCAAAATACAGTTTTAGTTGATAAGTAATGTTTAGTAAACAGGCCTAAGAATCAGAACAGGCAGCTTTCACGCTGTTAAGGGGTAAGCACAAAAAGACATACAAATTGAAAATGTTATATAAAATATTGGTTTCCATGTAGGTCAAGGTTTTTTGTACTGACGAACTTTATTCGCGTGTCATTAGTATAGATTTCAAGTGCTCAATTAACACGGAGCAAGTGGCATTTGTAATATGTCAAGTTGTTTTATGCTAATGCCTGACTAGTACCTTGTAGACAAGATCCTAGAGCCGCACAACCTACGGCGTTGAAGCAAAGCTGAAGTATTGAGTATTAGAAAGTTAGTAGATAATTGTAGGTGCCAATGGCTAGGAAAAATAAGGAGATTAAGCATGGGGACAGTGCCTGGAATTGGCCGAAAAATTGCCAGATAATAAGAGATACAAGAGTAGAGGAACCGAATCTAATATGATACTGTTTTGTTCCAAGATCCTTTTTGAGCCCAAAGTAGCCATGTTAATAAGTAAGGCCAAACATACTTTAGACACAAAAGATGTTGTATCTAAAAATGGTCTAATTTGCAATTTAGCAAGAGCGCAAGAATTATCTTCAGAAATACAAACTGTCTTAATTTTTTTATTAAATCCCAACATTCATAAAACACAATAGCTTTATAACTCAGCATTGGCGACCCCGGGTTCTTGGACTATGCGCAATATGTCAAGCAAGCGTTATGCTAATACCAAACTAGTAAGCGTACAACAGTTACTAATGTCGACAAATGTCATAATTTGTACTTAATACAGACATTTACTAAGCTAAACATGCCTAATACCCCTAATGTGGTTAATATCGATTCGCAGAATGTTCTCTTAGGTGATGTTACGTACTTATAATCATAATTTATAATTGTTTGTAGGGTTAAGAATGTTATTTAAAGATTAGCGACCTTCAAGGACTCAAAAGGACTGAAATAGAATGTTTTAAAAGAAAAAATCTAAAATAATTGTACATGGTTAGACGAGCGATGAATGTAGACATTAATGAAAGTACAAGTAGACTAAAGTAGGTAGGTAGTCGTGAAGTAAGATGGCGATGAACTAGCCTGTCTCGTCATTATTGCCAATAAAAAGCCTTATTTATTTTTTTGTATAGAACATTACGTATAATATAGACTCACCCTAGTGTACGAAAAAATATGGATCTCCAAATTTAACGAACCAAACATACTTCTCCGTTTTAACATTCGTCAATCTCGTCATGCACGTTCGTCATTACCAAGACCTTACTTGGTCTTTTCAAACAATTCCTTTAAATGATTCTATCAGAATTTTGAAATATTGTTTCGTCAATCACGTGTACTTCTTATTCAGACTTTTCTTAAACAGTTCTTTTAATTACCTTAAAATAAAACTATAATAAAGTGTATACGTTACGAAGGCGCGCACGTTGCCGACTTCACGTTGTGCCGCCGTCTTGCAACCCGGGACCTTCTGCAAGTGACACTCCCTGCTCATCCAACTGCGCTGAGAAATCATTGAAGTGGAATTTACTGCTAATTTTATAAGGATGTTTCTCTGGCACTTTTTCTGTCCGGAAATTGCAGTTGTATTTTTTTTTGTTAAATTGTTAGTTTAGCTTAAGATATTTTTGTGTGCTATAGTAGGCTTTATTTCACCACGCCGCCCCACTGCGGGTGGACAGACTTCAAATGAATGTAATTGTCGGGACGATCTTTTGAGTATGCAAGTTTGCTATATTTTTCTTCGCCGGAAAAACGAGTGATGGTTAACTACAAAAATACTTTTAACTCCCAAATGTGATGTATGCCTTGGATTGGAAACTGAGACGTCCAGTTTGCCAATCCTCGTCCAACTGGTCTCTCATTTAAATTGATTTATTATTATTGGTCGCAATTCAAGGGCCCGTCCCAATTTACGGATCGAATGATGCTAAAAGTAATAATAAACAAATATTTGTGAATCACACATCCAACATTTATCTTGGACGAGACACAATTGTCGAGATATATAGGGCTTTATATAGGGTTGTGTCTCACTTTTTGCAATAAGCTTTTGGAAACTACTGTATAGTATAATGGTTTCTTAGATTTGCCGAAAAGTTAATTCATTTACTGCCGGGATTTACTGCAACATATGTTGTATTATCTATGATGTACTGTTGTTCTTATTTTTTTTATTAAAACACACTAGCGTAAAAATAACATGTACTAAATATTATAGGTAAAGGAAGGTTAATTAAAAGTTTCAACAAATAGAATATTACTATAGCACTGCAATTACTAAGCTTTATAGTCACTTTATACCATGTATATACTCAGCCACTCCTGTCCACTACTGGACGTAGACCTTCCCAATCAAGCACCAACCATCCTGGTCTTCATCAGCCCTCATCCATCCGCTACCCGCTGCTGCTTTCAAGTCATCGGTCCGTCGTGTAGCAGGAAATATAAATCATCAGCCTCCGTGGCGTCGTTGGTCAGACGCCGGCTGTGAAACGAGAAGCCGCGGGTTCGATTCCCGCACTGAGACAAATGTTTGTTAAGCCCATTCGTATTAATCGCAGGTGACTTAATTGATCTTAATGCGGGGCAGGATTATGTATGTGACTGTTGGGTGTATTTATTTATTTACCACTTTACGTTTGTATAAAAATATGTAGAATAATGTAAAGGCATGTCTTAAGAATGCCCCACTGTATATAGTAATATTGATAGTCGGCTAATCGCGAGTTGCCTTAACAACGCGTCGCAACGCATCGCGCAACCGTTGTCGACAGCAACGCACATAATTAACATGGCATAACTTTTATAAACGCGATGCGTAATACAAAAATACTTTTAAAAACTCACGCCTTTTGACCAGAAGGGGTAGTCAGATGTTCCCTTGGCAACAACCAATACATCTACGTTTCGCCTTGTGTGTTTCCTCCTGCAATGTGATACAGGTCGAGGCTATCGCCATATCGGGCACAAATTCCTGACTCAGAGCTGATAATGAATAGAAAATTCTAATATGACTTTTCCCGACCCGGGATTCGAACCTGATACCTCAGCTTTGTAACCGTACCGGTGTACAACTACGCCAGAAGCAGTTGGAACTCACTTGTTCCAGCTCAAAGCGCATACCACTGACTTGAAATTACGTGTGTTGCTTAGGACTCATTCCCCGAGTGGCAGAGTTGTCATTACCCAGTTCCCTGAACTGCTGTCCTGAGATGTGATGAGGGGGGAGGAGGGGGAGGCTGTTGTAATGCCTGATACAAATTCCGGGCAACTCATATAAGACTTTTCATTCCGAGAAACTTACACGTAACGGGTTTTGTAATCTAAATTCAAGGGGCGGAAAGTGAAACGAATATAATAAGTATCTGTTGTTTTTTTTAGGTCTAACTTATAACTAGACCACATTAGGACTAATAAATTTTTAATTGATTAGCACGAACAGTTTAAAGATAAAGCTTTGGATGCTTAAAAAATCTTGTATCTGCCATTGGAAATAGATTAAATATAATACATAGCCAAGCATTAGCCTTTTTAGAAATATTTGTTGTCGAAAAGTACAGAAGTCAATAAATTGATTCAACTTTCGAAGCGTTGTATTTTATCAAAATAATACGAGAATTTTTAATCAAGTACATATAGGGTTTGTGGTTTAACTATTAGCAAGTCGCAAATGAGACGAAATGATTAAGCGTACCTACTTCCTTTACTTCAATTTTTTTCTGGAGATTTGTTTCAATAAACATATCACAAAACATAAAATTTAGCATCCTATTTAGAAGGAATAGAAAAATGGTTACCAAATAAATTAGCTCACCATTTTAAAACGTGGACATGTTTACGTCATAACAATGATGGCAATTTCTTTCTTATATATATACTAAGATACTATATACGAGTAGAAACAGCTTATTTGAATGTTGTACGAATATTGCGCAATTCAATAATTCATCGTTAAATTGACAGCTCGACATCGTGACCTCAATACAGATGTTTACCAAGAAAACTGTCTGCTTAGTTTGACAATTACGCACTGAAGTGACGTTAGAAATTATCCAACTAATTTGAGTTGTCATTTTTTATTTTTATGTTGAAAGAGGCAAAGAAATATGTTGCGTAGTGCTTATGAGAAAGTAAGGTTATAAAAAGATTGAGCATCATGTAGGTTCTATCACTTAAAATTGTAAATATATTTTCTCATTTTCCGTGGAAAGAATACGTTTGCGTGTTTCCATCTTCTCCTGTTATTTTTACATTATTTATGACGTTTTCTACGACAGCAGATGTGTATTGTGTACTTGTAATCCGCCAAGAATTTTCGTAGCCATCCTTCTGCATAGTGTAATATTCAAAAGACCTAACCACCATATATTGGTGCTCCAAACAATAAATGGTTTTGTGTGTTTGTGTCATTGCTAATTTCGGCTAACTGACATAGAAATGTATGTCGTAGGCGGAATGGTCTCAATAAATTGCATCCTACACATATGCAGAAGCCTATTTATTTTACGACTTAACTGCGTACTTTGAACATACAGAAATATATCAGGAGCCGGAAACTATTACGGGTTTAGCTAAACAGGTTTATCACCGGGCTTTCGTCTCAAAGCGATATTGCCGCGACGGCATGTTGTCGTCACAATATCGCGCGGATAATTATGTCAGTTTTCCATTTTCAGTCTTTACGCGTCGCGTGGTAACTTAACGTGAACACGCCCACACTAGCCAATTTACATTTGCCATCGATTTAGCTAAATCAACCCACGTATCTACCGCGCATCTTGTTTTCCGAACGCAAATTTAATTTTGCAATTTTGCTTCACCAACCAATAAATCTAGACCCGCATACACGTTGAGCCATCCCGAACTGGTAGTTCAATTTGTACTAGATAATCCATTGTAACCAGGACTCTTGCGCTGTGTGTCGTGTTTATTTTTAGAGTTCAGTGTATTTCGGTTCGTTAGTGTCGCGGTGCACTTGTTGTGCCTACGCGTGCACCGAAGTCTTACATAATGAGGGCTGAATGGCGGCAGGGGAGGAGGGGGAGGGGGGTACTTAACGAGTTTATCTCGGACCTTGGCCGGGTCACGTCACTTAGCATAGAGAGGATGATATGACTTAGTGATTATGTGCCGTGATGTAACCTGCGTTCGCCATCATTAATAAAGCATTTTGTATCAAACAGTTTAATTCAAGGTTTATTATCTTTTGATGTTTGTCGAACAAATAATTGAAAATGGTTTTTACATTTTATTGAATATCGGAGAGTACGATTATGCGAGTACTATGAATTATAATTCATCTTAACCAAACAATTTCGAGTGACCTAGGACTTTAATTAAAGCTTCAATACTTTTCGTTCAGTCTACCTGGTATTACTATTATTTTTTTATTTTAGTTTAATAAATGGCGAGACGAGCACGCCATTCGCCTGATGATAAGCGATACGCTCATGGACATTAGCAAAACCAAACAACACCATGAATTTCAAAGCAATGCTTGGCATTTAACTGCGTGCGCCAGCCTGAGACATAAGATGTGAAGTCTCATTATGTCCAGTAGTTACTCTGGCTACGATGTCCTTCAAACCGGAACACATCAATGCGTTTATACTACTGTTTGGCGGAAGAAATTGACATTGCGGTGGTACCTACCCAGGCGGCCTGTCACATATGAGAGACCTACTGGTGTTAAGTACTGACAATGTCTACTGGGTTCTTTATCTTCTTCCATTGCTCTCCCTGTAAGTGTAACATCCACTATTATAAAATAATTGAGTCTAATATCTCTGATCACGACCATATTTATCATTAGTTACGTTGACAATGTAAGGGTTAAGCTTGTTGCATTGGCAACATTAAAATATTTTATAATTCTATGGATTTTATATGGCTACTCTGCCTCTTCCGCCACAAGCATGATCAGTGAATACACGTTTTACGAGCTCAAGCTGTTTTATTTAAATCGGTGTGAAACCAGCCCTACAACTACACAAGGAAAACCCCTCGCTCGCCACAAAGCTAAAACTCAATAGTCGACATTGTGAATACTCCGACATACAGAAGCCCAGACGTACATTCCTGCTGCTCATCCTCATCAATACGGATATCAAGGCTACCGCAGATACGCAGACTATTCTCAGTGCCTAACAATTCTCTCCTCTGAATAGATACGTGTATTAACTATTCTGATTTAGTTTGGAACTTGTACAAAGATTTATCATAATTGGACCCTAAACTTAGTTGAAATTAATACGAGACGTGTAGCACTATATATTATATTCATATTATAAATACGACCTGAGGTAATTAAGTTATTGTTAGTTTTGATGATGAAGGGAATTTCGCAAGGAAATCTGAATCGTATCTAGGAGTTCTGTACAAGAACTATGATGGTATAGTTTACTAACCGCATTAAGCGTGGCGATCTAGAACGCCTACCCCCGAATCTCTTTCAACATTGTTTTAAACTTTTATCGTGTTATTACTAGACAAATGATACAGCTTTGAAGATATTTAAGACTTTCTAACTTGACTTAGCAACTGAGATCGTCGGCTCTCTGGAAGTGAAAATAAATTAAATTTTTATAAAGAGTGGTTATATGGCCTAACCACTCCTAATCGTACTTTCGATTGTAGAGGAGGCCCGTGACCTGTGTTGAGACGTATATGGGCTGATACAGTACACTACAGTAAAAAGGGTGGTTGAAGTCACAAAAATCCCCATCCTTGCATTCTCCACGCTTCTGTCCTTTGTCCTTACCAGCTATTATAACAAGTCGGCAAGGCACATCATATATTTACCCACTAGAGTACATAATTCAATTACACGATTAGGTTTATTAACGCGCTAGGTGAGGTGTTCATATAATCAATATTCATGCATTTTCAATTTAAGTAATAATTTCTACAAGATTGCTTTTCACTTAGTTTTGTCATCAATCTAGTCACAAACTAAATTATTTCAACCATCATGAACGTTGGGAAGTTCATTGCAGAACTTATATTTCTTGCGTTAAAAATATTTTAACCTAACCCCATGGGAGCGTGGGATATTACATCCCACGCATCTCTAAACATTCAATTTGATGTATCTTAAATCAGTCACTCCGCAATTATCTGTTTAAATCTAAAATTAACTCGAAACTACTGACCGCCTATCGGTTGCGAGTTGCACCAATTCGCCGGACCACCCACCGGTATGATTAATAGTTAAAAGCCGCATGAAATCTGTAATGACGGTGTCGAGTATTTAGCGGGCTGGCGGTAATAATACGTTGGGCATGGTCTCGGTTGGCGCCGGAGCGGTCACCACACTTCTGCAGCATGACAGATAGTCTCTTTGATGTGACGTTGGCAAATTAGTAATAATTAGACAGCTTGGAGATTTCCAGACACTCGCTGAGCTTCAGTGCTGCCTAAAATGCGTGCTGTAGATCCTGGCGCACAGGATTTGGATTTACGACTCATATCTTAACATCAAACTTGGTCGCTTTTACCATAGTCTGATTGGAACTACTCGTTTATCAGGGCCCTTTGGATCTGGATCTAAAAATTTCAACATGTTATACCAACCACTCTGTAGGTTTTTCATTCCTGAAGCCCGATAAGGCTTCTTAACTTTGACTTCTTCAATGTCATGCTTGTTTATGGTCGGTGCCTTTAATTTACAATCTATTAAACCGCTCGTTCTTCTGTCCCTTGTTTACTTTTTTAAGTTTTGTTATAACCTATATAACTTAATGTCTTTATTCCTCATCCTCTGTTCTAATTTTATTATCTAGGATGTAACATAAACCTTAATTAGCGATTTGCTCTAGGGTAAGTTTACACTTATCCTAGATGCGCAACAGCCTGGTGTTACTACCCAAGAGTTTGCAAAACCATGTTGCGCCACGAAGAGATCTCGGCATTCCTCAGACGGCAGCCTTGAGTGGCGATCGACGATTGTAGCGCTAGACACGTCACTGCGCATCCGATGTACCGACGTTGCTTTGATTGCCCTGGGGGTTTTGGGTCGAGAAAGAAATAAATTTATTTGTAACAAGCTGCAATAACTTGAATATTTTAGATAGAGATGAAAATAATGTTCGTTCCATAAACCGACCACATTCAGTATGCTGGTCTTTCGTGTGGTCGTGGCGTGATGTCACGGGCGTCAAATAATCAACATGCTTATAACCTAAAACAAATACCAAAAGAAAAACTTGGAAAAAGGTTGACTAGTGTCTGTTTATTTGTTTTAAATACAATTTGGTGCGTAATCATAGGATTTAATTGTTTTACATCGTCAGACTGTATGCATGTGAATTCCAGAAGCAAAAATATCAATTATCCCATTCCTTTTGTTCCTGATGAATTGATAAGGCAATGTGCCTTATTCTACTTAAAACAATGAAGGATAGACAATGCTGTTAAGAATTTGTTGTTTCACTACTTCAGCCGTCGATTGTTTCTTTTTCAGCAACAAATCTTTCCACATTTCCTTTGTCCAATTTCAGTTTTGTTTGTATTGTCTAATTTAGCTTGTTAAGTTACGAAACTTCACGCATATCGATAGAACTTTCATCTTTCAAATCTGCTTATGCAAATTCTCAATTAAACACCCCATTTCATCAAACAAAACTTTTACATTAATGTAAATGTATTATGTAATTTTGCATATCATCTTTTAGTTATTTATGGCTGTTCTGTATGTTATATATATTCATGTGTTTTTTTTTACCCATATTTGCAAAATAAATATATGTTTATCTTTAAATTCTCAATTAAACAACCCATTTCATCAAACAAAGCTGTTCACAAAACCGCGTGACAGATCCGATCGATATATGCAGCGAATTCTTAAACACAAGCGCGAATACGCAACACTTGTAACTGGTGATTTATGCTGCCAGCCACTTATGAGTTCTAGATAAATCAAAACGTCAGACTGGAGTCTGCGCAACTAAACGTCGGCTTTGTAACAGGACTTCGCGGCGTTTCGATGCTTTGTTCGGTTTGCGAAGACATAGGTTAGTGTTGCTGGATTAACAATCTATTTGGGATTTTTAAATGATTAGTAATGAGTGATGGTAATGTCGATTATTAAGTCTGTATCTTTGGGATTTTCAAATGATTATCAGTGATAGCAAGGTTCGTCATTATCTCTCTATCTCTTTCTACAGCGAATGGAAGTCTATTACACAAAATTGGTTTTCTTCAGGCATTTCTTAAGTTACTTTTTAAAAATTAACGAGAAATAATTTTACATCTCTGTTGGATTAAGTTACACTGGCTTTAAGTTTGTGAAATAGATAGGCTTCTTTGCTATATTGCTTCTTTACTTTCGTCTTTCCAATAAGAGTCGGTAATAGATAGATTTCAATAAGATATCTAGTGGAGTTATTAGTTTGTGGCAGTTTAAATTAAATTTCTGCTGAAAAAATGATTCTGTGTATGAAAAATCGATATGATTGTTGATTCGCATACAACATTACATTGTGCATTACACTGCACCGTCACTATCAGAAGCCCATTAGCCGCCGCCGTCTGAATGATCGATGGTAGTCGCTCGACACCAATTCGACGTGTTGCTTATCCACGATTTATGGACTGCTTGCATGAAAACAACCTCTTTAAACGTTTGATACATTTCGTGAACAAAGGCGCCTGGGTACTGGGTTTGTTTGTACAGTTTTATGCATAAGGTGTGAGTTTAAGAAGTAGGATATTTGAAGAATTTTCAAGGGGAAATTGTCAGATTTTGAGGACTTTTGAAATAACTTGTGATCGGAGTATAATAAAGCAAGAAAGCTTGCAGGACATCTGGATGTTTGCAAATTGCCTTTATGACCCTATAAATACGCTGTATTGATAATTTTACAATTCTTTAACTGGCGAAGGCACTATGTAGTTGGTAAACTATATTCTTTTTATGCAAACGTTTAATAATACCTAGGAAATTTCGTTGGTGTGTCACACACAGCTTTATCATACAACCCGAGAATAATCAAAGGCGCCAGTAAAACCTTTGAATCAGATTAATCACTCGATTTCTTCTCATTATGCAATAAGAGGAATAAAACACATGAAACATCCATAAAAAAATCACAAATCCACCACAGCGAAATGTATTTATCAGTCGTTGCATAGATTTTAATTATTTCCCCGCGTCGACATGTCTCAATAACTCATACGGCGATATTGCGGGTGTGAGGTATTGCGCCGGTCGAGGTTCTAATTGGATTCCCCGATGGTTTCCTCTCATCTATATTTCCACGAAAATGTCATCTTCCATCGGATTTTTCCTGTTAACTTTTTTCGTCCAGTCACGATTATTGCTCGTCAGACGAAGGTTCTATGTATAGGAATTTAAATATAATTACATACATACATACATACATACATACATACATACATAACCACACGCCTTTTTCCCAGAAGGGGTAGACAGACGTGCTGCTAGAACACCCACGTTTCGCCTTGTATATTCCGTCCCACGATGTGGTAGGGGGCGAGCCTATCGCCATATCGGGCACAAATTCCTGACTCCGGGCTAATAATGAATAGAAAAATCCAATATCACTTTGCCCGACCCGGGATTCGAACCCGAGACCTCAGCTTTGCAATCATACCGTAGTACCACTACACCACCGAGGCAGTCGAGAGAGAGAGTTTAAATATAATTGGTGTGTTTAACGCTGTATATTTAAGATTTCTGATATTAATTTTCAATAATTCACGCGCGATTTGGCCTTTCTGTTATCAAATTGTCTTTTTATACTACCAGGACAAAGCGACTTTCCACCGGATAGGAAATGTAGTGCTTCTTATCAATCACCTTCACGGAAATTGTTATCGTGGCAGAAGTTGGGGGTATATTTTTATTATTTTTAAAACAATTTCTAAAACGCGTAACATAGTAACGAAATTAATCATCATCATACATTTTAATCACTTCATCCATTCAGACGTAATGGGCAAAAAAACCAGAAAGACAAAACATTGAGATCAATTTCCACACTAGACAAATGTTTCTATGATCAACAAATACTTTTTCGATTGCATGCAATGTAGGGTCCACAGAAGCCTACGACATAAGGTGTTATGTACGAGATAAGTCTATCTTACTGTTAGGTCGAGACAACGTTTTGGAAGCGCTAGAGCCACGCTGTTGTCTTCACTATTCACTTAGTATGAATGGGCAGGCTCGTCCGGGCCGGTACCACTGTCTCACAGGAGATCGACGTGAAGCAACAGCTTCCCTGTCGAGTTTGGTTCGGTAAGTAAGATTGCCGGATGCTCAATACCCCTTTCTTCTTTCCATCCTTTTTCCTTCCCGCTCCCTTCCAGATTTCATGGGTCCGCAACACTTAAATGATCCAAGCGTTATGGATTTTCGTGGACGGCAGTGATCACTTACCATCAGGTAACGTTTCATCTTCATTTGTCGGATCTACTGTAGTATAATAAAGTGTCTCATCCATTTTCTCCATCAGACGCAACACTTTCATCACGAATCTGTGTTCGTCAGCAAGATTACAGTAGTTGAGTTTTGATTTTATGAAGTGTGATGACGATTTCTTTCCCTTACTTATGTCATCAGTATTCGTATATCAGGTATTCGTGTATTATCTTTGACGTAAATCAGTGGTTCTTGCGTCACACGATTATTACGCGCGGCGAATAATCACCAGAATGCGTGATTGAATGAAAGTTTATAACACCTGTGTAAGAGGTAGGCATAATTTTATCTCGACCAGCCGACACTTCAGCGCCAAAACTTATGTGAAGTGCGAACGCTTAACTGTTGCGTTTCGTTCGATTAGTAGAAATGTATATTCTAAAAAATCTTTACATATAATACTATGGATGCACGGTTTTTAAACAACATATAACCGTGCAGTTTTACTAACATCATCATCATAATCAGCCTCAGAAATCCCACTAATAACATATACTCTTCTAAAAGATTGATGTCAATTTATAATATCTCAATATAAGCCCACCTATCTTAAACATAATCCATACAACATCCACTAGTACCTATCTAAAAACCCGAACTCAAAAGCCTAGCATCCACAACCGCAACTAAAAAAAAGCAGTTGTGTTGTCGCTGGCTCCTCACTCAAATTAAAAAGCCGTTGAGACTCTCGTCTCGCGGCTACCGTGCTACACACAACCAGTCGCTGGCAAGTAGCGCGGTGCGGCGCCGGCGCTCGAACGCATTGTTCGTGCTCACGCGCCGCGCGCACCGTCATGTTAACATTACGGTACAATGATACTTGGGAGAGTTTCATATAAATCTGTTCATATTATATGTCCTAGTGTAATAGCTTCCTCTGCAATCGAGGGGTCGATTCAGAGCTGACCACCGCGGGGGAATAGTCCTGAATCCTGAGAGTTTAGTTACAGAACGGACTTTATATTTAGCAATGGTCATTTGGTTTAGGATGAAGATGATAATGCTCTGGCTTCGGGCGGGTGAAGTTATTTAGTAAATAAACCTAAGAGTTCCCACAGTAAGATCATATGTCTTGTGCTGTGGGATCAGAAACTAAATGCTTAATATGATGGGCCGTAAATAACTTGCTATCTATTTAGATATGAATTTACTTTTGAGACTTGTAGATTTAACCAACCACTACAATAGGATGACAATGCATTAAAGATACTTCTGAGTGTGTGCATAGAAATAAGCAATGGAAACCTATTGACCTCACTGACAAAACTGCTCGTTGATAGCAATTCGACCAAACCGATTTATCAATTAGGGTATAGTTCAGTATTTAAGCCGACGGAATCCGCAAATTTGAAAGGTATTTCGGTCGGTTTTGGATTGGGTGGGAAAGTAGACTATCAGTCAAATTCAAAGTTTAATTGACATGTAATTAACTAATTATCACTTAATTAATGTGCTGTATCAGCCGATATCTCATCACTGCTGAGCACGAGACTTCGTTACAACTGAAAATTCAATCAAGAAGAGCTAAGACATAGTCCATCACGCTGGTCTAGTGCTGATGGACAGACTTCACATACCATAGACATTCTTGTTTAAGTCTATGGTATGCAAGTTTCCTGGCGATGTTTTTCTTCACTGCATACGTGATCACATTGAATTGAAATATTTAAAATTAGAACGCATAAACTGAATGACTGCCGACAATTTGATATTTGAAATTGGAACGCATGTACTACATAGCTGCCATCAGCACAGTATTTGCAATCCATTACTCTTTTTCATGACATTTGTAGACGGTATCACGCACCACAGCGTCAGTGGACGCGTGTGAACAACGCGCTGTAGTGTGACAAGACGGAGACCTGTCAATCCTGTCCTGCCACTGAACTGACGGGTCCTGTGACGTCACAACACTCGCTCATGCTGCGTTTATGTGCAGTGTTTCTGTCTTATAGCGGTATCCTTACATGAATCATTAAGAGCTGTTTCGTTAAAGGTTCTTTGTTAATAATAAACTTTGTGCGCGTACCAACAATTAACCTAATATATTCAGATTTTATATAGGTGAAAACAGTAACAGTGTGTTCAATTTTAAGCAATCAGATGAACATAATTTACACAACACTTAAAAATATCTTTATCTGTTGTAATTTCTCTCCCGTTATTATCTGTTTTCATCGATAAAGATTCCGGATTAAGGCGAAATCCCGCCCACTCGTCAGCTACTTTAAAAGAAAATAATGGAACATTAAAATCGCCTGCCAACCGCTTGATAAATTAAAGGTGTAATTTTGTTTATCATCCGAATAAATCTAAATATAAACTTGGATGGAAACTTCCTCGAATTACCGTTTGGAGGGTTAACTTTGATACGGTCTGCGTTGGGACATTTTGATCTCCCACTCACTGAAGTTGGGGTTAGTTCCAACCAGTTAAACAACTTTCTGTTTGACTTGGAAAAGAACAAAGTGGCAAGGAGAGTGTTGGGAGACGCAACACGTCTTGGAAGATAGTTTTAAGTTTGTCCAAGTTTAACTGTAAATCCTTATTTATATGAATTTATAATATTTGTTTTGTTGTGTTTATTTAAAAGAGCGAGGGACTCTGTGTTAGAGAAAAAGGGTTTTTTGAAATTTAAGTTCATACTGGCTCAATATGAATAGATAAAAATGTATTTTGATAAGCTAGTGAACTACCTGCTGTGATTTCTGTTATTCTAGTCAAATCCGGGTAATTTACTTATGTTTCAAGTTATGTAAAAAATCTTAGTTACGCTGGATTCCCCGAGCTTTCAGTGATATAGTGCTCTCGGTTCTATTCCACCACTTTGCCTATGGCTTGCTACAATCTAGTAGAGATCTTATATTTCTTCTTTTGTTTTGTTTAACTACAAGTCTACTGTTGAGCCTGCCAAAAATATATGATTAATAGTACCTTCAGTTATTTAAATAAACAAATTTCATAAATACGCCTAAAAGTCACATACATAGTCCTGAATCTACACTATGATCGAATCTGCTGCCGTGGATATCAGAAACTATGAGAAACCTTTCGATCTCACAAACACGCAGACCCAAAACAAACACCTGTGATTCATACAAACATTTGCATCGGTGCTGGAATCGAACCCGCGGCCTCTCGTTTCGCAGCCAGCTTCTAACCAACTGCGCCACGGAGGTTGTCAAATCCATCCCTTGAGTAACTTTTCAGGTTAAACCATCCATAATGGTTTCTTGGTTCGGTTTTATATCAATGTTCAATCATTGAGTTCGGACTGCAAAGCATTTTAATTTGAAATTATCGTCGACGCATTAAGTTAATGGCGGGCAGATCGATTAGCGACGTCTTGTTTACTCGCAAAATGAACGTTATTAATTGATTTATAATTATTTACGCGTACACCGCGGACTGAGGCTTCATGATTGGTTCTCGGATTTACATACATTGTTTGTTGTTGCGTTGGTAATGTTTTTTTAATTATGGCGTAATTGTTTATGCCGACTGTGAACGGGGAGGTCTCTGGTATGATCCCCACTACTTTTGTTTTTACTATTTTTTTTGACCTGCAGACAATAATTTCGGTTCTATGTGGAGCAGGACCAAAATGGCGCTCGTAGTTTCTAATGCAAAACATTCCTTTGTTTACTTACATAAAAGTGCCTTTAAGAAATTGAAAATGATATCCAATTAGCAACAAAATCTCCAGCTTTGGTAAACGTTCTTCTGAAATTCATCAATCTTGTCATCCCGCTCGTGTTAGTCATATAGACCTATTATATATTTACTTATAGGTACAATTAACCATTATGCCATTCTATAATTAAATAATGATTCAAGTTTACGTAAAAAGTAACGTTCAATAACAAAACCTGCATTATCTTTGCAAATGCACGTCGAAGTGTATTTTCCTCAACAAATTCTACGTAAATATGACGGACGATTTTAACTGGCTAATCGGCTCTGCTCACCGCAATTTCCGAGTCATTGTGATAAAAAAACAATAGTTACGCGTATTGGGAACTGACAATTGTTTTTATGTTAGACGGGGACTTTTAAATTTACAATAGTAAAAATGCTTTTTATAGGCTCAAGAATTATTTTAATGTTCGGTAGAATCTTAATGTCTAATTTGAAAGGTTTCCTATACATGAAAAAATTTACCGAATCGAATATGTTATATGCGCTTGTATCTAAATTCTGACTATAATAATAACAATATATATAATAAGCTGTGGAATTGTTTGCCGTCACACGTGTTTCCTCCTTCCTATAATCCTGGGTCCTTCCGCCGCAGTGTGAAGAAGCATCTCAGCAGGCCGGCATAATTGTGCCGAATAGCATGGGACCGCCGTCTGATGCCATTCGATACTCTGTCTGGACGGCATTTGCGCTTACCATCAGGTGCAGTGCAGTCGTTACGCCGTGCCAGTGTAAAAAAGAAAAAAAAGAAATGTAATCAGCGTAGGAATAATTGTATTGACGGGGAATAGAATCCTACACTCTCTAGTACTATACCAAACTTTAGTACCGGTGTCATGCTTAAATTTAGACAGCCCTTTAAAGTAGGCAAAGGCAATCATTTTATTGTAAAAAAAATCCAGCTGACGTCACAAATTTCCTCCATCTTCCAAGCCATAATAGCAGATACCATGAAAGTTGACAGACCTTGTCCACTGTCGGAAACATAAAGAAACTAATCGCAGCAATTCTGACGCTCACCGAAGTTCCGGTTAAGCTAATTGTATTATCCGGGAGATAATAATTAATCAATACGCAATCATAATCAAGCTCAGCTGTTTATTGCGATTGCAGACATTGAAATAAAAATAATTCTTACGGATTTATCGCGAATTTGATTGAATTTTTTAATTTCCCGACGTTTCGACTTAACTTTAACTTTACACTTTTCGTGGTCACAGTGCGGACTAAATCTAAGAAACGATTTTCAAAGACATTAATGTGATTGGTGTAAAAACCCTAGATGACGTCACAAATATCCGCCATCTTTCAGGCCATTTAACAGACACCATGGAAGCTGACAGGCCTTGTCCACTGTCAGAAACATTAAGGAACTAATCGCGTAGTGATGTAATGCCGGGCCGTGAACGCGCTGATGATCGTAGCGGATGCTGTAATACAGTAAAGAAACAATAATGTCAAAGTCATTAGCATAAATAATGTGACAGCGGAGTTTTTATACGTATTGTCTTGGCGTGGTTGGTTCTGTATGTGTTAATTTACTTGCGTATATTTATGAAATGCTAGCGCCACGCTCTGACTTGTGTTTCAGTTACCTTGGAGAACTGTAGTCGGTACTGTAAGGGAGTTTCACAGAGATTCGTCGGGAATATCGTTATGTTTCGTTCAATGACATTGCTGGAAAACCAAACCCCCTTTTTCCTTCTATCCTTTTTGCTTCTCCTTCTCCTCCCTGGCTGTGATCATCCAAATATCGTAGATGATCATGGTCGACGTCATCACATACAATAAGGTTATCTTTTACGATGACTACGCAGAGAAAGATCGAACAGATCACTATTAGCTCTTCAATACCGGATATTTTGCTCAGTAACAAAGAAAATCCTTAAGCTTTAGTCAAAACAAAAATACTAATTGTCTTTATTACTAAATGAGTATTAAAACGCAAATGGTTTTTCCAAACATTCAGCGAACCACAATATATCTGATGACATTTGTTTTTTAATTTTAATTCGAGTCGAATTGTGTCGTAGGTTTTGCTTCATTAGTGTTATCGCATATTGTACTTTAAATTGTGAAGTATAAAGTTGATTCTACATTGCAAGTTTTCAATTAATTTAGTCGACCCATACGATAATACGAATAATCCGTTGCGAATGCATCTATTATGGTTTCATTTGCATCATTGATTAAATTAATATAAAATAATTTAATAAAGAGATATTTTATGTTTCATTCTGCGAACTACTTTTTGTGTAATTTTCGATATAATAAATAAATACATCCAACAGTCACATACCTACATAGTTCTGACTCCACACTAAGATCGAGTCTTATATCGCGGCCTCTCGTTTCTCAGCCGGCGTTCAACCAACTGCGTCACAGAGGCTGTCAATGACATTACCTGAGATTTCAACTAGACTCAAAATAGTAGATGGACATTGAGTCATTTTTTTTACGTTTTTAAACTAAAACAATGTAATTAAAATCAACCTGATAATAACTAGGTTTCCGTCTTTTAATCCTCGTAAGATCCTTTTGCTACCAATTACCGTATTTTATGGCATTTGTATTAAACTAACCTTACAAAAATCTCCCTTTCCGAAATCTGTTCAACGAGTGGTTCCATCATTATGCGGTACTTAACCTATTTCCTTACTTCCAGGACCATCATTATTATTATTCAATAGCCGAATGCACAATTCCCCTTTCAGAAATCATAACCTATGACGAAAGGTTCCAAGGTATAATTGGATGTACATGTTTGGCCTATTTCCTTCAGCACTCACCAAAACTATTATTTTCCAATAACCATACGCACGGTGGAATGTCTACGCTGAACGCTCTGGTAAAAGCGTCGTCACATCAACCGCTAATCTTTGTGTTTAGGGATGGACATTTGACCTACTTTCTGTAATTGTAGGTATTCGACCTTTAAGAGTGTGGCTTCAGAGGAATTGTTATGATTATTAGTGCTTGCTTTTATGTTTTTGTTTTGGTCAAGAATTGTTGAAGTAAAACTGGGTTGACAGTTTGGTTGGGAAGCGTTCTTTAATTTAAGCGAATATGTTCAAGAATGTATCAGATTTTCCTAATCTATTACATCTATTTTGAGAACATCTAGCTCTTATTAATATCACTATAGTTGCTCCAAGCCACGTTCGACAGCGGTATGCATTTTTTTGGAGTCATATGCTGAAGCTCAGTGAGTCTTGAAATATCTTTTTTTGTATAAAATAGGTCTGGCAAACGAGCAAACAGGTCATCTGATGATAAGCGATCACTGTTGCCCATGAACATCTACAGCGCTTGGATCATAAATGTGCTACCGACCCATGGAATTGGGAGGCGGCGCGAAGGAAAAAGGATGGGCGGTTAAGTTGTATGTGGCATCCGGCAATCTGAATGACCGAACGAAACGCCACAGAAAAGCTGTCGATTTCCTGTGAGACAGTGGTACCGCCCTGGACGAGCATGCCTATTCGTGCTGAGTCATGACTGACTAATGAGTGGCTCTACCGCTTCAATGAAATATCTAACTTGTCTGTAACCCGCATCGAGAATAATCAAATACAAACACTCACCAAGTAGTCACTTGAACGCACCCCATAGCTTTTCTCGTCAGGCAGACAGAAATATTCCGAATTGATGCTAAAAGGCTTTCGTTTTTCCATTTTCGATCCAAAATCTTGGTAATAATTTATATAATGTACGTCATGTAATCTACCAACAAGGCGACGCGCACAACCTGCGCTTTACCCAAGCATAGCGATAAGCTACGTCGAGGAGCGCATATTTCCACGCGTTCCGATTTGGCAATTATTTCACCGAGCGTACACGGTAAATATACGTTGACGTGTTCCGAAAATACACAGGGTCGAGGCACTTTTGAGAATATCACGTAAACTGACATAATGTTAAACTGCTTGCATCTAGATGGGTAGAGATTTTGAGTTGTTCGAGTGATGAGATTTATGAACGTGGATGTGAGAAAGTGTTATGTGAGATCGACAAAGTGGAGATTTACAGAGTAGGTGGAGGCGTTTGTGGAATACAGGTGTGACATTAATTAGGTTGCCATGAAACAGATGAAAGAAAAGTATTTCCTTTATTAGTTTATAGCACAAAAGAATGTGTGTATTGATAGTCAGTCACCACGCACTATAACGGTGAAGGAAAGCATAATGAGGAAACCTCCATACCATAGCGATTTGCAAGAATTTCTATGCACTGATATTCTTTCGACTGCAGAGGAGGCTCGTGCCCTGTAGTCGGCTGATACAGTACACTACAAAAGAACTTTGCTGCCAATGGACTGCCGATACTTAGATTCATTATAAATGGTCTTTGTTGATTTTATACAGCCCCCTAATAGATTATCGTTTTAGGTCTTAAGTTTTATTGAACCATTCCATTTCCGATTCAATTCGATTCTAACCAATTTCCAAGTAATCTCCACTCCTCATTACATTTTGACCAGGTGTCCTTTAACGGTTCTAACTGCGAAGGAGCATAAGTAAGAGGTGTGATGGCGGTTAACCGCTTTCAATCTTACGAATACGACACACGGCAACCCTACACCACGCGACTGTATCGGGTTGTACTCGCGACGGTAATTTAAGATTTTCTCATTCAATTTTCGGTCGAAACCGCCGGTGCATCGCTAGGGTTGATAGTTTTGTATTATTTTTATGTTTTTATTCAAACACAGATCGTGAAGTTATATTTATTCTTTTAATACATTAATTAACTCAATAATCACACTCATGGAAGTCACAAAGTGGCAACTAGTCTTTTTTGGTTATTAGGAAGTATAAGGGACTTTTTGTTGTCAGAAAACCCAGACCAGAATCAAATATTTGTAGGCTACGCAATTATTTGTCTCGGCGTATGAATTTAAGTTTGAGGTCTCGAGTTTACTTAAGCTAATGTTTTTTTTTTCTTTACAGGTATGTTAATTTTCACAATCGAGCTCCAGTTATCTCATGAATACATTGGTAAGTCGAAAAATTTAAAATAATACTATTAGCAAGTTTATGGCTGAATTTGGTATAGTATTCTTAATTTAAAGTAATATATTACATACAATTCACATATTTTAGAGATCCTTACTACTTAAGATATATCTACTTAACTGTACAAGTATATACGAGTAGTCGATTCACATGGTCTTTTACATAAAAATAAACTGTTTCCGTGTTTCGCGTGGATTTAAACAGCTATTAATTTAATGTATTAGGAAAATGGCAATTCCTTGGTTGCCAAATACACTTTTTACCCAGTAATTGTTCCATTTAACCGGCCAAAAGCCATTTCCCAAAACCGCAGAGTTGTGTCATCGCGAAAATTGCTTGTTAATCAGTTTCAATTCAAGAGGGTGTTGGGCGCCAAGAGACACCCACTGTAAGACGCCCACGGCAACACTATCCGCCCACACGGATAATACGCGTCATAGTTCCACTTCTTGTATGGCTTTTCACGCGAATGTGACGTGGGTTGTTTTTCTGACGTATGCGTGAAATAAAAGAAAATTAGGAGACTTTTGGCGTTGATGAGTTTCTTGCGTCTGTTTTCTTTATAGCAGTAATGGTAAAAGCCGTGGTAATTTTAACGACTAACGGCCTTATTCATAGACAGCTTTAAAACTTATTTAAGTTATCAAATGTTTTGTCCCTGTCGAACGAATTTCGAATTCAGTTTGAGTGAAGAAGACAAAGCATTCGACAGCTAGGTTTTAAAACTGTCTATGAATAAGACCGTACAAATATTGTGACAACTATATATTGACTTTTTATAACTGATTTTATTTTTATCCTTTATGTTTTATTCTTTTTAGAATTTCTTTACGTCCTAAAGGCTAAGCGGCTAGGCGGATATTGGTTTTAAGGATGTCGTTAATGACGTCTACTTTAAGGTTTTAGACACTAACGTTTTGGTCCTAAATACGTGTCATTAACATGCTACGTGAATGTGATGCGAGAAAAACTGTTTTTGGGTCAAACGCGAGACAATTATCGCGTTTCTTATTGAGGACTGAGAAGCCTTTCTTGATGAGCACAAAAATAAATCAGGCTTTAATGTTGGTCAAAATATGTAGATCAGTGGAAAATAATCATTTTGGTGGTTTACTTCGCTCACAAAACAGGCATTACAGTAATATGCTGGCACTATCACATTATGTGTAACTGTTGGTCATTATTTTATTTAACTCCTTTTTTAATGCTGGTAACGGCGAGACGAGCATATTATTCGCCCGATGGTAAACGATATGGTTCGGTTTTGCTACTGTCCATGGTAAAAAGCTCATAGACAGTAGCAAAACTAAACAACACCATGAATTACAAATACTTGGCACTCCACTGCGCTCGCCATCCTGAGACATAAGTTGTTAAGTCTCATGATGTCTAGTAGTTATCCTGGCTACAATATCCTTCTAACCGGAACACAACAATGCGTTTACATTGCTGTTTGGCGGGAGAAATAGACATTGCGGGGGTACCTACCCAGGGTCTCTCATATATAAAAGATCTACTACTAGTCCTGCTTGGTTAGTGCCAAAATATAAAGAAATTGATTTTTTTTCTGTAGAAAAAAAACAACGACATTCATTATTATCTAACAAAAAGTGAATAAATGATATTTTGTCATAAATATTGAGTTAAAACGTTAAATTAATTTGCAACTCATTATTACGCGTTCAGTTTGTTTTGAATTAAATTAATTCTACGCATGGATCAACATTAAGAGTGTTTATTAGTGTTAATCGCTGTTTTATTTGTACCGTTTAATTGAAAGTTCAGTAAATAATTATTATTTTGCGAATCATTGCACACAATTGATTTAATTTGAATATAACGGTGCAAATTGTTAAATACTTTCTTTTTCGCAGACAACTGTGTAAAAGTTCAGAAATAGCAAAAACGAAAATATTTTAAGTTGTCCTTCAAAGTAAATCTATTTGAGAAAATTGTCGCCGGAATTGCGCAGATTATTCATTAAACACAAAACAATGTTTACAATATAAATGTCGCCGAAAATATGGTCTATATTTTGTCGTCATAACATTCCCTGTTCAAATAATTTCACTTCTAAATGCCAAAACGAGTTCAGAGCGTTGAACTATTCAATACAATTATTAATAAAACAACATTACCTGGAAATTCTAAAATTGGCCTTCAATAACATCGAAACGCGTAAACAATTTATATGAACTAAGTACGCTATATTAATTCTAGCGGTGCCCAAAATTGTTCTACTTGTAAGGAAGAAAAATCTAAATCTAATCGTCTAATTGTTAGACAAATGAAAAAGATTTCCTAGCAAAAAACATAATGAACCAATTAAAAATGCCAGGTGTTTTCATATTTGAACTTATTTTTACAAGTTTTATTTATGTTATCTTGATTTTTAAGATTATCTATGGCATGTAAAGTCCGCCAAATCGCACGAGGCCAGCGTGGTGGACTATATGGCCTAACCACTCTCAATCGTACACTCGATTGTAGAGTAGGCCCGTGCCCTGCTGTGGGACGTATATGAGCTGTTACAATACAATTTATCTTGCCGATATCTGTAGATATCAATTCAATCTTGGAAGCAAAATTAGAACAACTTCCTGAAATTCGATTATTGTTAATGGCATCACAATTTTCATTACGTTACAACTTGACGGGTGAAAAATCAAACTATCACCTATTTCTACTCCGTCGGGTTATACTCGTAATACCTTTTACAGTTTTATCAGTCGATTAAAAAACCCGAACACAGATTCAGCTCCTACAAGACCACAACGCGTAATTCTGTATCAGCTCATATACGTCCCATTGCTGGGCACGGGCCTCTTCTACAATCGAGAGTACGATTGAGAGTGGTTACGACATATAGTACACTACGCTGGCTTAGTGCGGGTTGACGGACTTTTACATACCATAGAAATTTATATCAATCGCTATGGTATGCAGGTTTCCTCACGATGTTTTCCTTCACCGTTAAAGTGCGTGGTGATTGACTATGAACGCGTAATTGAGCGTAATTAAATGTGTGTACTGTATAATTTGATGGGAGGAATCGTGTCAGAAGGAGAGCTGGCGCCGGCCGCCCACGCGCCACGTCTTCCCCGAGATAGCCTTAGCACCGCGCGGCCTCGAAAACTGTTGCTGGGGAAAAGATATTTTTGGCGTGGATAGAAAGGTAACAAGCTTTAAGATGTGACAATACTCCACGAATGCTTCGCTCTTAGGCATCATTGATAATTTGATTTCTTAGTTCATTGCTTCAATTTGTCTTGAGATTTTGTTTTGAAAAAAATTGCGGGTTGGGCATTGGATAGTTGTAAAAATATAGTATGAATGAGACTACGTTTCTACTGGGAAAATATTGCTTTCTTTTAATATCCCTTCAGTTATCCTAGCCGTTGCCTTGGTTCACCTTTCTGCTTAATCTCCTTAGTTTCGTTCAGTCTTTAGCATTCTTGATTTTAAGTTCTCAAAAAGATTTCTATATCATATTATTTATTTTACTTTGAATGTATTTTTACAAGAAATAGTGGAATGAATAAACTTTGTTCAGATGTTTATTGTCATTTGTTACATTTATTGGCATAGGTCGCGTTCGCAATTAATAAATATAAAAGAAATGGACATTCGAACAGTTGAGTAAATACTGTGATGTTAACGATTCTCTGAATAAACACGTAAGTTGACAACAAAGGTCTTAAATATATTAAATAAATAAAATTAAATATATTAAAAATATTATTACTGTCTCCGCATTGGTGTAGTGGTAGCGTATTACATCTGTAAAGTGGTGAGCCCCTTGGGTTCAAATCTAAAGTTAGGCAGTTTACTTTTTATAAGTTTTAAATTTGAAATATCGCACGAGGTGCCTGAGATTTAGGGATGGCATGGCGATAACCTCACCCCCTACAAAATCCTGGAATGGACTATCACAACTGTCTAACCTGTCGGGGTGTGTAAGTGAGCTTATGTGTTTACATAAACAAGATAATTTTGTAGCCCTCTCCTACATAAAAAGTACAGAAATAACTTCAAAAAATACAAAAACTGCGCATTTCGCGGCCACACGCGTGCCGCGCCCAGGCCATTGTTGCGTAGATAAGGTAAATATGATTTTTCCAGCATCTGTTGCCTTTTATCAAAGCGTTTTTCCGTCTGCTCTCGTTTGCGCGCAGTTTGCCAGCGGTACAGTATCCGGGCGTGTTTTTCTCCCGCTTTTCCAATTTTTCGCCTGTTTTTCTTTGTGTTGGTGACGTTGAAACGTCCTTCTCGGTTTTTGTTTAGTGGAATTGTTAGAGTACTGTACTCGTAGTGTGGCGGCTGAATTGACAGTATTTTACAAGAGGTTAATACCGACATACGGTTTCATTTTCTGTAGTGTTCCACCGAAACTAGTTTTTCAGCCGAAACCGGAAACGAAATTTATTTAAAATTACGTTTATTTACTAAAATTCACTGTTTTATTTACATTTATTTAATAAATTTATTTAGTTTATTAAATAGTTTTAATAAGTTTCGGTTTCGGTTTCGGCTGAAAAACTAGTTTAGGTTGGACACTAATTTTCTGTTCAATACAGTCTTCAAAGATGAGAAAATATTTGACCAATCATATGTGGTACAACTGTGCCACCAAAGCAGTCACGGTATGATTGCAAAGCGGAGGTCTCGAGTTCGAATCCCGGGTCTGGCATAGTGATATTGGATTTTTCTATTCATTATCAGCCCGGAGTAGGCTTGCCCCCTATTGTGGTAGGGTGTGTCGACATCCCACGATGTGTCGTGGGACGAAACATACAAGGCGAAATGTGGGTGTCCTGGTTGCCCCTCTGCCTACATATTCTGGGAAGAAGGCGTAAGTTTATGTATGTTTGTAATCATATATCTCCGTGCAGGAATCAAACCCGCGGTCTCTCGTTTCACGTGCAGTTCTGAACCTATAGCGCCATGAAGGCTATCATGAATCAAAGCTAATGCGGAATTACATACATTATAGTAATTTTCATAAAAAAATTAGTAAACAAAAGTCAGAACAACATACAGGAAGTAAAATAACACATCAAAGCCATTCCACGTCACACGTTCTAGGGATGTTAATGTAGTCATGGGGTGTTATTCGGCAACAAGTGGGTCGCAGGCCACCCCCACCCCCTGTATAATCAACGGCCCTGAATCGTCACTGTAATCACGTCACCCGTCTTGCGTTTGATAAATTATTTTGTTCATTGTCCAGATAGGGAAAATCAAATGGAAAAATAATGTAGATACGTTGTTTGTGGCGTAAAAAGGTTTGTAAAAGTAAAAATAAAGATTGATTGCCTAGTCGGATAGTAACTAAAACGGGAAATTTTATTATACGATTTGATTTATCATTATTCATTTTCCATCTTTAACCACTTGAGACACTGCTATAAATAAACCACTTCAACGATTCTCATAAGGATCAGTTGAAAGTGGTCCGAATAAAAAAATCACAAGTGGCTTTTTACATATTTTCAATCAGAAAAAAAATGCAACTTTGATTGTTTTCATAGGTTTTTATTGCATATTTTTCCTTCTTTCTAAATGCCTTTTTTTGGCTTTCGTATAAAGTATCGTGATTTTTGAGACGTAGGAATTACCCACGAAAATTTCAAAGAACTTTCAAACAAATTACAGATCTGTTACCTCAAGGTGATATCATCATGTCTTACAATATCTTTAGGAATCATAGGTGTGCCCTGCTCAATTACCCATCCGTTCCATCCCATAGACATCAATTGCGACCGTGACAGGCGCCAGGCTCCGGTCTCTTGTTAATGACAATGCGTTTGTAGGCCCTTCGACACCACTATAAAAGAAATTGCTTTTCAAATAAAAAAAATAATAAAAATACTTAAAAAAAAGATACGGCGTGTAATCATATGATTTTCATTTTCTTACGACATTTTTTGTATCTTCAACGTAGGTTTTTTATTTTATTTTTTTGTGTTATTTAATATTTTGGCTCCTATAATCACGCAATTATAAACTCATTGTCCTTTCTACTTTCAAAATCTCTTCTGATAAAAAATTTACTTAACATATAGACGCAAAACCGCATATCATTTCCTTAGTATACAGAAAGTGACCCTTAAAGTCTTTATGCATCCGTTCCGCCAACCCATCGACATCAAACACGCGACCGTGACAGTCAGGCGCCAGTCTAGAATCTAGACTCAAATACCGTGCCTAGTGCTTATGGACAATGGCGTGTGGTCGTTACCAACTTCACGCGTCGCGAGTGCGATTTCTCTGAATGGCAACATTACACCCGCGACATGGGTAACTGTGAAACGGGTTCGAATACGGCTTATGGTTTTGTTTTGATTGTTGTTGTGGGGTATCCTGGCCGAGATACACTGGTTTCTATGTTGGTGATATACAGGGTATATCAAGACTGCTACCGAAAATAAAGCCAGGTGGTAGTTTTAGTGACTTTAGACACAATGCAACTAAATTAAAAAGAAAAAAAGGCTGGTAAATACATACATTTTCCAAAAAAAATTGAGTACACACTCTTATTTTAAAGACGCTATAGTACGCCAGGCTTAAAATTATAATTTTAACTATGGATTTACCACCCAAACACAATGATATTCAAAATATTACATAAAAAGTCGTCGCGATTTTTGCAAATTTTTTTGTTGCATCGTGTCTGTAGTCACTAAAACTACTACCTGACTTCGTTTTCGGTAACAGTCTTGTAGTATACCTTGTATATGTTTGAATCTCGGGGATGGTCAGTTTTAGTAGAGGTTGATTCATTTAATTGCCACGTATAGTCCTTAGTCTTCACTCCACAGGCAGATATCAAGTCTTTTCCGTGGCGAAAGATCATTTCGGTCAAGATTGTTAGGATTAAAAACTCAAAAGTGAGTAGTCCTTACAAGTGATTTAAAAATTCTGTTAGTAAATTCCTTATTAATAATAAACTCGGATAAGCGAAGGATTAACTTTAGTCCTAGGTTTGTGAATTGACTCGATTATTTTGAATTGCGAGGTATTCACGGCTTTATTGATAAACACGGAATTGTATGGAAGGCTAGGCAACCATCGTTTTGTAGTTGCATGATTCAGTACTATAGTCAAATTAATAGCCAAAATAACCGAGTCAACTCTAAAGCCTTGGACTAAAGTTAATCCTTCGCTAATCCGAGTTTATTAATAACAGCCTAAGAGATTTTATCTTGTGATTGTAAGATTCATGGAATTAAAGGGTAAGAACGATAAATGATAACTAATTAGCAAGTTCCAGGGAGATGAAAATCCTGTAAGCAAAATAACGAACTCCTCGAGGAAAATACGTGATATCGTCAATCTTAGTAATTGCCATTTGACAATGGCAGGAGTCGTTGCATTGTTCCGAAACAGTTGACTTGATTAAAAACGTTGAGTACAGTTACTTAAATTCCAACATTATTTTAAAGCATTCGGTACAAATATGAAAATATAAGAAGATATTTAGGCTCGTCATTGATTTTTCTCCCCTGTAGTGCCATGTCCACAACTCAAGACATGCATCATGTGTTGTTTACGGATATGACTGTAAGTTGTATTTTAACGCTGGATAGAGCAACAATCTTCACATCTTCTATAGATAAGAAAGCGTAAAAAAAGGTTTACAGGTTTCCTCTCGATATTTTCCCTTACCTTTATAGTGTGTGGTGATTGACTATGAATACACACATAACTCCGAAAAATTAGAGATGTGCCCTGGTATTTAAACCCGCGACCAACGTTGAAAATGTTGGCAGGTGCATCTGGTCCATTACCAAGAGGCCACCACTCCGCACTATTTCAAATTAATAGGTATAATATTTTATTTTCCACATTGTCCCATAGATGCTTAATGTAAATTACGCAGGCAATTTTGTTGTCGGAATATTTGTTTTCGTTACGAGCGCAACCCTAACATTTCACACAACGCTGTACATTACGGGGTTATTGTGATAAATAACTCGTGATGGGCGTACGTGAGCCGCGTTATGTATTGCCTTTGCCGAGTTGACATACACTGCTTTACTTGTAAGTAGTAAGGGTAATAATTTGGCACGATTTGCATATTTACATAATTCAGTAATTTTCGCTACATTTTTTGTTAAAGTTTATGTAAATCGGTTGGCAGGTGTCTTCTTTTTCGGATTCACATTTTCACAAACTATCTCAGTATTTTATTTTATGACAAACCAATTTATCAGGATTTTAATTTATGCTAGAAAAATAACCAGACCTGGGAATGAAACAATGATCTTTGTAATCCACAGTCTATTTCCTACGCTCCGGGAGCACTGAAACGACAAATGTATACTTTGTTGTGGTAAATAATTATTCATCGGAACTCGTCATTTCAATTTCTTCCGATACGTCAAACCGAGGGAATTGTTTTTCCGATTGTGTAAGCAATAAATGCATTATTAATGAAGTTGTTTTTAGAGCTCCGTCCTAGAAAGGTAAAAACGGAACCTTTATGCGACCACTTGGTTTGTCTGTTTGTCTGCCTGCCAGGGAAAGCTTTGGGGTACACATTTACAATTGACAAAGAGACTGGATGGATTTTGAGAATACTAAAGTTCATATATTGTAATTACAGGAATCAAGTTGGATGATATCCGATTATTTTTTGGAGATTACCTCAATGACATATATGTCTATGTATGTATGTATGTATACAGTAGTAGAACATCCAATTTTTTTTTTTCGTCTAATATAATTTGAAATCTGGCTTATAAAAGTGCCAACCCGTGTTGTGTTAGCTGGATAGTATCTATTAATACAATAACTATATGGTACAGACCCCTAGATGCGCTTCTCCTATTCGCATTTGATTTTTTTTTATTATACGCATTATACTATAAAAACAGCCTATCGAAGCCCGACATCCGTATCTGTTAATTAACAAAAACTCATTATATTCGCTGAAATTGTTTTGTAAACCTGCGTCAAAAATTAACATCAAGGGCGCACTTTGCTTAACGCTTCTGTAATGAGTTTAATGTCTTTTTTTGGTTATTATAAAAAATATTAATGCGAAGGTTTTTGTGCGTAGTAATGTGTAAACGTTTTTGTATTTTCCCGGACTGTGATAGGACACGTTGGTGGAAAAACCGCAATAGCAACCTACGCACTTCATTTTCGACTTTAGTTTGTAAATATCCGGTTAAATAAAACGATGTCATAGCTGTGCACTTAAAACTTACTATTAGATGTATATACTCGTACCTCCAACACGCAATAGGCTAGCGTAGTGGACTATATGGCCTAACCCCTCTCAATTACACTCATGATTGTAGAGGAGATCGCTGTGCTGCAGTGGGACGTATGTATATGAGCTGATACAGAGATCGTATATATAGGTATATCGTTATGCCGTGCCAAGATAAAAAAAAAAACTAAATGGCGATTTTAAATACGTCTATTGCAATATTGAAAATAAACATATGAATGAAGATTTTGTTATTCCCAACGAATGTTTAATACTCCAACGAGAACATATCCAATCTCGGACAGAATCACGCCATCGACATCGCAGTGGAATTCACACTCGTAATTTCTTACCAATCCGATCTCGTACGGTGAAGTATGGTCATTCTTTCCTACATCGCACGTGCTAAATTCGATCAATTTCTTGTTTCACTCGTTTTCTTTAAAGGATTATGAAGATGTTTTAATAATAGTAATGAGGCAGAAAAGTAGTTTTATTATTCGCTTCTTATTACACTTTAGGACGGAAATAAGCTTGGTGAACCTGAACTGTAGAGCACAAACTATACTTCTGCCTACACCATTGTGTTTACAGGCGTAATCTCATATTTTTTATAAAATAAATTCATGCCATAGTCGTTGCTATCAGCAGGTACGGGAGAAAAAACATTCAGAAATTTCTAAATATTTGCGTCAGTCCGAGTTATATAGCCGACTCTTAATCAACTGCACCACGAAGGCATTAATTATCAATATATCTTCAAAAACCCTGATATTAATCCAATTCTATACCTTTCAAACAATCAATGACACTAGCATTATCATTAGCACTCAGCAGTCGATACCTAGGACCTAGGTAATCATAGTGCGTCGCTCGCGAGCGGCGGTTAATATTGGCTCAACTGCGGGAGCGTAGTGCGAACCTAATGTCGTTTTGGTTTCCAATCGAATCCATCAGGCAAAGGAAGTCCACTGCTGAACATAGGCCTCTCCCAATGATTTCCACAGTGACGTGTTGGAGGCAGCCTGCATCCAGCGACGTCCCGCGACCTTTACCAGGTCGTCTGACCAAATAGCGGGTAGACGTCCCAAGATGCACTTTGGTTTGTGATGTCTCAAACGAATTGCGTGGTTTAGAATTAGCGCTGATTATCATCATATAGTAGGAACGAAATAAGCCCACTAAACTGTGAACTTAGTAGGACTTCAGCGGTTTAAAAATCGAATTGTTCACCTCGAGTTCACGACAAATCTGTGTCACTAGACTCAGCAATCGGCATGATTATCGTAAGTCATAGCTTGACTGTTCAATCCACCTCGGCGCGAACCAAAAGGTTCTCCAATTCTTTTTTCTGCCGCACAGCCAAGCTGCGGAAAGGTTTGCCATCACACGTGTTCCCTCCTTCCTATAATCCTGGGTCCTTCCGCTGTAGCGTGAAGAGGCATCTCAGCGGGCTGGCATGATTTTATCGAATGGTATGAGAGTGCCGTCTGGCATAGGATGCCATGGGATGCCATAGGATACTCTGTCTGGACGGCATTAGCACTTACCATCAGATGCAATGCAGTCACTGTGCCGTGCCAGAATATAAAAAAAGTCAGCTAGGTGATCAAAGTGCGTAAGCTCATCGCGAGTAGCGGTAATATTGACTCGAATGTGGGAGCGCAGTAAGACACTAATGTTGTTTTAGTTTGTGCCATTTACATACAACGGGCTAATATAGGCACATTCCAGGCTTATCCCCTTCCTACCCCTTTCGATTTTATATGGGGGATGGATTTGAGTTTCCTTTTAGGTATAGGTTTTGATTTAGTCGCGGATTGTTATTGTAAACTGTTTTATAATGGTCAGGTAATTTTACGAGGAATTTAGTGTTTTTGATTTGAAAAGTGAAAGCTTTATTCTAGACTAAAAAATAATAAGAACATTTCTAAAACCATTCTATAATTAACTGATTGAATTTGTAAGTCTAGGTGAGAGAAAATAAGATTATAATTTACTAGTATTTTAGACCCTAAATTACGTAGACTTAAAACCGGCCCTCTTGTTCTACAGCGGGATAATTTTCCACTATACGCAGAAGCTGTCAGAACCAGTAAATCCTTATAAAACACCCGATTTCCCTCAGCTTTTCCAGTATCGATTGTACATGAGTTTAGCATAGATAAGTGGCGCAGATAGCCGGTAGCGTGGGTGCTACAGGCGACAGATAACGTGACGTCAGCGCCCCCTATCCACTGCCTCCATGTTTATGGCGAATAATTGAGTTCTGTGACCTCGTTCTACGCTGTCATTATTTTTCTATCAACAGTCTGTACTTAGGTTATGTATTTTTACGCAGATTTCAACGACGTATTAATATAATGTCGGCAATCTTCTTGCAAATTTGAGATAGAAAAAAAATTATCAATAATTATAATCCTACTTCCTACTTATATTATAAACGCGAAAGTTTGTGAGTTTATTACTTCTTCATGCTCAAACGGCTAGACCAATTTTGATGAAACTTGGTATAAAGTTAACTATTACCCTAGATTAACACATAGACTACCATGAATTCAAATATGTATATTTGCTACTCTTTTAAACTCAAAGCGATGGTTTGGGATAGAATATAAGGCGGATGAAATGGGATATAAGAGGACAGGATTAGACTCATGGTACAAGTTGAGACGGGATAGGACGAGACGGAAAGAGAAAAGCAGCATGAAGGGCGGAAGTAACGTTGAGTTTAAATATAAAACAGATAGTACGCGAAATATGAGCCCGATGCGGACTGGACTCAAAAAGTGTCTGCACCCGGGCGAAGCCGGGTCGGACCGTTAGTAAACAATATTTGAAATAACTGCGGAAAAATGTTAAATAATTTAAATAATGGCTATAGCATACTTGATATCCCACCTTGGGCATGTGATTGATGTGTGCTTTTGAGTCGATACAAAAATAACTCGATGAGCGCCTACATTTCACCCAGCCTATTTCCCTCCCAAGACCCAAAATGTGATAGGGAATGAGACTATTTTCACGCCGGGCCAAAATAAAGCACCCGGCAACTCATGTGGGATTTTTCAAACAGAAGTCAAACAGACAAAGTCAAACCACAATTTGGGATTCGGAGTTAGATCATCATAGACACTATCAACAACCATTATCTTTATATTCATCATCACATCCACAAAAGCACCACTACCACATCCCTATAAATTAAACAAGTGAAACTCAAATAACAAGTTTTGTATTGTATTGTATCAGCCCATATACGACCCACTGCAGGGCACGGGCCTTCTCTACAATCGAGAGTACGATTGAGAGTGGTTAGGCCATATAGTCCACCACGCTGGCCTAGTGCGGGTTGGCGGACTTACATACCGTAGAAATTCTTTAAAATCGCTACGGTATGCAGGTTTCCTCACGATGTTTTCCTTCACCGTAAAAGTGCGTGGTGATCGATTATCAATACACACATAACTCCGAAAAGTCAGAGGTGTGCCCTGGGATTTGAACCCGCGACCACCGTGAACATGTAGGCAGCCGAGTCTGGTCCGATACCACGAGGCCACCACGCACTTAACATAACGCAAATAACAAGTTGCTGGGCGGTTTCCATGATGTATCTCGGAGCGTCGCGGCGCCGCTCCGTCGCTCCCCTGATTATACCCTACACACCCCACCAATTTCACGCAGAATTAATGACGTCACACTGCTCGCCACAATTTGCATGTACCATCAGATCGGTTGAGGTTGCTATGGTGATTGGTTTAGGCTTCGTTTTTTTATTGCATAGGACGTGATCACTGTCGCCTATGAACATCCACAACGCTGGATCATGGATTTGTTGCCGGCTCAATTGGGAGGGGAGCGGGGATGAAAAAGGATGGGAAGATGAAAGGGGTATTGTGCATCCGGCAGTCTCATTCACCGAACGAAACGCAATAGCCAAGCAGTCGCTTCACGTCGAATTCCTGTGAGACAGTGGTACCGCCCAGCCTGCCCATTCATGCTGAGTCATGACTGACAACAGCGTGGCTCTACCACTTCCATATAAAAAAAGGTGGCATGGTCTTTGTAGAGTATCGAACGGTAAATAATATTTTAGTTATCCCTTACCGGTTGGCGCAATTATGCCGGGCTAGTCGAAACCGAATATGTACGTGATACGTACATATATGCACGGTGTCGCTAGTCGGGCGCATAAGAATATGCTACCACCAGCAAATTGAGCTTCCGAAACAAGGCGCAAAACATTGCTTCACGTGGGGTTCTGCGTGCCACTCTGGTCGGGCCGACCACCAGCTGGAGGAAATTGACAACTTAAAAAAAACTATTGGTTATATATAAGCTATTGATTCTAAAATTCAGCACTAATAAAAAACAAACAATCTAATCCATCAGCCAAAGGAAGTCCACTGCTGAACATAGGCCTCTCCCAATGATTTCCACAGTGACCTGTTGGAGGCAGCCTGCATCCAGCGACGTCCCGCGACCTTTACCAGGTCGTCTGACCGTCTAGTGGTTGGACGTCCCACGCTGCGCTTTCCGCTTCGTGGCTTCAATACAAACAAACAATACAAACCAAAAATTATATAGGTAGTCCTGACTCCACAGTCTTGTGTTACAAACGCCACATCGGCTACAAATCCTCTAACATTGCACATACCTACCTCTATATCAGCCTGTCCATGTACGCAAAGATTGAGAGCATTGTTATAATAAAATATAGTATTTAGGGCGGCACCTACATTATCTGTCAGCACTCAATTTTTACCACCTCGCCCCCTGCCGTCTAATGGATGGTGTTAACGTCGCCGCATTGGTCAGTGCGACGTTTCCGATCGCCGCCATTTCTAGTTCTACTTAAGCCGCTTATAAAGGAGTAAATATAAACTAAAAATAAATATTGCTGGTCTATATTCTCGTATGGTGCTGTAATTACGCTATTCCTACCGTTGCGCTGAGTGGTTAAGATGTAGGAACCTGTCATGTGACTGTGGAATGTATGTAGTTTAGTCGGCGTTCGTCCTGTGTATATCTGGATACAATCGGGACGGTATAATTGTGTCAACTTGATAGAAATTACAATCCCTTGTAGATACTCTACAAAAACATATCGTACCATGAATGTTCCTTGTTTATACTTCCACGACAAACTGGTCTCATAATCATATGATCAACAAGTATTTCGGGTTTAGTTGCTCTATGATCCTAGGTACCGAGTTGACCGAGGCAGTGCCACTAGTTTTTGATTCTGGATCATAATCATCACCTGATGGTCATCTATCAGGCGGTTGCAGTCCACTGCTGGACATAGGCCTCTTCCAAGGTATATTTCAATGAAACTGGATGCAACTAATTAATTAGGTCTTAAACTTTCAACTTACTTCCCTTCTTGAACACGAAGATGCGTTTTTAGTGTTAACCTTCCGTATTACAGTATTTATAATAATATTATAAATACTGTAATACGGATAATATAAGGCAGATTATTTTAATTGCATTCGCGTAGTTGTTAAACTAAATAATAATGTGATTTTTCGGATTGCGCGCGAGTCAGGAAGATCGCCAAATGTCAAGGCTGGTTTTGAAAAGGATATCAACTGTTTATGTTGAATTAAATTTATTAGTATACATATTTACTTAACATTATGACAGCCTCCGTGGCGCAGTTGGTTGGATGTCGGCTGTGAAACGTTAGGTTGCGGGTTCGATCCCCGCACCGAAACAAATATTTGTATGATCCACAAGTATTCGTTTCAGGTCTGGGTGTTTGTGAGACCGAAAAATCGTAGTTCCTGATATCCACGACACAAGACTTAATTGACCTTAATGTGGGGTCAGGACTATGTATGTGACTGTTGGGTGTATTTATTTATTATATTACATATATTATGTTCAGAAACAAACTAAAGGACTGTAACGTATGAATGTACTATATTTCACCTCATTCTGAGGTCCTGAATTCGGAACCCAGGCTGGGTTCTCTCATTAGTTTGAAATTTTTGGTAAAAATCTCATAGGTTGAAAATCGAAATCAGACCTGAAAAATGACCTTCAGACCCAAAGCAAGCCACTAGGGTCTAGTGGCTTCAATTGGTCTAGTGACTAGACCAAATCTTTTGGATTTTTTTTATTGCGATGAATAGTGAGACGAGCATTCCATTCGCCTGATGGTAAGCGACACAACCGCTCATGGAAAGTATCAAAACCAAATAACACCATCAATTTAAAAAGATATATTTAACAAAAACAGACGAACATCAAAAATAAATAAAATCTCAAACAGAAAACACTTGATCAAATCAGTCACGTTGTAAAAGTCTGTTTTATCTAATCTAGCCTATCGAGTTAGTTCTAGTCTACCAAACATGTACTAAGCGTGGGCTCGCTGATCTGGTGTCCGGGACGGTCTCAAAGCAATTATAACTTGATATTTACTTAAGCCCGGTACTCTGTCGCGATAACTCCCCTTTGATCCTCGATTAGACGTCGGTTAATCGTAAGTTAACGTGTTAATTGACTGTCAATGTTCACCTTTGGACCGGCTTCTCAGTTATTATAATAGTTTTTACATTTCTACATAGGTTTGAAGTAAGTTTACAAAGTATTTTAATAGGTATAAGATTCAGTATACAAAGGAAAAATTTTAGATTGATATTAAATAAAAAATAAAAAAATCTTGTGGCTGTTGCTAGTGGTTTGAAGACCAAATTTTGAACGGGATATTCAGTGAAAAGGCATCTGTGTAACCAAATTCATGGGACAGTGCTATATTTAATACTTGTAACTGAAAATGACGCTTAAATCTCGGCATAAATAAGAACAATTGTTATAAATAAATGGATAAATATAATATAATGGTAGGTCTGTAGCTACTATGTAGGCCGGTGCTGGCAGGGAGCCGGCCCAAGTCCCTGCCAATGGAAGAGTTGATGTCGATTTAATCGGAATAAAAAAAATACAAATAAATATCAAGGTATACCTCCTTGATAAGTGAAAAACAAATTAAATAACGAACATCGTACAAATTGTAAAACAAAAATGTACCTCTTAGTACTTATAGTTTTGAAATTTTGTTAACAGTTCTACTTAAAGTGCCACCCGCCTCCAAAAGTCTCCGTTAACAGGCAAAGTGTCTTGTTTAACCTGTCAAGATACTTGCACGGCGGCCTTAATAGCCTTTCAATTGACTTGTACGTATATAATTATATACATTATCTGTACAGAATAGTGTACAAATTACTGTATTATACCTACAACACGAGGATTTCAGAATTTAGGATTTCAAAATAAAAAAAAAAATTTTTTTCATTCATTTAGTAATATTATCTATAACATAATAATGTATTTAGTAAATAATTGCCGTTGAATATAATTTGATTATTTTTGCTATATGAACTGCTGACGCGATATCTTGTATGAGTTTCCTATTGATAGCATCAAGTCCAAACAGGCAAACGAACAAACAGGTCACCTGATGGTAAGTGGTCACTGCCGCCTATGAATATTCACAACGCTTGCATCATAGGCCCATCAAATTAGGAGGGCAGCGCGGAGGAAAAAGCATGGGAAGAGGAAAGGCATATTGGACATCTAGCAATTTCACTCACCAAACGAACGCATACAGACACAGACCTCAAACAAATATTAATATACGTACAACTACGAAAATAGACATTTCATTTAACCTGTTTTCCAGTCTGAAATGTCCTTTTATTATTTTTGCGCTAAAAATAGCTGTAACCTTGTTTATACAAGAGTGGGTGTTGTTTGTCGTATTAAGGCTTCTGTTTATAACTTTCTTATACTTTAATAATTTTGCCGCGGTATTACAAAAAAGTAGTATCGTTTAGCTTATTATTTTTCATGTGGTATAATTTTCGTAGCGGTAGGTCTCTCATATGTGAGAGACCGCCTGGGTAGGTACCACTGCAACGTCTTTTTTTCCCACCAAACAGCAGTGTAAATGCACTGTTGTGTTTCGGTTTGAAGGACATTGTAGCCAGAGCAACTACTGGGCATAATATTGAGACTTATGTCTCAGGATGGCGGGGGCAGTGGAATGGCATGCATTATATACAGCCGTATATACCATCAGGCGAATGGCATGCTCACCTCGCTATATAGTGACTTCAATGCACTTGTACATATGTGTAATGCAGTCACTGACGCAAGATGTCGATCTCTCGCCGGTCTACAAAATTATGCCGGACTGGTTATATCCAGATATACACATTATGGGCCCGAAATGCGTACCACTTACTTTGGTAACCAAACGGTTCCTTAACTATATATAAATAAATAAATACACCCAACAGTCACATACATAGTCCTGGCCCCACATTAAGATCAATTAAGTCTTGTGTCGTGGGTATCAGACACTACGAGAGACTTTTCGGTCTCACAAACACCCAGACCCGAGACAAATACTTGTGGGCCTCACAAACATTTGTCTCGGTGCGGGGATCGAACCCGCGGCCTCTCGTTTCACAGGCGTTGTCTAACCAACTGCTCCACGGAGGCTGTCAACATGTTGTCTGACCATATGTTGCTCGCTATACGAGCAGATACATATATACCTACAAAGAGATGTTCTGTAATTCTGCATACGTACTTTATCATTATCCCGGTTCAAAAGAGTTATATTGCTGGCTCCATGGAGACAATATTTCACAGAATATCAATAAACTACGCGATGAATATGAAATATCCACTGCACCAAACTAACGCAAGACTTACACGGTCACGCGCGGCGTAATCGCTTCTTCACCCTTCTGAAATGATAACCGCAATCTATTGCTTCTGTTTCTTCATAGATATTGATCTACGACAATGGAAATTGCTACACGACGTGGCGAATGGGCCCCAATGTAAACTTAAGTCCGGTTGTATGCTAATTGCGTTTTAGTATTTCAAAATTTGACCCGATTCGCCTAGACTATATTTTTATTTAACTCACTTTGTATATCAGATTTTACAGAAAATTTATACATACATAAGTTCATGCCTATTTTCCTTGAGGGTAGGCAGATATTCCATGATGTGGTAAGGTAAGTTTATTTTCGTCTTAAGATGTGATAAATGGCGAGCTCATCTTTGCAGTTTGCTTATCCTAGAGATCAAATCCAAGACCTTACGGTTCACAGCCCATACTGACCTAACACGATGGCCTCCATGCGACCGTATTTATCGAGTTCATTTGCATATGCCACAGGCATCTGCCAACCTTCTCTTACACTCGATTTCATTTAGTTCAATTAAATGCCACTGCGATCAAATAAATGGACTAACATCGTGCACTACTTGCAGACTATCGAATTAATAGACAATTCTAATCTATAACTAAGGATTGATTCCAAAAAAAACATTTAAAGTAAGTCAAATGCGGGTATGACGAAAAGTCTGACTCTATAGCCTGTTTTCAAGATCGTTCCTTAAATGCGATCGAGATTGTTTTCTCCATTTCTAGTGGTACATGGTACAAAAACTACAGGTTTTCTCATCTTATTATTAAATAATAAAAAGAACAGATGATCTTAAAATGCTTGAACAAATTTTCATGAAATGTAGCTTAGAACCACCTCGATCATGTCTGTCTAAAACAAGAACCGCATCATAATCGGTCCATTCGCTTAGGAAGTACGATGCCACCACACACATAGACATATCAAACTTAAAACAATAGTGACAGCCTTCGTGGCGCAGTTGGTTAGACGCCGGATGTGCAATGAGAGTCCGCGGCTTCGATCCCCGTATCGTTACAAATACTTGTGTGAACCACAGGTGTTTGTTTCGGGTCTGGGTGTTTGTGAGACGGAAAAATCTCTCGTACCTTCTCTTAATTACACTCGATTTTAGTGTGGGGTCTGGACTATGTATGTGACTGTTGGGTGTATTTATTTATTTTATAGTCTTATTGTGTCAGGGGGCTAACAAAAGAAATCAAATATAGTAACCCAGCTGATCTATCCTTCATGTAATAAACGCGTTTGTTTACAGCAACCAATTGCTCAGCGGCTGTTATTATTTCATTAAGACCTAATAAATTGGAAAATACGTTCTCAATCACAACACAATTATACTGATGATAATTCATCACAATGTAATCACGACACGCGACATTAATTGCAATTAATTATAAACATAAAGCGTAGGGTTATCTGATGTTAATCACTCGCTAATGACTCTGAATGTAATTCGTTGATGGTACGATTTGTATCCGGCCGGAGAGCGACCATCATTGTCAATTTTAGATTGTGGTGCGAAATCCGGGGCAATAGTGATCGTAGCCAAACCGAAATTCCATAAAATTAGAGAAAGCTTTGCTAGAGGTATGTTTGGGCAATTGTGGCTCTGGCGATCCCCAAAATCACCTAAATATTAGAGGATGGCTAACAAAGGGTTAACTTTAGTACGCTGCATTGGAAGGCTGGTGGTGACCCTAACACACAGGATCAACTCTCTTCCAAGTATGAGAAGGAAGCCATAACAAGCTTACGTCTCGTAATTTTTATGAGGCTGGTGACCCACACATATGGGTCCAAATCTCTATTGATTACACGATGGGAGGCATAAAAAACTCAAGTCTCGTATTTTTTATGTAAAAATACCTCCTTCTAGCCCTTGCCCACCAAAGTAGCGCTGAGCGAGGCTAGGAAAATAAAATTATACTATTAGTGAATAGTTTACTTACAAACCCTTCATCTTCCTCACACATGACAGCCTTCGTGACGCAGTTGGTTAGACGCCGGTTGAGAAACGAGAGGCCGCGGATTCAATTCCCACACCGAGACAAATGTTTGTGTGAACTACAGGTATCTGTTTCGGGTCTGGGTGTTTGTGAGAGCGTAAAGCCTCTTGTAGTTCCTGATAATCTACGACACAAGACTCGATCTTAGTGTGCGGTCAGGACTATGTATGTGACGGTTGAGTGTATTTATTTATTTCTATTTTACATGTCCAATAAGTACGTTTCCTAAAACCTACCAGAGTTACTTAATCAAGTGTATGGCGCTTTAGGACCAGCTACGCTAATACATTCTGTGGTATTTCATTCCGTGATTGGTAGAGAATCGTGTTATTTTGCATCTTCTATAATAAACCGAGCGCAATCGCCGGGAATCATTAGTATAAAAACAAATAGAAATAGCACAAGTAATTTGTTGGCAAAGCATGGCGTACTGAACACCAATCAATATCAATACAGATCGGAAGAGCATCGGTCATACTGAGGCCAAACACGCTCAAGAACCGCTGGAAAGAACATAAACACTTAGTAACTTAAATGTTGGTTTTATCCCTACGAGTTTCGTAATTTTGTCTGCTTAAAATATGTTTTAAAGTTTAACTAATTGCCCGTCAGCAGCCAGTAGTCTAAGTAAACGAATTTTAGACTGATACAAATTGCATTTCACTTATATATCTTTGCGTGTATCAAATCGGCAATCTTTTGTGTAAAACGCCATCTTCTCATGATATGCTTTTATCGTTATCAGAACTAAAGATGTTTATAGATCGTTTTATTAAAGAGCGTTTTGAACGCGGCGTGTTTAGCATCAACACAGCCGCAGCTTTAATCCGTCAATGATTAGACGTTTGACAAATTGCCCGACGTCGCCGGGAAAAAGACAATAGATTTTTACGGAAATGTTTCCCATTCCTGAATATAACTACAACATACAGCCCTGATTAATTCAGGAAATTGGTGTTCTGTAGAGGGGAAATCGGGTTAATACTGTCGGTTCTGTGTAGTAATTTAAATTGCACTAATAATTAATTATATAATAATTTTATTATTTGCAAAGCTTGGCCCTTTTACTTGTATTAACGGGTTCAAAATATTTACTATTTACACAGTCTCCCAGAAAAGCGAATACTTTGTCCTCGTGTTGCGACAGAAATATGACATTGTCGCAGCCCCAATATATTTCTGTCTTATTTAACTTCCCTTTTCGATGTTATTTTAAGAGACAGCAATGCATCTATGGCTCAAGATTCATAAATATTCATATTAGTTACGGATCCAAACACTTTTACAATCAGCAAGCCGTTTGTTTGCCGGATCAAATAAAAATATATTTGAAAATATATTAGATTATAAGACTACTTGCTTGATTTCTCACCCATGACAAAATTAGACAATCTATGGATAATCATAACACAAAAATTCAAATTCTGCTCTATGTTATGTTATTTAGGTAAGTAGACTTGCCTTGATGACAGTGTCGTTTCGATCCACTGTCGGTAAAAAATAATGAATCTCTTCGCGACATTTAATGTGCTTTTTGCTTGAAGTTTTCGCAAACCGTGCCGGCCGATCGAAATACGCAAGTGATAATGACATGTGACGTCACACTGATGTTGTCACCAACCATCATCGGTATATTGGGAACTTTCATTGTAACCGATGTGTATGAAATGAAAGAATATGACTAAAAGATTTAAAATATGAGCGCAATATAAATAAATATATGAATAAATACACCCAACAGTCACATACATAGCACTGACCCCACAGTAAGATCGAGTCTTGTGTCGTGAGTATCAGGGACTACGAGAGACTTTTCGGTCTTCAAACACATAGGCCCAAAACAAATACCTGTGGATCACACAAATATTAGTTTCGGTGCGGGGATCGAACCCACAGCCTCACGTTTCACAGCCGGCGTCTAACCAACTGCGTCACGGAGGCTGTCAAAATCAATGCAATGGTTAGGTAAATATCTAAAAGTGCTAAAATCACGCTATCTTTAACTTAGACTATACGAGTAGTAGGACTAGACTGGGATGGTACCACCGTCTTACAGAAAACCCACACAAAGCAACGAAATTAGGGTGGAGCTTCATTCTGTCCATAAAGAATAATTAAAGCATGATCACTTTCGATGAAAACCAAATGAAATTAACCAGGATTTAACACCTGATATAGCGGTTCGGCGAGCTCAATGATTTGCCACGCAGTGCTTAATGAGTTCTGGATGACGTTTTTCTTTGTAAACAGGCGTCACGCCTATTATCAATATGCGACCATCTGGTCTCGTTATTAGCTCAAATTATTTCCTTCTACCATGGGTTCTGGCTGTTGCTAGATTCTGCGTTCCAGCTCCATCTTTTTTTTTTATTGCATAGGTCCGCCAAACGAGCATACATGTCACCTGATGGTAAGTGATTACTGCCGCCCATAAACATCCACAACGCTGGATCATGGATGTGTTGCCGGCCCTTAAAATCAGGATGGGAGTGGGAAGGGAAAAGGATGGGAAGAGGAATGGGGTATTGGGCATCCTCACTCACCGAATGTAACGCGACAGCTAAGCTGTCATTTCACGTCGATTTCCTGTGAGACAGTGGTACCTCTCCGAATGAGCCTGCCTATTCATGCTGAGTCATGCCTGACAGCAGCGTGGCTCTACCACTTCATCTGCATGTTGCACGATCTCTGTATCCTCTATTGTAACATCACTGGATCTCTTGTATTAATTACGTTAACCAGCGCTTTATTGACTGATCTCAGAGGCATTTTCTTTCCCTCTCTATTCAGCCACAGGTATTCCATTGCAGAATATTAACTCACAAGGATTTCCGTAACTGACTGTTGGAACAGTTTGGTGCTATTTATCTACATTCTCACTTATTAAAAAGCGAAACAGACTCACCGTATTTCTAGGTTATATTTCTGTTCTAATAGGCTGCGTTGTTTTTTGTATCTTTTTCCCGTTGCCTTTACGTTTTCTCTCCGCCGGCCGTGATTACATTTCTCGTTAATTAATCTAGTTTACGCCTTTAATAATATAAAGTCTGTGATGTTGGTGTATTTAGATGTTCATTCTGCTTAGCTGGTTGGGTTCTATTAAAAGAATTGGAATTGAGATTTTCTTGGAATCGGGATGGTGTATTTTTAATCTGTATGGAATATTTTTAGCATTTTTTTGCCTGGTAGTGTTGGATGATAGGGCCAAACAGCTAGTTTTCTTTGTTTTTGTATAATTTTTGAGATTCCTCAGTAACAAACAATATGCTGCTGAAACTAAAATGATTATAAAAGTGATCTGTTGGAAACGACAATCATCCTACGATTTAGTATGAATTGTACTAATGTTGGGTCAATCTTAGTGATTCTATATCAGCCCATATACTTACGTCCCACTGCAGCGCACGAGTCTCCTCTACAATCGAGGGCACGATTGAGAGGAGATAGGCCATATAATCCACCACGCTGGCCCAGTACATGTTGGCTGTCTATACATACCGTAGAAATTCTTTAAAATCGCCACGGTATGCAGGTTTCTTTCCTTTTTTTCCTTCACTGTTATTGCGTGGTGATTGATTCATACACATATAACTCCGGAAAGTCAGAGGTGTGCTCTGTGATTTAATACCGCGACCACCGTGAACATGTTAGCAGTCGCGTCTGATCCGTTACCAATAGCCACCACAGCCTTAATGTTTGGACAGGACTTTTTGGTCAAGTCCATCAAACTTCAAAGGTTGTACCAAACAGCCTAACAGTAGGTCTATTTCAAAAACATTGCCTAAACCCTCCAGTGCTTCCCATATTGACTATATAGCCTAACCACTCTCAATCGTACTCTCGATTGAAGAGGAGACCCGTTCTCTGCAGTGGGACGTATATGGGCTGATACAGTACAGTACCCTCCAGTGTTATAGAATCTAGGGGGCATGAAAGCGATACTCTGGTCATTAATTGACATATCGAAGATATCGATATCCAGCTCGTCTCCGCCCGGGGCGCAATTACCGCCCGCATGGTGCGTTGAACCTATATCCAGATACCTACGCATCGCTAGGCAACCCCAACACCCACACATAACTACGTATATAGACAGGAGGAAGTTAATGCTCGTTATAATCACATCCTCCTAACATTAAAAAGGCTTAAGTTTGTGTGTTACTTCTTCGCGCTCAAGCGGCTGGACCAATTTTGATGAAATTTGGTAAGGAGGTAGCTGATACCCTGGATTAACACATAGGCTACTATGCAATTGAACGCGTCAAATTTGTTAGCAACAACTCGCCATGACGAAACATAATATAAATAAAGATTTTTTTTATTTCTCAATGCAAGATAACTCTAATCTATTTGAAATTTAAGGTCAAGTAGTAAGATCAGTAGAATCCACACGAGTGACTTTGTTAGCTGTTATATTTTTCCTTTTAATTGCGAAATGTGCCTGCGAGTGGCTCGTTAAGTCCATGGATCGCCCCTATATGTTTAAATGTTATCGATACGGGTGTACGTGCTGGGAAAAGATAATTGTGAAGTGTGAACGTTCGTTGTCCCCTCCGTAAAAACCTGTTATTTTAATATATTTTTAACTAAATAATTAGAGTTCCTCAATGATTGGTTTAATTGTGCCGAATTATATGTTCTTATTTCTACATTTTTTGTTTTTTTTTTTATATTTCCTCACCATCATCATTTCCAATAACGTCATTATCATATTCTCAACTCTGAAGTAATATGTGTTGTGAGTATCTACACCTAGGATGGTATTTTCTGTCATGACAGAAAATGTCAAAAAGCCTAACTACAATATTTTAAAAGGTTATTAAAAATCAGTCGTGCAATGCAAGTCGTGTTCACATCGACTAGGACGCACACACATTGTTATTTTTAGAAACAATATTTCATTTGATGTCGCTGTTTGTGTATGTCAAGTTTTGTGAACCAAAAATAAAAACAGATTTGTAATGTTTTATTTATTCTGTAACTTCCACCATCCGCACGATGTTCCTTCGCGTGTGGTAAGGCATCAACATAATTCACATGAATCAATTAATTTTGATGGTAGACGGATGAAAGAGAGCGATCCCTCGCGATCTCGACCGAGGTCGGCGGAGCTCGTGCTCGGATGACCTCGCGGTTAGGAGAGCGTCTTGATTTCGCACTAATTGTTCGATACCCGACCTTCGCTGCCGGTTCGCGGATACTTTCATGCTTGTAATATATTTGTGTGGTATTTTGGGTGCGCCAGTTACAGGAGCTAAAAATTGATAGCCTGGGCCTTAGAGTAATTATAATAGGAGCGCCGTCATACATTTGCGTCTTCAAACAAGGTGATATTTTTTTGTTCGTAATGTTGGTAGGGCTGCTATATTAGAGAAAATTAATCTTATTATATAAAAATAAATTGCTATTACTTCGGTTGCTAAACAAAAGCATATTATTTATTATCCGTCTAAAACGAGTTTGAGTGGAATTCAGTAGCCCTAAACATTTTTTTATTTCAAATAATTTGTGCATGTTGGACAACCTGTAAGGTATCAGCTAATAAGAGGGCAGAAAAAGGTGGCCCGGCACCACCATTTTTATCTACGTTTTTGAAGTACCAGTGCTCCCTCTATGGCTTAAGAATGATAGCTGCTGTTGTTCAGTTGGTTAAGAAGGCCATTGTGAAACTAAAGACTGTAGTTTATATGCCTACATAAGAAGAAATGTTTCTGTTACAAATTCATTTCGGATTGGTATTGAGACTGTAGTCTCTCGTAGCCACGACATAAAATAAAACTTGCATCATAATGTGGGGTCAGGACAATTTGTTAGTTGGGTGTCATTTAAAAAAACGCAACGATCGCAAGAGCTCTCTTCTTATTTGAGGTAAATATGAAACTACCATAAAAAATATATATATTGTAAAAGGATAACGTAAAATGTTTCCCCACGTCATTAGTTTCGGGCGTCCATCTGGGGAAATCAGAGTGCGTACGTGCCGCCAATCACGACGTATCATGGACGTCAACGGACGTCCGACAACTCGTGTGTGCGATGTTTGAAAGGGCACGGAAAAACGAAGTTTAACAAAATAATCATAACTAGCCCCTTTCAAATATATGATTCTTTATATTTTACAAAATACTTCTTGGCTAAGCTAGTTAAGCTTAAGCTGGAGGCATCCATTAGTAGATAATTTTAACATTACTTATTTTGAATTAATGTACGTAACTTATCAACATTTTGGACGTCTGTATTTAAAGTGAATTAACATTTAGTTATGAAAGTCATGATGAAACCATAATAAATAAATAATGCAGCGCCTCTAGCGGGTCGCGTCGGTACTACATACTTTTTCTGGTAAACAATGTGTAATAACTGTTAAGCAACAAAATTCATTATGTTATCCAACCAATCGCCCGAACAAACGACAGCGCCCCTCGTGGATACTTTTGGAACTAAAGTATGCATTTCTTAATGCTACGTTAATTTCCAAACTCATTAACGTTTGAACTTTGAGAATATTTTCTTTAATATAGGCACCACATATTCGCTTTCGCGAGAGGGCACCACTCAAAAATACCTGATGGTAAGTAGGTCGCAAGGACCTAGTGATCAACGTTGAGCGAAACGCGCGGGCCTTATATACTCTACTTGTGAACCAAACCATACCGCGATCTAATTTTTCCTGTGGCGCCACCTCTTAGCGGAGTTTTTAAACTTCGTCGAGTTGATGTTGGTATATCGAGATTCGTTTCAAAAATAAGTATTTCGTGTCTTATTACAGATTTATTATGAATCAGTGAGTTATCTATGATCCCTAGGGAAGTTCGGGTAGCATTTTATATTTCACCAAGAATTTATTTTCGTCTCAGTTTATCGGATGGCGAGTACGTTCATATAATTTATCAAATTTCAACTATGTATAATTTGATATTCAACTTTTAAAAAATATTGGGATCGATAGAAATTATTCCGAGTGATAAATATATAATAATCAGAACGGTTACTATAATAGATAGGGTTGATTATTGTAGTCCTATCAGATACTGTACCGGTTTCTGCGACCATAAAGGATTTTTTTAAAAGAGCTATTGTCCCTTATTTAGTGTTAGGGGAATAAAATGATTATTTATTTGAATTTTAAAGAAATATTTTTGTTTGTTTTCGTTTGTATTTTTTTTAACATTTATTTTATTAACATTATAATGTTTTATTAAAAACAAGTTATAACTTGTTTTTAAAATCTTTAGTGTAGAGTCATACATGAACTCTACATTAATAAATACAATTAAGTTTGTAAATGTTTTGAAAATTATTTACATTATACAGGTTATATCAAGACTGCTACACGATGAAATTTTGCAATAAAACAATTTTTTTTTGTTATGTTTTAAATATCATTGTGTTTGGGTGGTAAATCAACAGTTTTTGCTAAAATTATAATTTAACGCCTTGCATACTATAGCGTCTTTAAAAATAAAAGGATGTACATTATAGTTATAGGAAAATGTATGTATTTACTACATAAATACGACAGGAAAAAAAAATCCAAAAAATATCGTCTCTTTTTTTACAGAAATTTTAGTTGCATTGTCTCCGAAGTCACTAAAACTACCACCTGGCTTCGTTTTCGGTAGCATTCTTGATATACTCTGTATACTTCGCTATATAAGTACTTGATATAAGCATATATATGTCTAACTGTGGCGCTACTCCGCTTTATCGGTTGATAACTTATCCTCGACGCTTATCGCCTGACAAGTGAATTATAAAATAAAGCATAATATTATATTGGATTGATTTATACACATCTGTTTTTATTATTCGCAAACAAGATATACCTACATAAGTAAATAATTTCTTTGATAACACTATCGAAATTGATTGTAAAATAAATAACGAAAACTCAAATAAACACTTTCCAAGGTAGAGAACGGATGTAGAGGCATCTTACTTATTACACGGGGTAGGTCTCTATATGAGAGGCCGCATGGATAGGTACCACCGCAATGTCTATTTCTACCGCCAAACAGCAGTGTAAACGCATTGTTGTGTTACGGTTTGAAGGACATTGTAGCAAGCGTAACTACTGGACATAATGAGATTAAACACTCTATGTCTCAGGATGGCGAGCGCAGTGGAATACCAACCATTGCTTTGTAATTCATGGTGTTTGGTTTTGCTACTGTCCATGAGCGGTCGTATCGCTTACCATCAGGCGAATGGCATGCTCGTGTCGCCATTCATCGCAATAAAAAAATATTTCTATCTCTCTCGCACATTCATAGTCTAATGGTGGTGAAGTCACTACAAAATACTTAACTTATACATTACACTGTTCATTATTACGTAACTTAGCTTTCAGAATAAATCAATAAAATTCAGGCAAGCCTATTTCTTAAAAAAAAATACCACATTTATTAAACAAAATAAATGCAAACATCACATTACGTTTGTGCAAGCGCTGGGTTGTTTACCTTAGTATTTACCCAAAAACAAATGCAGGCGGGTTACAATACAACAATGCAAATGGTAGGATTGCGGGCTGACGTCACGTAGCGGGGATAACATGCAACCAGGATTTACAACAGCATTTGTACCGAAATATCCAGTATTTCACTATAATCCGGCGAAATATGAAAGTACCCTGCGCGCGTAAAGCTTCCGCGACGATCGCGCCGACTTTGCTTAACGGCTTTATAGCTGAAATCCGAGTTGTTAATTTGTTCGGATTATGAATTTTAGGACTCCATTTGAATTGTTTTGATGTCAGTATTTTTGTTTAATTGCGTAGTGCTCAATACGAGCGTACATTACAATTTAGAGATCTCACTCCACTATCCGGGGCTGTTATAAATTGATTGGTGGACCTGTAGGTGTCTGTACTTAACGTATCATAATATAACGGTGCCGTGACCGTTCTATGAACTTGTCAAGCACGACAAAAAATTGCGAAAATTACTGCGCTCAGCAAATGTCTTAATACTTTATGATACTGTAAAGAGTAATACTGATCAATTTCCATAATAACTCATAAAAATAATATTTTTTGTCGACTACGGTTTAATGCGCAGATTTCTTTCAAATTCTTGGGAACTATTGTTATTTCCAATATTTTGTTTTACAGTACGTGTACGGTTGTGTGAACTTTAAAGAACCTCAAAGGTATTTGTAATGTTAGGTACGAAAAACATCTTCACAAATGTTTTTACAGCTTTATCATTAAATGTAATGGATAATTTAAGGAATTTCTCACCTATTTCATTTCGTTAATTGTTAATTATAATATTATTTAATGGTAAAGAAGTACATATCTGAAGTTATATATATCTAAGTGATTATCGTCAGAGTGTGTCATCTTCGCCAACAGTCATTGCGGCTGACTCAGTGGTCTAAAAATAGCATCATTTAAATGTACAATGCGCCAACTGTTAGACAATTTGTGATCAATTAAACGAGATTTGAATCTTACGCACTTATGTACCATGTGTGTTTGAGTTACTAACTTTATCAATTAACACTGTGAAAGATATTTTGCAATAAAGTACGAAGTTAGAAGTAATAATAATAATAGGTGAATATAAAAAATCCTCCTTTTGTTTGAAGTCGGTTAAAAAAGGTTTGACATTTGGCAAAATTGACATTGCCCAAGCATATTTTAGAGATATTCGTATGAGCCCAGGTAGCGATCACCCTGTACTGTGGTTCAGAACCTGTCGTAATTATCTGCGTGTTTAGTATTATATATATATAACATAACATAAACACACGCCTTTTTCCCAGAAGGGGTAGGCAGAGGTGCTACCAGAACACCCACGTTTCGCCTTGTATATTCCGTCCCACGATGTGATAGGGGGCGAGCCTATCGTCATATCGGGCACAAATTCCTGACTCCGGGCTGATAATGAATAGAAAAACCCAACATCACTTTGCCCGACCCGTGATTTTATATATATTTATTATTTTATATATATCCTGATACAATCAGGCCTAAGGGATTACTATATGCTCTGACCTGAAATTCGAACGTTAGACGTCTACGTATAAGTTTTACACCTCTAAAAATCAATAGTATTCTCTGTGACACATATTATTCACTCCGAACTTGGTCTATGGTTACGACGTACGATAGAGGATTGGAATATTTTGTAGAGTAACATTTATATCGTCTCGGACGTCAACCGTTCGAACATCCGAACTTCGTGTCGAAGCGTAGAGTAACCCCCTTAGATATGTGTATGGACTTGCAAGAGATAACCATGTCACATCGGTGGACAGTATAATATCTGAACTGCTCTGCACTTATCATCATATACTTAGTCACTGTCGTGTTAGTACACATGAAAATATTTATTTATTTATTTATTCTTAACTGCACACAGAAAGGAAAAACATGCAAAAAAATTATAAAAATAAGAAAAAAGTACAGATGGCGGTCTTATCGCTCTAGGCGATTTCTTACAGACAACCTTTGGATGGATCTAACACAATGAAAAGAAGACAGGGCAGTCTAGAATATAAAAGAGACAAGCTCCAACACAAACAAAAGGAAAATTAACAAATTGTTTATAATTTATATATACCTACACAATATATGATACATAGTAATTTACTCCTAATATACATACACATGTCAAATATGAATATAAATACATACATATACATACTAATAAAATAATAATTCAGGATTCGACCAAAAAATGTATGTTATCCACTTAATACCCGTGTCATCTATTTAACATAATGTAACCAACGCAACACAATTTTTTATAAACGTAATTACTTGTTTAAGTTGATTAAAGCAATTACTTTATTACGAATGCAAATGAATTCTTGGTAAATTTGCACAATCATTTTCAACACTTACGGTAATTGTCCGATACCGGCCCGCATACGTAACAGGGCTAAACCTTACAAACAAACCTCTGTATCCACTTAATAGAAGACTTTATGTTCAATGACAAACAGTACTCCGACTCAACGTGGATCTAGAAGCATGTCATCTTCAAGATCATGACTTTTTTCCTGTATTCTAGATGAGCACTTAGAAAAATATTTGATTTTTTCACGAACGAATTAAATTGTAGTTTGTGTACTAGGTCGTTGTTATTGAAGTAAGCAACAATGAACTTGGTTTTGTGCTTCTAATATTTTAACTATCAATTAATCCTGTATCCACTTGCTAGGTCTACGCTTCCTAATCGTATTCCAAGCTATTCCAACTAATCGATTAATGTCATAATTTGACAAGCCTATCTGGCAAGCAATTTGAGATGATATCAACGGAAAACCCTCAAACACAAAAGGAAGTCCCAAACAACAAGCAATCAGGCAGGCTCATTACAAGTTATGATTGATTGTCCGACTAGAATCGAATATATACTGACATTTAATGCAATCAGTTGCGTTATCACCTGCGGGGCTACTACCAAAAACGATATTCGATATATCGTGTATATATATATATATATCGTGCGGTTCTTCTTCCCTACTCATAGTGACGGTTTTGACTTTCTGAATTCTCTAAGCAATATTTGAAGAAACTATGGTTCAATCATCGATATAAGTGGAAAAAAATACTTGGAGTGGGCAACGAGGAGTCGAACGATAAATCGAATGTCGTTTTTGTTAGTAGCACCCCTGATCCGGCGCCGAATCGTTCGGATGGAGCCGTTGCAGCCGAACCAAGGTTAAATGAGAAAGCGAAGGTCGATACAGATACTGACGAACGAATAAATAGTGCAACTGTTTACACTTGGCGCTATATTGAAAGTTACTGCTAAGAGCTACCCGGATCGGCTCACGGCTGGTATCAGTTTTGGACAGAACGATAACAGAGATTTCTATTCAGATTTCTGCAGTCGTATCTTGCCGGATATTCTCCGGGTTCATTTACTTGGGCCTTGAGATATGAAAAGAATCGATTAATAAAGATTCTTTAGAACTCTACCATCACTAAATTGATTGAACTTCGCGTCTTTTGACTCATAAATTAATTTTAAACTAATTATTTTTGAATAAAATGACAAATCGTACTAAGAAGATTACGTAGTCTAAAACTCAAAAGAAAGCTAGTTTGCCCAAGCATACAGCCACTAATGACGTCATCTCATTAAATGAATACAAACTCTGTAAACATTACCCCACATTACTATACAAGACTACGTGTTAAATAGTCACATACAGCCTGCGACAGAAGTGCGCAATCAAAGTGCTAACGGGACTACGGAGCTAAAGTTAAACTTTAAAGGGCCGCTGTACACAGACTGAATACCGCAAGAGCGCTTTCATAATGATCTTCCAATGGATATTATTCAGGGCAGGCGTTTCCTTAAAGCCTTAATCGTTAAACAAAGAACTAAACGTGTTAAGTGTCGGCCAGATACCACGCTGGCGTGTTGATTTGATTTACGTTTGCCAATCACGATGCTGGTTTAATACAAAATGGTTGAGTATGAAACGATAAATCTATTTTCAAGTGGTATATGTACCAATTTATTAATATATTATTGTACCTGCTTTATTTTTGCATAGGATACAAATTTTGACAAAAATTTTCGTCGACCCCTAGCGACTCTTTCAACCACAGTCGCCTAATGTATCAGTTTCCGTTTTCGATTTCCTCTTTACATGATAGTTATATTATATCAACTAGATATTCTGTGTAAAATAAAATTATTTTTATCGCAAAGTGAATACGTTTTTCATAAAGGCTAAGAAATTGCACGCATCTCGGCGTGTTATAAAAGACGTGGCATGTGGCCGCGCCCCACCACTTTCTATTCAGCGGGCGTCACAATCTTGTTACAAGAGGTTCGCAGCGCGCATTAAATACAACCGCCGTTCTTGTTTACTTATAAATATATTCACCAGATGGTATATAATCTTGATGTAGGAGAATCTTGGGTTGAGGGTATCAGGCACTGCGTGAATCTTTTCAGTTACCAATACAAACTGGAACCAGAAATTGATTAATCTAACATTTGCTTCAATAAGATTGCATGTATGGCATCTCGTGTTAATTTAATTTGTTTGCTCTCTGCATCTTGAAATATTTCAAATATATCTGATACTCAAATAATGGGTATATCAAGACTGCTACCGAAAACGAAGCCAGGTGGTAGTTTTAGTGACTTTAGACACAATGCAACTAAATTTTTTGCACAAAAAAAGCGACGAATTTCTTTTTGAATTTTTTTTCCTATCATCTTATGTGGGTGGTAAATACATACATTTCCTCAAAAAATATGTACCCCATTTTATTTTTAAAGACGCTATAGTAAGCAAGGCTTTAAATTATAATTATATCAAAACCTATGGATTTACCACCCAAACAATGATATTTAAAACATTACAAAAAAACTAGTCGCGTTAATGTGCAAAAATTTTAGTTGCATTGTGTCTAAAGTCACTAAAACTACCACCTGGCTTCGTTTTCAGTAGCAGTCTTGATATACCCTGTATTATATGTTGCTATAGGTGTGTTTTACCGTATTTAGTAATATGTCTCAGTTACCTTATTATTCGAAATCCAGAAAAAATACAAAATGGCTGCAATACGTGCTCGTATCAATAACGTCTGATTGATTTGTGTCACTTCACAAAAGTTATAAATCAAGATATGTTTAGTTCTGTTTGCAGCAAAACCAATAATATGTTTAGTTTTTTTATGGCAATGGCGAGACGAGCATGCCATTCGCCTGATGGTAAGCGATACGAAAGCTCGTCGATAGTAGCAAAACCAAACAACACCATGAATTACAAAGCTAAGTTTGGCATTCATTGCGCTCGACATCCTGAGACATAAGATGATGGTCTCATTATGTCCAGTAGTTCCTTAGGCTACAATGTCCTTCAAACCGGAACACAACAGTGCATTTACACTGGTGGTGGTACTAACCAAAGCGGCCTCTTACATATGAAAGACCTACCACCAGTTTAGATTTTTCAATGAAAAAATAAGACTTTCCAATACTAAGACAATTGAGATGCGTAGGAAATAGGAAATCCTAACTGCAGTACTGCATTTGATGTCTTAAGTATTAGTATTAATAGTTCAATTATTTTGTTTCAGGTAAGAACTACACTACTAATCAACACAATCATTACAATCATCACGATTGCCGAATTTTAAGTAAGTCCTTCTGTTATTTTAACAAAAGACAGCACTTCTACTCGCTTAATTTATTGGTCAGTAAATCCAAATATACCCGGCCTAATCACATTGACATTTTTATCCAACAAAAAATAGCTAGGTTTGTAGGGCGTTTTGAAATGCTAGGTTACTAGGCAACACCTAGCAACGCAGGTTCTGCGAATAAAATTACGCGTGAAATATATAGTTGGGCGAGGTGTGGCAAGGACGCCCGGCGGTCGAGCTCCGTTCTACACTGTACCCCGTACACTTATGGTACAGCAGACCCGGATTTACTTGAGATAATGTCACTTGGGATCCGAGACTAGGTATAAAGTATAAACAACGCGGGGAAAATTGTAATTTGGTTTCTATAGATGGAGGAATTATAAAGAGGGTAAATTAGAATAGGGTGTTTTAACTTGAAACTTAGCTTAGATGGTTACGAGAGTAATTGAATTTTATTTGATGAGTAACCAGTCCAGTTTCATTATTTTACAGTAGCCATGTGGATTCTTGGAGCTACAATACTTATAGAAGTGGCAAACCGTATGAACCATGACCAATGATTTTACGTGTATTCTGCAGTATTCAATAATTCAAGGTCTTTTCCAAGTATGTGATTTTAAGAAATGAAAAACAAATTACCAATAAATAATCCTATACATTCATTTCAAATACAATTCTCAGCCTTGGAGATATAATTCAAAGATAAGATATCGCCAGCACACAATGGCTTTTGACGTATCCATTCATCTCTTGATCACTATGCAGTTCCGCCTAGTGTCTTCGTTTACGGACGTAAAGGTTGTTTTTCGAATCTATCTTATTAAATCTACTTTAAATAGGGTCTTAGGAGATTTTAGCGAATGTGATTGTCGTCTAATGAAATATTCTTTTGATTGAAGACTATCTTATGGAAGTTCTCTAAATACCCTTGTCTTAACCTGACACTGTGCTGTGTTCACGATGATATAATTCCTTTTATTTGCAAGTCCTCCATAAGCAACAATGTAATGTCGATATCAGTTGCATCTAGTATACCAATATGTGAATAGTTGTCACAGAATGAGTCATGTAGATGCAACCTAGAGTCAACAACATCTCTAGCGTCATCTAGAATACCTAGATGTTCACTATATTACACCTAAAGCCACAGTAAAAGGGATATGACCCCGTTACTCCGTCTGCCCTTTAGTTCACTCCGGCCCTAGCCATAAGTGCGTTATGAAATTGTAACACATTTTCGTGCCGTACCGGGTGTTGGTGGGCGTTTATCGGTTTTATTTCGCCGGCACCACGCTGTTGCACATTTGTGAATATTTTATGTAAATAAGCGGTTGTGTTGACATGTGCACTGTCCAATCGCCTAACCTGAACGTATTGCAGTGATTGGCGATAATTTGACGTTGGGCAAACTGCTTAGTTGCTGGGCGAGTGGTATTAGCGTAGGATGGTACTTGGCCGGGCAAGAGTTTAGAGTGTATGGCTTGATTGATTTAGACTTTGCTGAGTACACCTATACGTGAAATGATTTTGTAATTTATGTTCTGCATCGGCCAAATTAAACTGCTATGGGATTATGATTGTTTCATTCAGTAACTAGCTTTTTGCTAATGGGTTGGATTTTGGTTTACTTCTCTTAATCGTAGAGAAGTAGCATGACATGTATGGGATGATATAGATAGGCTGTTATATAATATGGATGATTGCTGAAATAAGTCATTTCAGATTAAAGAAATAATCAGTTCTAATAATCACGATGACTGTTGTCTCTGCATTGACGTCAGATAATTGGTATACTGCACAAATTGCTCTGTCGTAACATCCGCGCAAACTCTGAAAAATCATGATGACTTTACTAAATCTATATTCAGAGTCTTCTTAATTTAGATCATTCTTACATTAGCAAGTACAAAGCCTCAAACTTTTCTAAAATCCCGAAATAAATCATTGATTTGCTATTAACCCCAAAAACGAATTCTGTGAAGACGTGATGTGATTTTGTTTTTACATCTACCTATCCCTATTGTCCTCAATATTTATCTTAACAAGCACGCTTAAGCATCGCCATTTGCCATTATACCTATACTCAGTATTATCAATCAAGCTCACAATCAACCCAGCAATTTTGTAATCATAAAATATAACAGCAATTGCGCTGACCCGATTATTCATCACACGAAAGGTTCCAACACTAGCGTTTTGCATAATATTCTAGTAAAACAAATGCCCGCGACTGATAACCGACCTGGTGATAAGGTGTCGGCTGCGGAGCCGGGCGGCCCTGATAACCGATTCGAAAGGTGGCCAGTGCAACTGGCGCGCCACAATTTTTTCAACATCTACATTTGGGTTAATGCAAACCTATTGTATTAAGTTATTTACGATAGCGGTCTAACGAATTAAGCTGATTTATCGGCTGATTGGATATCTGATCTTTTTTCGGTTTTAATGGTAATGCACTTGTGTTTGGTGGTACTACGTGCAAGCTTGTAACTAGGAGATGTAATATACAAGTTACAGATGGATGATGCGGATTTATTTTAATGGCGCCATGAAGTGACTAGGGCATTCTATAGAAGTAGGCTTGATCGTTTACCGATCACTTTAATAACGACATACGACTAAAGACTTTTAATTAAATATTAGGTGGTTTTCATTTAGGCTTTCCGTGCTATTGCTATGCAAACTTTTGCGCAACTACCAGTTATCCCAGGACAAGAATAAATTTTCCACTCGATTAATTGATGGAGAAATACGTCTCTGACCAGATAATTTATGCAACACAACTTTCAAGAATTAATCTGTTGGTGAAAACCGGAGTAAAATTCGTTTAACTATTTGTAAGGTACTTGTTTACAAGTCGATTGAATGATATTGGCTGAAGTAGACAGATGTCGACCAGATCGCTAACAAATCGAAACAAATCAAGGCACATGCAAAGCTTTCAACTCCTTGCTATGTAATTTCTAATTAATTACGTTGTACGATTAAGACATGCGAATGTTTCAAAGAGTCTCACCGAGCTCCGATGCTCGGTGTGATTTTTGTGTGCCAATCTAAATGGTGTCTGATAGGATTTGCGATGGTACTCGTATATATATCTGGGCAAATAACATGGTAATTACATGAACTTTAATGCATTGCTGTTCCATCAAAATTTCCATTGTCAAAAGATGATTATCTATCGACAATCGTAACATTTATGCCATTTATTTGATAAATTCTGTCTTCACAGTCGCTTATAGGATCCTATGTTTTAGAATAGTTTATGTACTTACACGGAAACCGAGAAACAATACCACAACTTGTTGTGATAGACACTTGCGAACTTGTTACTTCGAGTCCAAGTAGAAGTGACCACAAGGCTACGTTAGAGTGGCGCTAACGTCGTGCTCAAATTGCCTGCGTGCGGCGCGCCTAAATGCATGGTAACGCCCTTATAATTATTTGCAGCTAAACTTAATCTAGCAGCGTTAAGGTCACCGTCTAACGATCAATAATGTTAATAATAACAGTGCCAGCAAATGCCGACAAATTGACTCATTTGACTGACAAGCGGGTACTAAACTGGTAGATATCTAGATTGTAGTATAGTTTGATACTTGACGCCGTAGGGTTATGATTTGCCCGTTTGACCTTTTCGATATAATTGAGCTAAAAATTGTACTAGCCCTTAGGTTGCTCCTTATGAATTTTAAAGCCTGGATTTATGGTAATAACACCACTGCTAGGGGGCAAAATACATAAATTAAGTTAACTATTGATAATCCTTTGAGCCCGAAATGAAAAATATAATACTTCGGTTCCATTTCATTTCAAGGCATCTGGTTGTTGATATCTATAAGTGTTTTTGTAGTTCATGAATGCCTACATTTATGGTGAAAGAAATTATTGTGAAAACCTTCACACGTACGAGATTCCCTCAAGAATTTCAAATTATGAGAAGCCCACCATCCTTCGTGGTGGACTCAGTTCTAAACTCGTCTGAATCGTATAGACTTGAAGCAATTATTTACATTATGCGCGACCTCCTTTGTTAAACGACTTTTTGTGTACAAATTGTTTTAATGCGAAAGTTGTTTTGTATTTCGAATTAACACGCTGATTAAAAATTTTAAATTGTTATTTTTTTTTTTACTTTATAAACTAATAGGCTAGTTGAAACAATATTTTAATTGTTATTCGACGGATAGTTAACTCAAAATTCATGTTCTGCACAAAAACCCAAAAATATTACTAATCAGTAAGCAAATATTATATACTGTGTTGATATTTCCCTATAATATTATCCAGTCATTGCTTATTTTATGATGACTATAAGGAAAACTGTACTATCGAATAATTGCAACACTATAGAATGCTATAATTTTGTAGGCGTCACTACATTCACAACACGTAGTATCCATGCCAGTTTAAAAATATTAAATAATACAATGAAAGTGCGTTTTACCACCACAACAATCCTCCTCGCACGCACATCAAAAATACTCTTACAAAAATCCTACTACCGCAAAAGCGTAGGATTTCGTACCCTTGACATTCATTGATGATTCCACGCTCCTCACTTACATATAGCCACAACTCTCAACATACCGTACAATGAATCCAAACCATATTTTTATTATATTAAAACACAGTTTGGCTCGTGCGTTTTTTACGCTGATATCCGGGTGCCGTCACTCGCGTGCATGGCGACATTTAAGCAAGCATCCGTACGTACATATGTTTATGAATTTGGGCCAGATCCAGTTTTTTCGTATCGTATTAAATTATGATTATTGCTGGCCGGTATTATTTGGGTACCGCAGGCGAAGCGGGGTACCTCGAAATTTTACTATGACGGGTTTCTCTGTAAAATTTGATGGTACTTTTGAAGCCATAATAATATTATTTATACATATAACACCAAACTTCAATTACTCTTTGTTTTTTTACTCGTACTAAACAGCGGCTTTAATGCATTTAGTTGTAAGAGCGTTCAGATAACGTATCTATCGACTTTTTTATATATCGCTGACAGACACAATAATTCCGATCACAGCGATATGCAGGCTGAACTCGAAACGCGACATAGTTTTCTAGGTACACAACTATGCGACCTATGTGTATAATGTCGCATAGGTACATTTTATGTACCTCCATATTTAAAATACATAGTATATTTAAAAAAATGTGTTGATGCAGGGGTCAAACCCGCGGACCCTTAATTCACAGTATGTTTGCAATGAGCTCACATCTTCAACATGTTGTGGTACGAAATGTTAATAGAGCAGCTAATCTGGTTCGAAAAAATCTTTATACACATTACTACAGAACCTTTGATACATATCCAATTCTATCTTACCAATTTTTTATTAGTTTTATTATACAAATATCTCTTAAGCCTGGGCGTAGCATATAAGATATTTCAACTTTTTTATATGCACTTAAAATAAGGATATCCAAACAATTAGTTACTTCAGCATTAATATTAACTACTGCAAAAGAGCTTCACTGCTGTGAAGTGACTATTATAACATTTTTGTAAAGTGCCAATTTGAGGTAAAGTACGCTTTATCGGTTGTTGTTGACAGCCTCCGTGGCGCAGTTGGTTGGACGCCGGCTGCGAAACGAGAGGCCGCGGGTTCGTTTCCCGATCAGAAATATTTGTGTGATCCACAGGTATTTGTTTCGGGTCTGGGTGTTTGTAAGGCCGAAAAGATTGTCGTAGTTCTTGATACCCACTACACAAGACGATTTAAGCGTGGGCTCAAGACTATGTATGTGACACGTGTTATTTTTTGTACAAACTGAGACACCCTGTATATGTACTATACATATAAACCTTCCTCTTAAATCACTACATCTATTAAAAAAAACGCATCAAAATCCGTTGCGTAGTTTCAAAGAACTAAGCATACATAGGGACAGAGACAGCCGGAATCGGCTTTGTTTTATGCTATGTAGTGATTTTTTAAATCCAAGATCCAATACACAATATAATCCACCAATGTCAAGGTGAATTTACTTTTTATTATTCCTTTAAAGAGCACTCTGGTATTGTCAAGAAAATGCAGCGCGGTAATTGAGTTTGTCCCGGATACGGCGGCGCCCGCTTAACCGGGGACGCTGCCTTAACAAATGAAACGTCCCTTGGAAAATTGCAATGATTCAGTTTAGTTTTTAAAGGTGTGTTTATTGTTTTGTATTGTCCAGTACTGAGTAGGGATTGCGGCACTGGAAATGTCTTAAGAAAAGGGACGTTTGATAGTCTTTTGTAGAGTTTAAAATAAATGATGAATGGCGGTTTTCTAGCGTAAGACTTTTCAATTCAACCAAATAATATGGAAAGGTATTTGAATATTGACCAGATTGTTCCACCATACATGAACAATCCATCCATCAGCCAAAGGAAGTCCACTGCTGAACATAGGCCTCTCCCAATGATTTCCACAGCGACCTGTTGGAGGCAGCCTGCATCCAGCGACGTCCCGCGACCTTTACCAGGTCGTCTGACCACCTAGTGGGTGGGCATGAACAAAATGTTTATTATGATAGTCAATATAGATAAAACTATGTATTAAAAACTGTCAGAGAAGCCTCAGGCATTAAGTCCGCCTTTATACTCTGTATATAAAGTATAAATAAATAAAAACATACATAGCGTTAAATTGCTTTTTTAGTATCGTCCCTCATGTGTATGTTATACAAGAAATTGTAGTAATTGTAATAAAATATAAAAACTGCTGAAATTATTATGATATAATATGAGATTCAAGGAAATTGATATTGCGTGCGAAATAACTTGTTATTAATTTTTCATACGTTAACAAGTAGTGCGTAAAACAATCATGAATAATTATAAAATTATGTGTTATATTAATTAAGTAAAGGCTAACAATGTACGTAACATAATAAACTTGTAATTACATTGATTGCAGTTAAATTGTGGCGAATATTGACCTCATCCTCAATGAGCCGGCTCAACCGGAGCCAGTGTTGCCCTACAACATTTGTGGGAAGCTCCAACATTATTTTTTTTACAAAATGGTTTTTTCAACATAGTCAGATACTTTAGTAGTTTCAGCAACGCAAATAACCTTAATCAGAGAAACAAAACAATGAAAGTGAAACAATACAAATTGGGTGAACAATAAAAAAAGCCGCGGCTTTACTGTTAGAGTGCTTACAACCCTCTCCCCTTACCCCTTAGTTGGGGGATAAACCCGCCAGAGCTTTTTAGCTAATTGTGAAAGCTCGCGGCCGGACACGGAAGTTGTGCTTTTTTTCATTCAGTTTTATCGAAACCAAATGCTCTCGAGTTGATTGTTCAGAGGTTCCTATAGAATTGTGTAAGATTGGGATTGTATCTATTTTCAATAAACAAGTAAACCTACCGAAATTTCTATATCAAATATACACATATCAATCAAAAAGTCCAAAATGGTCATTTATGCTTACAAAGCAATAAAGCTAGAAATAAACTATGGATTCCGTGCTGTGAATTTACCACAGCATCTCTGGTATCAGTTGTGATTCCGAATCGCAGGAAAACATCCCGCAGGCATATCATGTGTGGTTCTTGTCACCGAACATACGTGTATCATGCGTTCTCAATCAGTTTGCTTGACAGTCCTGAATGTCAGGTTTTACCTGCTGTCAGGTAAATCCAATAATCCGTAAACAATACAATAGGAAAGAATTAAAATTCATAATATATATCTTTCAAGAAAGGGAAGGGCATCGCAGCAAACATTTCCAAAGCTATTGAAATCCATCGCCTTCCGAAGCTTACGAGGCATCTTTACAATGTAGCGAAATTTCACATTCAGAGTGCAAGCGCAATATCCTTTATTACTTTCTCGGTTGATATGCATATATTTCCTCGGGTTAAAAATAAACGCGCCCCTGTGGGGGGGTTGGGGGTTCGGCGAGAGGAATGGTGTGAGGTTCTATTCTCGGCAGCGTGTGGGCGTACCGCCCACGCTCGCCGTCAATACAGACCCGGGAGATTGCCGAAAAATATTCGCGATATTGTAATTAATATTAATAAAGCAGGAGAGTCTAGTGGGCACTGGATAGTGATTATCCCTTTATTAATAAGTCTTGTTAGTATTTCAGAGTCATAAAATAAATAAGTATCAATTACGGCAGTAGTTATTAGTTACTAGTTAGTACATGGTACAAGGAATTGGTTTTCACTTTTTATTTCGAAATACATAAATAAGTGTACGTATTTATCTCCGTAGGGATAGGCAGAGAAACTTGTGCTATTCATCCAGACAATCTTTCTTTTGAGAATCCAAATTTGAACCAAATCGAGAATTCGAAGTCGCGTTCCTACAATAGAGAATAAAGCGAGGCCTAAAGAGACCATTCTCCTCACGGTAGGCAGCGACCTGGTAGTGCTGAGGTCCTGGCATTGCGAAGGTCCATCAGCGGCGGTTACCGCTTACCATCAGGCGGGTCGCATGCCTGTTTGCCTGCACAGACTTATAAGGCTTTATTATAATAAAAGAGAGCAGTCTCGTTACAATAGAACATCAACTCGTCATTATATTTATATCGTTGAGAACGATGTAAACAAAGGCAGACGTCAGACATTTCAAGTGAACAAACATTTCTTCGGGACAATTTGAATCTCCTTAGCGACTTTCAAGTTAAATTGTATAAATTATTCTCACAGTTTGAAGAGTTTCGTGTTATTTTTGCTCAGTCTTCAGTGCTGTCAGCGTCATGCCAGTTATCAAAAAATAATATGACAGTAGTAGAGGGGCAAAAATCTATATTTTTACCGCACTGTGTGTGAACATCGAAATGTAACCTGCTATCATTTCTCTTTAGAAGCTCGATGGTATGTTATGTTGAGCATTTGTCTCATGGTTTCTGAAAAGGGCCGAACATGTATTTCTTTAGATTCAAAATTTTAGAGGATAGAATGTATGATGTTTAAGCATGCTAGTTCACACATGCTAGTGTACCTACATTATTTCTATCAGATCGCTTTTAAAATCCTTGCAGTGGGCTTACGTTCAGCAATTAATTACCTATGTCTTATGTATTGTTGATGATGAATAATCTTAGACTCCTATTAGTCTATTCCGTTGTTGCATCAGTTTTAACAATCATTTCGATTTTTCTTACAACTACGCATTTCTACAATTTTTAGAAATAATTATGCAAACCATCAGTTTCGGAGTAGTGTTTCTCTCATTCCTTTGAAAGAAAGCAACTCTATTCTTAGCCTTATTGACTTTATCCCTCGTAACTCTCAAAGAATTTAAAATGGAAAAATGATCTAATTCCTTAGAAAATAATCGCTTCGCAGTGGTTCGTAGTAAGTTGTTATTTGCAAATCGTTCTGAAATGTACGGCGGCAGTCGCGCCATTCAGCCGGACGAAAATAGAACCCCACACCACTGACTCTTAGGGATGGGGATTATGTCGATTTGTTTTTAAACCTTTCCTCGTTAAACCTTGTTAGAAATTCCCAGAAACTCGGTGGGCTTCAGGACTCCGTGTTAGTAAAAGGCGGGCTGTCGATCCTGGCTTACAGGGGGTTCTATGGCGAGTTTGAGGGTGGGATATTCTTTAGATTTTATCCTAATAATATGTATGTATTATTGAAAGGCAACTTATATAACATTCCAATATTTAACTATAGTGCTTGACATCTGGTTCACCCAGTTATATAACCTTACATAGGAGTATCATAAGTTTTACCGCAATAGTTTGTCTTGTTATGGAGGCAAGTGGGTAATCATTTATGTATTTCGAACTGCTGTTAATTGTTTTTGTTTTTGAAGCATACTAGGGACTAATGTATCAAAAGGCGTCAAAAGAAATTGCCATAAATCAAGTCAAGAGGATAGCTGTCAAGGTCCCCTTTCGGTACCTCGGCGGAGGCTGAAAGGAGTATGTTAGTGTCACGGGTCTACCAGCCCGGCATGATACGTATAATGCAACCGAGACTGGTCGCTATTTGTACGTCTAACTGCGGAGGATAACCCACCTTTACGATAAAGACTGATCGGAGGACTTCACGCATCTTGTTCAGGACTGTTCTTGTTTTCAGGTATGCCCTCTTCCTCACGATTTTCTTCTTTAGCGATTTAAGCTCATTTACCAAAACTATATCGATATTATCGATGTCTTCTTCTCCCGTCTCTGAAATCACAAAGCCCGGCGCAAACTCAGCGCGTACCTTTATTTGAAATGCTATTTAACCGAAGGCTTTATTAACGAGAGGAGCTGAAAAGTTGCTTATGCCCGAACAATTACCATAAAAATATCTTTATTCGCTGTATTCAGTTGTATATTAATTCCATAAAGGATTATAGTCAGAAGTCGAGTTCTATTATTTGGTCAAATATCGACCGACGACCAACATACTACGTCTTACCTCGGGGTTATTCGTTTAATTTCGGCTGATCCTGGAACGGGACACACAATCGCGGACTTAATATCTTGTGTAGTTTATACGGTGTAAAAAACCTTTGTATTTTTTTTCCTCTCCATTTTCTCCTAATCTTGACACGTTAGGGATCTTGTTAACTTTATATATAAATTTGAAGACGTAGTACTCACTGTCTATGAAGGTTAGATTTTTAGTTATTAATCCACCCTGCTTGAAACATCTGAAAGCGTCCCTATCAGAAAGTCTGAAACTACGACATTCCTTTTTCCGCCTACCGGGTCGCCGGAATGGGAACTTAACAGCTTTCCAATCACTAAAAAAAGAAAAAAGGCTTTTGCCTGGCTATGGCGAGTATTGAGCGCCCGACTGGCCATCAAATCGAATTGGATTAATTATGCAAAATGCACATCAACTAAAAATACATCTATTGCGTCGAATATTTGCCCCAGAAGTTTTTGTTTCGGTTCTGGGTGTTTGTGAGACCGAAAAGTCTATAGTAATTTCTGATGCCCACGACAGAATGATTGATCTTAACCTGGCGTCAGGTCTTTGTGTATGCTGGATGTATTTATTTATGTACACTCTGTTCCAACCCACGACGTTCTCTAGCAACCGTCCCTAACTAAATATTACATTTTGAACCAATACGTTTCCCCTATTAGATTCCTCCGGGATCTCTGATCCTTAACTGAACTCCAAACTATAAATCATGACACGCGTCTGCTAATAATTGAAGAATAAATTAGGTATTATTCCCGAGATAAAGCGTCCTCTTGGCTGTGCGCCGGGATAACTTGATTGTGGTGGCATCTGGGAAGAAAACTATTTCCCCGGCTATGTTCAACGCGGCTGCGTTGGAGAATAGTTGCAGATTGAGTAATAGGATTTTTAAGAGCCAAGTAGCAAGTTTACAAGCGGGAAATGTGAGGTCTTGATTTTTTATTTCAGTTTAGGTTCCGTAAAACCATATTATGTTGAATGACTGTTCTGATCAGTCGCGTCGTTGATCTAGTAGCAATACGCGTAGGCTGTAAATAGTGAGGTTATGGGTTTGAATCCCAAGTACAGCAAATCATGTTTTGCGAGGTTTTCGCTTGAATAAATTGATACGCTTCTTGTGACGTTTACCAATTTAGAAAAATATATCAAATAAATTTAAATGTAGCTAAATGTTTTGCCTAAATTATTAGTCCAACCCGGGGACCACGGATTTATAAGCACATATAAATACGAGTACGTAGACATTGCGCATCTACACATTAATGTTTTATTGCTGTGTCGAACTGAGGTTTTGCTATTAAAATTACCGCAGGAGTATAAACCCAGGCTGGTTTACGTTACAAATTAATATTTTTTACAGCTTCTAATATTGTTGTTCATATATATCTGTCTAAGAATCGATAACAGCTGAGATAAACGTGTTCTTGGGTGGAGACCGCGTCTTGGCAAGCGCAGTGTAGGACCTGGCAGATGCTGGACGCGATAAGCCGAAGTCAGGGTAAAATTGCACCACTTGGAAGAAGCCTATGTGTCAATAAAAAGCTGATGAAGATAATATAACTGGCGGTGGATATTCATATCATGCGCCGTAGACAGCGGTCAAGGTGCTGTCATAGTGACCCACGTAACTGTATCGCGTTTCGGGTTAATTCTGTGTATTTATTTATTTTATTTCTACACTTCATTGTACACCACAGTGTATAAAAAAGAAGAAACAATAAAACACTTAAGTCTAAAAGTATAGTAACAAACAACACTACAAACTACGATATTTAAAGCATTACAAAAAAAAACCGTCGCATTTTTTTGCAACAATTATTACATATCAAAATTGCTACTTTGCTCGATTCTGACGTATTACTTTCGCTTCAACCGCTTTTATCAACTCCCGCATGCCTTCTCGTGGGTTCAGGGTATTTTGGATGTCACCTTTCTTAAGGGTATCACCGATTTTTATGGTAGGTACACGTTCACACACACGTACAAAAAAACAACTGGTCATTTTCCCTAAGGATTTCATGAAAAATTTCTGATAGAAAAACAAAACAGCGAATGTGCCACACGAGTCCCTTGTTCCCGGAGCATGTATTCATGAACTTGATGTATTCATATTTAATAGAAATAAGATGGAATCCCGCGGGTCTCGCTTTTCGTTTTCTATTATCCGACGCTGTGGCGCAGTGTTGTTCTGTGTTCTTTTATCTGTATTCAATATTTACTGCGAAATGTTTTTGTAACAGTATTTTTTAAATATAACACATTTTGACGGGAATATATTGTGTGTAATAGTCTAATGGTTGTTAATCCTGAAAATATCAAATAATCCACTTTTGCCAGCCTTGAACCATGATGTAACCGTGAGGTAAATGAACATGGAAAATATAAAAAAATATATACCGAAATGTTGACTTCTGCTTATCGTTTGTACTCGTGAGCTTGAAGAAATACCTTTCTTACGCACCCCTCCCACATATAGATTCTTTATAGTATTAAAATGGCGGCTGGCGCTTTTACGCAGTACGCAGGCCTCCCATTCCACCTACGGGGGGGTGTCTACGTCACTGCCTCTGACGTCACCTTGCGCGTCATAACACAGATTATATCAACGTTTGTAAATAAATACTCAAGTGTGCGTTTTAGGGTTACACTACTTTCATAATTTCTAGTCTACTTTTGGAATATACTTTTTATTAAATATGAACTACAGTTGCCCACATGTGATTCGAATGTCGCTGGAATATGTGAGACAGATGGGCACCGCCGAACTCTGCGTTAAAAATCAGTTTTTATACTTGGTTACCCAGGTTTACCTTTGAAATTCTTTACAACACTTAAGTCTTAGGTATACAGATCTGTAAGAATGCCCAGTCCTTATAGACTCAAAGGAAACCCAACTGGAACGAATAAATTATTTGCACTCCTTCATACTCAGAAACTATACACGTAATTTTTAAAATATCATATCGAGCTTAAGATATATTTTTTTAAATACATCCGTGAATATATGAGTATATATTATGTGTAAATGGTTACCATAACCTTCATCTTCAGTCGTGAACAAAGACCTACCTCAAAGATATCTTCAGTTACCTATTAAAATGCTTTTTTATCTAGCACTTTCCTGCGACTTTTGCCAAGTCATCTGTTTGACAGCCTTCGTGGCGCATTTGGTTAGACGCCGTCTATGAAACGACTGGCCGCGGGTTTGATCCGCGCAACGAGACAAAAGTTTTTGAGGCCACACAAGGTCTGGGTGATTGTGAAACGGTCTTGCGTAATTTCTGATACCCACAACACAAGACTTAATTGGTCTTTTAACTGCTATGGAAATAAGGGTCGTTAACTGAAATAATGTGTTACAGTGTAAATTGGCAAAATTTTTACTTGCCCATAATACTTTCATGGGATCAAAGCAACATGACTTATGCATGAAATCTTATTCGTGTACTTAGACTGTTTACACCAAAACGTAATTGGAGTGTTTCGGCTTCATGAAATACAAAATATCCAATTGTAAAATGTGTTTCCAATTTCCAGATGCACTATCTACCGAAATATTATTTACCCGACAAATTGGCCACTCCGAACTGCCGCAAATCAACCCACTCAACTGAAATCTGTTAACGAGCAGTGTCGGTCGCAACTAACTGACCCAATTACGGGGAATCAGAAACACTCGCATTATAAAATCGTCAATTAACATGGAGTCCCTTCGGGCGCCCGCGTGTGTACTGTGAATCAAACATTACTGAGTCATAAGTATGTGCGGAACAGTGGAGCGGCGCGGCGTCACTCATTCACCGTCCATTGAGCGAACGTGGGCGCCCAGCCCGGCCGGAGGGGGTCGGCTTTACCCCCTGAAAATCACCCCTCTCACTCACTCCTACAGCGGCACATACCATCTGCTATCTCCCTCTAACGCCTACGCATTCATTCACCGCCCACGCCCGTCCCCATTCAAGTGCGGTTACCATTTAGAGATGTGCAAGCTTCATCGAATATTTTGATTAATCGCAGCCCCGAACGAAATTGGGTTTTATCGATTGTGCTCTAGTGCTCGACAATCTATTTTTAGACGGTTTTGCGGAGCGTTAAATTGTACAATGGCCGTTCGTTCAGCCCAGTTAGCTTATTAGTTTATTATTTATGGTGGCTGTTGAAATTTAGATCATAATTTCGGTTTCATTCCGGTTGGCTTTAAGTTTTTGTACAGCGGATTTCCTCCCAGCTTTGTTTGATGTAATTTAATTCATAGTCTATTTTGTTACATGAAAGTTCATGAAAATGAAAACAAACTTACGGTAAGCGATCTTTTCTCGACAATTATAATGTAACGATAGAAAAATAACATTATTATAGCATAGTCTGTAGGGACATTTATGTATACCAATCCATACGGAAGTCTTGGGTTCGATCTTCGGGCTATGTGACAGATTACGACTTTTTGAAATTCCATGTAACATTAATCATTGCTGATAATATGTTTATGTCTTTGTCTAAGTTAGTTAATTTTAATTGTCAGTGGCTACAATCTGATTCGTATTCGTGAAAATCTGTAATTGACTTTCTGTTAACTTTAAAAAAAATGCTATATTTGTAGCTGTTGATTTTCCAAATAAAAAAATTAAATAATGTAGAAGTAGTAAGTAACAGCGTGTAATATACCGTTTAAGAATAATTACAAACATAATGTTTCTAGATGCAGGCTGCCTCCAACAGGTCACTGTGGAAATCATTGGGAGAGGCCTATGTTCAGCTGTGGACTTCCTTTGGCTGTTGGACGGATGGATGATGGATAATGTTTCTAGATTCGTTGTTCTTCATGCGACATAAAATATTAATCATAATTTTGATTAACCAAATATATAAAGCAGCGTAAAAGACATTGTCTTTATTTACATCCACACCAGATGTGGCGTTACATCATCGTTACATATATATCAATGCTCATTAAAATTATTTTATACTCCAGTTATAAATAATTTGGTGTGTGACTACATTATATGAGTGTTATGCCACAAAATATATTGAAGGATAATGTAATATTGCAATTAATTTCACTGCTTCGGTGGTGTAGTTGTACTACGGTACGATTACAAACTTGAGTGTGGCTTAGGTCTCGGGTTCGAATCCCGGATCGGTCAAAATTATATTGGATTTTTTCTATTAATTATCAGCCCGGACTCAGGAATATCCGTGTCCGATATAGCGATAGGCTCGCCTATCACAACGTGGGGCGAAACACACAAGGCGAAACGTGGGTGTACCAGTTGCACCTCTGCCTACCCCTTCTGGGATAAAGGCGTGATGTTTATGTACGTATATTTATAATTAATGTACACCTAACACTCATATAATATATTTCTGACCTTACCATGAGTTACAAGTCTTGTGCCGTGACTATCAGAAACTAAGACAGGTTATTTAATCTTACACCTCTCAGACACAAATGTGGATCTCACAAATATTTGTCTTCAAATCAGTCTTATATCCCCCAGAATCTAGATTAACCTAGTGTGAAGAAGCATCTCAGCAGGCCTCCTTAATTATATCGAATAGTATGAGACTGCCGTCTGATGTCATTCGATATTCTGTCGACACTGCATTTGCGCTTACCATCAAGTGCAGTAACAAATTTAAAAAAAATAATAGCCGGCTCTCAAACAACTGCACCACTTAGGCTGTCAAATCTTACTAACCCAATTTTTAATAATGACTGCCGCATCGTCCCCTCCCTACAGATACATACGTACGCAGGTGTACTGTGTAAACAGCTCACAATCGATACGGAAGCTCAATGTTGCGCAATTGCACTGACCTTCAGATGCGACCCTGACCTTCACATTGACCCCAATGCAGTCCAAACACCCACGCGCCACCGAAATACCAAAGTTCGCAACACCCACACCACGAACCCGCGTCACTCTTAACACGCTGTTCAAACTTTCGACGTATTTATTATGCATTGCTTGCTGAGTGCTGATATTAGTAAATGTAGTGTCAGTGAAACGGCAATGTATGTGGAATAATGTAATTGGAATTACTATCGCACGACCGCAGTACAGGCAGGGGGTATCACCCCCTTTAACTGTTTTAAGGCCGTATCTAAATTTAGAACAGCGTAAATATAGTTGTAGGTTCAAAGGAGTTTGGACATTATACTAGGGGAACAAGGATGAAAATAGAACGGATTATTTTACTGTGGTATGAGGATATTCAGCCTAGCATAGCTCTGGATGTGAGAAAGCGAAATGGGTTCAAAGATATGGATGAGGATAACTTGGTAAATTTATGACGCAAGTCTTTGAAGATTAGTTTATACAGGATATATCAAGACTGCTACTGTAAACGAGGCCAATTGGTAGTTTTCGTGACAGACACAATGCAACATTTTGCAAATAAACGCGACGATTTTTTTTGTAATGTTTTAAATATCATTGTGTTTGAGTGGTAAATCCATAGTTTTTGCTAAAATTATTATTTAAAGCCTTGCTTACTATAGCATCTTTAAAAATAAAAGGTGGTACATTGTTTTTTAGGAAAGTGTATTTATTTACCACCCAAATACGATGATAGGAAAAAAAATCGTTGCTTTCTTTGCAAAAATTTTAGTGGCATTGTGTTATGTCACTAAAATTACCACCTGGTTTCGTTTTCGGTAGCAGTCTTTATATACCCTGTATTTTGGCTGATAGCAAGTGGTCAAAGTCGTATATTAAGAGAAATTCCAGGTTTGTTCTGGCGTGCTTCATAACCCAACACCTCAGCCACTCAACCTTTTAAATTGTATAATAGAAGCAAATAGAAACAGAAAGTAGATTCTTTCAATTTTAGATAATCTTGTATATTCTAACAGATAATTTAGAAAGTTCTTTTATACTAATCGTGAAAAAGCTGGCACAGACCGACATAATTGAGTCAAATACGGAGAGAACACCCTCAGTCAATCCTTTATCGAACTAAATTAGATATAATATACACATTTTCAAGTATAATAATACAAGTATGGAAGCGTTTAGTTCCATATAAATAATATTTAGGTTAATATAATTTTGTTCATATAAATAAAGTGCTTTTTCGTTTCAGGTAAATAAGATCATGTGAAAACGTGCGAGGCATGCGTAAAGGTAAATTTAGGACTAAGGCAGATCCAGGGATGGATTAAGGGAAAGGTCATAGGGGTCATGACCTCACTTTGTTTATGACATGAGGTTGGCTTGTTTGTGATATCAGATCTACCTAATTAGTGGCCATCTGGAGACAAGACTAAAAATGCATTGTTGTAACGCATTTGAAAAAATATAACGTGGAAGACAGAGGCTTCTTTTAAAAAAAAAATAATTGAATCACATTAGGATTGTTATTTCAATTGAATGTAATGTGGCTCGTCGATACACGATCTTGCACAATATCGGTTCTCTGTGATGCAATGCGTCTATTCCTGTCAGCCTATTCTTACTGCGGTCTAAATTGGTTACTGCAAACCACTTTAAATAATTATCTTTCATTATTGCCAAAAATATTCTTCAGATTAAAATATTATTTATGAATTTAATGACTTAAAAAAGCAATAAACCACGATTAATCTAATTTTGTCATGTATTTATAAATTACGTAAATTCCACCCCATATTTTAATCCAAATCCGTTCCAGACGAGACCCTCAGTTGTAATCAGTGTCCCAAATTGGATTTAACATTGGAACTAAGTTCTTAGAGACCAAGTTAAACTAATTAAACGGAATTTTAACTACGTTATGACCTTTTCGCGTACAGAACGCGGATTTAGAAGTAATATAAATCATGGACGGTGTCGACGGGAAATAAAAGTCGATTTGTATGTTTCCTTATGTTGGCAATAAAAATAATTGGGTTTTATTAAGGATACTTGTGAGTAAATCGGGATTAATTTTTCTCTCATACGATTTACTTATTTATTATAGAAAGGAAAAACACAAAGATAATGCAAATTAAGAAAAAAGTACATACGGCGGTTTTATCGCTCTAGGCGATTTCTTACAGACAACCTTTGGATGGATATAACACAAGGAAAAGAAGACAGTCTAGAATATAAAACATACAAGCTTAAAAGATTTACTTAGTGCTGTTCTAAGCAGAGAATAAATTTACTAGGGATTGGTGCCGCTTTGTCTATTTTTGCCAGGGTTAGAGGATAGGTATATATGAATCCAGACAGAACAATTTATTTCCGGTGATAAGGATCCTATAATTTCCCATCAGCCTCTTTTTAACAGACTTCAAAAAAAGGAGGAGGGTCTCAATTTCTTCGGAATCTTTGTTTTTTTTTTGTTTCTTTTTTATGTATGTTCACCGATTTGGAAAATTCTTTTTTTGTTTCAACGCGTATATTTCACAGGTGGTCCTATAAAATCTGCCGAATATCTTCGGACCTGGAGAGTAAAACTCCTTAAAATTGAGTAGGATTCCAATGGCTCTTTTTGCATTAGGTATAAGAGTTAAAGTACAGTCAGAGGAGAAACGATGGGGTGAGAGGGATGTTAAAAAAATAGTATACATGTAAATATTCAATATCTTGGGCAGCTTTGAACCGGCTCTAGTGATTTCTTTGTCATTATACTGACACAACAAAGAGGTTACAATGCAGTTTACAAGTGATGGCAAATGCAGTGCAGCGCAGTGCAGGTAGAGTATCTGCCAACGCGATAACGATCTCTTGCCGATTTACATTATTATGGCGGCCCGCTTGTATTTGGATATATGAATTCGAAATGCATCACATTTTAATGGAACACTATGGCGCGTCACTAGGTGTGTATAGGAATGTCTTAAAACAGTTTTCTTTATCTTATTTAAATACAAGACTTTGTTGCTATGTATGTTACAACACGATGTGATAATAATTAAGTAACACATTTGGAATCACCTTCAGTGGCGCAACCGGTGCGTGGAAACATTTAATCGTTTTGTTGCCAAGCGCCACGTTTACACTCTCAACCACTACGATATGTACGAGTGTATATAGTTTGTTGTTTGACTCGGCCAACCCGCACTTGGCCAACGTGGTTTATATGGCCTAACCCCTCTCAATCGTACTCTTGATTGTAGAACAGACCCACTGCACTGGGACATATATGGGCTGGTACAGAACAGAATATTATATGTGTTTTCTTAGTAAAATACGTTTGTCCTAGGTCTTTTTATAAATTTGAAAATATTTTTCCAATAAAGGATTTATTTTCATCAAAATCGTTCTCGGGTATGTGTTTACTATTAAACTTATACCAAGGGCCTATTGAAAATAGTATGTATCCAACTGCTTCGTGTAATTTCGTTGGCAAATCTATAACAGTCCTGATTTTTTATAATATTTTACTAATCTTCTCACATTCAGTCCAGAGAGTAACTTTTTTGTCGTGTTTCGAAGGTAGAGCGATGTAGAGTCGAAGTCAGAGCATCTACCATACAATTAGAATGAAGGGATTTGCTGGAAACAGGATACTTATTTGTCTATAAATTCGTAAAAAATCTCTTCGTAAATTGTTTAAGAACTATGTACATAGCATAATTGAGTGTAATATTATAGTTCAAAGTGAGATGAGTTCAAATCAAAATAAAATATAAAACGTTTTTCTGCAACAATAAAAAATAATTGCGGGTAAAACTACGGTTGCTGTCAACCCCAAACCGTTCAAGCGTGAAGATAATTCTAAAAAAGGGTATGCAGCACTATTACTCGCTTATCGACACAGATAAATGACGTTTTACGATGATTTAATGACTTGTTTAGATCGTGGTGTAATAATATTTTTAATTTATATTTTTATCGCTCACCACGATAGTGGCGTGTAAGTTAATTGGACCCATAATGTCAGTAGATTGTGTAGGTCACCTGCTCTCGACTCTGCCCAGCAGTACATCATAGGAGGAGGGAATGTTACCTTGGACTATTGCAGGAATAGAGTATAACAGCTCTCATAATAGGTCCCATTGAATATAGCAATTTGATCCGTGGTTCTTTACTAGCTTCTCTGGTTGTAAAAGTATTTTCATACGACGTTATTTATCTCTTTAGTCCATTGTTTTGTCGCCCACTTTGTAACTAAGGGAAGTGGACAGAAAAGATTTCCAAATCCTCCGATAAATTTAACTTTATGATAACTTCGTTGCGGGTTAAAGACAAGTTAGACATTCCCGGAGACGTCATTACAATGCGTGCTGTTGATCCTGGCTTACAGGAGTTGCAGTGGCGGGTGTGAGGGCGGGACAGTCATTGGAGGAATAGAGCGACTAGGCCGTGGCGGTATGGTTGTCCCACAGAAAGTCGTGAAGTGATGGCTGTCTTATTACTATGAATGGCATTGGCGAATCTTAAATATCCCTTTTCTCCTCCCACTTTTTCCTTCCATGGACAATGATAAATGCGTACATGTAGTGTTTAAGAATCTTTCAAGGTATTGAAACAACAGTCTGGCGAGAATTTTTCAACTTTAAAACGTTAGTTTGTATTATTGGTGTCACGATATAAAGTCATATTTTTTTGTTACATTATAAACCGTTGAACGTTGCATTACAACTTAATTTATATACTTTTTAACAAAAATCCTCCAACCAATTCCAAAACTGACTTATTCCACACCCTAAGCTCAATAACAGGGATCTAAATAATCCATGTTACGTCACCTCCCAATTTTGGTTACATTTCGCCCGAGGGTGTTTGTATACAAATTGATAGATTCTCGCTATTTTCAACGCTAATTACCGTTTAGAATGCGTGTGAGGAATTAGTGGTATTTTGTGCGGTCGCGTTGTAGCGTTAGTAAAACATACCTGATATTTATTGGTATTAAAACAGATAATGCCAACCACCATCCGTTATCTCTCCCCCCCCCCCCTTCTGTCCCTCTACCCCTTTCTTTCTTTCTCTCTTCAGCCACAGGAAGTCCACTGCTGAACGTAGGCCTCCTGCAAGGATCTTCACATCGTCCTGTTGGACAATATTCATGTTATTATTTCAATAGAGTATTATTGTTGGCATGATTCTCGAATTGATATTGTCGAATTAGTCTGTTGGTCCAGGCTTGTATCTATATTCTTTCTGCGAAATTCCTCTTTTTTTATGTTATAGGGAGCAAACGAGCATACAGTTCACCTGATGGTAAGTGATTACCGCCGCCCATGAACATCTGCAACACCATAGGCCATGGAGATGCGTTGCCGGCCTTTAAGTTTAGCCTTTTCGTCAGGTTATTTATCCATCTTGAATATAAACTTCCACAATTCTGGCCGATATGGTCTCCGTCTACTATCATACACAGCAAAGAAAACCGAAATATTCCAAAAAATCACATTGGCAGTTTTCAAACACATTGATAATATTCCATCTATAACCATTAATAGAATTAATTTAGACGGAAATGTATGAGAGACAGCGATCGTACGATCAGAAGTTATATCTATGCAGGATTCTGATGAGGTCACATGACAAGCCTGGGCGAACAGATTTATGCTAAGTAAATACATGAAACAAAATCGTTTGCTAGTCAAATTTTTAAGCCTCGGCTTAAGGAACATTATAAATGTAGGGTATCGAAGTCCTCAATCTTAATATTTCTATAAATATAGCAATTCTGCAAACGCTGTGTTACTGCCTACATATTCTCTCTCTCTTCAGCCACTGGAAGTCCACTGCTGAACATAGGCGTCTCCCATGGATCGCCTACATATCATCGAACAAATTATACGTATAAAATAATTTGAAATTTTCAAAACACATTTCGAATGGCGACACAGGTCCGTATTTGCGCAGCTTGCACCTGCAATACGTCTTTTTTTCTGACGCTACAAATAAATGTGTACAAAAACGTGACTATGCTAGTCGGTGCTATGTCGATTATTGTTCTCAGGCGAATTGCCAAATTTTACCGCAGACCAAACAGCATATATCACTATCAACTACCGATCAATTAACGATCTTAAAATTTACGAATCAAGGTTGAATTTTGCTAGTCACGTGTACAATAACTTGGAACACAGTACATATATCGATAGGTATGTGTTGCTAAATGATTATTACTTAAAATCCAGTGAAAAACAAGATTTCTATGAAACCAACTTTTAATAGAAAGAACACACGTTACATAAGAAGGAATACCAAAGACAAGACAAACAAAACAACAACCGGAAGGAAACAATTCTTTTTTAAATATATATATATATACTTTTAAATTATACAACCAGTATTCAAAATTTATTTCAATACTCCCACTAAATTTTATAATCAACACACACCTTACTAAAACTTCCTGCGCCATAACTATACAATATTTAATAAACTAATCATCTTACAAATATTCTAATTATACAATATTACATCCCTTATACATTTGTATTTAACCGCAGGTAAAGCTTTAGTAAAAATATCAGCAAGTTGATCGCTACTTTTAACATATTTTATTTCAATCATTTTTTTCTTTACTTGTTCCCTAATAAAATTATATTTTATATCAATGTGTTTTGTTTTTTTATGGTACACTGGATTATTGATCAGTTTTATGGCACTTTGGTTGTCTATACATAATACTGTGCCCATTTTACTCACATCAATTTCAACTTCTTTAAAAAACTGTCTCAACCATAAAAGATTCTTAGCAGCTTCACATCCAGCTATAAATTCTGCCTCAGTTGTTGATAACGCAACACAAGATTGTTTTTGACTAGCCCATGATATGGGTCCACCATTTAACATAAAAATATAGCCAGAAGTTGACTTTCTTGTGTCCAAATCGCCACCAAAATCTGAGTCTGAATAACCAATTAAATTCTCTTTACATGATGTATATCTTATGCACAAATCTTTCGTTCCCAATAAATATCTTAATATTCTTTTAAGTTGAGTTAAATGGCAATGACCTGGTTTATTAACATATCGACTTAACAAGTTGACAGCAAATGAAATATCTGGCCTAGTTGCCATTGCTAAAAACAACAAAGATCCTATTGCCTCTCTGTAGGGAAAATTAATTTGCACATCATCATCATCATTACTTATTTGAACATTTACATCAATAGGTGTATTACAAGGATAAGCTGTAGTCATATTATACCTATTGATTAACTGATTAATATATTGTTTTTGACTAATACATATGCCATCTTTAGTTTTCAAAATATCTATGCCTACAAAGCGAGTCAAATCTAATTCTTTAATTTCAAAATGTTGTTTTAAATAACTTATAATCTCATCTAATACTACAGTAATATGCGACATAATCAAAGCATCATCTACATACAAAATCAACCAAGCCTTAACATCATGAAATTTACCCACAAATACACAACTGTCTACTTGTGATTGAATAAAACCAAATTCTAACAAAAAACTTGAAAACATACTGTTCCAGCAACGAGAAGCCTGTTTCAAACCATAGAGTGATTTATTCAGCTTGCATATTGTATTTGCAGGCGCTTTTATCCTATCAGGAACCTCCATGTATATATCTTCTTCTAATTTGCCATATAGAAATGCTGTTTTGACATCAATTTGTCTAATATTCCAATTGAACTCATATCTTGTAGTAGGCGAAAAAATCTCATCATAATCTAATCCTTGAATTTGTGTAAAACCACGCGCACAAAGTCTCGCTTTATACTTCTCAATTTCACCTTGAGAATCTCGTTTAATATTAAAAACCCATTTTGAAGTTTCAGTCCTTTGATTTTCATTTTTGACAAAACTCCAAGTATTATTTCTTCTATGAGCCTCCAATTCATCCTGTATGGCCTCCAGCCACAATTTGGAGTTCTTGCTATTGATAGCATCTTGGTAAGTTACAGGAATATCTAATTCCACCATGTTAGCTTCAAAATATCGATTTTTTCTTGGTCTTAAAGTCATATATGACCGTGGTATGTCATTCATTCCAATTTCTTGAGAAGGCTCAAACATCTCATCATTTCTATCAGTGGCAATGTCAGTGTTATCAATACTATTATAACTGTCTTCACTGGACTCAACATTATCTACATTATCTATGACATCTGAAAGAATATTTCTTTCATCTTGAGTGTCTTCATAATCAATAAACAATTGAGCCAAATTTCTTTTAAATTCAGGAGTCTTCTCCTCGTTGAAAATAACATCTCTTGACACTGTTATGGTTTTTCTCTCTGGATCATACATTCTATAGTTAGTATTATCATACCCTACTAATATCATCTTACGGCTTTTTCTTTCCAACTTCTTCCTCAACTGATTTGGTACATACACATAACCCTCACATCCAAAAATTCTTATGTGATCTAAAGCGGGTTTGACACCACTCCATAGCTCCAATGGTGTAATGTTTGGTGTTTGACTAGAAGAAGTACGATTTAATAAATAAACAGCACAACTTACCGCTTCAGCCCATAAAAAGAGTGGCACTGAACGGGCATATAGCATGGATCTAGCACTTTCTACAATCGTCCTTATTTCGCGCTCTGCTCTGCCATTTTGTTGTGGAGTGTAAGGAGCAGTAAGTTCGTGAGTTATACCTTCACTATCAAGATATTCTTTAAAATCTTTACCAATATATTCTCCTCCATTGTCAGTATGCAAGACATGTACACTGTGTAGAAAAATATTCTTAATTATTGCATTATACTTTCTGAAATATTCTAGTACATCACTTTTGTTCTTTAAGAAATAGACATGTCGATAACTTGTGGCAGCATCTTTAAAAAGAACAAAGTATCTCATACCTTGTACTGATGACTCGTTAAAAGGTCCACAAACATCACTATATACAATATCACCTGGATTTACCGACTTTCTATTTGACTTCTTGAATGGTTGTCGTGCATGCTTACCATAAGCACAACCACTGCAAAAAAAAATATCATTATCAGTTATTTTCAATCCTTTAATGACATTATTATGACACATCTTTTTAATCTCGTCTACATTTAAATAACCTAATCGCTCATGCCATGTTTTTAAGTCTACACTATGAACTACATTACATACCGGATTTACATAAGTTTTTACATTCAATTCATACAAATTGTTACTTTGAAGAGACGCACACATCACAACCTTATTGTCTCTATAGATCAATGCTTCACTACCAGTCTTAATAATTTTATACCCTTGTCTCGTAACTACACCTTCAGAGAACAAGTTTCTTCGCAACTTGGGTACGTAAAGAACATTCTTTAAGATGGATTTCTCCCACTGTTCATTAACACACTTGCTAATCAAAACATTTCCATATCCAGCAACTTCAATTAGCTCCTGATTTCCCAATTTTAATGGTGCACCTGTGTATTTATGTAATACTTCAAAATTCTCTTCTTTGTAAGACATATGCGCTGAGGCACCGCTATCTAATACCCATTTATTGCTCTCATGTTCATTTCCAGTCATGCTAGTAATATTGAAAGCCAACATATTATTGTTATCACCTTGTCTTTGCTTCTGCTTCGGTGCTCGACAATCTCTGGCATAATGTCCCCGTTTTCCACAATTATAGCAAACAAACCGATGTTTATTACTTGGATACTTTTCTCTCACAGATGCAGAATATTTCTTACTTGTACTTGGCTTTGCTACCAGCAAAGCTGTTTCACTATCCTCCGCATTAAAACTGGCTTCTTCATCCAACAAACGAGCTGTCAAGTTGACGATAGTTTGATTTTTAGAGTCTAGTGACATCCAGGCCTGGCGTAGAGATCTATACTTAGAAGGCAGGGTGCTCAATATTTTCGTCATAATCGCTGTCTCGCTAATTTCTTCTCCACATTCTTTTAATTGCTTGGCCAAACTTTCAACTTTCGCAATATGTTGCGCCACGCTGTCACCGGCTGACATTTTATATTGATAGAATCGTTCATGTGTAATCATTTTTGTCAATTCTGACTTTTGTTCATAAATCGATTCCAGTCTCGTCATAATTTCAAGCGCCGTTTCACAATTTTCAATTAATGCAATTTCTTTCAACTCCATTGCCGATGTCATCAGGAACATAGCCATTCCGTCATCCTTGTCCCACTGCATAGCATTTGTACTGGATCTTGGAGCATTTATGTTCAGCCCTTTTGCACGTAGAGCACATTTAATGTGAAATTTCCACTGTTTGAAATTTGATCCATCGAACTTCTCAACACTCATCGTTTTGCCGATCTCCATGTTCCTTTCTTTATTCGTAGTGTAAATTACTTTCTACGCTCGAAATTCTATAATAACTTTCCTTTTTTACTGCTCTTTGTTTATCATGGGTTATGGGTTATCGTCCTGGGCCCATAACCACTTAAAATCCAGTGAAAAACAAGATTTCTATGAAACCAACTTTTAATAGAAAGAACACACGTTACATAAGAAGGAATACCAAAGACAAGACAAACAAAACAACAACCGGAAGGAAACAATTCTTTTTTAAATATATATATATATACTTTTAAATTATACAACCAGTATTCAAAATTTATTTCAATATTATTCAGTTCGGAATTTAATTTACGACTTAATTTTATGCACGCGGTTTAAACACATGCATAGAACGCAACACGTTTCATATTGCAGCTTCCTTTACTTATATTAAAATAATGTAATATAAAATAAAAATAAATCGTTGATACACTCAACAAGGGTCACATCCAAAATACCCTGATCCGACGAAGATACACGAAGAGATAGGTGAAAGTGGATGAAGCGAAAGTAATATGTCAGGATCGAGCAAAGTGGCGATATATAGTCTCTGCCTACCCCCTACATACAGGCGTGTCGATTATGTATATATGTAAAATAATATATTCTGCATTAAGTATTCATTGGTGCTATTCGATACTTAAGTAGGAAAATAATAATAGACACGCATATACACTAAATTCCACCCAACAATTCAAACCTATTCCATATAATTTATACAGCTGTATAACTAGATAGCGTAGGACGTCCACCCACTAGGTGGTCAGACGACCTGGTAAAAGTCGCGGGACGTCGCTGGATGCAGGCTGCCTCCAACAGGTCACTGTGGAAATCATTGGGAGAGGCCTATGTTCAGCAGTGGACTTCCTTTGGCTGATGGATGGATGATAACTAGATACAAGTTTGTGAAACATTGCGTCTGCCGGAATCGGTTTTAGGTTGCAAGTTGATTATAAAATTTTGAGGGTCGCAAGTTTAAACATTTTAATTTATGAAAACCTATACTCCTTGAACGTTTCTTTTTAATCATAATAAGGTCTTGGTGCATGTTTACTCCTACTACATGCAGATTGGTGGAGACGATGCGCTGATGACTGTGCCCAGTTGCTAGCGTTAGTAAAGGCCTATGTCCAGCAGTGGACGCGGAAGGGCTGATGATGATGAGATGCGGATTTTAATAGAATTTTACTTTCCCTCTGAAATTAACCGATACAAAAGTTAATACCCAAGATGCTAGCATCTTAAATTCTTCATTTTAAATTTCCGCTAACTTTCAATATCTCTTTATCTCCCAAAACCTGATTAACAAGATTATCGATTTTATAAAAATAGTCAAATCCACGGCCGCGACATTCACTTTGAGACATTTTTTATTTTTTACACCGACAATAACATAAAGGTCCCTTACACTACTATTGGGAAAATGGGTGACTGCGAGGTGTCAGGTTGCTCTCGTCCCCCATGCGAGTCGAAAGCTGGTCGCTGGTGTCGACTTACGTGGTAACTGTGCGCCGAACTGAAGGTCGAGTGACTAACTCCGGCCCGGCACGCCCTCGGTTCTCGAATTACTGTTTTTGGCTACAATAGAGCTTTATTTTGTTTTGCGTGTTTTATTTTTCGATAAATTTTGGGAATTTTGCAGTGACATGTCAATACATGTCTGGCTAACGAAAGTTAATCCTGGCATTCATTGTAAAAAATTTACGTGGCCTCACATTGATGTTCCAACGAGTGAGCGATTCAAGTGGCTGATATACATAAACTGATATATCATTATAAGTAGAGGTTTTGGATTCCGACTTAGATTAGGATAGAATAAATATTCGTTTTTTTTTGTTTATGTTTCTATAAAAATGTTTGCCGAGTTTTTTCAGGATCAAGATCCGATAGCCAGACTATAGGTAACTTTTAGATTACGTGTTATTCAGATGTTTATTTAAGGTAATGAGGGGTCACGATACTCAGCCCTGAGTCAACGATTGGAGAGAAAGAGATCGAACGCGTGAAGTTTCATCAAAATCCCTACAGTAGTTTATGGGTAGACATTCTTAAATAAATGACGGCCCCGTGGCGCAGTTGGTTAGACGCCGGCTCACCGAGGCAGATTTTTTTGAGACCCACAAATATTTGTCACGGGTCTGGGTGGTCTGGTCTGTGAGACAGAACAGTCTCTGGTAGTTCCGGATACTCAAGACACAAGACTTAATTGACTTTAATGTGGGATCAGGACTACGTATGTGTCTGTTGGATGTATTTATTATAAATCCTTAGAAACTATCATACTTATTAGGAGGGATACATATTTATTTCGAAATTTAAGTGACAACCCTAAATTAATTCAGATAAAAGTCTCGCTGTTGTTGTGCCTAGAAAATACTGACGCATCAATGGATTAATTAACTTATTTCGCATTGTGGGAAATTTTGGTGTTGAAATAATTTTGATTGGTCAATCGAGAAGATCCAACAGGTAAAATTGACATTATAGGTATCACCGTTCTAGGCCTAAATAGTCATTATATCTATTAAAATCTAGTTAAAATCCCTTGAAAATCGTTTATAGACGTGACAAACATGGCGCCACGTGTATATCGATGGATGATATAGGGCCATTGACTATGTAATAGTTGTTTACACAACGGTTCTCGTGCGTGCAAGTTAATGCGTTCGGTGCAAATATTGTTATCCATTGCGGGCCAGTGACCTCGCTATATCGGTCACTATTGTAGATGACACGTGTGAGACCGTTCACATTGCGTTCCGTGGTTTTCTGAAGAAAACTATAGTATGCATCGTATGGGTGTTCCCATCGAAGCAGAGATGGGCGGAGCGGAGGTCTCAACCGATCACATTCATATGTTAGTCGGTTAACTGTTCCGTAGCTTAATTCTGCGACAAGAATCTGAGTTGGTGAACTCTTAGGTTCAAGCCGGAATTATATTGATTGGTTCGAGAACTCAAACCTCAAAAGTAAAGTTAACTTTTCTGTGCATATTTGATGCTGTACCAGAATAATTTTCAATGGACATACTACAGTCTTTACATTCGACTAAAGTAACTGATTCACTATCTTTAATTTAAAGACCCCAGAAAAACCAAATTTCATCCTAATGCTCCTCTCACGAGCTCTCCACTCACTTCTAATCCTCTCACGAGACTAATCCGTGCTATTGTGGGGGCGTCTAGCTCTGCCCTCGACCCGGCGACCCCTATTATTTGCTACATAACTAGCTTAATGTTTGACTAGTTGGCCTTAGGATGTGCATACTATTTTAGTTTAATTTTTTGCAAGTGGAGTTTTGTTTGGTCATCGAATAACTAGGTATGTGAAGACGTGCAATTATGTTTTTTGGATGAGGATCTAATAAGGTTGCAGGAAGCTACTGAAAACAGGTCGCTTCAATATTTTCTTTTCTTTAATCTTTTCTTTTCTATATTTTCTTTTCTAGCCTTCCGGCAGTCTCCTCCATTTCGCCCCGTACATGTCTCTGATGGTATCAAAATAGGCTTCTGGTACCCCTTTTGCCCCCATTGCGCACCAGATTGCCTGACGCGGTACACAGTCGAAGGCTTTCTGCAGGTCAAGGAATGCTATGTAGAAGCGTCTTCTTCGCTCTGTATGCCTCGCTAAGCACACTGAGGGCAAATATCAGGTCTGTAGTTCCACTAGCACTAACACTTCCCTTTCGAACGACCTTTGAATTCAGTTTGAGCGAAGAAAACAAAACATTCAATAACTAAAATGGGTTTTAAAACTGTCTGAATAAGGCAGTGAATCTTTACACTAAAATAAGTGTAAAAATACAGTATTGAAGATTATCCATTATTATATTATTTGATACTTGTATCTCAGCTGGATGCGTGATGTTTACTCGTATAGCAGAGCTAACAGCTATCTGTTCAATTTGTCGGCGTTATCGCGGCCAGTGGTCGACGGAGCGGCGTGACCCTGCGTCCGTGAATACCATGACACTGCGACAATGTTGCAATCAACCCTGTTTGTAATAATATTTATTGTATTCGAGATTATTTTGTGTGTGAATTGTTCCATAAAAGTGTTTTTATTGGTTATTGCTAGGCTGACAGGATAGGATTGTCAGACATATTTTTTGTAATACATGCATACATAAACTCACGCCCCTTTTTTCCAGAGGTGCTTCCAGGGCAACCACGTTTCGCCTGGTGTGTTCCGTCCCATGATGTGCTAGGGGGCTTATATTGGCTGAAATTCCTGACTCCGGGCTAATAATGAAAAGAAAAATACTATATCAGGGAATAGCATATTAGGAGGATAAACTAGTTATTCAATTACCACATCTGTAACGCGGTTGGTTAAGAAGCCGGCTATGAAACGAGAAGTCGCAGGTTCGATCCAGAGGAATGTTGCAATCTACCGATACATTTAATCTATCTACAAAATATTGGGATAATAGCTTGAGACAACTGTGAAACGCAATTCAGAAGTTGACTTAACTGTTTTCCGTGCAAATATGACAGTAAGTTGAACAATGAATTTGAACATCTGTTTACCCTTAATTTCACGAGAACATTCGCAATAACACGTCAGACGCAATTATCTACAATTTTCTACGCGACAGTTTCGCGCTATTTTTTATAATCTGCAAATGTGAATTACATTGTATGAGACGTTATTTTTAGACAATTATTAAAGAATAGAGTATTTCACTATGATCGATTTTTTTGTATTATTATTGCGTACTAACACTAATACCATTAAAATAAAACATATATGTCAGAACAGTATTAAAGTACCTAGCTTTTAACACAAGGCAAATATTAGTATTTTAAATTAAAGCGTGGGAGTGTAGTGTGGACGTCTTACCGTCTCTTTCACACGCACACATTGTATTACTTGTTAAGCGTAGTGATGTCACATGTATTTGTTTTGCATCCCTTTTCTTTTACTCCTACTACAAGATTTAAAACATTTGTAACTTCTATTTAATTCTGAATGGATTTACTTCTTCGTTTTTGCAGATTTCGGATATGAATACCTTTTGATAAACACTATAAAAATTGAGTGAAATTATAACGTATCACCACAATTTTTAAACTTTTGGCAGTTGAGTCATTTTTTATTACTTATGTAAAATGGCATCGACAGCTTCTTTGACGAAGTTGATTTTTTTTATTTAATACCCATTAATATGATTTTAAATTAATTGTAATACGGAAGTTTACTTCTATTAACACAGCTATGAGAGGTATATAACAACTTTCTAAAAGTAGCAATGCGTGTGGGAGAGAATGTGGAACATTGACTAGACCTAATAATTTTACTAAAGTTTGTTGAAAAAACAAAAGATTTTCGTGTGTTTTCGTAACAACAAATCATTCAGTCCCTTAACGTTTCAAGCTGGGTATAATATATTTATAGCATGTAAAAGCCACAGTTTATAGTATTAACATGGCTCTACCATTCAGCAATTTTTTTTCTTTTTTATTCAATTTATTTCGTTTATTGGATTATAAATCAACATTTCCAGCACTACTATAGAACGCAGAAGTACAACTAATTAAGCTACAGCACTAATTGTTCGGTTCCACTAGGGTAACACGACTGACTCATAAAAAAACCGACTTGGAGTAACTGCTTAGCCGTTACACTGTGTGAGATTGCTGAAGACCTAAAAGTTAATCACGTGGTATCGACTTAATTATGCCGGCTTACTAGACTATTGTTGAGTATTCTATTTAAATCCCTTTTTAGATACTAACAGATGGATGCAGGCCGCTTCCAACTGGTCAATGTGGAGATCCTTGGGGAAGGCCTATGTTCAGCAGTGGACTTCCTGAGGCTGAATAGAGAGAGAATCTAACAGGTGCATTGTGGTCAATTTGTCCTGTCAGTATAGTATATAGTGACGAAAATGGAACGAAGTCCACACCTAGTTACGCGATCAATCTCCTAATACTCGTACAACAATTAAATCTCATACTCCGTATCAAGAACTTCGATACCACAACAAGTGACTTGCTTTTCGAGCCACTTGCAAGATATTACCACAAAGGTCAAGGGCTCAGCAGCGTGCCCGTGTTGGCTCGAAATATAGACCTTGCGAATCACCTTGAGGTACCTTTCTCTCCTAAAGATCAGCACTAACTGCGCACTCATTCCGATATCTTTCCATGATTATTTATTAATATGGTTGGATTGTTATTTTCGGAATGTACTCTACAGTGGATTATTTATCAAGTGCAAGTGTACGCGTATTTCGAAGTATCAGGTTTTGTGTTAAATTCCTAAGTTAGGTATATTTCAAATATGAGAATGTGGATTATGTACCTAGGAAGAGGCCTACGTCTAACAGTGGACTGCAACGGGCTGATTATCAATGTGGATTATGTAGAGTTCTTCGTTTAATTTGATGTGAGAGAATCCTTCTTTTCTGCGAAGTTTGTTTGCTGCTCTTTGTATCAATATCACTTACTATTTCATCGTTTTAATGAGATACATTTTACCTGGAGTCAGGTATTCTATAATAACAACTTTAAATATGTTAGGGCTTAAATTTTTAAAATTACAGTATACATAAGAAATATTTAATTTTCCTGAAGTTTTCAAGTCCGGAGCAGGGGCAGTGTTCAACTCAATAACAATAAATTATAACTTATTTACGTGTTGAATATTTAATCGATGCCAACAGGAAGTAGTGGCGTTTCATTATATTTTTGTACGTGGTATTGTGGTTTCCCTCCATTGTATGTGCTGATGATTACATGCCTACCATCATGTCAACATTGGTAATGACTTTAAATTCTACAACGCATATTTTGCTAGTGACTCTGCTATAATCTTTCTCTTCAGCTACAGTAATTCCACTGCTGAACTTAGGCCTCGCCTAAAGATTTTCATAACGATCTGTTTGTTTTTCACCGTCATAACATAATTCGGCAACAAACCTTTATTTATAATCCTTATGCGAAGTTTGTTTACCAAATACAGTGTTATCCACAACTCGAGTCTTATCAGTGTGCCGGGCCGTTATCAAAATCATTTCGCTGTTATCGCATTCACGTTTGAAAGTCATGGCCGATGTTATAGTCGTCATGTTAGGATGTTTATTTATGAAAATAGTTTCAAGTAGAAGGAGTGAGTATCTGAAATTTATTCTAAAATATCTTTTAGTGTTAAAAAAGTAGTAGTTTGAAATGAGACCTTTACTAAAAGATTCCTTGGTCTTAAATAAACTTATGACGACATAAATGCTACTGTTTTTGACCATTTCTATTGTATATGAATTAGGATTCAGGATTTAGTAAAAGTACTCAAATGGAAAACCACTGGCAAGCGTAATGTCGGACGAGTAATCTGTGTGTGGGACGTTCCTCCACATCTGTAAAGACAGGACTAGTTTACAGTCGCAGGGGTTCGCTGGAAGCAATGAGCTTCCAAAACATTTTTGTGGAGATTCCTCGGGTAGGTCCGTCGTCAACAGCGGATTTCCAACTGACGACGACGATGAAATTTTAGAAGAATCTAGTTCCCTTAATTATGTTTTAGTCCCTAGATGACTGAATTTTGTTCAGCTGGAGTGAAGTTTGCCTTACCAATGTTTCGATGTTGGTGTTGATAATAAAAATATAGATCAACTTGGAAAGTAAAATCTTATCTAAATATATTTGATCCAAATCTTTAGAAATGATAATGATAGTTTAGATAACGAACCCTGTGATATACAACTTTGTGCAAGACGCAGTAATCGGTGCTTCTTGTAAAGAATTGGATGAGACTACGTCCTAAATAATTTTTGTCATATTTGACGACTAAATTACTATTTATGTCGGATAGAACCTTGAGTCTTCAATTTTAATCATAATTTAAACAATAGTATACTCCGTTTAAGGGACCAAACCAACCTATCATGACTTCATTCATAAAGAAGTTGTCCTCATAGGTTTTCTTCCCACATTATGTCTAATAGAAATAGTTTTTTTTTCAAGACATGTAAGCATAAATTCTCATTTCGAGTAAAATCACTATTTGCAATAGTTAAAATATAAATTAATGTAGGTAAATGTAAAATTTAGTCTTTATTCTTCTGTAAGTTTATGAAAGATATCGCTCTTGGCAATAAAGCTACCAATTACATCAACTTTTTTAGCAACCACATTCCCAGTCACATCTAAATTTAGTATGTTTTATCTAACTTGCGCTGTTTGTCGTTTGTTTTCATTATAATTATCGTATTTATATAATATCGGATATTCGTTGGCGTGCTGTGAAAAATTAACGTCCGCCATGTAATCTGCACCAATTACATCATACAATCGCTTATCTGCACTGACCTAATTATAACTTTTCAGTTTTATGTGTAAATGCAATGCGAATAGGGAACGGGCAGGATGTCGGGCAAACGATAACAGATTTTTTTCCGATTCTACGAAATTTCGAATTTCGATCTCAATTGCAATACTTTATAATGTACAGTCGAAATTGATGATATGGAAATATGTTTTGATAATGTGTCTACAGCTACAGGAAGTCGTCTGCTGATTATGAGTCGCAGAAAATAGCCAAAGGCACTTCTTAGAAATGACTTGCATGCACTTAAGCATGTTTTAAATTACATTTCGTCCATCTAAGTATGTATATTTACGTCTCTCGGCATTGCGTCAGAAATATTGAATTTAGTCCACTATAAGCCAGATATAAGATGTAAGATGCATTTTCTATTTAAGCAATGCATATCCAGTCTTGATGAAGATCCCTATAGTTGTATAGCTCGGGGGCAGATCTCAAACTATACATGCACAACGATTAGTTCTAGTGCAATAACTTTGCCATCTCTCTATCTTCAGCCACAGAAAGTCCGCTGCTGAATATAGGCCTCCCCCAAAGATCTCCACATCGACCTGTTGGAAGCGGTCTACATCCAGCGACTTTCTGCAACCTTAACCAGGTCCGCCGTCCACCTTGTAACTTTGCCATGCCGATTGAAAGATATATAATAATTAGTATTTCTACTAACGCAGCGATAAATTCTTTAGCTCTAGTGCCTTAGATAAACAAAATCAAAACAAATACAAAAGCAGTATTGATGGATCAAGAACTAGGCCAGTGTCGAGTCAAGGCGACGTATGATTTAAAATTTGACATTCACACGTCGCATGCAGTGCGATCGTGTTTCGGCTGCACGTGGATGATCGCTGATGACAGTGTTCTAAGCAGGTGTTATAGGAATGTGTTCGTAATGATATGGGTCAGATGATGTAAAATCGCGTGATGTTGGTGAGGTCTAAGCGGAAGGACCATTTCCAACACACATATTCTAAGCAGATGTTATGGTAATGTGTTCGTTATGACATGGGTCAGATGATGCAAAATTGCGAGGCAATGGTCGCGCCTGGGACGATACTAACAATAAAATGTTCGTTGTCGTCATAACAGTAGGAGAACCGACGTCAATCTTCCTGGCGAATCGTGATGAGTATTGGCAAAACTTTTCTAAAATACAGAACTGAGTATGTTCAGAAGAGATTTTCTGTAGCTGAAGAAAGATATTGACACTAAAGGTTACATTTTTAGTATGTTAAATTGCATACTATTTTAATATACGGCTATAATTTAACATATAACGTAGCCACTGCCAAAATATGCATACTTTAATTTCATGTAAACATCTGTATTTCTTCGTCTGCGTGTTTAACTTAATTTGAAATATCCCGTCCCGTCCTGTTCCGTCTCGTCCCGTTATATCTCGCCCTTTTCCGTCTCATTGTCACTCAAGGCATATAATCCAGTCCCATCTCATCCCTTTGAGTATAAAAAGTAACAAATATATCGGAATTCCTTCCTCATCCCTCGGGAACACTACATTTTTCGAGATAAAAGTAGCCTAAGTATTAATCCAAGGTGTCAGCTACCTCCATACTAAATTTTATCGAAATGCATTAAGCAGTTTCTGAGTTCATCGCGCACAAGCGCAGAGACAAACACACAGACAAAAATTAAAAATCATAGTTTTGGGATCTATCACGTTAATGTAGTCCACCCATATCAATTTTTCTCATTTATCTGCCATGTACAGACATCGATCGTTCACAAATTTATTATATTATGTACAGATGATGTCAAAGTCAATGGCAATTGGCAACATTGTTTACCCAGGTGGCACAATGTTTCCTGCCGCGGTGCGAGCGCCTTTTCGAAAGCTGTCTCTTAAGGTCAAACCGGAATGAGTTTTTGCCACAGAACTAATTATAAACTCCCGCTTTGTTTTCGATATTTCAATGTTGTTTTTTGTGTTTCATTTAGAGGCTGCTGCCAGCTTAATTATTTTTTAATCTAAATGCAACTCGCAAAATCTTTGAGCTCTATATAAAACGGAAGTATAGGAAAAGTGGGTTGATCTGAGGCTCTTTTGTTAACCACGTTTCAGATAAAACAGTGTGAATATGGCAAAATCATTTGAATTGGTCTATTTGACAGCCTCCGTGGCGGAGTTGGTTAGCTGGCGGCTGTGAAACGAGAGGCCGCGGGTTCGATCCCCGCACTGAGACAAATGTTTGTGAGGCCCACAAGCATTTGTCTCGGGTCTGGGTGTTTGAGAGACCGAAAAGTCTCTCGTAGTGTCTGATACCCACGACACAAGACTTAATTGATCTGAATGTGGGGTCGGAACTATGTATGTGAATGTTCGGTGTATTTATTTATTTATCACACTATTACACTTGGCCTATATTGGAATATCTTCTTCACTGCTTACCTTAAACACCTCTGTTGATCGAATAACCTTATACATATACTCGTATACACTGCCGGCATTTTTCACAGACAGATTTAAAACCTATTTTATTTATCGAGTGTTTTGTCCTTTTCGAACGACCTCAGAATTCAATTTCAGCAAAGAAGACGATACATTCAATAGCTAAAATAGGTTTCAAAACTGTCTATTAATAAGGCCTTTAACAGTCTTACACATAGTCTCAACACTACAGTAAAATACTGTTTTATGATAAACTACTAGGTTATTTTCTATCCTCTAACACTCCGAAGCGTTAAATAACTATTGTCAAAGGATGTAAGTACTTATGGCTGCATTTATAAATGTGTCAGAACGTAAATATGTTGTAACTAATCAGTCGATAAATCGCTTTACAAAGTGTTCGCACGAAAGGATTTTTTACATCGCTGAGCCGGACGTCCTGCGGCGATTCAATATTAATTATTAAAATTAACAAAAAATAAATATCAATTATAATTTACGATGTTATTCCAAAGAGAATTAAGAGAACCGGTTTTTAAATATTATTACAAATATTATATTAGGTGCCTCGGTGGCGTAGTTGTATTAAGATATGATTACAACACTGAGGTCTAGGATTCGAATCCCGGCACGGGCAAAGTGATATTGGATTTTTCTATTCATTATCAGCCCGGAGTCAGGAATTTGTGTCCAATATGGCGATAGGCTCGCCCCCTACCAAGTCGTGGGACGGAACACACAATGCGAAAAGTGTGTGTTTTGGTTGCACCTATGCCTACCCCTTCTGGGATAAAGGCGCGATGTTTATGTATATATGTAAATATAATTTATCGGCGGAATATCAGTCAGAGATACCGCTCTTTATTGTTATCTATTTATTTATAACCGCAGATTATTTGAATAAAAGGTCGGTAGGACGTGCAGATATCGGTAAATTTGAGTTATGTGAATTCGAAATAAAGATAGGGTGCAATTGCGGTAATAATGCTGTGGGAAACTGCTTTCATGCATTTCATGCTTGCTGGCCTAGTGCGGATTGGCGTACTTTTACATACCATAGAAATTTATAGAAATCGCTATGGTACGCAGGTTTCCTCACGATGTTTTCCTTCACCGTTATAGTGCGTGGTGATTTGTATGTGTATTTATTTATTTAATTGACGAGGGAAAAGTATCAAACTATGAGTCCCACTCATTATTTTAATAATACGGTATACAAGCTGTCACTTTATGTCGGTTTTCTGAGACAGAAATCAAACGACAGTCGGACCGAGTTTTTAAAATTACATTCTAAATATAATCTAGTCAGATTCTTCCATATTTGTCTGGCAAGGACACGAGAGCACGTCTCAAACACGTGGCGTTCCGGGTTCCTACCCAAGACCTGTTTTTACATTTTGTTTTAAAGATTTGTATATTATTTAGCTAATCGTGTTTTTATGTATTAAATTCACTTGATATTGGGATTTAATACTTTTGGAAATATTTTACACTGGTTTTATTTTTTGGCCAATGTAAATCGATTTATTTTGTTCTCGCACGATGTTTTCCTTCATTGTTATAGTGCGTGGTGATTGACTGTCAATACACACGTGTCTCCCAAAAGTCGGAGGTGTGTCCTGGGGTTTGAACAGGCCACCACGCACTTAGTTGTCATATATATGTATATATGGGACGAATCATGCGAGATAAGTAGTTATTTTTCCTTTTAAAATGCAACCGAATTTCCCTATATTCTAAAGTATCTGTTAATAAAAAACATTGATCACTCATATCAGTGGCGATAAAGTTATGTTGGAGAGTTCAAACTGATCTTGTTATTATGTATCATGAGTCGGAATCTCGCATCATCATTTGGTAGGATTTTTCATCAGAAAAAGTTTATTTAATAAATAAGTGTAGATTGTGGTAGAGCCACGCTGTTGTCAGTTATGACTCAGCATGAATGGGCAGGCTCGTCCGGGGCGGTACCACTGTCTCACAGGAGATCGACGTGAAGCGACAGCTTTGCGTCGCGTTCCGTTCGATAAGTGAACTTGCCTGATGGCCCAATACCTCTTTCCTCTTCCCATCCTTTTCCCTTCCCGCTTCCCTCCTGATTTCATGTGCTGACAACACATCTATGATCCAGCGTTGTGGATGTTCATGGGCGGCAGTGATCACTTACCATCAGGTGACCTGTTTGTTCGTTTGCCGGACCTATGTAATAAAAAAAAATGTAGGCGACAGTCACACACATAACACTGACTTTGCAGATATATGGCTTGTATTATAATAAAATACGTTAGGATTTTCATTTCCACAACACCCAGATCTAATATAAATATTTGTCGCCGCACGAACATTTGTCTCGGGGCGAGCATCGAACCTGTATCCATGCATTTTCCACTCAGCTTTTCATTCACTCTACCAGACAATTATAGCCACTTTAAAACTCTGAATATTATTACAGATTGACCTTGTAAAATACAGTAGTTAATTAATATTTCTTCTCCATAATTTTGTTCTGGTGATGACGAAAATTTTGAAATTAGCGATAATTACTTTGGGGGAATATTAAGGCCTCTAGGTTACAATTTTATCAATACCTAGAGCGCTTATAACCACAATCTGATTTTCGAGATTGATTAAAATTAATTATCTGATAAAATTATTCCCGATTTAGCTACTGCCGAAATTACTCGACAACAATCTTTACATACATATACGGATTTCTGGTTTTTTAAATATGTTTCGTAAAACATGTATTTCTTCATGTTTTAAGTGCTCTTAAACAACACCTACGTGAGATTAATAAAAATATATTTTGATTTATGTAATTAGTATCATTTGAAAATTGGGGAAAATCCTTAGAACTATATTCAGCAGTACTGTTGCTCTGCGGTTGCATGCCCACGCGTGTGCCACGGCCCTTGTAATAAAGGGGGCGCGGTATATCACGGGGTTTTGGTCAGTAGGACGTTCCAATTGCTTTCTAATAGAACGGTGAATCTAACATACCTAAATGGGATCCACAAAGAATTTTTCGTGTGTTTAAAAAAAAGTAATCCTTTAACTTGACGTTGATGATTATGTACTCCGGTTAATTGCAGCAAGTTTTTACAGTAAAATACATTAACTTACGCCTTTTTCCCATAAGGGGTAGGCAGAGGCACCATCATGACACCCATAATTCGCCTTGTATGTTCCTTCCCACGATGTGATAGTGGGCGAGCCTATCGCCATATCGGGCACAAATTCCTGACTCCGGGCTGATAATAGAAAAATCCAATATCGCTTTACCCGATCGGGATTCGAACCCGAGACCTCAGCTTTGCTATCGTACCGTAGTACAAGTACGCCACCGAGGCAGTCGTAGAAACACAGACAGTAAAATAGAATATTGATAAAAATGCTAAAAAAATCAATTTCCACAGGCATTTTGAAGCACTTGGGGTTTGGCGTGTTCCCCCCGGAATAAAACTTATTATAACTTTCTTTTTATTGCATAGTCCGGCAAACGAGCAAACAGGGCAACTGATGGTCAGTGATCACTGCCGCCCAAGAACATCCACAACGCTGGATCATGGATGTGTTGCCGGCCCGATTGGGAGGTCACCGGGAAGAATAAAAAAAGAATGGGAAGAGGAAAGGGGTATAGGGCATCCGGCAATCTCACTCGCCGAACGAAACGCGACAGCCGAGTCGCTTTACATCCATCTCCTGTGAGACAGTGGTACCGCCCCGGATGAGCTTACCCATTCATGCTGAGTCTGACAACTGACAACAGCGTGGCTCTACCACTTGCAAATACGCCTTGCTGCGTTTGGAAGAGCATGGAAGTGCAAGTCGGGATCATCGACTTTCCTTATCTACTTTTGCTTTGCTAGAGTCTTCAAGTTAGACATTACAGGCTGTATACTTCAGGTGGGTAATTTTGGTCCTTAGAGGATAAATATATTTTATATCCGTCCAATGAATAACTACTTCTAAGATTACATTAAATACAAAGTCCGCGTTAGGTTTGTAATTTTAGCTGCAGATACGTGATTGGAGATTAATGTTGGTCCAATATGTACAGGGGATTCCCCTTAAATAGACGACTGACAACGGAGTATAGACTATAGACTTCTGACTTGTTATTAATTCGTGAGACCAACGAATTTCATTTCGTTTCAATTAATAACTATCGGCATGATCGGAATCTTTTGGAATTCGATTATTTTTTAAGTATAATATTCTTTAGCGAAACACTAAATCATAAGTTATATTCATTTTAAATCTTCATATTTAAGGTCATTATGCCGTCCTATTCAGCAAAGTGGATATCCTATTAAAAATACCGAGGCGTTCTCTAAGTAAACTTCCCGGGCCTTATTTTAATTTTTAATGTAATATACCCCCTTGAATGTTATGAATTGAAGTGGTGTTATTAAGCCAAGTTTTTGTTTGGTATGCGGGACGCGCGCGGTGCGGCGGGGGGCGGGGCGGGAAGCCGTCGCGTAGCAACGTAATCTACGCCCTACGCTCGTAGCGCCTGCCGTCGCCCACGTAGCTACTAGCCACCCGGCACGTACGCACTACGCATCCCTCGCGCCCTTTCGCGCCTGTAAGACTTAACTGCTACGACCATATCCATATTGTGCATAAAATGTCGCGAAATGGAAAATCCCAGCGTATATAAACTACGAACCGCTCTTGTCACTCCAATAAAACGCCCCGGCGGGTTTCGTTTTTTAGTGAAACCGTGTCTTTGTTCAAAACATCGTTGAACTTATTGCGCACAAAAACGAGAACGCGCATTGCCACCAGTGTGCGTTTAATCAAGCGGCTAGGTGTCAAGTCATTAGCGAGCGGTGCGGATGTATTGCGCGGCTACGGGTGCGAGAGAGAAGTCAGATGTGGCAACAAGTCGGGGCCGTGTGGCGCGGCGGGGGCCGTCTTATCGCGGCGTGACGTCACGACCCTTTCACTGGCCGAAGTTGGTCTCCGGCGGCGTCAACTTCAGTCCGCGCGGCTCGGTCACAGCGTGAGCACGTCTCGCGCCTCGTGTTCCTAAAATAAACTTACACACGCGTCACTCGCGACTACTTTACCGACCACTGACCGAACTTCGAAGCCGATCGAGCTAGGAATCAACGCACGCGCAAAAAACCCTCTCGGTCTTCCGTGTGATTCCGTTTGGATCGAGGCTTCGAACCCGAGGAACTCTTGCCTGCTGTCAACTGCCCCGGGACGCTGCCATGGGTGTAATTAAAGTGAGCCCGGACACCGCGTCCCTCATCTCTGCGTGCGACATGCTCGACGACATGAAGGTAAGGAGTCATGTGATGCCGGCACCACGAGCGGCGATGGCGCCCGGCCAAACGCCAGTTCCGTATTAGTGAAAAAAAATTTCGTGCATAGCAAGAGCGTTGCGTGGTCGCGTGGGCGGCGGGCGTTCGTCGCGCCAAATGTTATGCGCTTTTACGGGAGCGCATACACAGTACACACGCCGATAAGAAAGCGCCGCGTGCGCAAGCAATAGCCGCCCTAAGCTCTGCTCATATTACTCGTTATCTCGGTGATTAATTAAAACGGAAAGTTCTGGAAATGTTTTCGCGCCGAAAAGCAACAGGTGGATAGATTGCGCATGCGTCAGGGTGTCTCCCGAAGTCTATTCATGTTCGAAATTTAAAAGATTGTACGACACATTCCGCGCTCCGAATGACGAGCGAGTGACGCAACACCCGCGCAAATTGTTTTGATCGCACTCGTATGGAGAGACATGTGCATCGCGCTCTCTGCGTGGCGAGGTGTACGCGTCATAAGCCATGTGATAAACAACACCTGATAATAGACGATTGTAGAGCTCGAATATGCTTTCACCAAAGTCAAGGATAACTTTTAAAAAAAAACTAAAAACTCGGGCTTAAAAAGGGTTATTTACTCATTACGAAGAACCGGTAAAAAATGCTTAATTATAAAATCAATTGCCACAGTCTAGTAATCTCCATTGTTGCTAAGACAATAGTTTTCCGATCTTAACCTACATTAAAACAATTGTGTGCCAAGTTACACTCAACGCATGAAATTCAAAGTAATGCAATCCTGCTCGTACAGAGTTATCAGACGGCGATCGAATTGATTTTATTAACATTATCCACGGCTATAGTTAGAATATTCTCATTTAAATACTGGTTTAAGAAATCGTGGAAATATATAATCGACACACTTCATTCTTCAAAGTCGATTTATTTTGCAAAGAGGAAAACTTCGATTCACATATGGAATCAGATTTGCATACTGCGTAGTAACTGGTAAGTAAGGCGTAGTGAATATTATATTCAAACCTAATCGCAAAGACGCAGGCAACAGCGTAAAAATTCTGTAAAATAAAAATCCGATATGTTTTTTTTTTTTGTAGAATGGATGGAGAATTTTACGCGATTGTTTTCCCGATGTCGAAATCAAACCGAGGTCTTCACGGTTCGTAGTTTTTTGAAAGTTGTATATAAAAAAAATAAAAAAAATTACGCATATATTAAAATTGTCAAAGTCCGCGGACGCATCCACATATCTTATCCATTTATTAATATTTAAACTAAACATCTTAAGGATTAATTACGAATTAATTCTCGTCATTCAAAATGTCACATTTTTATTGAAAAATGATCCTTCAAGCCAGATTCACTCTAATAAACTATTTCTGTTTGAACCTCTCCAAATAATATTAAATACACACAAAAATCCACATTCGCCTGTAAATCAAAGAAATATTCCCGCTGACGTAAATATTAATGAATATCAATGAATACAATATGTACGGATTGTTTTTTGTCTATCGCGTGACGTCTACCGCTTTTGTCGTGCAAGTACAATTATATTAAATACACGTACGTACGTAAACACCCAACCACAATGCTCGGTAATGATTTTTCACGCTGACAATGTGTAGCTTGTTTTTATGACCTCGTATGGTCCTTGATGATTTTCATTATGATTTTGATTGTGCATATAGGGAAAATTTTGTACTGTTATGAAAATAATGTGAAAGAGGTTTTTGATTGGTAGCTTATGGTATGGTCTCTGTCTACCGCCGTGTGACAAAAGCGTATGCATGCTTGCATGTATGTGAGGTTATTAGGAATTTCCTTTTCGCTCAGAAAATGACCATACACCGTTTTGCCAAAATCTGTCGCATTTCGGGATCAGATTATTTACATCCGGTTTTGTTTTGTTGATTGTTATCTGTCCTATGTTCATGATATCCACTTGGATAACTACCATAATATTGCTGTAAATCCTGTAAATGCAAATCCTACCAAAAAGACCCGATTAGTTTGCGAAGCTTCAGCTAGTAAGCATCCGAATTCAAACAAGCATATTGATCTATGGACTCTTCATACAACACTGACAAAAAATTGTTACATGTGGTAACCAATTGGTTATCAGTGTCAATAATATATCAATTAACGTTGGACAAATGTTTGGAGTTTCATAGAATTGAAGACCACACACCTCGCGTCTAACAAGCGCTGATTGCAGCCCAGCGAAGTGGTTGATGCTATAATTAATTGAATGTATACGTGACACAACACGTGAACTGTGACGTCATCAAATTAAGAAATCACGTTGAAAAGACGGGTAGTTCACAGAAACCGCGGATTCTTTGTATTATTTACAATAATCAGATAATGTCCCGGAGTCAGGAAATTGTGCCCGATGTGGCGATACGCTCGCCCCCTATCACATCATGGGACGAAACACATAAGGCAAAACGTGAGTGTCCTCGTTGCACCTCTGCCTACCCCTTCTGGGAAAACGGCGTGATGTTTATGTATGTATCTAACAAGAATTTTGACATAGTCCGTAACTATTAGTTTAGACTAGGACAATGAAATATTAGGTATTAGACTTACATCTTAAATAGTCTTATCTGATGAGAAGTTTGTTTACTTAAGCAGCCTTCGACTTATAATTTTATTACTTTAATAACCCGATTTAAGATATAACGTGACGTATTTGATTAATTACATTTATATCGGGTTTTTAAATTTTAATTGAATCGTACGATTTGATAAGCGACGACTTGGTGGTTTGGGTCAATGCGCCGCGACTTGTAAAGGGATTTTAGAATATGAGAAATAATTGTCATTTCCTTTTAAGATTTTTCTATTATGACAGGTCTCATAAAACACACGTTTTAGACGCATTTAATTAAAATAATAATAATAAATACACCCTACAGTCACATACATAGTCCTGACCCCACACTTAGATCGAGTCTTGTGTCGTGGATATCAGGAACTACGAGAGACTTTTCGGTCTCACAGACAACCAGACCCAAAACAAATACTTGTGGTTCACACAAACATTTGATTATCCAATGTTACAGCCTGGAAAGCCAACTTGCGCCTTTTCATATAACAGGTAGCTACTTACGTTGTACCACGAACCATTTCTTTATCCTAGTGGTGCAATAACACTACTGTCAATCCTTTCTGGGACGCGGTCGTAATAATAAACTATGCTCTTGCATGGTCTGGAACATCCTAGAGCCTTGTTTAAAGTTATAAATGCCAACGAAGGCTGATAGGCAACTTGTAAAGCTGATAATAATATCAAAATATGCAGCGATAACATATCGCTTTGCGGCAAAATCGTCCGTGTGCAAGAGCCTTTAGGTGGTTGAAAAATGACGATTAATTCAAAAATCGAACTTTGAATCGATTGTAAAAAATATCGATAATTTGTAATGTAAATTTAAAAAACAGAACCATTTAACCTCTTTGTTGGTGGTAGCGGATAGCAGCCCCTGAATACAATGGTGGAAAAATTCTACAGTGATCCATGACCTACACAATTGTGTCGCATTTCGAGTTCAGCCTTTACAAATTAAACTATATCCGGCTTCGAGTGGACCAGCACTATTGTATTTAGCAACGACCAATATCTCGTCTGCAGTGCCCTTGTTATGACATTACAGTATTATATAGTTGATAGTGTTCTATATCGATATCATTTTCATACTTGAAATGATCGATTTTCCAATAAATCGATTTGAAATCGGCGAGCGTGCCTGTCGAGTGCGCGGAACACGCGACGTCGGCATGCGGCTCAGCGCGAGGATTCCTTGTTTAATTTACTTAAAATCTTAGGCTTTGTATAAATAGTCTTCATGGCCAAATGTTAATCGTTTAATGCACAATGAAGTGGCACTTTAAAATAATTTTGTTTGGTGTGTAATGTTGTCGTATCAAATAAGTTTCGTTGTTGATCATTATTTCGCAATATTGTTTCTTAAAGTAGGGCAACTAGTAAAAATGAATGAATTGTTTTTTTTATTCATTTATTTATATAAGTATACTTTTTAGGCACAAATTGTAGAACGAAGAATTTACTATTTGCATTTTCTGCAAGCCAAAATTTGGATAGTGTATCGTGGGAACAAACTTGAAAAAACATATCATTTGCGTCAAACCTCAACTGAAAATAAAGTGTTCCATTTTTCAAGGAAAATTATATATTGAAACGTGCATCGAGTAAATGATTTGTTCAACATAAGGCTAAATATGTTGTTAGGCAAAATTCTGTGAATTGAGCATAATTTTAGCACATGCCTGTTATTATGTATTGCGCGTCAATTTCACGGCGTCCTTTAGCACATGCGTTTATATTTTGACACTAACTTTATACTTGACATGTTGGATAAAGTTAAGTTTCTTATTTGAATATACGCTTCGAATATTTGATCGTAAAATACAGTCTTTGCTTAATATCGCATAGTGAATTTAATAATATTTACTACAAAAAAAAAAAATATTTGCCTTGAGTGTTTTAAAGATTTTTGTACATAACGCTTTGCAGAAGAATGATTTATAGATATTTTGGTCTGAATTTGTACATATGAGCATGATGTCTTTCGTACATAAAGTCACGATACAAAACAAATACCAGCAAGGACCTTTTTAAAGCCTAACAATTGGAGTGATCCGTCTAGTCCAATTACCGAAAATTCTAAAGTATTTCGCGTGTGTTGATACGTGCAACAAAAGCGCAGTCCGCTGCTCGTGAGCCCAAAATCCTTGATATTAACAAGTGAAACATTTTCCACTTTGGTGCCGGATGCGGTAGGTATGTGGGTCGCACGATGCGTTTTGAAACCGCTCAATGTCGCCCGCGCTCGTCGCGGCCTCGTGTGCGCCGGCCCGTGCCATCCCGAAGCGCACCGTGTTCAACGCATCATAACTATAACATTTCACATTCCACGTACATATATTACATACCGTTTGATAGCTACTTTTATAGTCTACCTCTTGATAAAAATAGTTTAGTAAAAGGTTTTACAAGAAGTTAGATAATAGCTTGAAACTAAAAATCGAAAAATAAACAAAGAAACATTATTATTTAGGGACAAGTCGCGTGTATGTATATCTTAAAATATCTTAGAACGCAAAAACTGATGCTAAAATCAAAAGTGTGCAAAAAACACGTTTCACAAACTTGTTTGCGACAAAGTGTCTCGCTTGCGCAACCCTCGGGCCTTGACACAATACATTTAGCACAAAGCCTGCTATCTTATCACCGGAGATAGGCTCGTCGCGAGCCACGCGTTGATATGCAGCGCCTGTGACTCTGCCTTCGACTTGAAGCCACTCAAAATTGACGCCAATCTCAATAATGTCATTACTATGGACACTTGTGTTTTTCCAACTCTTACTTGGTTTTTTATTATTTTATCGGTGGTATAAAAAATAAATAGCTAACATATTTATTATGGACGTTGTTTCCAACTGTTATTTTTGTTTTTAATTAATTATGCTATCAGAAGTTCACCAGCTAGGTGGCTTTTTCAATACATGCCACTGTCGATTCTGACTCACACGAATTGTTTAGTGGGTGTGTCTTGTCATGGCCTCTCTCATTATTCTATACATATATCTCGGAGCCTTGACTCTTTCGATAACAATTCAAGAAAACCTGCACATAACACTATGGGGCTTGTCGGTCCCTTAACCTATAGCTAATATCAATGCGTTTGCTTGTCAAGGCATGAAGCCTATTCTTGTAAAACAAATAAATATATATCTTAAAACGACAGACAGCCACCCTTATAACCTACCGAGAATCAATTCTTAGTACACTCGTTGACAACAATCCCTTAGCATATTCCGATCCAATGCATCTACGAGTATACTATACACAAATAATAGTACGTGGCAAATGTCACGGCGACATGGCATAAAGTGACCTTGTCGTAAAAAAAATATCGCATCTCCAATGACCTTGGATACACCGGACCGTATCGCAGTGAAAGTACGCAATTATCGCTGTTATGCTGATATTATATCAGTTAAAGATAATTAGATCTTTTTAATTTATATACCTGTTGTATTAAAGAAGTTCTATTGATAGGCACGAACCTCCTTGAAGATTGAGAGGTTAAGCCTTAGTATTTTATGTTACCCTAGTACTGGTTGGTGGACTTCCCATACTTTTAATATTGTATTGATTACAAATATACTTATATACTCCAATAGTATATAAGTATAGATTTCCGGATGCCCAATGCCCCTTTCTTCTCCTCATCCTTATTCTTCCCCGCTCCCCCTCTGATTTTAAGGGCCAGCAACACATCTATGAACATTATGTCATGAGCATGGCGGTAGTGATTACATACGATTCGGTAACCTGTTTGCTCGTTGCATATGCAATAATAAATAGAAATGTTATCTTTATATTGGTGGAATTGTTTTTGTAGTTTATCTATAAACATTACAATTCCTTATACACCTGCAATGGCAAATCAAACACGTCACTTCAAAAATAGTTTTTTGAATGTTTCGTAGAATATTTGTGATATTCATAATAATAGTATTTTTATATTTTATTTATTTAAAAAATCAATGGCGTTTACAATTTGTATCTTATTCCACAAGTAAATACAATAAATAAGGCTAATAAATTTAAAAAAATTACCTTCAATCTGAAATGATAAACAAAGGCTACAATAATAAATGTAATGCAGTGTCAGTTCTAAAAATTTTAGTAAGGAAAATATAAAATTAACAACATACGTACATATATTCATACACATTCAGAAATCATTAAAATAAAATAGGTACTATCAATTAAACTGTAGTGTTTTGTAGATTTTAACATCATTTGTATTGTGTGAGTTGGCCTATAGCGATATGAACCTCGGCTATTTAGCTATCACTCTTATCAAGAAGAGACTTGACAGTATGTTTTTTGAAGTTAGCGTTATTTAAAAAAAAAAGTTCAAAATAATGTCAGCGCATATACTTCGTAGGTAATAGGTATACATAACGAGGTCTCCTCAACGATTGATGCTAAAGCTGTAGCGCATATATAATACTTGATATTTTTAGACAATGTTCTTGAGGATAGTTATTGTTTCATTCGATATTATTTTCTCTAATTAATTCATTGACGTATTATGCTGGCTTTATTCATTTTGTTAACAGTTGTGTAAATATGCATGTTTAATTCGTTGTTTCAATTCCTCTTGTACAGCGCATATTGTCTTGAATAAATATTAATATTACAATTTAAAAATATAATTATATACACATATACGAGCATGTGTATATACCTCATTTTAAACGAGCTACGGGTAAAACCTGCTAGTTCAAAAGCAAATATATTTTACCGCATTTAATAAATTCCTGGGTTTTTACCAAATATTAGGAGAAATCTTAAATGTTATTAATTTAATAGGTACATAATATTTATCATTAAGATAACACTAAAGAAATGCCTCTACTGTTTCCGATATTTTTAAATAAAATGTTCGTTTCGCGCATTATTTGAAAATTAGTATTATTATTTGAAAACACATTTAGTAAGCAAATTGATTAATATGACACCTAGGAATATTGTTTGTCGACCTAATGAAACTATGGTATGCAGGTTCCCGATGTTTTCCTTCTCCGTCAAAAGGCGTGGTAATTGACTATCAATACATACATGACGATTCCATTTCAATCGAACTCTCGGTTCTTTCGAGTCCCGCGCTTGTGCAGTGGTTGGTTATGGGCTGATACAGTACAATACAATACATACATGTACATAACTTTTTTTTACTCTGATGCATGACGAGACGAGCATGCCTTTCGCCTGATGGTAAGCGATACGACCGCTCACGGATAGTAGCAAAACCAAACAACACTATTACAAAGCAATGCTGGGCATTCCACTACGCTCGCTATCCTGAGACATAAGATGATAGGTCTCATTATGTTCAGTTGTTGCTCAGGCTACAGTTTCCTTCTATCCGGAACACAACAGTGCATTTACACTGGTGTTCGGCACACTATCTGGGCTGCACTGCACCACCAGGCGTTGTAGTCACTTTGTGTCAAACAAAAATATTAAAAAGTTACCGATCCACATACGAAGGTCGCAGGATCGTGGTGCCAAGTGTGTTGGCCCACGCTAGGACGGCGTTAGTATGCGTCGCGCGCGGGCTCACACGTGGCGCCCTTGCTTCGAACCTTCTCCTTCGCAGGGCCACCCTTGATCCAGTATTACGGATTAGTACTTAGTAGTCCGTAGGTAAAGGGTGAAGGTATTGTTAAGGACAACTGTGGTGTGATAATTGTTGGTAGTTATATTGATTGGGGTGATGAAACCATCAGTTTTACGTAAGTATATTTACCACGCAAAACTCTGAAGTATCTATTCTTATTTTTATATGAATATCTAAATATGTAGAGCAGAATAAAGTATTAATGCATACAATGACTGCCTTCAGTGGCGTAGTTGTATTACGGTACGGTTACAACGCTGAGATCTCGGGATCGAAACCTGGGTCGGCCAAAGTGATATTGGATTTTCCTATCCATGATCAGCCTGGAGTCAGGAATTTGTGCCCAATATGGCGATAGGCTCGCCCCCTATCACATTCTGAGACGGTACAGACAAGGTGAAACGTGGGTGATCCTGATAGTAATTAGTAGAACCTCTGTCTACCCCTTCTGAGAAAAAGGCGTGAGCTTATGTACGTATGCATGTAATACGAGTACATGCAAAATACATTGCCAGATGAGAGAGCACTATTGGTTTTTATTATGCATAAACTTAGGGCCATAGATTATTTTCACGCCATCGTTAAACAAACAAAAAGAGACATATAATGCAAAAACACCCAATAGTCACACACACAGTCCTGACTTCACATACAAATGTCGTAGGTATCAGAAATCGAAAAAATATCAGAACTATATGCTCTCAGAACACACAAATATTTGTGGAATATGTTACAAGAGCAATGCTAATTTGGGCCAACATTTGTAAACACTTGCAAACCGGCCAGTGATAAGCCGTGCCAATAACATAACACTAAATAGAATGAACGAAATGAATGGTGCATTTTTATTTTTATTTTTAAAAGTAATTGGATTGAATTAAATACTCGTAATACTATTTAATTTGTTGCTATCTTTTTTAATGGTACTAAGCTTGCACAAATAACTAGTCTTTTAAGTATTTTTTCCTTTTAGATACTTATCTGAAGTGTTTATTAAAATGGAAAGTCAGTTGATGGTCTCTAGCCTAAACTCTATTATAGAAGAAGACCGTGAATGGATTTGGGCGAAATAAATGATATTATAAAATGAAATGAATTTAAATTCAACTGGTATTTCGGAGAGATATATATCTTAAATAACTTTTGTGGCCTTTTTGAATATATTGAAATAACAACTGTTTCAACACCTACGTAATTAACTACATAATCAAATATTAAAAACGAAAAGAAGTACATCCAATATTCATACACATATTTCAGTATCCGTCAGTATTAATGAAAATTAATACATGATACAATGTGGGTGTCCTGTTAGCATCTCTGCCTACCTCTGTTGGAAAAATTGGCTTGAGTTTTTGTATGTACAAATTTATACATTTATAAATATAATGTGCAACAAAATTACAAGCGCCTATCTGATGGTAGTAAGTAATTATCGCCGTCTATAAAAGCCCAACAGGATGCAGGCTGCCTCCAACAGGTCACTGTGGAAATAATTCGGAGAGGGCTATGTTCAGCAGTGGACTTCCTTTGCCTGATGGATGGATGGATGGATAAAAGCCCAACATTTTAGAGGATCATAGGACAATGCGCCCTTTTACAAATTAAAAATAAGAAAGAGAAAAAGGAGAAGGGGGAATCTGACCATGTGACGTCACATCACATATTATTTTTATACTATTGGTAAAACACACCACTAGCAAGTAAACAATTTCACATCCGTCGCGATTTCGAGCTAAATCAATTAACATATTTTTTGTGTTTTCTTTTTTCACACACCCGGACAATCCCACACACACACACGCCAAATCCGGACGTACGGCAAAACCATTGTAATAAATAATATTAGCGTGACATCTAGATGGCTTCGGACAAGCGGCGACCGTGACCGGTGTCAAAATTAAAAAAAACAAAGCCAGGTGAGTGACATTCACACACACGAATTACATATTGGCTCATGTAACAAAGGTTACGTAACATGCAATGTCGTGTCGTTGGCCGGGATCTGACGCTTGAACATTTTCGGTGCGTTGGAATTTATCTGATCGTGATTTGGTCCCAGGTTTGATTTGGTCCTTTTATGTACTAGGATGTAATGAATTTGGTTATAGGAGAGATCTTGTTAATGTATAGTAAGAATACTATTAAGTAAAGTTCAGTTCTTGTCTTTTGGCTTCGAATGCGTTGTTGCCATGCTGTTGTCAAAATATTAGGAATTTTCTCTTCACATTTTGTTATATTGATTATGTTACTATTATATTACGAGTATAAATGCTTGTAGTTTATATTATGGAAACATATCTCAAACAAAACGTTAAATAGATATTTTTAAAATTTTAATTGTAGTTCCAAGGGCCACACGCTAATAGAATTTCGATGAACCTTAGAAACGATGAAGTCAAATTTGAGACAGTGGCGCCAGATGTCATTTTGTTAGTTTGTATAAAAAGGTGAAGGAAGTACATATTATCCTATATTCATACTATGAGTCGCTGTTGATGTCAAGCAGAAGAATCTGATCAGTAATATCATGGTAAATTAGAAATTTAAAATCTGCAGTCTCTGGATTCAGGCTGCTTCTAACAGGTCATCGTGGAAACCCTTGGGGACGGCTATTTTCTATAGTAGTCTTTCTGTGGTTGAAGATCTTGATAACATAAGTATTTCTTTCCCTCTCCCTCTTTAGCCACAGGAAGTCCACTGCTGAACATCGGCCTCCCCCATGGATCGCCACATAGACCTGTTGAAAGCGGCTTGCATCCAGCGTTCCTGCGACTTTAAAAATATTTGACCAGAGATACTGTATCAGCTCATATACGTATGTCCCACTTCAGGACACGAGCCTCCTCTACAATCGAGAGCACGATTGAGAGTGGTTAGGCAATACAGTCCAGGCCAGACATAATTGGGAAATAAACACAAATAAAAGACCGAAGTAAAAAAACCATGTATCTACATTCTACATGATATTTGGCATTGGTCTCTGGCACGGCTTCCTTTTTTATTTTATTTTTACATTATTCAATTCGCATTGAGCTTTTAATTAATGACTTGGAAACATAAACGTTAATCATTAAATTATTATTTCAATATAAATCTTTCATTAGATAAGAATGTATAATTTATTGACCGTTGAATTAATTGTAAATAATATAAAAACTTAACGATGGCGCGGTCGGTACTTAGTTGCTAGTCTTATCAATAATATTTTTCTTACAATATATGTATTACTAGAAAAACCAGATAGTTCGTCGAGCGTAGATAACTTGTATTGTAGTGGGTTTGATTTCCAGATAATTAGTAAGTAAAATTCGAGTTTTGGCGTTTGACTCCTAAGATAATCCACTCTCCAATCCAATCCAATCCATCAGCCAAAGTAAGTCCACTGATGAACATAGGCCTCTCCCAATTATTTCCACAGTGAGGTGTTGGAGACAGCTTGCATCCAGCGACTTCCCGCAACCTTTACCAGGTCGTCTGACTCAATCTACTACACTCGTTAATGCCCAAGACCCCTTTCCTCTTCCCATCCTTTTTCCTTCCCGCTACCCTCCCAATTGGGCCAGCATCACATCCATGATCCAGCGTTGTAGTTCGTATAGTTAAGGATTGGCTAAAAGGACTTGCATCCATAGCCATAATTTTTTTATTTAAAAAACACCAGCGTTGTGGATGTTCATGGGTGGCAGTGATCACTGAGGTAATCTGTTTGCTCGATTGCCGGACCTACGCTATAAAAAAAAAATTATTACAATTTACAATCAACGTTCCATACTACGAGTATCAACCCGACGCGAAATAACAATAAATCGTATAAATAGCGACTAATTATACACACAGATAAGTCGATACTGACAAACAAACATATAAAAAAACTTGTTTTCTGTGTCCGCAATCAGTGTGGTTGCCAGCCGACATGTGCTACATATCGTCAATTCAGTCGGTTTTAGAGCAATTAAATTGTTTTTTTTAATGATATATGATGTGGATAGATAATTAAGGTTACGGGAAGTCTTGTGGGAGGACAGTGTCCAGCACTTCCCCCAATGACTGTTGGTGATAATTTAAATATTATATGGAAAATATTTGAAAGGTTGCAACATTAGCATTAGATAGCAAATTATAGATCTTTACAAATAAGGATAAAGGAACTTTATATTTTTTTATTTTTTCGTCTGGCTAAAACGCCCGCTGCGGTTGTATTTTTTTGTGAATCTATAAAAACTATTATTAACTAACATAGAGTTTTTTTTACTTTAGTGGATGTACTTTTCGAGTAATGTTTCCAGTCTAATCTTCGCTTTCAGTGATGCATATTTCATTGTTTACTTTGATAGTTTAGATAAACATGAAGTTTCTGATATCAGAAATTGTAAACTAATATGATTCGATTTTCAAAAGATAAATTGTAGCGATTTTTTTTAATACAAGTCAAATTACGAGTATAGTTGTTGCACTCCTACCGACCCATTCGAGAAAGCAAGGATAAACGACATACGACCTAAATTCATTTTTAAATAAGCAAAAATATTTTTTTCCTTTGGTCGTAGTTATCAACTACTGAAAAACTTTGATAAATACATTCGACCTCGACAGCCAACCCACTTATCGTTTATTCTAAGAACAATTGTATAAAACCGTAGCTTCTACCGTGAAGTAAATCGTGAAGGAATCCGATCGGAAACGGTCACTTCGGTTGTCACACTCCGATGGCGACTTGTATGGACCTGCGTAGCGAAAGTCTAACTCGGTGTACCACTATGTCCCTCCGTTGGTAACATTTTTATGCCGGCATGGCGATAATGGATTTGATGGTAAGTGAAGTGTAAGTGATGGATTCCAAATATAGCAAAATATACATTGTTTGTCGACACAGTTATGTCGTGGATATTTAAGCTGTACTTGAAATATGACACACTTACTTGTATATGGTGACCATCGTTGCTTCATTCGAGTCCGGGTGGATATACGATCATAATTTATAGTGTATATTACCTCAAAGAGGGGAGCTGCTTGAAAATAATCATTATGCACGCTAGGTTTCTTAAAGGAACCCGCAATATCGCCCAATACAAACAATTATCCTACCGGGAAACTCACTTCAACCGACATCCTACGGAGCTGTGTCAAAAATAACTTAATTATACGGAGTTACTTTAAATTTATGTAAATTGACGCAACTCGAACACAAAGCGATCCCCTGAGATGTAACTTAACGAAATCCTTTGCAAATTCGTCTCGCGTGATGGTTTTAAAGGAAATGTTATTATGTTCAGTTGATAATGCTGGGCGCAATTTCTATATTCATAAAATGCATTAGTAAACAGACAGTGGTATAGCCGAGGTAAATTGCATAAAATCGTTTTCGCAAGTTCCTAGTCAGTCTTAATTAAATCGAAATTCTTCGCGTCGATTTCGCAGCGAGTCCTGGTGACGCAAGGCGTTCATTGCTAAGCGGCTGCTATCTAGAACGGCGGTCAAATTATTTAAAAGAAAGTGAAAATGCGTCCCTTCCGTGGCAGATGGTCTAGTTCCGTATTACGCAGCTCACGTACGCCGGGGCCATGCTAATTACTGGCCTCACGAAATCGAAAGTACCGCGCCTGTCTAGATGTGGGTTGCGACGCCGGACCTCATTTCATATCCAACCATTACAAAAGCAAAATTCTCAATACCCGCCCCATTCATTTATGTTTATACAGATTTTTATTAACTTGTAAAGTATCAGTTGCATTTTGAAACGTTTTGAAATAAGAAACTCGCCTTTTGTTTTGTCCAAACAGGGCTGGGCAGTGGGCTAAACATACCAACATGAGCAACTCGATCAAAAACAAAAAAAATCTCCACGCGTAATTACGGATTTTCGAGATAATTTATTACACAAGCGGAGTTTTTATCGGGCATTAGAGTGTCCGCGATCACGCCATGTAGCAAGGTCACGCGGAATTTTGAGCGTCGGAGTGCCGACTGTAGTAGGAATGTATTGCCGTTTCTCCGCGATCGCCATTGCCGAGTGAAGCGTGAAGCGCACGGCTCGCCTATAAATATTCATTGATGTTTTTGCATAAATATTTGTTGGCGTCGCTTTTTATAAAAATTGAGTAGTGCGGACGCGTTGATAATGACCGAGAAACGCTTGGAGCGTGACCGACCGCGCTGGACTCTTGTTCAATGTTAGTCCAGTTTGCACTTTGTAGTCCATTGTACCGTCGTGATGATTGTCCGCGGAACAATATGCTCTCAGGCCTCAGCTCTCTCAAACGCCAGTTGTGTTTCGATCGAGTTGTGTGCTCCAGACTCCGCCAATTTGACGTTGGCCACGCTTGCTTTAGCATGGTCGACGCTCGTATTGTGCGGAATAAAAACGCGATTCTATGCCTACATTCTTGCCATTCCTTTTATTGTTTCCCGTGTTCTGCTAACTGTACGGCTGAATAACTTTATACGGTCATTATACTGTTCAATATTTCTATTCATTGTGCAAACAATTGTCTTTACTTTTCAATTCATTCGCTTACGAAATACTTGTAACTAGAAAGTATTTTGATGACATAATAGTTGTAAACGTAAAGCACACAGTCGAAAAGTTGTGTCCTATTTAATTATTCACACATTAATTTTCGCGCAATGCGAATGCGAATGCGAACGTGCGTTGAATGCTCGCGAACCCGACGCCGGTTCACGTTTCCGATAACAATCAGTCGGAATAGAGTGAACAGCGGAATTTCCTCAGGATGTTGATTGTGTACAAGATGATTAATAAATCTGATATAACAACGATACTCAGAATTATATTGTTATCGCGTAATATTAATATTATAAATATTTGATAATGTTTTTTTGTGTCTCAGTGCGTATTAAATGAAAAACAATTTTATATCTTTTTGTTATTCTTTATTAATTATCATGTTTTGCGCTTTTAAAACAATTTTATGGCGTAATATATAACACGCGTTTTAAATCATTTGTGGATAAAATTGTGAATTTTACTTCTAACTGATTATTTTTTTAACAAAAGTCGTATATGGATATGGTTCTTCTGCCATATGTACAAATACAGTTTTATTAATTACTAAGATGTGGCAAACAAGTACGCTGTTCAAATGATGGTAAACGACTACAGATTTAATTTGGCCTCCCATTTCCAATAATTTATCTGCGAAGCAATCAATCTGTTGGAACCGGCCTGCATGCTTCCCCTCTCTTACGAATACTTTAAAAGACACTGATGTGGGTATCCAAACCCCCCTCCCTTACACGTTTCAGGTCACGTTTCGATAGCAGAAAGTGTTTTTCGTGAAAACATTCATGATGTACTTATATCTACTTAGATACGAGCTGATAGCATGGATCTTATCGCTCAAAGTTGCATTTGTGGAGTTATTCTTGTATGTCACGTGTTTGTGAGGAGCCTTCTTGTTGATAACATATTCTTATTTACTTGGTTTCGTGGTAAATAGATGTACATTACAAGTTCTATTCAACTTACGCCCGAATACTCAAAAGCAACTTAAATATTATGCTGCACTTAACTTCGCAAGTCTTGCTTAAATGTACTGGCTAAGTAGGACGCGGGTAGTTAAGTACAACTTAATATTTAAATGGCGGAATATTCGGCCGTTAGGGATTCTAATTCTGTCTGACTCTGATTAGTAACTAACTCTAAGCATTTCCCAAACTATGAATCGCGACCCACTGGTCAGTGGTCACAAGCGAATATTAACTGGACCCTGAATAGATATTAATAAGAGTTCTCCTCCTCTGTATTTCGGTTGTACTGTACTGTATCAGCCCATATTTTTGGTTGCGATCAGTACTAAATCTAAACACTGAAAAAATTGGACGTAAAAAACGCGCAGCAACCAAAATTATGATAGCTGTAATCACAAAAGAAATTGGAAACAATTATGCACTTTCATGAAAGTTGAAGTCCTTAAAATGCACTGTACCTAAAACTGTTGCAGCTGTAATGACAAAAAAATGGAAACAAATACACACTTCTCATTAAAATTAAAGTCATTGCAGATATTTCAGTTTTTAACAATTGTATTGTAAGTAAATGTTGTTGACCCACTAGGTGGTTAGACGACCTGGTAAAGGTCGCGGGACGTCGCTGGATGCAGGCTGCCTCCAACAGGTCACTGTGGAAATAATTGGGAGAGACCTATGTTCAGCAGTGGACTTCCTTTGGCTGATGGATTGGATTGAAATGTTTTGCCTATACCTTTATTCTCCCTTTACAGACAAAAGATGAGTCCCGAATTTCGCAGGTTTTGTTAGGAGTGTCGAACCCACAGAAACATATCGGGATTCGGACCCCAGTCGACTTTAAAAACGACTGATCTAAGCTAATTAGGCCTGGGAGCAATAAATATTGTACACAGGTTCTTTAGGCAGGAAAACATTGAGAAAATATTTTTCACAATCTAACTACCTTGAATTCATCAGAAATTACGAAGCTGTTTTCAGTTCCTCACAATCCAAATACACTACCTACTGATTAACCTAACACAATTTGCATCAACGACTTAATCCGAGTTTCGCGTGTTGGTGCACAAAACGAACATCCATCCGTGTTACACATGATAGTAAAGTGCTATCGAACGTAAATCCACCGCGACACATGTCTGATGTTCCTGAACTTACACACGCGAGTACTTGCACATTCACTCTAAAAGAGGTAGGATAGGTGTTTTTCTATATATTGCATGAATTGTCAAATGGATGTGTGAGATGCAATGCCACTGTTCACACCCATTTAGCCTTTGATCGTCAAAGAGCATTTTTAATACTAAAACAAAAATATCACGACTTTTTCTCAGAAGGGGTAGGCAAAGGTGCTATCAAGACACCCACATTTCGCCTTGTGTTCCGTCCCACAATGTGATAGGGGGCATGCCTATCGCCATATAGGGGCACAAATTTCTGACTCCGGACTGATAATTAATTGAAAAATTCATTTTCACTTTTCCCGACCCGGGATTCGAACCCGAGACCTCAGCTTTGCTATCGTACCGTAGTACAACTACGCCACCGAGGCAGTCTTCAAATTCTCAAATCTCAAGTAATGTACCACAGCGAACGAAATGCAAAACCAAACTAATTCCATCACGTTAGTTTTCGGTGACGGTTGTACCTATTATTACAAACAGTTGTATTATTCAAATCCCAGGGCACACCTCTGACTTTTCGGAGTCATGTATGTATTGATAGTCAATCACCACGCACTATAAAGGTGAAGGAAAACATCGTGAGGAAGCCGGCATACCATAGCGTTTTGCATAAATGTCTATGGTATGTAAAATTCCGCCAACCCGCACTAGGCCAGCGTGGTGGACTATACGGCCTAAACACTCTCAATCGTACTCTTGGTTGTAGAGGAGGCTCGTGCCCTACAGTGGAACGTATATGAGCTGATACAGTTATATTATTCCAGTTAAATGCCCATTGGTATTGCAGCTTGGATCTACATTCTACAGCGACGTCCTACCATATCTTCAATTATTTTATAGCTCTACCTTCAACATATTTCTAACAGTACAGTCCCGGTAGTATTCAATATTATTATTATTTAATAACATGCCCAACATTGCTAATTACTTATGTTATATCGTGTTTATGCTCACGCGTACAAATACTTTTCCTTGTTCCCACAAGTCGGCACGAAATATACTGCTTATGAGTTATTAAACGGAAATATTTGAACTTTATAATTACAATAGAACATTATCACATTACATAAATACGGCAGAGCAGGTTCATACTCGTGAATATGAAATGGACAAATTTATAGTAAAATTCTTTTTGCTCTCAGAAAACAAACGTCAAGTAAGCTGTTTTACTGTCGCGTTTCGTTTGGTCTTTGAGATACCCAGTAACCAATACCATTATCCTCCCGACAAACTTATGCCCTTCATCCTTAAGGCCTAGTTTACATTGATACAGTATACGATTACGCCAACTGAAACTTCATAACCGGAAGACATTTTCCTAACCATGCAAGTCCAATACACTAATAAACCAGTAACACTGGAGATTTCTACTCATCCACTGTTTTTCATTAGTTAAATCGGTGGCATGCTTGCTCAACTCAAAAGTTAAAACTGTCATTGTGTTTTGTAGAGCAAAAAAGATCTAAGAATCCTACTCAATTTCGTAACTTATAAAAACACTGCTAAGTTTAAAATTTTTTACATCTTTAAAAATACAATAGTTTATTTGAATAAGTATTGTCTCGCGTGAGGCGTTTCCTAAAATAGCGTCGAGGAAAGCCGTCGACGTTTTAACACGCAATACCCGACCTTGTCTCACAGCTGATTTCTACGTGTTCCGACAAAAAATGCGACTCGTTTCATCGGTAGTCTTGTAGTCTCGATTCGTTTCGATTGCGTATTTGACCTCAAGCGATTGGTTTGGAGGAAAAGTAATGATTTCGGTTGCTGCGAGGTCGTGAGAGCCTGGCAATGACAATGACACTGTTATAGTAATTACGAAGGATTTCCTAGTTAATCTTTACTCATAATCGACTTATCCAAATTGTCATGAGAAAAAAAAACAAACAAGTCAAACAAAGCCATTTTCGGTTTTTTTGATACCATTTCTTAGGTCTTATGGTTTACTATTAACTTGTTTGATTTGTGCATTTTGTTATTGACACAAAATATGCGTCGACATATACTAATAGTAGCTATTTTGCCTTTTGGTGACACATAGAGACATAGTAACATATGTTACATATTGATGCATTTCACAAACATCAGTCATACGATTTTTGAAAGTAATTATGAATTATCATAGCATATTGTTACATAATAAGCTTTAATTACAGGCCGAAAACCTTGCACTTCTGCCTACCCTTTCGAAGACACATTGCACTAAATATACACCAGTTTGCATTCACAGAGTAATTAGCCTTGAAACGTCAACTTTAGTACTATTTAATTTCATATTTTTGCAATTGTACGCCATGTTGATATAAATTATTCGCCGAAGCAGAAAAATGAGAGCGTGACATTACGTTTTATTACATACTAATTGTTGTATCGAGTAAATATAATCGATTATACTGGTACTGGTAGGAACATATGTATTTGTGTTTGTCCTGAGAGCAGTTGGACAAAAATTTCTATCGCTGTCAGGATCGAACCCGGTAACTTTTGGTTTAAAGCCGGCTCTCAACCCTAACGCCATTAAGACTGTCGAATAAATATTTGATTGCATTGAGATAGTAAAAAAAACACTCAATCAATAAACTGCTCATCTTTTTTTAAACTTATTTTTTTAACTTATTTTTTTATCGTACCCTGTTTACAGCTCAGAGGCTGAACACATTAGTCCATATTTCACGCGATAACCGCACATCAGAAAACAAAGTTAGCTTATAAACAACGATAAGGTGTCATCGTATGTTCAATGGGAATAATTACTTTTGTATAATGTGAAAAAAATAAACCTACTCCTTTGTGTTGCCAGCTGCGCGTCGTGTACAATGTAGTCGCATTTGTATTGATTTGTTTGTAGTGGTGTTTGTCTTAAAAAGGCTTAATTTAGAAGTTTTCTATGAATATTTGGTAACTCAGTTATCATAAAACTTAAAATATTCGACATAGTCACAAATTTTCACTAACTGAAAAGAAACGAAGGCTTTGTATTACGAATTCCCATAATTGTGTGGGCTAAACATAAAAAATGAGGTTATTAATTAATTTTGGCGATCTATGGGAGAGGCCTATGTTCTGCAATCGGCTTTCTATGGCTGAAGAGAGAGAGAGAGAAATTATTGAAAATTTTAAGCTCTTGGTTTTGATGTGGACTTATCCATTTTGTACAGCTCCATCTGTTGTCTAAAAACATGTATTTTTATTGTTCCTTTATTATATGTTGCTTACGTAATACCAGCTTAGCACGTCATTTGACCTCAATGGGGTTTTCCATTATTATAATCAAAGGTTATTATATCTCAGATTAATTGATCGCTTAGATTTACACGTCATGTTAAACTGCCGCATGACTTCAAATGAATAGGATTTGAAATGAATGAAACAAGTGGTATACAACTTTGACTTTTATTGAATCAGGCGTCTGTGGTACATGTTTTAGAAGGCACTTTGGTAATACAATTGCGCTGGAATCGTCACTATGGTATATCAAAATTAAAATCGCATAATTTAAATTCAATGCATTCGTGTTTCTTATAATCTAGTAGTAGTGCAGTGGTCGTACCAAATTGAGATTACATAAATTTCTCTCTCTCTTTCTTCAGTCACAGGAAGTCCACTGCTGAACATAAGCCTCCCCCAAGGATCTCCCCATCGACCTGTTAATAAATTTAACATAGAGTAATTTTACTGTCCAATTTAAGTTAGGACATTTTCTAAACAGTTTCAAGCTGACATTTGACTGCAACAAAACCCGCTTCACTTATCTATGATTTAATAACCGAACATTCCGCCCGCATTTTAATACAGATGATAAATGCGAACCAGACGACCTTACTAGGTCACCGCTCACGGATCTCGATACGAACAATGCTCCGGACCAAGGAAGTGGGCCAACAGGACACGGTAATACAAACTATTTAATGACATAAATCGAACCGGCCGGATTTGAAATCGATTGTTCGTCTCGATATTGCCGCGAGGTATTGGATAGACTTAAATGGGTCGTGAAGGACGAATGGTTGGGTTGTAGGCAATGTTAGGCTACCAATTCTTTTTAAATAGCCCTCGATTATTTATTTTATTTGGGTATAGTTAATTGTATGTAAACTATGGTATGTAAAAGTCCGTTAACCCGCACTAGGCCAGCGTGGTGGACTATATGGCCTTACCACTCTCAATCGTACTCTCGATTGTAGAAGAGGCTCGTGCCTTGCAGTATATGGGCTTATACAGATAGTTAATTTTGATTAGTTTTACAACGGTTTGTAATTTATAGGGAATAGGCCTCGATTCGATTCGATTTGATTTCCAACAGGTCTATGTGGCGATCTATGTGGGAGGCCTATGTTCATCAGTAAATTTCCTGTGGCTGAAGAGAGAGAGAGAGAGAGAGAGAGGTCTTGATTTACTAATACTGGGTATTGAATGTACGTACATAATATTCTTACCGAGTCTATGTTGTATTTTTCTTCTCACTAGTGAAAATTAATGTAATTATTTATACTTGATGGATTGTTGCATTGTTGATCTCCATTCTCGTCCAGCTATATTTGAATCGCTGCCTTACAAGTTCGCCTTACAAAATCTAGACACGTCTTTGCTGGTTAAAGATAAATAAAATAAATTGCAGGTTTTTTTTTGTAAGAACTAGACTGGTTTAAGTCGTTGACTTTTTAATTTAGAGATATATGTGGATAAGGAATTTCATATCCTTAACAAATCATCTTTATAAAAGAAAAACTCAAATCTTTCATAGCACACACAAATAGCTGATGATCATTGGAAGGTATCTTTAGGATTGATTTTCAAACATTTCAAAAGATAACTCTGTATACAATACTAAATGCTCGATCATGATCACAATCAGGTTTCTCAGATGTTAGAAGCTCGTCGACAATAAATCTTATTCACCCAGCAAATTGGCTCCGGTAATAGGGGCATTGTGTATCAATCACCTACATAATGTATTACTGCATTTGGCTCACAAAGGACCACTTAAATCACGTTATTGGTATATGAGACCCCTTGAATATCGTCGGTTATTGATTTCAATGCATTGTGTGCATTTCCAATTCGTTCGTCGGTGAGATTGAAATGTGCGGTGTAATTGAAATCTATTTCGAAAATGGAAGGGCATGGCTTTAATTGCTCGGTTTACCTTTATATCTAAAAATACTTGGACCACAAATCACGACTTAACGATGATTGATTAATTTTTGTCTTTCAGTGTTTGTTAGAGATATGCAATTAAATAATCCAGAAAGTACATAGTTCAATTTATATAACTGAAGCTTCAATTATATAAAATTAACCCTGTGGATTTTTTTGTTTGTGTCTTCAGTACTGAGGACACAAGCATAGTGCCTATTGGATAGTTTTTATACAATGACAAACATGTTTCGCCGCGGTATTATGATTGTTAGTGGCGACCGAAACGCCCTGCGCCCAGACACAGGCCATTGTGAACCAACAGCTCGTATCAATTGAGTTGCGGCGAGCGGGTGCCTGTATGTTGAGGTTACTGCGGCCGCAGACAAAACGTGAATCATGTGTCACACGCGTTTCCTCAATAAACGTGAAATATGACCTTTTCAAACTGGCTTCGACCGTTTCACTCAAATTGTTTTGAATTGTGATTTGTTGCCAGTATTACGATTTGAGTGGTTTATGCAGTAGAACAAAATTATTCATTTCCGTGTTTTGGATAACTATTGTTTACTTCCACCTCGCGCGTTATCGCCACTATCGCACAGCATGTGTACTATTACGTTTGAAACGTGGAATTTTTGTGATGTTGTCAACCCTGTCAGCCTATCTAACATGATGCAATTGTTGCAGAGCGAGTCGAGCTACACCTCATCGGAGGAAGGATGCGGCGCAGGCGAGCGGCACGCCGTGCTCAGCTACGAGCAGGTGCGGCGGCTCAACGACGTGATGGACGAAGTGGTGGCCATCCACGGGCGCGGCAACTTTCCCACGCTGCACGTGCGCCTGCGCGAGCTGGTGGCGGGCGTGCGCGCGCGCCTCGAGGCGGCTCCGAGCGCGGGCGGCGCCGGCGTGCTAGTGCGCGACGTGCGCCTTAACGGCGGCGCCGCCAGCAGCGTGCTCGCCGACCGCGCGCAGCCGTACTCTGACATCGACCTCATCTTCACGGCAGACCTGCCCACGGCGCGCCACTGCGACCGTGTCAAGGCGGCCGTGCTGGGCCACCTGGCTACGCTCATGCCGGCCGCCACGCCGCGCCGTCGTGCCTCGCCAGCCGGCCTCAAGGAAGCTTACGTGTCCAAGATGGTGCGCGTCAATTCGGACGGAGACCGCTGGTCTCTCATCTCGCTGGGCAACTCGCGCGGACACAAGTCCGTCGAGCTCAAGTTCGTGGACACGATGCGCCGCCAGTTCGAGTTCTCCGTGGACTCGTTCCAGATTGCGCTGGACTCGCTGCTCGCATTCCACGAGTGCGCGCAGCTGCCCATCGGAGAGAACTTCTACCCGACCGTCGTCGGCGAGTCTGTATATGGCGACTTCCACGAGGCGCTAATGCACCTCTCCGAGAAGCTGATCGCAACGCGGCAGCCCGAGGAGATCCGCGGCGGCGGCCTGCTCAAGTACTGCGCGCTGCTCGCCAAGGGCTACCGACCCGCGCGGCCCGACAAGATCAAGACGCTCGAGCGCTACATGTGCTCGAGGTTCTTCATAGACTTCCCGGAGCTCGGCCAGCAGCGCGCCAAGCTCGAGGCTTACCTGCGGAACCACTTCGTCGGCCGCGAGGAGGAGGCGCTCAAACACAGGTGAGTCGTTGTGCATATGATTCTTGCAAGAGACTGGGTCAGGATGAGACGGAGATACTGAGGGTTGTGTGGTTGCGCAGGTACCTGACGCTGCTGCACGGCGTGGTGCGCGAGTCGACGGTGTGCCTGATGGGGCACGAGCGGCGGCAGACGCTGGCGCTGATCGAGGCGCTGGCGTGCCGCGAGCTGTGCGCGCGCGCGCCGCTGCTGGTGGCGGCGCCGTACGTGGTGTGCGTGTGCGCGGCGTGCGCGGGCGGCGGCGCGTGCCCGGCGTGCGCGGCGTGCTGCGCGCCGTGCGGGTTCGCGTGCTGCGAGTGCTGCCGGCCGGCGCTGTGCCCCGCGTGACCCGGCGGCGTGCCCCGGACCCGCGTCTCACGTAGTGCCAAATGTATATAATACGGATGTAAGCAGATGTATGTAGGTGCGCCCCGCTGCGCCGCGGAGGAGCCTGTCAATTCGACCTCGCTCGCGTGGTACCGGATCAATTTCGCTCGTCAATTGTGGTGAGCCGGCGGCGGCGGGCGCGTGAGCTAATTTCTAGTCGTACTCCTTTCGTGTTGATCGGTTAATATGTCAGCAGTACGAAAATTACACTCCACGCGAACGGCGCCGGCCTCGCGCCGGGGGGCGAGTCCGACTCACAGCTCTGCCTATAAAAAAGACTAGTTAGTTATTTTTAAGCTTCTATGTATAGGAATCGTCTCCGTTAAAGTAGTAGTGGCATGTCTCTCGCCGTCGAAAATCATAGGGAATAGTAGACGAGACCGTAGTTCTATCCAGCGAGGTACAGTTCGCGATGTGGTCAGAGTGGAGGGCGTGGAGTAGAGAGGAGTGCAGGGAGTGTAGAGGAGTGTAGGGGGGGGGGGGATGTGTCGGTAGTGCGGTGCAGGAGCACGAGTTAGTAACGAGTCCGGCCTGCGGGATGGCCTTGTATCGCGAAGCATCTGTAGCGGTGGGCGGCGCGCCGCGCCCTCACGCAGAGAACTTATTTTACTATGTATTTATGAATCTGAACTGAAAACACGTATGTATACACGACACGTGACCGCTCTAGTATTGTATACGGCTTGGCGTACAAATAACGATCTAAGATATATACATATGTATAAAGAAAAAAAATATAAAAACCCCAAAAAAATTATATAAATCTAAGGTGTGTACAATATTAAAGTTCACGCTTATTGAACACTAAAAAAATATAAAAAAATCCATTCTATATATAATATTTTAAGATGATATACAAGTAGTGTGGTCAGATTAGTAACACAGATGTACTTATGAAAATGTTTTTTGTTTTTCATATAATTAACATTTCATCATACGTTTAAAGTAGTGGATGTTACGAAGAAAAAATATTGTGATTTTATTGTTGTAGAGTAAAGTGTTGTCGATGAATATAATTATATTACTTAACATAGTTTAAATCCAATAGAGAGATTATTGTTGTATTTACTGTTTGCGGAGCGTGTTAACTACGGAGGTAACAGTTTCCGGCCATCACGTGTGACTTCTGCGACTGTCGCGCCACTGTCAGCCGACTGTCGGCCGACTGTCGCGGGGATGACGTGGCGTAGTCCCTCGCTCTAAGCGCTCTAGATTCTAGTGTATCTATTAAATGGAACGTATATCCCATGTAAACAAGTACAATTTAACTTCTAAACTATTGAACAATTTTATCGAGTTTACGAACGAATTTGTTACTTGCTCACTATCGAACCACAATTAAGATCTCATTTTTGTATATTTGATGTTACGATCTAAATTTCTGCGGTACTGTCGCTCTGCTCCATTATGCGTTACATTTGAGAAATCTTTTGGACACGGCGGTGCAGTGGACGTTTCTCTCGCCACGTTCCGTTTCACACAGAAACTATCGTGTGTATTTACAAAAACTGTATCAGTCTGTGTCTATAGAGCTATATAAATACAGTTAACAGATTTTGAATATCAAGCGGAACTGTTATGAGTGCAACGGAACGTTACGAGCACAAACTATTAGAGCTAGTTTCAAATCATCTGTACTTAGATTTAAATGAAGTACATAAAAATAGTTAAACAAATTGTAAACTTATATTCCATATTTGTAATGTGTGAATGTATTTTTTGATAAGAAATCTCTTTAGCTTGATACAGCGGTCTGGAATGTTCCAATCCTAAGTCAGATCGCAGTACTTGATGCCAAAAGTACTAGGACATCATAAATCAGCGGGAAGTCGTTTAACGATGCAGACCTACTTCAGCGACGCTGAGTTCTAAATACAAAATTTGGGCCTTGCTAGATGTGTTGGAAAGAGATAGAGTATATTTTATGTGTGCGAAAGAAAGAGTGAAACACAATATTTACATTTTCCGAAGAGAGTAATAAACATGGCCGCCGCGGTCCGCTAAAGAGGTTTCTCGCCGTGTGGTGGAGCACACCACCTTCTATTATCACTAGTGTAACTCGCTGTATCAGACGGGAGTGTGTAAGTTGTGATTCGTAGTTTTTTCGACGTCTATTTTTAACGCCATTCTATTGTCATTGTAAAATAACTGTGATTGTTATACTTTATATTTGTAAAAGGATTTATTGGCGAGTTCCGTTTACAACTACCTCCTCGCGTGAACTTGAAAAATTATATATTTTTTGTATGTTTACATCTCCGACGGCTGTGAGGAGAGTTGCGTGCTTAAGATCTTGAAGAGTTTGAAGGATGATATGGTTCTGTGGGTTTGCAAGCACGCAGCTCTGTCCCAGCCGCGTCCATTATGCATCATCTACAGAGTTGAAACTAAGCGGGCACAACGAAACACGTTTTTGTATGTCGTATGCCAAAATTCTTAGATGATGGAGCGTGGCTAGAGACTGCTTGTTAACCGTTAAAGTTCTTCCGTGCAAATGAGTGGCGGTGCGCTTACAGTAGTCGCCAACAAATGAGAGACATTGCATTATAGTTTAGATTTTTTTTTCTAAAGTTACCATCAGTTTTCAGCTAGCCTTATTTTGTAACTTTTAATTTGTATTTCTTGTAAGCACTGGTCAGAGGGCGTTTGCGTGCGTCACGTTGTTTGTTTGTCATTTGTTTGTATATATGGTACAGTTCGAATGTTCCTATATCGGGATATACAAAAGGTTCCCTTAAATTTTTTGGGTGTGTAAAAATATTGCACATTTGTAGGTGAAAATTATGTTTGGTGATTTTATCAAAACTGTCATTCTAAGCTTTCTCCAACTAATGCCAGAGCTGTAAAATAAAAATAGTTTTTAGTCTGCGGTCAGCGTCAGTCGTATGATAAATGTCACAAAAGTTAAATGGTAGCATTCTCGCGGCGACCAACTCGCTGCGACCTTAACATACCATACGCTGGGGGCCGCAGACTAATTACCTCGACCTTGCTCTAACAGGAAAGTCGACTTGAGCCGTACATTGAAGATTACTGACGTCATACGCCTTTCTATTGCGTTATCTTATCTAGGAGGTGAGGCGAAATTTCCATCTAATAATTCACCTGAAAGAGATCACGCAGATTCCATAGCTGATAAAAATGTTGGCTTCGTAATTTATATGCAAATGGGTGAAGGTTTTAAATTCAATGTAAATTATTAAGAGTTAAATTGTAAAAAATTATAAAACAACCTGATCAAGTCTGTTTTTGTCCTTTTTTATATAGTGTCACCATGGCCCCTTATTTTATATGAAAGAAGAGGGGAAATCACCAAAAAATACTTAATTTACGCTACCAAAATTCCTTCTGCAAACTCGTAATTTATTACGTATGTAGGCGCCATACCGATGATGATGTATGACATAAGTTGGAGAAAGCTCATTGAATATTTAAAGGTGACGTTTTGAGCATGCCAATTGGTGGAAAATGGCGGCCCTTGTTTAAGCATTTATTCAACACGTTAGCGTAGGTGGCGTGGAGTTCACTTGTGGTCTTTACAGCCGGGAACTTATAAAGATTATCTTTTTATGATGTAAAGTAATAAGCAAATTTGCAGTAGTAAAAAAAGAATTAGGACCCTATTAGGAAGAAAAGACCCAACCATTTTTTTTTTTGGAATTGAGTTAAATACATAATCACAATCTTCTAATCAAGTTTCATATTTGAACAAAAGATCGCAATACTTTAAGTTCAAATAATGTATAATGTCATATTTTATTACACAAATACATCTTTATTTCAAACTGAATAAGAAATATTTTCGATTACACTGTCCAACTTAAGATAGCATTTACTCAAATAAACCAAAAAGTCAGTTGGATCTTTTCTGCATAACAGGGTCCTATTCAGGGTGATGTAAATGTCAAATGGTGACAATTCGTCTTTCATTAGTCGATAGTTAATCTGGATGGTATTGCACCTGATGGTAGGTGCCAGGTAGGTAGGTATAGCCACTTTGTAGTGCCAATACATTCTAATTTTGTTTTCCGACATCGGCCTATCGCAATTTGGAGTAGAATAATGTTGTGGTTGTTGAAAAATAAAGTATAGACTCGGAAATCATTCTGATCAGAAACAAAAAAAGGTTTGCAAATGTAATTCGTAAAAAAACACGTTTTCCGCTCGTGGAAATCCCTGGATTCTCCGCGGCTGCAAAGACCACAACTGAAAATATGTTGAGCTATGTTAAAATTGGATTTATCGTGTGGAACGACGCACGCAAACGTCAAACAAGCGCGGCTTAAAAACCTGAGGGTTTGCCACGAAACAGCCTTGAGGGGTCTAAATTACCCAAGCATTTTCTCATACTAATTTTCAATATAGCCCAGATAGAACATTTATGAATGTTTCCAAATTATTAAAGACTTTCTGTACGTCAACAATGATTATGATTCAGCTGGGTCGAAAAGGCCCCAAAGTAACAAAAACTTAATTCGATCCAACATTCAGATATATTCACAAGAAATCCTGATTTCTAAAACGGTTCACCTAATGACCGGACAAAAGTTGTACATTTAGGGTCGTATTAGCCCAGTGGCTACAGGGTTAATTAAAACGATTAATAAGCCGGACGAGACAATGAACAAGCAATATTCACGTTAATAATTCGTCGATTGCTTTATTTGATAAAATTGCAGTCGATTTTAATTGCAAACCAAATTGCAGTTTGAAACTTTGATTGTTAATGAACCGCTTGAAAAGGAAATGTTATTCGTTTTGGCTAGTTTAATATTCAACGCGTACATACATTGTAACGATGTTCAGAATGAAATCAATAGTTTACCAATTATGTTTTGCTATCTGGCGCTGAAACCATAGTCTGATCGGCAGATTGTCAACTTCATGCGCAACCTTCCTGTGGAAGGACGTTTTGGGATAAAATACGATGGTAGCGAAGATAAATAACATTACAGTGACGAGAAACGCGTGCAATTATCACTTGTAGTTGCGCTAACATGATGTATCACTTCCACCCAAAATTCTTGTTCCGAAGGACGGTTGCGCGTTATATTGTCGATCTATACTTGTTCGTCCACAACTTGTATGACTTGTCAGTGTCCCTCAGTGCTGTTTCTTGGATACCGCAGGTTGCAGGTGCCGCGTAGTGTCGGTCAAATCGCTCATATGTTAAAAGCGACAGGCAGACACAACCCCGACTCTCTAGCATAGGGAACCCTAGATCATAACGCCTTATGTTGTATTAAGCTTATCGTTAGTTTTTATCAAAAAAAAAATATTTACACTGTATTCTTATTTCCATCACTTCGAAGTTGTTGTAGTCATATAAAACTTTACATACATATATATTTGTGAGGAGTTTTAAGCTATTGTAAATTTTACAGAAAAATTAAATAAAAATGTTGTGAAAAATAAATTATAAAAAAGTGATATAAACAGCGATTCTGTGGCTTTTATTTTTTTTCCTTTGATTTTAATCGATTGCTCGACTGTGGTTTTTACGATGCTAGTTTTCAGAGAAAAACTGTTATGGTTGTGTAAACACCTTATTCTTGGTAAGGAAAATGAGGTGCACGCTACTGTACTTGAATTATACTTGAAATATGTTCACGAGAATAATTTGTAACTCAATTGATTTTTTTTCCTCCATAAGAAACAGTGTGTACATAAATAAATAAACTCACGGTAAATTAAACAAGATCTGTGTCAGACAATACGCAAGTAAATTTCGTTCTTTATCAACGATTGATAAAACCTCAAAAAGTCCCCTGTGGATAAACATTGCCTTGAACTAGATCAATGTGGGTTTAACAGCTGTGTTTGCCTACTTATACATGCAAGTTTCGATATTGGTCCAAAAGGTTGGATAAAATAGTTTTTTTTTACCTGATGTCAAAGAGGATGCAGGCCGCTTTCAACAGGTTTATATGAAGATCCTTGAGGGAGGCTTATGTTCAGCAGTAGACGACTACCTGTATCTAAAGATAGAGAGAGAGACATGCAAAGTAACTGCGCTGCGCCTGATGGTAATTGTGATATTATCCTGTAACAGTGCCTATTGGCAGGCTTGTCATCTTTTGCCAATGACACAATTAAGCTGGCCTACTGAACTGCTTACGTTGTGGCGAATAGACCCAGTATTGTAGGAAGGATTGTTATTACAGCCTTGTAAAAAAATCAAAATTACTTTCGGGTTTTTCGCCTTCTACCGCTTACTCTAATCTCCGAAACTGCATGTGGAAGTATCATATAACGAGAGAAAAAAAGAGACAATACACTAAGATCTACAAATCCGTGTGCAACAATTAAGAGTAATAGATTTCTGATCGTGCTTGGAAATTTGTACCAGCCCAAACAGGTCCCACCGCAGGGCACCGGCCTCCACTACAGTGGAGAGTACGATTGAGAGTGGTTTGGCTATGTTTACCACGCTGGCCTAGTGCGGGTTGGCGGACTTTTACATACCATCGTTTATACAAATCGCTATGGTATGCACGTTTCCTCGCGATGTTTTCCTTCACCGTTATAGAATGTTCCGTGGTTGGAAATATAGACACTAAACTATACAATATAGATACAAGTATTCTACACGTAAGTAATTTTTAGTGCATGAACTGCCGATCGATTATGTGGTTTTAATGGAATATATAATTGGTTGTTTAGGCTATACAGCCCATAGAGGAAATCCATTAGTAATATATTAACAATAATTATGACACATATTGAGTATCCAAATAAATAAAATAGATATCTGCTTACACATCAAACCTAAAACAATTGGTTAAAATACGAATGATTCACCTAAAACTGCGCAGCGTAGTTATTTGTTAACAATAAATCATTTTATTGCTAATTATAAGCTTTAATTGTATCTGGAAAACACATATGATGATGTACATAACACCTTAATTCAGGGTTTTTTTTTGTTTCCTAGTATATAGGTACATTCTGTGGCGTTCCGGCAGCCTACCAAGGCATCCCGCGACGCCACGTGCCGCGGCACGCCAAAGTATACATCGGCAGCACCTGCTTGTACCACCGCTTGGACTGTCTCGTCCCGCGGCGTGTCACTGCGTCTTGCGGCGTGCCGTGGCATACCACAGTGCACCGCGGCATCGCGCCATGGAAATCCTTAGCGCGCTAGATGCCGTGTCAAGAAATCCCTTTCGATGCCTATTGAAATATTGGAATTTATGTCGTATTACTACCAGATAAAATTGAATATCCTTTGTAAAAAAGCAAAATTCCTTGCCTTCCCGTCCCGGTGTGCGCAGGCCGTTAAGCGCTATTTACACGAGGAGAGTTTCTTGCGGCGAGAATCGTATGCTATTATCGCATAACATGACCGCCATAAGATTGTCGTGGTCTGACAATGTTTACACGATGCAACTTTCTTATATCGTAACGATAATCGTATTTCGAGGCGAGAAACTCTCCCGGAGTAAATAGGGCTTTAGGTATATTATGATCGCGATGTTCACACTTTTTTTAAATATAGAAGATTACTGAAATATTTTTCTTATCATTGTTATCTTCAGACACAGCAACTCCACTGCTGTATAGGGGCCACCCCAAAGGTTATTACAAATCTAATGAAAGCCTGTATCCAGCGACTTCCCGCAACATTTACCTTGTAATTTGTGTTATAAGGTACAAATCAGTTTTAAGTGGTCTTAACTCATGAGAACCTAAACCTGACTTTACTCCACTTTAAAAGGTTACGTGGGATAAACTAAAATTATTTTAAGCGTCTTGTAAAAAATAGTAACTTGTGATTTTAGGGCTAGTCAACTGAATGCTATCTTTTCTATGCATATCCAGTTACGATAAAAATATGTTGCAAAGTAAAAAAACAAAACGAATCCGACTGGGACTTTGAACCCACGATATTGCTATTCATACTTAATATTCTAAGTGTATTGGCACTTGATAAGTAAGATGACAAATATTATTAAATATGATAATTATTAATTCACGTAGTACAATTTCAAAGAATAGTAATTTAATTTTGTGGTCTATCTACTCATTATTTATTATTACATACATTCATAAACTCACGCTTTTTTTCCCAGAAGGGGTAGGCAGAGGTGCTATCACGACACCCCCATTACGCTTTGTATGTTCCATTCCACGATGTGATAGGGGGCGAGCCTATCGCCACATCGGGCACAAATTCCTGGCTCCGGGCTGATAATGAATAGAAAAATCCAATATCACTTTGGCCCCGAGACCTCAACTTTGCAATCATACAACTGTACAACTACGCCACCAAGGCAGTCATGTTATGTATTATTGATAAAAACTGTATCCAAGCTAAATTCACTTCCAGATTCGAACGGTACATATTACGTAACATATCTCTGCAACACAATGGTATGTTTTACGGATGCAACGGGATTTTCACCCAGATACAATTTTTATACAACATTTACATGGGAAAGTTTCTGGCTTCGAAGAGGATGTTTCGAGAGAGAGAAACGCTGATTTAGGTTTTAAATCATAATGTCTGCATCAGCCCATATACATCCCACTGCAGGACACGAGCCTCCTCTACAATCGAGAGTACGATTCAGAGGGATTAGGCCATATAGACCCTTACGCTAGCTTAGTGTAGGTTGGCGGACTTTAAATACCATAGAAATTCTTAAAAATCGCTATGGTATGCAGGTTTCCTTACAATGAGTTCCTTTACAGTTACAGTGCGTGGTGATTTACTATCAATACACACACGACTCCAAAAAGTTAGAGGTGCGCCCTTGGATTAGAACCCGCGACCACCGTGAACATGTTAGCAGCCGCGTCTGATCCATTTACCAATAGGCCACCACGTAATTAGATCATAATATTAATCATACGTTTTCATAGCTACAGTTTCACAATAATGTACTTTTCGTATTTTATTATTCGTTTAATTTTATCGTAAAAATAATCCAGTGGAGGGTAGTTTGTCGCTTGCCTCTCACTTGGTACGTCATTTTAGTACGTAGTCAAGTGTGCGCTTCGCAACGCATGGCGCGTGCTCCGCCGCCGAACTGGATATTCGTATAATTCATTCGTATAATTCGTTCGTATATCGTGGACTGGCTGGCAGCGGTTTGGAGACGATAGGCTGAAGATCGAGCCCAGTGGCGTGCCATAGGAGAGGCCTATGTCCAGCAGTGGACGCGGAAGGGCTGATCATGATGATCGTGTACTATCTGGAGCTTGGTGTTTGGTTTATAGCGACCACCGTCGTCGGCGCCGACCATCCAGATTCGAGAACGGGACCACCGGTAAGTTGGCTTCACGTATTTTTGACTGGATTGTAGTTACTCGTTTGTTAGTCTTCATATTGCCCCTGTGTGTACATTTCGATTCGCGAAGTGAGCAGGCCAGATTACGCAAATATATAAAACAATTGCATCGTCTAAAGGCCTTCTGGCCAATTCACGTAATTTTTTGACGTGCCGATCAAGTTGCGGTGCAGTTGCAATTAAGTTTACGTTTTAGTGCCAAATGGTATTCTTGTAATTGTTTAGCTGCGCGTGAACTGCACCTAAGCTATGCGTAAACTACGCGTGTGCTGCGCGTCAACTATACGCCAGTCGTATGCAAGAAGCTTACACGTGAATACCGATCAAGTTGCGATCTGAATCACGCACATAAAACACGCAGTAGTAGAATACGCTACACCGCTCGCGTGACGCGGACTTGACGCGAGCGTATCTGACAGCGGTTGTCCAAATTACGAGAATACGAAAAGGTCTGTTTTGATCGAAATTTAACTGCAGCTGCACTGCAGCTGAACTTATTTAATTACGTGTATTACCCTACTTATTCAAAGACAGTTTACAATACTATTTTACTTATCGAGTGTTTAGCTTTTTCGCTCAAACTGGATTCAAAATTCGTTCGAAAGGGACGAGGCATACGATAACTAAAATAGGTTTTTGAACTGTCTATGAATAATGCCGTAAGACTAAACTTTTGTTTAGAATACAATTATCTTATAGCGGGTATCAAATGCAATAATGGCATAAGATTGCCACCTGAAATCAGGCGAGAAACAAACTCCGTTTACACAAGGTGTACAATGTCATCATCTTATTGACAGCCTCCGTGGCGCAGTCGGTTAGACGCCGGCTGTGAAACGAGAGACCGTGGATTCGATACCCGCACGGAGACAAATGTTTGTGAGACTGAGACAAGTATTTGTTTCGGGTCTGGGTATTTGTAAGACCGAAAAGTCTCTCGTAATTACCTTATTTCCACCACACAAGACTCAGTCTTAGCGTGGAGTCAAGACTATGTATGTGACTGTTGGGTGTATTTATTTATGTATTTGACACTTTTTAATTATAACTATTGCAATTAAATCAGTCATTTTAAGACTTATATTTGTTTCCAAGACCAAAAAAAGCCTGCATATTTTTTTATCCACGACATATCTCTATTGTGTGAAATTTGGACTAGGTCTACAGGTCTATCAGATGTATTATTTATTGCGACCAGTGTCAATGTGCCTTTATCTATCACTAATCCCATCTATCGCTAAGCGTATATAGAGAATGTTCTGGTATATCGCTATTTGTTATAAACACGAAACTAAGGAGATAAAGAGAACAATAAGCGTTAATGAATCAATTAGAAATTCACAATAATTGATAATAAGAAATTTATCATAAATTAGATAAGATTTCGGCTGTGTTGGGGCAGCCCGGTTTGATAAAGGAGGCCTTGGGTGAGATCCCAATTATAATTATTATTTGGACAACTACTTGTTTTCAATTTCTTCTATTTGTTTTTTCTTTCTGATTAACTTCGATGCGGGTTAAAGGCAAGTTTGTCTCCCTAAAAGACTCGCTGAGCTCCGGAGCCGGCGTCAATTATTTTCGTGCCACTGTTTATCCTGGCTAGCAGGAGTTGAAGTGGTGGTTGTGTGGGCGGGTAAGGCCATCCAGTCCAGCAATGGATAGACCATTGAAAACCAGCGCTGTGTTATAATTAGCATCATAACATAACCAATATTGTTTCACTGTCAGTACCTATATATAGATAACGTAATTATGTAGGTAATCAACACAAATGTTTCTCACTTTTAGGTGTATTATTTATCCTATATTTTCCTCTTCTTACGTCGCTTGTTTTCTGTGATTGGTAAAAAAGTATATCTTCCCTTTTTCCACATGACAGAAAAAGCGCATCTAAAGCGCACTTATTTACACGGGGAGAGTATCTCAGGATGAGAATCGTATGCGGTTATCTCATGACACAACCGCCATAGAGTATCGTGTTCTGACAAATGTTTAAACGATGCGACTTTTTTATATCCTTACGATAATCGTATCTTGGAGGCGAAAAACTCTCTCCGTGTGAATGGGGCTTAACTATGGCAACGGTAGAGTGCCCTGTAGGTATTCTTTAATATTATAGATAATTCATATTCATATGAATTAATATCTTATCAATAATTTCGTCATGTTTACATCGCGCTATGACGTTAGTTGGTATCGACAATAATTATATCTATTGCCTGATTAAAGGATGTGTATAGTTGATAAGTTACTGCTTCGGTGGAGCAGTTGCACCACAGTACGATTACAATGCTAAGGTCTCGGGTTTCATCCCAGGTCGGGAAAAGTGATACCGGATTTTTCTATTCATTACCAGCTCGGAGTCAAGAATGTGTGCCCGATAGGCTCGTCTCCTATCACATCGTGGGACGGAACCCACAAGGGGAAACGTAGGTGTCCTGGTAGCACTTCTATCCACTCCTTCTGGGGAAAAGGCGTGAGTTTATGTACGTATCTCTTATATATGCTATTTTATCATCTTTATTAAGCATAAACTACGTCATTTGTAGACATGGTTTCTAGCAGACATTCTCCTCGTTCATTGGTTGAAGTGTCTGCATGTTTTGTCCAATACTTCATGTCATAAGATCATTGATTCACTCTTAATACTACTTCGTGACACGATCATTATAAATATGCTCGCATACAGACAATATGACATAATATAAAAGATCTTAACACAATGAAGGTACAAAAACATTGATTTACGACATAAAAACCGTTGAGTTTCAGGTTCAATGTCCAGAGAATGACGACGTGTCCTATTTATCCTCACGAATTTACATAACATGAAATATTGAACAACATCCGCACGGGTCATGAAGACATTATTCTATAAAGGACTGGTTACATTGCATTCATAGATATAGCTACTCGTAGTTGACTGTAAAGGGTAAAATGAAATTATATTATGAATAAAAGTATATGTGGTGCAGTTGGTTCAGATCATAATAATAATAATCTTGATTTGGAAAAAAATAAATAAATAAATTTAACTTGAAGGATTAATCTTTTTTTTTTTTAATATTTTTATATATATATTGTTTTTTTTTTATATATGTATAAAAAAGAAAAAAAAATTAACAACAAAATAAAGAGAAAGAATAACTTGATTTATTATTATTATGATAAATAATATCTAGATTTGGTACACGAGGTTACCGACATGTGGGATGTCGACTCGACAATTATTGTCCCGATTGTCGTTTCTGCTCATAGGTTGATACCAAAGAGCCTCGGCCAACATCTACAGAGGCTCTCAATTGACTATTGGGTCAAGAGTCAGATACAAAAGGCAGTATTACTGGACACGGCGCGTATTGTGAGGAGGCTCCTCACTCCCTAACCGCCGGTGGCTTGGGTCTTGAGCTTCACCACCGGAGGGTAAATCATTTTTTTCATAATTTTTATATGTAAAAATTATAAATCATTTTTTTTCATAATTTTTATATGTAAAATTTATAAAAAAAATGATGAAAATGAAATAAAGAGAATAATAAACTTTATTTCTTCTCACAAAAATCACAGTAACATAAGTTGCCTTAAAACTATTTTGACTTAAAGTGTGTGTGAGAAGCTGGTGTCAGCTATATGTTTTTAACATGTGGTGCAGATCGCCAGGCTCTCTTCCCTTTTAGGACCTATCCATAAAAACGGGAGACAAATTTGTGTTTAAAATAAGATAGTTAAAAAAATAAGTTATGATGACAATGATGAAATGCGTATCTATCTATTTACGCTTGCTTCGGGTCTGTGTGTTCTGCGACCGTAGTCTCTCTCAGTTTTTGAATCCCATGTCATAGACTTTGTATCTTACTGTATGGATCAGAACTACATAGGTCATTTGAAACCAAAAGAAACTAGCGGTATAAAGTTGAGGACGAGTACACAGTTCCTTAAGCTCCATTTACAAGAGGAGAGTTTTTCGCGATGAGAATCGTATGCTATTACCCGCCATAGATTATCAATTTCTGAAAAATGTTTACACGATTCCCCTTTTTTATCGTTACATTGTATTCGAGGCGAGAAACTCTCCCCGTGTGAATGGGGCTTTAACGTTACAAATATTTGTGGATATAAAATAAAAAATAAAATAAAATAAAATAAATATCACCAACATTTGTCCTGGTGCGGGGATCCAACCGTCCACTTTTTACAGCCAGCGTCTTCATCAGCCATGCCACGGTGGCTGACAATATAAAATATATGCTATTCTACTGTTTATATGAATGCATAATATAAACACATCGAGAATGATGTTATCAATGCAATAAGCATCGATAAACGTTCTGAGTTATGAATAATTCAAATTGATGATTTATCTACTCTAAATATAAAAACGTTGGAAATTTACTAGCGATTTAAGATTATCGCGGAGATATGCCACTGTGTCAGTAGATTTCGATTGATCTACAGAAATGACATACCTACCTAAATGATTTAAATTTTATCAAAGTTGAGAGATCTGTTTAAGAAGTTAGTCACTGATATGCGAATGAATGAAGTGTAATGTAGAACGCCCTCAGGTTAGGTGGATTGACATATACATATAAACATCTATCTTTGTTCCCAGAAGGGGTAAGCAGAGGTTCACCAAGACACTCACGTTTCGCCTTGTGTGTTCTGTCCCACAATGTGATAGGGGGCGAGCTTGTTGCTATATCGGGTATAAAGTCCTGACTCCGGGCTGATAATAAATAGTAATAAATACACCCAACAGTCACATACATAGTCCTGAGTCCTGACCCCACGCTAAGATCGAGTCTTGTGTCGTAGGTATCAGGAACTACGAGATATTTTCAGTTTCGCAAACACCCAGTAAGTAGTAAGCAGTAGTAAGTGCGTGGTGGCCTGTTGGTAACGGACCAGACTCGACTGCCTACATGTTCACGGTGGTCGCGGGTTCAAATCCCAGGGCACACCTCTGACTTTTCGGAGTTGTTTGTGTATTGATAGTCAATCACCACGCACTTTAACGGTGAAGGAAAACATCGTGAGGAAACCTGCATACCGTAGCGATTTTAAAGAATTTCTACGGTATGTAAGTCCGCCAACCCGCACTAGGCCAGCGTGGTGGACTATATGGCCTAACCACTCTCAATCGATTCTCTCGATTGTAGAGGAGGCTCGTGCCCTGCAGTGGGTCGTGTATGGGCTGATACAGTAAACACCCAGACGCGAAACAAATACTTATGGTTCACACAAACATTTGTCTCGTGCAGGGATGGAACCCTAGGCCTCTCGTTTCACAGTCAGCGCCGAACCAACTGCGCCACGGAGGCTGTCATATATAGAAGCTTTTTAAAAACTCTCCCACTCAGAACTAATTCTATCAGAACACATTGAGCTCAGCCTTCTAGAAACACTAGCTAGCCCTTAACCTTAATAATAAAAAACGAAAACAAAAACGAGTTGGAAACAAATAATTGTCCAAAGTCAATACAGTTGAGTGTATTAAACAAATTGCGGCCTCGATCAATTTAGACTTCAATCCTTTATTAATCAAAATATTATCGAGTCGGCTTGACCCTGATACGTATGAACTAAATTATAATAAATTAAATCGATTTACACTTGTTAGTTGTTTAACTGCACTACTGGTTTATTCGACTACGTTCGTATCATGTGTTATTTTTTAAATATATAACATTTAAATATACGTGCGTGGTGGCCTGTTGGTAACGGACCAGACTCGGCTGCCTACATGTTCACGGGTTCAAATCCCAGGGCACACCTCTGACTTTTCGGAGTTATGTGTGTATTGATAGTCAATCACAACGCACTTTAACGGTGAAAGAAAACATCGTGAGGAAACCTGCATACCGTAGCGATTTTAAAGAATTTCTACGGTATGTAAGTCCGCCAACCCGCACTAGGCCAGCGTGGTGGACTATATGGCCTAACCACTCTCAATCGATTCTCTCAATTGTACAGTAGGCCCGTGCCCAGCAGTGGGACGTTAATGGGCTGATAAAAAAAATACATTTAAATGGAATAATGTTCATGGGGATAAATTAATGGAGTTTCTAAATACAAAGAAAGGTGATTGCTGAATTCCAAGCCTACGGGAATAATATTTATGTATAGATTATTAATCGACGTCGCTGATGCAGGCTGCCTCCAACAAGCCACTGTGGAAATCATTAGGAGAGGCCTATGTTCAGCACCACTGCTATCAACTGCTGCTGCTGGAAGTCCACACTTCCTTTGGCTGATGAATTGGATTGATAGATTATTAGTAATATTGCTATACGCCCTATTAAAAATTGGTGAGCCAATTGGACTGGCTATAAACCTAATTTCTATTGATTCTTCTATGATCTATTCGTCTAATACATAATCGACACTTATATTTTGCAATACGCGCTGTTTCCCAATAAAAGCAGGGTTTAGCCACAAACAAACATCAGAAAATCAGCGCGTTTACTTGTTAATTTATTTGATATTTAAAAACAATGTTACATAGATTATGACGACCTCCTTGGCCCGCCGGTTCGGAAAGCAACTCCGTCATAAAGGTCGAGGATTTGCAGCAAGCGCAAATGTTTGTTTGACCCACAAATGTTTGACTCCCGATGGGAATGTTAAACCGTACCTTCACTTATCGACGTGTAGACAGTTGTATAGCGATCAATCTAACATTTTTTTAATGATATTATGAAATACGAGGCAAAAAGACGGTTCACATGGCTGTAAAAAGTTATAAATCCAGATATATTTTTGGTGCAACTATTGCTTAACTTGAAGGAAAGTGTGGGCCCTTTTTTGAAGGTCACTATTGGGTCCTACGACCTACAATCTATTATTTTGCCGAAGGACCCACGAGGAATTTATATTGACCCCTAACAAAAAAATTACGATGTTCGAATTAAAGATATGGCTCCAAGGGCCATATATTTTAATAATAGATAAATTACAATTTTATGAACATTGCAATGGATAAAGTGTTCCTTCATACTCTAAGTTTGCGTCGTGCTTAATGTGATAATGTAAATTAACACGACAAAAACCGGCTTTTGCATTCATATCTCAAAATAAGAATGAATACCAAAAATAAGTCTAAAGTAATAAATATGTTGAAAGAAACAAACGCGGAAAATCTTTTTAATATTTGTATCTATTAGAAAACTAATACGAGCCCTTATTCTGATATGATCTCTATTAATCGATGACCTGGCGTCAATAACAGGTTAAAACTCATACTTTTACGAGTACCTAATGTAATATGACCACATAGATAGATACATAGAATAACAATTCAAGTGTGTGAATATTATAAACCACGAGGGCCTTTTCGGTACCACAGTACGCGGAACTGATATAAAAACTTCCCAGAAGCGATATGAATATTTTGTTTACGATGTTTTGTCAATCAATGACTTCCACTATGGTGTGTTAGGCGCTAGCTTAATGTCATATTTGTATATCACGATAAAATTATAACAATTCATTTTATAATAAGTCCACAGCAATTCAAATATCTATATCGTTAATCCACGCAATTATTCCAGCCAATGTGTGTGACGAGATTATTTACGTATCCAATGCAATCCAATCCATCAGCCAAAGGAAGTCCACTGCTGGACATAGGCCTCTCCTAATAATTTTCTATTGACGTATGTATGGACCATCTCACTTGGAACTCTAGTCTTTGCATACCCTAATAAGAGTGTATGTATGTCAAAATGGAGATACTAGCCAAACCCGATATGCTTTTCACTTAGACAAGGTACTATATCGGGCGAATAAAAATACTCTACTATTAAGAAACAACAGGTTCTGGAGTGGCGGCCACTTACACCCAAGCGCAATATCGGACATCCATCTACAAGGTGGACGGACGGGTTAAGTTTGCAGGAAGTCGCTGGATGCAGGTCGTTTCCAAGTCGATGTGGAGATCCTTGCGGAAGGCCTATGTTCAGCAGTGGATTTCCTGTGGCTGAAGAGAGGGAGAGAGAGAGAAAAGAAGCATAATCTAATTATAATGACAATACTTATGCCCCACTTTGTGTCCACATTAAATTCCATTCACGTTTTCAAGAGATATATTTCTATAAAAATAGCATTGCAGTTGATATAATATCATACAATGAATGGATGTTGACAGAAGATAAGCTCGGGGTCAGCGGGGATCGCAGGAATATCACTTAATACACGATATTTGTTACTCCGACATCGCGATTGCCTTGAGTTATTGATATTATTAGACAATTCAATTATTTGTTGAATTTATTTTATACAGGCCTGTAGAGGATAGCTCAGTAAGGTATGGCACTATTCACCTATCTGGAGACCGCGAGTTCAAACTACTGAGTTTCTGAATTTACGTGTTTACTTAAAATTTACGTCGCTTTTACGTGAAATTCCTAGTAATTTGTCGCTTGGATTAATGATGAAGGCAAGTATCACGGGGAACCTGCATGTCAGAGCGTTCTTCACGAGATTTTCGAAGGTATGTAAAGTCTCAAAACCGTATAAGACTAACATGCGAGTAAATTTTGATGTACGCTGTTGATCTATCTACCTATTTAGGCGTTTTGACGCCTGCTACCTAAAGAACAGATGTCAGGCAGGCTGCCTAGTCGTAAAATTATTAATCAATCAGTTACACCATTAGTCCATACTCTTCAGGTTCTGCCGAGGTTCTTTGTGACTTGTTAAAAATGTCCAGGATTAACTACAAAATTAATAACAAAAAATACTTAGACTGGTAAATCCTTTACCCTTCTTATTGTTTTTTTGCCCTGTCATATTAAAGCAACAAATTAATAAAATCTCAATAGATTAAGCTATAAAACGTGTTGTGTCCGCACGATAATCTCCTTCATGAGGTCAGTCGGTTATCACACATGCGACGTGAAAGGCGGGAGCAACGACTGCACCATGCCCCCCACACGTACTATTACTTGCAGAGTCATTTTACAATATTACACATACATATATATATCACACGTGGTGGACTACGGCCTTATGGCCTATTTACACCGAGAGAGTTATTCATTTGATTCAGATGAGAATCGTATGCCATTGTCGCGTACGATAATTGCCTAAAGCGCCATTTACACGGGAAAAGTTTCTCGCAACGAGAATCGTATGCGATTGGTGACAACCGCCATAAGTTTATCATGTTCTGACAAATGTTTACACGGTGCAACTTTTTTATATCCTTACGATAGTCGTATCTTCGGGGCGAGAAACTCTCCTCGTATAAAAGGGGCTATAACACTATCGTATACTGGAAAACATTTACACTATGCAGCTTTTTATATCTTTACGGTAATCTAACAGTGGTAGTGCCACGCTGTTGTCAATCAAGGCCTAGCATGAATGGGCAAGCTCCTCCGGGGCGGTACCACTGTCACACAGGAGATCGACGTGAAGCGACAGCTTGGCTGTCAATTCATATTATTCATAAAATCTTTTTCTTTCATAAAATACTGCCCAATTTGGCAAACAAATTTCCAAAAAAAAAATATAATTGTAAAATTGTTAAAAACGTATCTAATTGAGCACCATTTTTCGGCTTCAGTTCATAACTCGACTAGCGAAGTCAAACAAGCTCGTCATAGTTTGCGCGCGCCAGTTTGGATGCTGTCAGATGACACTCGGTGGAAATTGGAAAAGTTTCCCTTACACGCTCGTCAATGGTTCGCGCTCCACAACGGAATTAACTTAGAAACTTCGCGTCAAAGTTGAATTTTGTATGGTATTTTTTATTTTGCGTGATTTTTTTTATAATGGCAGGAAGAAGCGGCAATGCAACTAATGATAAATAGTCTAATAATAATAAATATACTAACCAAATAAAATAGCCACTGCATGTTTACTTTCAGCAGCGTCTGATTTTTGTACTGTCACGTGAGTGTCTACATAATTCTCTTTCTTTTAAACTGGCGCAAAAAAGTGGCAACGCACTTAATGCACACGCCGACAGAATTAGGGGAACACGAGTAAAATTATGATTTTTCGTGAATGTTCTATTTATTTATATTTATTTATTTGAACTATTGTACAATAAGTAATTAGACATTTAAAAATATTTGTAATTCATTTGATTCATCATAAAATCAAAATAAAACCTAAAGGAGTCAAATACGCATTCTTATGGTAAAAGCAAATAAAATATAGATTTTTTTTCATACTCTACATTCTAAAGAACGTTGCAATGCGAAATCAAAGAACAAACACACAACAAAATAAAATAAAAGTAAATTTTGTACGTGTTTCTCTAAATCTGCCGGCGTGTGTAGTACGTAGGGTGCAATCCAGATAGAACATCCTATCTCTTGCCAGTCCACACAATTAGACCGTGCTGATTTATCCGGAAACATGATACATGAATGAATGATATTAACGAGGATCACTATCAGTGGCGAAGGCTCCATATAACTCGATTCCCTGCGGCTTACCTTTTGTAATTTATCATTACACTATAAACAAACAAATTTTTCAAAATTATTTATGTAATATCTAAACTCATTTTATTCAACGACATCTGTCGGCCACATAGGTAAATATTACTGTGGAGGCGCATAGCAAACACGTAATTAGATTGCGCCGCGTTGCGACCTCTGGCGAATTACTGCCAAAATTGTTCGGCTTATTGAATAAAATGGCGCGGCCCGTGCGCCGACCGCCCGCGTCGGCTGCATGTTACGCATTGGTGTAACATGGTTGTGTAGTTTGCAACAAATCACGCAAAATTGTACCTTAAACTTATAACGATTTAAGGTTCAATTTCCGTTAAAAAAGCAGGAGGCATGCTGCGACTCTTCAGCATTTTGTGTGTTTATGTGTGTATTTGTGTAGATATCACTGCATTTATAAGTGTTGTATTAACATTTTGACAGTATACGAGTATTAGCTGGTTCACGCATTTAGTTTTTAATGTTTTAAATTACAAAATGTACATAAATATTAATAGTATTATTATGTTGTAATGGAAATTAATAATCGTGAGGGACGTACATGTTCAGATTGTCAATTTCGGAAATAACGTTACTGTTTAGATTTTAGGAAGTGCTCGACTACTAATAATACAACTAATAAAAGCGCGGCTAACGTACTTGTTAACATTGTATCTAGATCATTAATTTTTCTTTATTAATCTTATATTCACGTGCGGTTTAAAAATATACTTTTTTAATTTTCTCATAAGTGCGTGGTAAGTGCGTGGTGGCCTCGTGGTATCGGACCAGACTCGGCTGCCTACATGTTCACGGTGGTCGCGGGTTCAAATCCCAGGGCACACCTCTGACTTTTCGGAGCTATGTGTGTATTGATAATCAATCACCACGCACTTTAACGGTGAAGGAAAACATCGTGAGGAAACCTGCATACCGTAGCGATTTTAAAGAATTTCTACGGTATGTAAGTCCGCCAACCCGCACTAGGCCAGCGTGGTGGACTATATGGCCTAACCACTCTCAATCGTACTCTCGATTGTAGAGGAGGCCCGTGCCCTGCAGTGGGTCGTATATGGGCTGATACAATACAATACAATAAAATTTTCTCATGATGACATTGCAACTTTTGTATATTGGAAATTTTAAAATATAATTGACGACCGCAGTACGTAGATGCCATCATACGAAACGCAATCGTTTCGTTTGGTGAGTGAGATTGTCGGAGGAATAATTTGCTGGATATTCGCAAACGTCCGGATATAAGGATACACGTACATGTTATGTAAATGTGTCGCGTTTCGGGCTAATTCTCTGAAGCATCTTACGATACTTTGATCTACTCCATCCGGACTGCACTATGTTTACTATCAAGTATCAGTCGCATTGTCTTTCCTATGTAGGACCAGTAGGTATAAACACACTTATTTCGCGTATTGAGATTCGGCTTCCCTTTTTAAAAAAATCACCCTTCGCCACTGATCACTATGCCGGTTTACCATTGTAATATACGGTAGTCCCTATCTGGGCGGATACCAACTCGGATCTGCCCCACCGTAACTAGTATAACTGTATGAGTCATGTAATTTGGATATATTAACACGCAGTAAGTCGTGTCTCGCATTCTTCTCGTGTTTTATAGCAGACAATTACCAATTAAACACGCGATTTACCGCTTACTTCCTACATTACTCGACGGCGTTGAAACAAGCCCCGTACCTTTCTACTCATATTTTAGTGTTCCTTAGATATTACTTAGGTATTATATCAATGATAATTACTAAGTCAAGATAACTGACTTATGACGAAAAGATTTCATAGTAAAATACAAAAATTATGATAGATTTCCTTTCGCACGGTTTTCGGATCTGAAATAAATATCGTTCATATTTTAACGGACGGTTTATGGTAATAATAATATTAAAAGTATCGGACAAATTAAAAGTATAAAAGTATCCGTATAACAGTGAGGTTTTTTAAAACACTACAGATCATTTCATCTGTACTTTGGAAGGGAATTTTTATCTACATTCATTGCAGCCATAAACGTAAACGTTAGATCTATAGATAAGCGGTCTAAATTCTACAGATTATTAAATATTTATACAATGCACACTTCGCTGGGCCGTACATAAATTAATGGAAAAACTTTTAAGAACGATTCGTAATATAAAGAACGGAGCGATCCAATTAATTAATTTGAACTTTTGCAAAGAAAAATTCCCGAAGTCCGCGAAGTATTTCGGGCCGAGAGACTTGACCACTTCAGAAGGCGTCGGTTGACTCCAACCTAATTGAATTGTACGAAACCTCAGCATTGTTCAACTAATTAACGAACAATATGGGTAACAAAAGAAAAAACTTTTCAATTAGATTTTGTTTCGCGAGGAAACGGTTTTAGAATGGTAATTGTACTTAGAGAGGGTTGTCGGAAGTAATGGAGGTTTAATGTTTCATCTAAGTTTTATAGTTATGTAAACATCATAATGTATCAGGTACAAATGAAATGAAATGATATGAAAATGAAAAACACAAACAAAATGAAATACAAATGGTACAAATGAAATTACTGACTTGCATCACAAAATTAAATAAAATACGAACTTGAAGTAATATAAAAAAAGTGGATTTAAAAATTTAATACATGTAACTGGAAAGAAACTGTCTCAAGAAACTCGAATATATTTTCTTTATATGGGTGGCAGGACCACGTGGTAGATCACATAGAAGATCGCTACGTGAATTATTGGCAGAAAAATAACCTTGATAAAGGAATCAAAACGTTTTCTCTACAGTGGGACAATCAAAGCAAATCAAGTCTCAGTCAAGGCTGTTCTTTCATAGATTTATATTTAACCATAATCTCAAACAATCTAAACGGCCTTAATTGACAAAAAATAAACCAACCTAACATTAAATAGGTATATCTTTTATTCGAAATAAATCTGACCATTCATAAATCATAACACAGACTTTGATAAGGCTTAACGACTGTCACCATTACCGTTTATTTTGGTCAAGGGACAAAACCAATCGATTATTGGCACACAAATAAATGACAACATAAAGATATAAATTAATAAGTTTTTGACGGAACGAGAGCGGTGTAAAAAAAGGAATTTTAAAGACAAAGAAACGGGGTCGGCTCGGTTATTTTCCGTTGGTGCTGATTTTAAAACGCGTACGATCAACTACGGTGCAACGTTATTGAGAATATTAACACATTTTACTTGCGACCTACGCGAAATGAAGGTCATGAACATAGGTTGAGTGTTTCTAAATGTGTTATATCCACTAGAGTATGCGTGTTTCATCATTTTTGATTCAAGTGATCAGTGATTTAATAAGACTCATCACGCCACTAAGCGATATTGGTCCAGGCCGGTGATCAACGGTTTTTTATTTTTTCCAGACCCCAATGTTGATGGTAAAATATCTGTTTTCGCCGTGATAGCGACAACCATACAAAGCATACAAGTTTGTGTCGTGCTTTGGTTTCATCCAATGTAAGCCGAGTATCCAACTGTAAACATAACAGAACGCATGTTCTTTCTGGATTGCAAGATCGGGTGAAATGGCGAAGAATGAGTAGAAAATTAGGCTCTAGCATCGGGTGAAACTAAGTAGAACTACCGTAAGAGCAACTCCATCAGATGCTTAGTATCCAGTCATTTTCACTGTAAAAAGACAGCAAAAGAAGTAAGCAATTATCTGGTATATGGTATATAAGCAATTATATGGTATCTGTCCTATAACCCCTACCATTCGAGCTCTCAATTGTAGGCAACATCCACGGACTGTAATAGTAAGTATACAGGCTGCGTTATTACAAAATATTATTCTAAGACTTGTAGCAAAGGTGCACCGTGCGGCACGGAACGCATTGCTGCGAAAGAAGGCGGCGCGGCGGCAAGGTCGTTCAAGGCAGTCCGGAGCGCGGCACCAGCGGCACGTGGGAACCCCGCCGCTCTCTCGACCGCTCGCATAACCGAAATTATTATTTTAGAACATTTGTAAACGCTGCGTGCGGGGCGGATTTAGGTTATTGGGTGGTTGATGCCCCCCTCATCATTGCTGGGACACTTTAGATAATATACAAATAATGACCATTGTACATAATGGGGAAAAAGTGATCATAGTGATTGGTGGACTTGTGTCATATTTAGGGACCATTTTATTTTTACGCCGTGTAACTAATTATAAAAGCCTATGTCCAACAGTGTATTAGCTGAAACGGATAATGATTTGGGGTATTATAGGGTTAATTTTATGCACAAGAATTTGCAAGAAAGAAAGGCCCGAAGGGTTTTTTTTGTGTAATTATAACGTGTAGTTTCGTCTTTATTGGTCCTGTTAGTTAATCAAAGCTCACGTGTCTATTCGAATTAACAGCACGTAAGATTATTGTTTTAAGCCCTTCACTGCCGTAAATTAGTAATGCTGCGCGCGCAACTAGACTAACATGCGAGTATAAATTTATAGTAAATCTAGATTCCAGATCAACGGATGTGATTTATGCTGATTCATAACATTAATGTTTATAAGAAATCTACAACGTACCGCATTAGGTTGGTTACAGAATACAAAATGAACTGTGGAATATTTTGCTGTCGTAATGAATTCACTTCATTTGCTTTATCGATTATTCTATTTTTCATTCATATAATTCTAATCAGTTAAAGAAAGTTGGGGAAAACCATGGGGAAAACAGCAGAATTAAAATGAATATAATCGAAAGATAATACGATAACAAAATTTCGACAAACGAATCTGCGATCTTTAATATATTTTCTATTTATTTTATGATTAACTTTATAATCTGGTATAAATCTGTTACGTTAAAAAAAATACATGTATCCGTGTGTAGTTATATTTTACGTGTGTTCAAATGATTATAAAACGTCATATATATATGACAAATTATTGACAACAACATTATGATAATTTTTAGTTTCACCATACAGAAATCCACCGTTTAATTTAGTGTGGCGCTAGTACTATTAACTATAACCTGATTAATGCACTTTCCTTTTGCCTTATACACTTTCTGGTTTTGAGAGGAAGGCTCATGAGTAATAGTAGGTTTCCGCGGCAAAAACATATTTCAATACTGTTCCACTTTTCTTAAGAGATGGTTGAAACAGTTACCTGTCAGCTTGCATTCTGTGCATTTGGGCCCCGTTGCGTGCGTCTAGTGCGACCCTGCGTCTGGCACTAGCAACCACTTTCTGTTATCCTTGTACAGCGGATTCAAGAATTATCTGTACTTTTAAATCTTAAAATTGCAACATTTTTGATGCTCTGCGGTTGCGTAACGGAGGCTGCTATTTGAATGCATCCCGCGTTGTGCACCAGACGAAAACGTGACCGAATTATTTTCTAATACCCTATATCTTGTTAATGAGCGCTGTGCAACACATTTTTGTGCGCCTGCGTCATCGCTGATGCAATTTGTTACAAAAGAATATGCGCAAAAATGCAACAAGGCAAAATTTATACGTAAGAAGAAAAAAATGCGACGAGCGTTCGTGTATAAAATAATAATAAATTTTAAATATATTGCTATTTGGTGACCGTGATTTTTTGGTAGTATTTTAGCTATTCTATATTTTCTGATGCAATAACAATGAGTGTTAGTCTCATCATATTGTAACATTTAAACAAAGTGAATAGTGATCTTTAAATAGACTAAGAAGGAACAAAGTATACAAAGGAAGCAACCATCAATCCATAAATACTATTTTCACAACAAGGACAAAAACAATGGCAAATGTGGTTACAATTAACCCGCCACCTTATTCTCCCATTCCCACTTAACGCATTTTCTCAAACGTTGCATTAATAGCAACAATAAATTACACAGTTCAAACGAATAAAATGTCGAACGCATTGCCCGACAGACGGTGTTAGCTCAAGTAATTAGTACATTGGGAGCGTTGAAACAGTTTCAAAACCCGAGTCCTTGCAATGAACATTTAGCTGAGCCGTACAATTATTTTGTAACGGACATTCTCTGATTGATAATGTTGCCGGCAGCTAGCCGCTATCTGAACACGTGTTAAAAAGCAACAAATAGCCTACAATTTAATTCGATTGCCTAGTTTAGGATTGGGGGAGCGATACTTTAACTACCTGGTGTAAACCGTTTATGTTTTGCAAGCCCGGATGTAAGAATAACTTAATGCTCCAATACTAACGTGGGTTCGGCGTGGCAAGGAATTCTGTACCAGAATTATGTGATCTTCGGTATTTCATACGTAAGGCAAAAGAGAAAACTGCTGATCCGTTATTAAGTGCTTTTTTATGGCATAGTTCCGGCAAACGAGCAAGCAGGTCACATCATAGTATGTGATCATTGCCGCCCATGGACATCCACAACGTTTGGATCATGGATGTGTTGCCGGCCCATCAGATCGGGGGGGGGGGGGGGGGGGAGCGGGAAGGAAAAAGGATGGGAAGAGGAAAGCGGTATTAGGCATCCGGCAGTCTCACTCGCTGAACGAAACGCGACAGCAAAGCTGTCGCTTCACGTCGATCTCCTGTGAGACAGTTGTACGACCCGGACGAGCCTGCCCACTCATGCTGAATCATGGCTGACAACAGCGCGACTCTACCACTTTCTTTTATACCGCCCCTAAAATCAAAACCATTTAGATTGCAGATGCGTTGGAGATTTCTGGATATTTTCTTGGCGTTTTATCGTGGAGAGTGATCATTGTCCTGTCGATAATCCGAAACACACCCCAGAGAATTATAAGCATCACCAGCGGATGTACGAATTATTTAATATGGATTAACAATTTATATTATACCTTTAAGATAAGATATCATAAAGCCACTCACCTGGCGCTACAGATAGCCCTTAATCACCTTAATTTCCTTGTATTGACATACAAATGGTTGCGAATTTTTTTAATGCTACTTTACTCTTCTTTCAAATATATTCATGACCCAAATTCTTATATAAAAGAGTGGCTGACCTCACTAAAAGACTTTAATCTCCTAAATATATATGTAGATTTCACAAACGTTTCTTTAAATACTCGATTCTCACTAGGCGTCTTAACCAACTGTACCACAGAAGCTTGGACATATTAAAGATCTCTCAGGCAGGTCTATTCTATATTGTAAAATGAAAGTCACGATCTATGATATCCCAGATCCATGTCTGTGAAATCTTAATGTACCTATGAGCGTGTAGATGATCTTTCTCAATTAGGCAAGAGCTAGCCATTGGTCTAAAAAATCATGACCCTTTACAATCAAGTGTATATTCCTAAAACGTATAATGATTTACTTTGTGAACAAAACTGAAACCATATACACATACATACCTAAACTCACGCTTTTTTCCCAGAAGGGGTGTGCAGAGGTGCAACCAGGACACCCACGTTTCGTCTTGTATGTTCCTTCAGGGACAGGGGGCTAGCCTATCGCCATATCGGAACAAATTCCTGACTCCGGACTGGTAATGAATAGAAAAATCCAATTCCACTTTACCCGACCCTGAAATCGAACCCAAGACTTCAGCTTTGCTATGATACCGTAGTACAACTGCGCCACCGAGGCAGTCAACTGAAACTGCAATATTAACATCAAACTTTATTTCAAACCTGTAAAGAAGGTATACATTTCTCAAAATTTCAATACATAACCAAACTATACAAATGCGCTAGTATTCGTTTTGGTAAGATTATGAACGTTGGTCACAGCTGTCTGTGCTGATTCCTGATCATTTCGTTTCCTCTCTTGTGGAACTATTGATGTTAAATTTTTATACTTTCTCTGATTTGTGATTGGTAAGTCAGTATTTGTATAGTTTTTTGGAGCTTTTGTTGGTACATTCGTATTATTATTTGTTGACCGCTCAACAAACGAAATGTTACTGACCACTGAACGTAAATCATGCATATAATCCTTTCCGACTATTTCCGCAAAATTTTCATCGTCATAAATAATCAAAGTATCATTTGGCATAACTTTAAAAACACTGTTCTCAGTTAATACTGTTTTTCCTTTAGCTCCATTATAATCTGATGCATTTGACGTGTTGAATTTAGATTTCCTTTTGAATTTGTTGATTGTGAAATTTTTAGCTGGGATATCACCGAATTTCATTTCGGTTCGTGGTCGACCGCTGTCATGTAGGACTTTAAAGACTACAGTACCTGCTCCGTTCTCAATGTTACTTTTTTTCACTGATCGTCTGTGCCCCTTAATAAAGGGACCCTCGAGACGTAATCTTCCCTTACCAATGGAATCATGTACGTCGGTAGTGGCCACTGTATTCAGTTCGTGGGACTCCGGTAAAAGTGGAAAGATGGGTGGTGATACTCTTACGGCTCCAGGTCTATCCGGATCAATTATTTTGTCAAATTGTCTGCCATGCTGTATGTAAAACGACAGTGGATTCGGTGGGATAAAATCATCGTCAACTTTTTCAAGTCCATATTCTGCGTTATCACCTTCTTCCAATTCGTTGGGGAACAGAGGTTTAAACTGGAAAAGAAATGCTTTATGTAGGGGTATTTCAACTTTTAAACTGTCAATGACTGATGTTTAAGCCAGTAACTACCCATATTTTGAAATAAGACTTCAGTTTTTTGCGAAGCAGTTCAATATACCTTTTAGAAAATATTAATTTAAATTGTACCTAAGTCAAATTCAAACAGCAGTACGTAATCTTTAAAAATTGTTTCATATTTGGAATCATAAATCTAAAGTAAAAGAAAAAAGATAATATCTTTAAAGTTGCAGATGCCAACCCACACCGCACAGCAAGTACACAATTTGTTACAGCAAATGTCAAGATCTCCGTTTCCAACTTAGTGTACGGTCGTGTCACTTAGCAAACTAACTTCTGGTGCAAATTAAACTATCTTGACAAACTTGTTACATCGTTGCAGTTGCTCTTGGGTAAGGAATTTACACGTGTTATATAGAAGAAAATTACATTGTTGGCCTATTGTAGGTCTGCACGTAATATTTAAGCTCCCAAGAATATGATGACTTAATAATTTAACTCATTTGATTGGAACATCGTCATCTGGAGACTGTCCCGCCCGCACAATCGCCACTGTAACTTTTGTAAGGCGGGATCAAATGCCACCGAGCATTGAAGCTAAGAGCGTCTCCGGAATGTCTAACTTGTCTTTAACCCGCAACGAAGTTAAGCATAAAGGTAAATTAATTGGAGTTGGAAATCTACAGAACATCGTCAGTTACTAATCGGTCTTTTGCTTCATCAGTAAGAGTTGAAGCTGCTAAATCGTGGGATTCTGTTTTACCTTTTATTAAAACCGTGTTCCAATATCATAATATATACTCATTCAGTACACTTCACCAATGTTAATCAAAATCTCCTCCATGGTCACGTCCCTCTACTTTATGCCAGTCGTGTTTAAGTTTCCCTGATTATTCACTGCAAGTCACAACCCTTGCGCAGCAGCATATTGTTAGCGCCCCGATCTAATGAATTCTCACCATTATTGGGGATATACTTACATCTAAATTAAAGTACCGCCTTGAATCGTTTGCTTTATTTGGCTCGCCATTCTGCAATGGTGGTGGGTTCACTGTCGTCATCAAATAACACATTCCCGAAAATAATCCCAGCAGAAATATCGAGTAACCCACCACAAACGCAATGCCTTTGGACATACCTTCCAGTAAAACTGTAAAAAATCTAAATTGTAATTTCAAAGTGACAGGTACCACGCCAAATGTTGCTATTGAAATTAATAATTTTTGATCGGCCTTCTTTCATACGTTGCCGGCTCGTCCGGGGGTGGTACCATAGTTTCACACATAGGTTTCACAGGAGACCGAAGTGAAGCGACAGCTTTGCTGTTGCGTTTCGTTCGGTGACTGAAATTGCCGGATGACTAATTCCCCTTTTTCCTTCCCGCTCCCTTTCCAATTTGATGATCAGGCATATATCCATAACCTAAGCGTTGTATATTTCATGGGCAGCAGTGATCACTCACCATCAGGTGTCCTGTTTGCTCGTTTGCCGGACCTACTGAATAAAAAAAATACAGCAGCGCGAAAAAAGTTATCCGTTTTGGCTTCCTACTATTTTAGATCTAGGTATTTTTTATTTGTATTAAAGTTAATAAATAATTAGTCCTATTAGTCTTTTCTTACATCTAAATTCTCTCGACTTTCATACGAATACGAGTACAAAATAAAAATATATATTTTGCTGCGGTTAAGATAACAATAAAAGTAACTTGCACAGGTTCATTAATCTCATATATTATAAATTTTTCTTAACATACAACTATGATAAACACACAAAGTAAATAGAAGAATGGATAAAGATAGTGGTGACTTCAGGGCAGTCTCTGTAGAAATCTATTGAGGCCTATTTCCAATAGTCGTCTTGTAGTTGATCTTCGTTTGTATGCAGCTCAGCGATTACTTATCTATTTCTTTACTTATTTTTGGAAAATGGGAGTCCAAAGCGTCTTTTGATCCGTTTACGATCATTTCTTTAATTTCTTCGTACATCTCTGGAGCCTGGAATTCAAATAAAATATTATTGTTTTTTTTCAAAATCTTGAAATATTCAAATCAACAATAACTGGATACACTCACTATCTACTCACTTCAGGTAGTATGGTATAACAGGGTATTTCAGGGTTAACCCAAAAAGCGACTTGAGGTATATCATACAATCCCTATACTAGTATACCATCATATTATAATAACATTTCATTTTTCCCAGAAGGGGTAGGCAGAGGTGCTACCAAGACACCCACTTTTTGCCTTGCGTGTTCTGTCTCACGATGTGATTCATATAATAAATGATTTTATAATTCTAAGACACTCTCTTACTCTCGTTATGCAGAGAAAGTCCACTGCTGAACATATGATAGGCCTCCCCTCAAGGGTCTGATGGATGACACTTTCTTCAACTCTTGTATTAAGGTTCTGATGAACATCTTCGAAGATAAATAAATATACCCAACAGTCACATACATAGTCTTGACCCCACACTAAGGTTGAGTCTTGTGTCGTGGGTATCAGAAACTACGAGAGGGATTTCGGTCTCACAAACACCCAGATCCGAAATAAATATCTGTGGATCACGCAAACATTTTTCTCGATGCGGGAATCGAACCGGCGACCTCTCGTTTCTAAGCCGGCGTCTAACCAACTGCACCATGAAAGCTGTCTGATGTTTACAAGAAATCCAGTTCTTCATGAAAATAAATTATTCAAAAGTAATTTGTACTCACCAACGCGGTTCCTTCATATACGTCAAACCTGTAGCCCCAATGCCTCAGCCCGCGGTCAGCTAACGTCATCAAATACAACGAAGTAATAAACAAACTCAACAGAATACACCCAAATATTACGAAATATAACAAATATCTCATTATTCGCTTATTTTATTAATTACACAGTACTTTTAGGACACAAGCTTTACGCTCAAAACAGCTGATCCAAATTAATACTTTCTGGCCGCCATTTTTTTTTTATGAAATGAGGTTTAAAATGTGTAGAGGTTTTAATAATTGTCTGCGTTTATGCACGTGTTTTATGACGGAAATACATATGCGGAAAACCAATGTTGAATATTGTACTTGTAATTATTTTGTCGGCGATAATTAAACTTAATTTAAACACGTAACAGCCATCGTGTCACAAAGGACAATTAACTATTTCTTTGCGTTCAAAACAAACAGTTTAAAGTGTTATTTCGAGTTGTAATGAGTTTAAATAACTCTGAAAGGCTAGACGCAAATACATAATGGGTTTTGCGTTACGCCGATTAGGTATAAGTGTTTAAAGTAATAAAAACGTTATTATGTTTTGTTTTTTTAATCCATTACGAGATAAAATGGATTTAATCGTTTCTTTTGTAAAATATTGCGTTTCATTTTTGTAAAGCTTTTCAATTTTAGTTGGACTGATGGGGATTGCTATACAAATCTAAGCAAATTGAAAATACAGGTCGCTACCAAAAGATCGCTGTAAAAATACTTGGGAGAGACCAATGTTCAGCAAAGCGCTTCCTGTATATAAATATGATGAAACATATAATGCAGTGGCAGGCTATTAAAGAGTACAAATACACAAACGTATTTGTGTATCAATCGAGCCTTTCAACGAATAAAGGCATAAAGTCCAATCTCAGGCATAATAGCGTCGGAACATTTCGAACAAATGTCAACAAGTGGCCTAAAGCACAAGAACCGACACGAACCGTGTCTGTTTATCAATTCGCAACACCGCGGGTTTGACAAATGGTCTCATTTACAACTGTATACCAACCTTAACGTATTGTTGGTAAACTACTTTGTGTTACTACTCGTAATTGTACCAATCTCTATAGATAAAATTATGCTAGTGGTTGCATCATGGAAAATTTTACTTACGATTTATTTCTGATTTACTTTAAAATTAATATTTATTTTTTCGCGTCACGAAAATCTAATTTTATTTCGGTTTTGTTTTGTTCCTTAGGCATTTGGTCCTCATCCAAAATATTTTATTATCTCGCTGACTATGACATGAAAGTGGTAGAGTCACAACTAAACTCGCCCTTATCAAATCTGGGACAGATACAACATCGGTGAAACCTGATTGGCATTAGTCACTAGTAACACCTCTAACTACCCCTTCGAAGATATACACATATTTTTAAGCTTATGTAGGTTAAAGTAATTTTATAATCCCTATTCAATTAAAACATATTCACTAGAGCGAGTTTTATATGGTTTCCTATTTAGGATATGACTGTGTCACTGTCCGGAGTTGTAGATTAATATTACGTTTAAATGTACTTATGCTGCATCGTAGATAAAGTCGCGAGTATCATCTTGTACACAATAATGTCGATACTTTAAAAACCGTTGCGACGCGGAATAATTAAGGTTTCTACGATATTTGCTTCGTAATATTTTGTATGTCATGTCAGGTATAGTTTGGCGTTCACTAGGTATTTTTCTATAATCATATACACCCAACAGTCACATATGTATAGTCCTGACCCCACACTAAGATCGAGTCTTGTATCATAAACTACGAGAGACTTGTCGATATCACAAACACCTAGACCAGAAATATAGACCCGAAACAAATACTTGTGTTTTACACAATCATTTCACACAAATGGAATGTGATATTATGGCCGCGACATAATGAAAAGAACTATAGACCAAGAGTAGGATGTACAGAAGTTAATTCAGAAACAAAATGACTTCTTAATTATTACTTATTGTCCTGAAATGAAACGTTGAACAAAACGTTAATAATGCCATGTTGTTGTGCATGTTGCATACATGCTCCGTAGGTATCAAAACACCAAAAAGTTAAAATAAAGTACGAATAAAGTGAAGAAAAGTAAAACATTCTAAATAGCGAAATCTGACAGCGTCATTGAAGGAAAATTATTTTTAATAAAATGTTTATTTATATAATTAATTAAATAGGGAGATACAAGGAAACTTTAAAAATTGGTATACATATTTTATTTATTTGTAATAATAAAATTAGTGCATGTGTAGTACCTACATTAAATCATCGTGATACAAGGATATTGTTTTGATCACGGTTGCAAATGGGGATTCCTGCTAACGATTCCTCTGCCCATTGTGTTTATGTAATTAATAATTACCTATCCTCGTGTATTTAAATAGCCCAAGTTCGACAAACATCATTACCCAGTGCTACTCAAATATCTCGTCTTTACCTAACAATCCCCAATAAATTTTATATTTACTAGGTAAATTTTCTGCAGCACATTTTCCATGATAAGGTCTCCATTCCAAATGTAAATCATCCTGTGCCACAGGAAATCCACTACTACATATACGCCTGCCCTAAGGATGTCCACACCGATCTGTTAAAAAGTAGCATCCAACGGCCTTCAACCCTTATGTTTATAAACCTCCCTCAAGGATTTCCTCAGCATTACTTGTCAGACACCCGCCACCCCTGCCTTGTGCCAACCCGCACTTTGCCAGTGTGGTGGACTGTATTGCCTCACCACTCTCAATCAATTCTCTCGATTATAGAGTAGGCCCGTGCCCTGCACGTGGGACGTATATGGGCTAATACAATACTATTGTATTGTATACCTGTCAGAACCAATCTGCGTAACCTTCAACCTTTGTATTCCAGTGATGACAAAAGACTCGGAAAGGCGCAGCGTATCAGACTCTGAGCTGGGTTCTGTACGCTCCGACCGGGCCAACAAGCTCGGCGCCATTCTCTGTCCCACCGTCTGCGCTCTACTCCTCGTGTGCATCTTCGCAGTGTCCTTCATCGGGTCCAAGCTCGCCTACGAACAGTATGACACGTTCTGCTCCGGCCGGCGGTTCGACGTCACCAAGTTGTACATCTTTCCCAACATAACGATCAAAACGCGGCCCTTGCTCGCCTAGGTGCGTGTGATTTTTAGTATGTTGTAATAAAACTGTAGAAAAATTGTTTCGGGGTTTATTTTCGTCTGTGTGTGGTAGATTTACAGTGAGATGATGCTTGGTTTCCCACTGCCATCCACGAATTTTACATAGAAGGCAAAATACCTTTAGTTTTACTTGATATTTTTAAATAATGGAGGTCCTTTGAGATCGACAGAAAAAGCGCTGGCTTGATGTCATTAAAATATATTATGCCATTGGTCTTATGAATGGTCACTGATGATCAGATGAAGAGGCGGAAACTATGCAGGAAGGCGGACCCTGACACCAGCTGAGTATACGCCAAGTGTGTGTCTGTGTATTAAACTAAAGAAATATGTATATTAAGAAATTAATTATGATTATTTGTAAATTCTTTTGAGTATCTACATTTTCTACATCAAATGATTTCGGATCATGTCTGAAATTCTAATAAGAAACTATTTAATTAAGCGACATCTATTGAAATATCCTCAAACTACATAACAATATGATACAAGCTTTTGCTGGTGTGAAGATTTCACATTTTGCATTTTCATAGCCGTTTGCTAGATGGCGTTGATATACCAAAACAATTAATTTCACCATATATTTACTAAATTATTTACGTATAAAAATTAATAATCTCATTAAAATAACTTTCATAATTTTAGATTACATTTGCACCTTTACATCGCTATATAGAGTTTCCGAACGCACGGCAATTACACTGAAAAGAAATCTGCTACTTGACAGGCGTGCAAAGAAAACAAAATGGGCGGCCGCTGATCGTGGGCAGGTTGTTTCTGTAGAATTTTCCCTAATAATTTTGTGTGTTTATTATTCGTGTTTTAATTCGCGCTTCAGTTTCGTAGTGCTGGTGCTATACCCTTCGACTTTCCTGTCATAACATGTAAGTATCGTGTGTATTTTCTTTGTACTCTGGTGTTTTAGATAGGTATCGATTGTGATGCACAGACGAAGGCCAATGTCAACCGTGTACTCTGAGAACTTATATTATGAATAGAACAGATATTTTTATTTCGGGATAACTTTAATGTTTTTTGGGTTTTTGGATGACTAGTCTTCTTAATTTATGTTTTTTCTTTAATTTTAAAATAGATAATAGCAATCAATATCTATCTATTTACTAGTTTATCGACATGTAGTTAATATATAACGCGTGAAGAATTCGGAACTGCTGGAATTACATGATTTATGTTATGTAATGTATTGCTCGACTATCTTATGAACTTATTAGATGTGCGTGATATTTCTAGAGAATGGTACAACTAAAATAAAATAAAATCTTAGGAAAGTGTGTAACTACGGTGTGTAAGCATTTTGAAAACGAATTATTATAAATTGCCTTTCATCGTGTTTTAGAAAATTGTAAGGGACTTAAAAATTTGTATCACCGTCAATCGATGTCCTAAGTATATTTTGAAAGAAAAAATATAGCCGTGGTTGCCAAAATTTTCAAATAATTTATATAACGCGCTAAGGAAAACATGCAAACATCTTATAGTTATCTTTGGGACAGATGGCGCTACTCACGCCACGACAAAATGTTATGTATTAAAAAAAAACAATTACAATGGCACATTCATCTTCATAGCTGAATTTAAATATCTATTTTATTTAAATAACGTATCCTTCTTATTATTATTTTTTTAATTTAATTAACATCAGCCGTCTCGCTAACAGGCCAAATAAACCACAACCACGAGACAATCCGCAAAAAATATAATTCAAAGTGCAATATTCGGGTAAATATAAGACACAAAATTATAATATAAAAATATAGCATATTGATATCAAAATTAATTTCTCTATTTTTATGCAACGAATACGAACGCACCATCCTGCAGAAGCCTAGTTTAATACTATAGAATACACAACAAATAATAAATATGATAAAAAGATATTCATAACGGTGTTTACACGTGTCATCATTAAGTAAAATGTGTATTCATGATTTCAGTAATTGTTGACATATTTATTCATATTTCATTAAAATAACCACGAGGGAGTTTATTTCATGCATTGGTATCATTATGTACATGGTAAAATGCACCTTGTATTAACACAGTTGTAAAATAAAACGCTATAATTTCGATATATTAAGAAATCTTATACAGATAAATACATTAATAATTAATGCCCCCATCATTTATAAATAAATTCACCCAACAATCACATACATATTCCAACACCACACTAAGATCGAGTCTTGTGTTGTGGGTATCAGAAATTTCTAGAGACTTTTCGGTCTCACAAACACCCAGACCCGAAACAAATACCTGTGGTTCACACAAATATTTGTTCGAGGATCGAACCTGTCGCCTCTCGTTTCACAGCTGGCGTCTAACCAACTGCGCCACAGAGGCTGTCATATTCATAGTTATAGACATAATCCTGACCCAGCACTCAGATGCAACCCTTATGTCGCGGGTATCAGAAACTACGAGAGACATTTTGGTCCTACAACTACCCAAACACGAAACAAATAATTGTGAATGGTATAAACATTTGTCTCAATGCGAATCCAACCCGCGGCATTTCGTTGCAACTGGCGTCTAAGCAACTGCGCCACGGATTGATAAACGCTATCATTTTTGTTGCCCATCAATCTATACAAAATCTCATGCAATTTTCTGTAATCTTCATGGAAGTCGTAACAATAAGATAATAATTGTTGTCTCATTATAAATAATCAAAATAGCATTAAGAGTTTTATGGTAATCTTGGAATGCATAGAATCGTCACTACTGCTTTAATATGCGTCCTCGTTACATAATTATTCATCGACTGCTCTCGATCACTGCATCACGGAGGCTGTCGAATGTCGATTAATATCCCGTTTCCATAGAAATCTATAATAATCACCCAATGTTGAATTAAAGTTCAGTGTAATTAATTGATGGCGAACGTAGAAGTGACGATAGACACTCCGATAACTCGGCTACTGATTCATTTTTGCAATGCGAGCTGTAAGTCTCAAAAACAAATAAAATTATTTAAATCATCGATATTACACTGTGCCAAAACAACATGTAACGTGATCCCACTGTTACGAGTATATGAACAGTTTTGTAAAAGTTGTAAATGACAGGAACGGTTCATAAGTGGAAGAGACTCGTCATAGTCTTGATGACAACTTAATGAACGCCGACACTACTCTCGTAGCAAGTTGATTTAAAGACAAACTGCGTGATTGATCAAGCAAAATGCTTTCGCAAAGTTATTTATGGACTTGTGCCTAATAAAACGCAGCATATCATGATCGTGCTTTAAGTATATCAGGAAAAAGCTGTCGCGTTTCGTTGGGTGAGTGAGATTGCCAGATGCCCAATATCCCTTTCCTCTTCCCATCCGTTTTCCTTATCGCTTCCCTCCCAATTGGGCCGGCAACACATCCATCCAGCGTTGTGTATGTTCATGGGCAGCAGTGATCACTTATCATCAGGTGACCTGTTTGCTGTTTGCCGGACCTATGCAAAAAAAAAAGTCTTGCAGTCCCACACTCCCTCTTCCCTTTGTCCCTATATTATTCAAGCCTGGCAAAGCGACTGATGGTAAGTACAGCGCTGTCTATAAAAAGTATCGAACGGTGAGTGGCGACAGACATAATTACTGTTGCTTGTTGTAGTTGGCCTGTTTCATTTTCTTGTAAATAATGCACATACTCGTATTATGTATACCTCGTAATTATAGACCAGAGGGTTTGTTAGACATCGGTAATCACTTTTCTTCGTTCGAGTAAGTGACTCGCAAAAAAGTTTTATATCTCTACATATGTATGTAAATTACCATTGTTTAGTAATATATGATGACGGCATCGCCGCGTATTTTACGGTGCACTCGGCGCGAAATCATGTCTGTGAATAATCCTTTAAAAAGAAAAAAAATATGCACCGCAAAGTGTTTATGAGTTCCATTGTCCATACAAGAAACAGCAATTTTGCTAAATTATAGAAATATTTGTGTTGCTACAATCTTTTTAAAGTGGTTCGGAACGGTACACAGTACTGTAATGTTATGGCCATCATCATCAAGAAAGTAATATGATGAATGGACAAAGTAATGACTCGCGACAGAAATTGACTTTAGTTAATCGATGCAATTTTTGCTGTCTGTACAAACTTTGATTGCACCTCAGCTTCTTCATCAGTCAAGTCCTAAATATATTTTTCAAGTTAACTCTACAGTCTTACTTACACACCCAATCAAGTATCGTTTTCATTCATTGGTTAATGATTTTATCTTGCCATCTACAAATCTCTACTGATCCCAATGTATCTTTATACAATAATAATTAGCTTCTTTTATCCCCCTTAACCCAACAGAAGGTAATCATCCCGACCCACACTATACAAATAGTGCAACATTTCTCAGACGGAATGCGAGATGTTCATGCTACCTCATTCGAGTCTCATCAGGCCCCTCAAAGCGAAGAGGTATGTTAAGATGTCACCGTCTTTGCATTGCGGCCTGTCTCGGTTCTTCGCAAATGAAAAATGCACCTGACCTAAATTCTACGCGTGGCTGGTGACGCCGGGCTGTGTTTTTCATTTTGTGGGAAGTTTGTGTTGCATGTAATGTGGAGTGCGGTGAGAAATATGAAGGAAATTATAAGTCTTGAAAAATTTAATGATTTGCAGGGAAATGTGATTAATGAATTCATATCTAGCCCTCTGACAGAAAACAGTTAATAGTTGGTTTACTAATCAGTCTAAGAATTTTGGTCGAGGTTTCGGATCCCAGAACACGCTTCTAATTTATGGGAGTGGTGTTATTCATTTACTATGCACTTTAATGTGCTAACGCTTCGCGAGAAAACCTGCATACTTTAAAGATCCTTACAGAAATTTCAATGCAACTTATAGCTAGCGTGGTGATTGGCAGATGTCCCCTCAATCAAATCCTCAATTCTAGAGGAGCCCCATGCCCAATAAATAAGTTTATGGGGTAATATATTTGTACCACCTTCAATAATTACACAGAAATTAAATGTACTTACTACAGTTTTAGCCACGTGTCTCATAACTGACATTACTGGGTAAAGGCCTTCATAATAACCACATAACTTTTATCTTCACGGCTATTACTTATGCGATTGTGTGTGAATTCAATGCGATACGTTTTGCACAAGTTACCTAACTGTGGAAAACTTTCAGAAAATACTGTTATTGTTCTTTAATTTCTTTCTGAATTGCGCTAAATAAATACATTATTTACCCGATAACCATACATAATCTCGAACTTATATTGAGATTCAGTCTATTTACTGTAGACTTTTACCGCACAACACCCACATCCAAAATAAATATTTTTGGTTGCCCTAAGTTTTTGCTTCGAAGATCGATCCTTCAGATTTACCTTTCACAGACCTAATTAACCAACTGCGCAACAGTCTGTCGAAAATCAAAACTAAATATTTGAGAAATAAAATTATCAAAAGATTAAGTATGTACTCGTATATTGTATACTCGTATTTGTTTTTAAATAATGTACCATTTTTTATGGTTCCATCTTCATGTAAAATAAACCTGCTTTACTCCATCTCTGCTTCACCCAAAGTTAGACTCTTTTGGTATATAAAGCAAATAAATAAATAAATTAAAGAATTATGCTAGAATCCTAAAATAAAACTGTAACTAGATGATTCATTGAAATAATAAAGGAACAAAATGTACAGTGTGGGAACGTAATTGCATACTTCACACTGAATGTAAAGGAGTACTGTTACACGTATCGGTTTCGTGGGATGTTTTTGGTTGCCAAAATGTTGGTACAATGCATGTGAATCTAATTATCTGAGTAACAATACAGCACGGCTTACATGAATTTTGGAAGAAGATTTCAAATTGGATCTAAAATATGCTTATACATAAACTCACCCCTTTTTTTTCGGAAAAGGTAGGAAGAGGTTCTCCTGGTGGTAGTAACCAGGTCACCCACGTTTCACCTTGTGTGTTCCGTCACACTATGTGATAGGAGCTGAGACTATAGCGAAATCATGACTCCGGGCTGATAATTAATAGAAAAATCCAATACCAATTTGCCCGACCTGGGATTTCAGCCCGAGATATTTCCACCGAGGCAGGCTTATATCGATCTAGCTAGGAGATCTTTGTTATTGTTTTTATTTTTAAATATGTGATGAAGCATGATGCGCCTAATAGAAAGTACAATTAAGTTGAAAGACAATATGCTGGTGGAAGTTTAAAGAAAATATGCTGGTCTGCTCAAAACCGAACGTACTAAAGCAGAATTCTGCACGTGACACTTTCGAAGATCACTTGACGAGTTTTCTATCTTTGTGTGTGGTGGTACAGGTGGTCTACAGGCTATACTATATAGTGTGTCGGCTCATATACGTTCCACTGCAGAGCACAGGACACCTCTACAATCGAGAGTACGATTGAGTGGGGTTAGGCCTTATAGTCCAACACGCTGTGCGAGTTGGCGAATTTTACATACCATACAGATTCTTAGAAATCGCTATGGTATGCCGGTTTTCTCACGATGTTTCTCTTCACCGTTATAGCATGCGGTGATTAACTACCACTATACACTCACACTAAATATTACTTGCACAAAATTATCCACGAAATTACTGGAATTAGGCGAAAATCCAGCGCAAGAGCAAAGCGCGCCACGTTCGGAGCCTACGTGGGAGTCAGGCAAATTTTTACAAACTACTGCATATTGGATAGAGAAATCTTAAATTTATCTTTACACATTGTCCAATAACAAATACACACCATTATTAGCTGAAAAAATATTATTTTTCAATATCATCCATCAGCCAAAGGAAATCCACTGCTGAACGTAGGCCTCCCAATGATTTCCACAGTGTCCTGTTGGAGGCAGCCTGCATCCAGGCTGCAATATATTTTTCAATATACGAGTACTATACTAACAGTAATTATTAATGTATGTAAATAATAAATATGCCAATATAATACTGTATTTTGTCACCTTAAAAACCAATTAGTTAGGAATTTTCTATGTAGCATTATTTTCTTTATTTATCCCATGGGAACCATTATTTCGGGATAAAAATAATTCCACATTACCTAACTACACTATCTCTATAAAAATAAGGACACGAACGAAATATCGCATTATGCATATTGAATTTTAAAACTAAATCGCACATTTTTGGAAAACCGGTTGACATTGGATTTTATGATGAGAGGCCCAAATTGGTTGCAAAAGATCGTTCCGATATTATGGCATGTTCACAATGTTTTTCTTTAATCCAAATTGTGCGACGCGTTGAACCAGTGTAGCTTGTAGCCCTACCTCCTCTTTTAATAAAAACAAAGACTACTAATAAGACATAGGTACAGATACTAGATAAATAGACAAAGGAACAAAGAAACAAGAACTAGTTCATCCCACTCAATTGTGTGGTATTTAGTTCGACCATTAGACCACAATTAACCTCAGCCATTTAGAATACTCATTAGTAAAACGAAAATTAATACTCTTACCAACCAAATGGAGAAATCAACCACACAGCTTCCGCGTGACCTAATATCCCCGATTCACCTGGGATGCGTCCGTGACGTCAGCACGTGACGTCACCGATGACACGGTGCCCTATATTCTAGAGAACGGGGTCGTGGGGGGAGAGGGGGGAGCAGACCCCATTCAGGTGTAATCCGTGCACACGGGCACCTTCTATTTTTAGCTCACTACTTCATTCATTGAAGACCTTGCGATAGGGCCGAGACCATGAACGAGGTGATTGAAGGCAATTGATGGGTTTGGTCTTTTAACTATTTCAGATCTTGTATTAATTATTTTTCATACACTGTTGCCATTGGTCGTCTTCAAAAGGTCTTCTTCTTAATGGACTTGATGATGATGTGGATAGCACTAAAGAAAGTTTGAAATCGAGCACGAGGACACAGTCTTTGGCTAATTGATAGAGGTTTTGTACCTTGACAGCGTATTAATCTTTGTATTAAGATTGTTAACCCTGGCTATAGCTGCAATAGTTATGCTAATTTAGAGATTCTATGGACCGCTTGAAATCTCAGGCATTGAACAGGTCACTGATTTAATAAAACTAAAACTAAGGTTCCCAAATTCATATCATGTGGATGCTTGGTGCCAAGAATGTGACTGATTTGGAAAGATCTGAGAGAACAATATTTCCATTGACTACTTCTATTATAAGTACAAACTATCCCCTGAAGAAAATGATTTTGAAGGTAGAGCATTAAATAATTTATTCACACCGCTTGCTTTAACGGTGTAAGAAAACAACACAAAGAAACTTTTTCATTTGAGAATTGTGGATAGATAGGCCAAAACATTCTGCAACAGGGCTGAATAGTAGAGGTTCAAATTGATCAATTCATAAGTTTAAAAGACGACAATTTATGTTTACGAATGTGTGTACATTGTACTAAGTAGTTTCTTATTTACTATTTGGTGACTTGATCAGGTGCAGTGGAAAGGAATAGTATTCCCAGCGGACTGCGGTCAGGTAATGTGAGCTGTGTTCAATGAGGTAGAATTCATACCGTTTTATATGTCTTGTGGTTTCCGTTCGCACGAGGATTTTGTCAATGTGACTATTTTTCCGCTCTATTGTTGAATATGGTCCCCACATTATTTAGGGGAAACCGGGATTCCGTAGAAAGTAAAAACTAACCTTTGTAATACATAGATAGAACATGTTGATTTTTATTACAATCATATTTACAACGTACACTGATGGAATAAAATTGCCATTGTGACACTTGACGATGAGGAAAACTAAACATTGGACAATCTCGTAAATATTGAAGTAATGAAATCTAATAATAAACCAGTTTTTTATCTCATTCGTTTTTTTTGGATCCCTAACAATTTGGAAAGTGACAAATGAGAAATACAGTGGAACTCGCTAATGCAACTAGTCCTAGTACTCGTATTACCAAGTACAAATAGAGAGGTTAAAAGACACACCGCCGTCTGACATTCCGTTTGCGATCGGTCGATAAGAATGTTTAACTACAATTTACACGGCGCATCGCTAAGTGAGATTGTGCAACAATGTCTGTACGATTGGGGACGAGTTTGCATCTACATGTTAATTATAGAGAGGAAAAGCGTTTTTACTAATGTTTTTACGAAATAGTTTTACTTTAGGTAGCCTGAACTGAGAACAGCCTTATTTTTTTTCATTTCACAATATTCGACATTGACTTGTAAACTAGCTATTCGTATTCTCACGGATAGCAACCACCAGATATTGTAAAATCTGATAAAGGCAGCGCCTCTTGCTTCTATAGAGTTATATAGAGTACCAAGATCAGTCTGCGTATCCTGGTACGATCTGGCCGGCATAATTATGTTGACTGGCGAGAAGTAACCGTCTGTCCTCTATAGATATTAAATTTGAAAATCACTGCTCTATCTAATGTTATTAAATGCCTACATACTCTCTTAGTTGCCTCTCGTAGTTTCTGATTTCCACGACACACGACTTCTATGACTGTAAAGTGAATATTCACCTTGTTGGTGTATAAAAATGGTTTATCTCCGGCAATCTCACTCACCGAACTAAACGCAACCGCAAAGCCTGTGCAAACCTTCACGTGGTTTTTTTTATTGCTATGAATGGCGAGACGAGCATGCCATTCGCCTGATGGTAAGCAATACGACCGCTCATGGACAGTAGCAAAACCAAAATATACCATGAATTACAAACCGATGCTTGGCATTCCACTGCGGTCGCCGTCCTGAGACGTAAGATCTTAAATCTCATTATGTCCAGTAGTTACTCTGGCTACAATGTCCTTCAAACCGCAACAACACAGTGCATTTACACTGCTGTTTGGCGGGAGAAATAGACATTGCGGTGGTACCTACCCAGGCGGCCTCACATATGAGACACCTACGTCTGTATGAGACAGTCGTACCGCGCTTGAGCCGACCCATTTGTACTGTAGCTTTAGCGAGCTACAACAAGGCTTTAACGTTTCTAATTGCAATTATATTGAAGTTTCAATACTGTTGCACGTGACGGTAAATGCTGGAATGTCTGCAAAATATGATTAGGAAAATCTTTGTATTCTAAAATTAATTATCGCTGATTTACTTACAAAATTTCAGGCAATTAATTTTTCTCACTGTACTGGCTTATCACCATCTTTATTATACATGATGCCATTTATTCCTGATTATAATTACAAAATATAAAATTCTTAAACTGGATAAACTAAAAACTGAAATCCATTTTCTGTTATGAGCATGTTGTTGACAATGTCTGGACCAGTACACTGATGAAAAACATCGATATCAAATTACAAATACGTATTGTAGCCTTACATATGAATTTTATAGTGAAAGTAAACAATCGGATTGCTTTTCTTCCCCAGAATTACATAGTAGCAAATAAAGTGGAGTCGGGTTTCTGATGTGTTTATTTGCCTCGTCTACAGGCTGCAGCCTTCATCTCGACGTAATGTAAACAACTGGAGTTACACACACGTGTAGTTTCATGCGGGTCTTTATTTTTTGTAATACTACTGATGTAATGACTTTTCGGAGCCATGTACATACATAACCACACGCCTTTTTCCCAGAAGGGGTAGGCAGAGGTGCTACTAGAACACCCACGTTTTGCCTTGTATATTCCGTCCCACGATGTGATAGGGGGCGAGCCTATCGCCATATCGGGCACAAATTCCTGACTCCGGGCTAATAATGAATAGAAAAATCCAATATCACTGCCCGACCCGGGATTCGAACCCGAGACCTCAGCTTTTGCAATCATACCGTAGTACCACTACGCCACCAAGGCAGTCAGAGCCATGTAATAAATAAATAATAATAATAATACACCTAAAAGTCACAAACATAGTCCTGACCTCACACTACGATCGAGTCTTGTGTCGTGGGTATAAGGAACCACGAGAGACTTCGGTCTCACAAACACCCAGACCTGACACAAATACTTGTGGTTCACACAAACATTTGTGTCGGTGCGGGGTCGAACCCGTGCCCTCTCGTTTCACAGCCGGTGTCTAACCAACTGCGCCACGGAGGCTGTCATGTGTGTATTGATAGTCAATCACCACGCACTATAACGGTGAAGGAAAACATCGTGAGGAAACCTGCATACCATAGCGATTTGTATAAATTTGTAAGGTATGTAAAAGTCCGCCAACCCGCACTAGGCCAGCGTGGTGGACACTATGGCCTAACCACTCTCAATTGCACTCTCGATTGTAGAGGAGGCTCTTGCCCTTGGATGGGACGTATATGGGCTGATACAGTACAGCACAGTACTCGCACCATGTACAACAAAACTTATAGTCAGAATTGTGTCTACTACCCAACAACCTTTACAAACAAATACTAGTATTTAATTATTTACTATAGCTGCAAGTTACTAGGTATCTAAACCCAAGTCTTTCGCAATAGTTTTCACAAGCACTGCGCAGTAACGGGAGCAGGCCGACCGCAGTGCAACCAGTTGTACGTGTATCGGTAGTTACTGGTTTTATGCACCATCGGGCCTGGAGCAGGGGTCAGGTTAGACTGGTTTTAATACCAGCAAACTACTACGCGGACTTGTTTTGCTAAAAATAAACGCAAAAGTAAAATACCTGAGCCGTTACTAGAAAAAGGTTTTTGTTATGTGGATATTACATACTATGTACTTTTCCTTCTCATAACATTCAACGTTGAAACAAGTGGCGAGTGATGCGACGAATGTTATGGATTAATACTAGACTCTGAAACCACTGCACAGCACAATTATTGAGATTTCATCCCTAGCATGTGGATGGATAGCGCAGTGGCGTAGCGTAGAATAATAAAGACGTGGGCGATATCGCATGTCCGAGGCGCCTTTTCTTTTATTCTCAAGATTTACGTACCCAAATATTTTATCCTACCAAACATTTTGGGGGGGCTATGCTCGGGGTTTCCCTACGAGATCGAATCAGAAATGAGGAGATCCGTAGGAGAACTAAAGAAACCGACATAGCCCAGCGGATTAGCAAGTTGAAGTGGCAATGGGCGGGGCACATAGCACGGAGAACTGATGGCCGATGGGGCCAAAAAGTTCTCGAATGGAGGCCACGAAGCGGAAAGCGCAGCGTGGGACGTCCACCCACTAGGTGGTCAGACGACCTGGTAAAGGCCGCGGGACGTCGCTGGATGCAGGCTGCCTCCAACAGGTTACTGTGGAAATCATTGGGAGAGGCCTATGTTCAGCAGTGGACTTCCTTTGGCTAATGGATGGATGATGATGGATGGAAACATTTTTGACACGATATACGTACTACGTAAAGTTTTCCTATTTACTTTTTTACAATTAATGTTCTTCGGCTTTTCGCTTTTGCTTCCACTGAACTCCTGCTTACTTCCTTTCCTACAGAATTGCTTTTTAGGTTTATATGTAATTTAAAAAATAAAGGGGGATTTTATGTCTGGTGGCCTCCCATTTAGAAAAGCCTCGCGAGGTTCCTTTAAATACGAAGCCGTGGGCGAGGGCCTACGTCGCGACCCTTTACGCCACTGGGATAGTGCTTCACAACTTAGCGATTTACCTTTAATTTTCTTTCCCGTACATTTTTGTGGAATAAGCTCTGTTTAGCGGTATTTTTAGATTGATATGACATATGGACCTTCAAGACAGGAGCCTATACTTACCTTAGAGCACGGTTCTAGCGTCAATGTGCGTTGGTAATTTTACCTGTTCCATAAATAAAGCATCATCAACGGGCTGATGATGGTGATAAATAAAACAAATATTTTCTGATCACGTAACAATTTGTCAAAATACAATAATTAAATGGTGGTAGGATTTTATGTGGAGATTCTCCGGGGCAGATGTTCAGCAGTAAACTTACTGTGGCTGAAGAGAGAGAATTTTCGTATCTGAAAGTAAGTACTATATCTCCACAATGATGGACAATTCGTTGTAGTTGCCTAAGAATGTGTATTGCGTTCTGGGTTGCAAAAATAAAAGGATACATTTTAGACGCATTTAACTTGAAATTAAGTCTGAATTTTACATGCAAAATACGACCTTCAAAAGACTTATTTGCACAAAGCTAATTACACATGCAAAGGAGGTATTGTTTAGTAGTTAGTAACTACATGTCTTAGTATGGCAAAGTTTAGGAGTTGATTATTTTCTAAGCGATTGCATTGCAAATGCCTTTGTTCCGAAAGACACGTTCTAAGTAATATACATACATACATACATAACCACACGCCTTTTTCCCAGAAGGGGTAGGCAGAGGTGCTACTAAAACACCCACGTTTCGCCTTGATTATTCCGTCCCACGATGTGATAGGGGGCGAGCCTATCGCCATATCGGGCACAAATTCCTGACTCCGGGCTAATAATTAATAAAAAAATCCGATATCACTTTGCCCGACCCGGGATTCGAACCCGAGACCTCAGCTTTGCAATCATACGGTAGTACCACTACGCCACCGAGGCAGTCAATATAGTCTAAGTAATATAATTTATATTGATAGTATATGTACCTTGGTTTTTTATCTATGGTTGATTTTATTTATTTGTAAACACTTTATTGCACATATAAAGAAAATGAGAAACAATGAGAAATTATACACAAGATAAAATGCCGGACTTCTCGGCCGGTCGGTAGTTAAGATTAATTCTATAAAATCTTAGACTTACTGGTCGTAAGTCTGTCATATGTGAGAGGCTGTCTGGGTAGGTACCACCGCAATGACTATTTCCTCCGCCAAGCAGCAGCATAAATGCACTGAAGGTCTGAAGGACACTGTAGCCAAATTAACTACGGGACATGATGAGACTTAACATCTTATGTCTCAGAATGGCGAGTGCAATGAAATAACAAGCAATAAGCATTGTTTTGTTATTCACGATGTTTGGTGTTGCTACTGCTCATAACGTTCGTATCGCTTAGCATCAGATGAATGGCATGCTCGTCTCGCCATTCGTTGCAATAAAAAAAAACTTATTACAAATAAATTATAATAAGAATTACTAATGAATTCAGATACAAAAATAACTACAAATAATTATATTCTTCTTCCGTCCTTATGTCGAACTAATTTCACTACACTGCAGTTAGAATAATATGGGGTCACGACCCCAAAGCAACATGTCTCAAAATTCACAACTTTCCATGTTGAAGAATTTTTCATGTAAATCATTTTACGATCGCCTGCCTGACATCAACCTTTTAGGTGTAGGCATTTTAGTACGCTGGCCTAGTATATTGATCGACTTCACATATGTATCTTCAAAATATTAGGTATTATAACGAAATCTTAGGTATTTCGGTCCTCAAGCGATGCTTTTCTTTCACCGTTAAAGAAGCGGTAATTAACTACCAAGTATTGTATACATTTAACTACAATACAGGTACATTCTAGTAAAATTAGGTATTTATTTACATTTTTGTGCATCAATGCATATCCTTCACATCAAAGAAAAAACAGCAAACATGCGTATTGTGAAATTATTACAACAGTATCGTTTTAGTTCATTTAATGTGAACGTAATAGTAAATAACCTATTTGCGAACGGTACATTGGCTGAACCCCGCCATCGATACAACCCACACAATACATTCATTCAAAATTAAACTTTAATGACTAAACAATAGAGTGTTATTTATTGAAGAGAGTTGGCGAAGGTTTTTGCGTTGCATCTTTCATTCGTCAGTTTCGGCCTGACCGTCGATTAGTGCGGACGTGTTGCTCGTGTGCTTAAAAAGTTTTTTGTGCCGACAAACTTCGCGTGTGTTGTATTTGTTGGTGCTGCGACTGTTTCCACCCTGGATATCGAGTTTGATGGTATGTGGTTCAAATAAAAGTTTATTAATATGTGTATTTCATTTCGATTACAATGCCGATGATTCATTGTAGTGCGTATGTAGCGTCCCTAACGGTACTAAGTTATTTAATTACTCAATGTATCGATGATTATTTGTTTTTTTCGCGTAGTGAGGTTATGTTTTTGTGTATAAATGTGGTAGGAAGTAGGTAACATCGCGTCATCAATACGCGATTGAAGCGATTTCTTGTTAAGTTGTTATAAAAAGGTTGTTTACGGATTTGCACATAGATTTGTATCTTGTCTTTTGATTACTATAGTATACAATATAAATATGTCCAGGTTGATTTATAGGTCAGGCTTGCCACGCATCGGCGATTTCTATGGTTATGTGGGTGTTCATGGTTAGTGGTGACCAGTAACCAACAGGTGACTCAAATGTTTTTAATTATTAAATTAAATGTGTTATGTTTCGTCATTCTTTTCTGTGGGGTAGATTTCGTCAAAATATTACCGTGATGGTATGAGTAGAAAAATATGTTTTACATCAAAGGCGATCTTTTATAATCATGTATAGCAGTTTAAGCCTTAATTAACACCTTAGGATTTAAACTATGTTGTTTTGCCTTTATTTTCTTAATATTTTCTCGTGATATCTTTCAAAATTGCTAATAAATATTACGTGCAAAACTTTAATGTTATAAATCGTGAGGTGTTGAAAAGATACCCACCTAATTCTCCCAAAAAAGAAACCAGGATTAGAGCCACTTGCAGTATGAAATAAAAAAGGCGATGTCGGCAAACAATGATGTGGATTTTTTTAACATTTAAGCGTTCGAATATCTTAGTATGAAAAAAATTAGCTTATTCCAAATTCTAGAAGGCAAGGTCCTGTTCTAATATTGAAGGTGGTAGTCCACCACGCTGATTTATCCTAGGTTCATGAATTTTAGGTGCTCTGAAATTATAGAAGAAAACAAAAACGTATGAAGGTTTTGTTGTGTTACAACCCCTGATAATTACAATATGCGATAATTCACTAAGAATACAACCGAATCTTCGAATAAGTGATCTGTGACCCGGACTTGAACTTGCGTTCTCCGTGTCGACAATCTGGTTTGCTCCCAACATTGCTATCGTTCACTTGAAGTTCTTTGAACTCACTACTTTCAGAACAATCTTATAAAGACATGCAATATAAATGCGCTTAGAATATTTATTTAGATTTAATACGTCTGGTTTAACGTTTACATAAAATTTTACAAATTAGCACGTTGCGCAGTAAAAACTCGTAGGTAGCTGATTCATATTTTTTATTACTCGTAGTCTTATAGTAATATGATTAAACTGTACCATAATATTACTCCGAGGGAAACGTCTAGTTTTCTATATGTTCACATAATTTAAAAGTCACTGGCGCATACCTTAAGTTTTAACTACTACCAATTGGTATAGCGGAAAGAACGAAACTCGAATGTTCGGACGTTCGACGTCAGCAGTACGATTTTAATTTTCCACTTCCAAAAATCAACACTATTCTCTATGATCATTATCATTCACTCTGAACTAAGTCTAAAGTTAGGATGTACGATAGAGGGTTCAAACATTTTGTGAAGTACCTAGGCACATTCGTACAGTTTTTTTACGTGCGACGTCCGAAATTTCGAATTTCGTTTCTGATCATAAAGTAACCCCCCAGGGTATTTTTCCCCTCCTAACTTGATTTTCGCTCAGTTACCTTTACCTATTGTTTTCAGCTCTCCAAAGATTATACAAGACGTTATTTAGTGTCGCATACTATTCATTATCTAACAAGGAAGACATAGATAACATAGTAAATTACCAAAGTCGAACTTTGAAATTCACGAACGAAGTTTAATGACGGAACACAACACGCATCCGGTATGCTATCGCGGTGCGCATTTTAACTAGGACTATATTATGTCATGTAGAGGAACATAGGTCTATTACATAAACTTTATAGATATTGCATGCATCGCTAATAGCAATTTTAAAACTTATAATTTTACCAAAGTAATGGGTTGACGGCAGACATGGTGCGGAAATTGGGTGTTTAAAATAAACCGATTCTTTTAAATATTGTACAATTATTTATAACAAAATAATTGTATTATGTGATAGGGAACATGGTGAAGAATGATTTCGTTCAAGATTTGATGACTGTGAACAAATTTTTTGGGTGTCAAAAATGTTGTACCCTAAACATTAATGGAACGAAATTTGATTCAACTATAGGTAGCCTTTCTCACATCTTGGTAGGGAAATAACTCCGGAAGCTATACCTAATACTTATAGTAACTATGGCTATCCCTGGCCTTGGAGGATTAAGGGGTGAGCTTATCAACGTAAACAATAAATTTCTGTACCCTATAGAGAGCATATAAAAATATACCTTGATAACAACAGGCGCCTATTATCGCTTGTTTCTCTCTGACGTCACAATACCTATCTAGCATTGACGTCTAACATTCGTGACGTTGTTAAGTACTTTCTAGTTTTGCCTAGATATAAACAATACCGATTATGGAAGTCTTTTTATCACCATCACGAACGCAATTTGGCTAATGGTTGACTATTGCGAAAGATTAAAGTATAATATACTCCTCACGACATAAACACTATGTCGTCTCTTCATTTGTATCCTCACACTGAGTAGTGATAGGTCTTATATTCTTTATTGATAAAAAAAATATCCTGATCATAGTTTTAAGTCGGCGTCAATTGTGAATAGTAGCTCCATTGGTTTTTTATTTCTATAATAAATCATAAAAAATACAATACAAAATTATGTTTTTTAAATTGATAATTAAATCTGGGAAATCCATTGTCACGGCACTAATGAAATGATCATTAACGATGTGCAATAAACTAAATGTTAAATGCCGAAACATCTGTCATAATTGACTAGTCGCAGTTAAGTTTCAATTAGTGTTTAGGAAGTTAGGCATTTCAATTCGCTTAATATGAATACATTGTACACTAAACTTGGGAAAATACTATCATTTTATTATAGGTATTTACGACACTCATTAATTTAACTAGCTCTGGGGCACTGAATTCAAATAAAACGTCACATTTAAAATGCCATATTCATGACTACGATAGGTAGGCTATGAATAGCAGTCTCGAGAGACTTCGAATCTGATTGTTACTGTTTGGGAATTTCGTCGCGAATCTCTGATAGAAACCAAACGGTTAGAAGTTCTGGTATTTCTTTTACACCCATTGAAACAACTAACCGCTTCCAGCAGGTCTATGTGGCGATCTATGGGGGAGGCATATGTTCAGCAGTAGACTTCCTGTGGCTGAAGAGAGAGAGAGAGAGAACCAAATAGTTTGAACGAATGTGGTAGACTTGGCTCAAAACAGTAGCAGTTCTATGCAGTAAAAAAAGAAGTATACTGGCAGAGGAATTTTAAAACTCTCTCTTGAGACACAGACAGACCAGTGCCAAACATAGGCTTCCCACGAGGATTTTCATAACGTCTTGTAGGTAGAAGCCCGCTGCAATCAAAACAAATTGTTCAGTTTTCTGTCACTAAAAGAAAACACAATATGTATCACGTAATCATAGACCATATCAATGCTTCTACAAACTTCACCGCAATATATTTATTACAGTTTAATACGATTCTCCATTCATATGAAACATGATATTTAATAATACAATACATCTGTACGATGAATGTTAGCGTGACCTGTTGGTAGACAGTTTATCGACCCAGTATCTCGGATCGACATGAGTCTTACAACCTCATTAATATTAATATTTTAAGAAGTGGCAGCTGTCGCGAGCGCGGTGTAGGTAAAAATGTTAAGTTCGCGTGCTCAGGTCTTTAGGGTTGTTGGTTTTAAAACAATAATGTTATAGGAAGAGAAAAGAGGTTGTATATATTATTGTGCAGGTTGGTTAAGTTGTGGTCAGCACAGCAATAAGCAGTGATAGTATCATTTAAAGAATCTAAAGGTCTTATGAAAGACTATTTAACGACATAAATAATAATTTAATATGACTTTGGTTTGTTCTGATAAATTGAGAGGATTTTTTTTAGATTACGAATCATCTTATTAACATAAAACCTGATGAAGACAGGTACTAGTTTCTTATGCATTTTTAACCTCATTCGTCTTGTGAGTGAGACGCTGTCTATAAAACCGGTCAATTATGACAGCCTCCGTGGCGCAGTTGGTAATACGCGGGCTGTGAAACTTGAGGCTGCGGGTTCGATCCCCACACAGACACAAATATTTGTGTGACCCACAGGTATTTCTTTCGGGTGGGGGTGTTTGTGAGACCGAAAAGTCTCTCTTAGTTCCTGATACCCACGCCACAAGATTTAATTGATCTTAATGTAGGGTCAGGACTATGTATGTGAATGTTGGGTGTATATATTTATTATTGTTATTTATTTATTATTGAATGATATTGCAAGTATTTCTTTGGACTGTATCTAGTGTGTAACTATAGGGTATATTTATTAATTTTGTACCAGGCCATCCCAATATACCAACTGCAATTTGTCTATGCCGGTATTAACCCTGATCCTCCAACCATCTCAAACCCTATGGCCGGCCAGTCTGGTTGAACTAAAAAAACTAGTTTCTAAACATCGAAAATAATATGCGCGTATTGGACACCAGTGGGCTACGATTAATAAATGTCCCTAGTTTGCCATTTGCCAAGAATCGATACCAGCTTAACTTGTTTTAGAACTGGCTCTGAATGAAAGTATTTACTTGGCCATTGGAAAGTATTTGATTTTACTCAAAATTGTATGACATAACCTTCGTTTTGGTGCGTTTTGCTCATCTCTAGTCTTCGTGTATAACATTAACAGATGCTATTGTCAACTAATCACAACGGGAGTTATCTTAAAAAGTATAATCAACAGTATAACTATCTTAGTCATAGACAGTTTTAAAAGCTATTTTAGTTATCAATTGTTTTGTCTTCTTCGCTCAGGCTGAATTCAAAAGCCGTTCGAAGGGGACATTCGATAGCTTAAGTAGGTTTTAAATCTGTCTATGAATAGGGCCGTAAATCTTGGCTAACCACTGACTTTCGGGTCGCTGGAAAACTTATTCAGTTTGAAAATTCTAGTTAAAACCATCCAAATTTCTGGGTGCGTGTAGTCCCAATATTATAGAATGATTTGGTTGCGTAACTCATTGTTGTTTGTCGTGAGCGGGACCATAGTAATTTCACCAGTGTACACTTTTTCTTTACGTAAATTTATTTTCACCGCCACCGGAGCTAATGACTTTGTAATGGTCCGATCGCTTTTGTTATTGCTGTGATGTCTGGTTCTCTTTTTCCAGTGTAATAGTAGGCTTAATTTATATTGTGTTCATTTCAAGGTGTATGACTGCAACTCCTGTATTCTTATTTGGGGGGTTACTCTATGGTCCGAAACGAAACTCTAATGTTCCGACGTTCAACATCTGCAGTACGTTTTTAATTTTCCACTTCCGAAAATCAACACTATTCTCTATGATACTTATCATTCACTCCTAATTCAGTCTATAGTTAGAACGTATGATAAAGGATCCGAACATTTTGTGGAGTGCCTAGGCACATTCGTACAGTTTTATGTGCGACGTTCGAAGTTTCGAGTTTCGTTTTGGATTATAGAGTAAGCCACTTGATGATATACGATTTTATGGCAACTTCAAGCACGGGGCCACTGACAATTACTGTCTTGACTAGTTTAGTCATTATCATCTAAGTCTATAGTCCATTAATGTGCTCTAACATTGAGTCATCACTAAGTTAGCAGTTTCTCCTACTACCCCCTTGAACTATCTTGAACTATCTTACTTTGAATTGCTAGTAGTCTACTAACTAGAGTCAGTAGTGTAAAAACACCAACTAACCTTGGAAATTACCGATAGCTTATAATTAGAAACATGCAGGAAATATATTTATTCAAACATTTTCTACTTTAATCGATTTTTAATAAGCGTGCGTAATTGTTTGCCGCTATAGCAAGTACTGTTTGATGCGTCATTAGTACTTATTTTAATCTGCGGTTGGTTTTTTTATTTACATTTTACTTCTTTTTTTTTTTCATTTGGAAAATCCTAATGTCGCCATAGTGGTCTAATAGCATCACGTTTGTGTTATGAACCGTGTAGTCAAGGAAAGGATAGGTCATTAATGAAACGAGTACATGAGGCGAGTGCGGATGAAAGATTTACATCACAACTGTACTTGGCAGATTTGTGATAAGTTAATTAAGGGTCAGTCAAAATTATGCTAAACCATCGGAAATGCATGAAAATATTGAAGCAAATAGCTAAATCGAAAATTACATAAAAATCCACAGACAACTAATAAGATTCAATTATTTCCTTTGGGACTAGTGAAAACGTAATCAATCTTACCAAAATACGAAATGCAACAGCATTTTACTTTATAACCGTATTTTATTACTATTACCTTTCAGTTTGAGTTCTTAGATTCCAATGTGATCGAAATTACCTCTCTACTGATACTTAAACTAAAAATTCAGTATAAATTGGCTTCTAGGAATTCAACAATTCCCACCAGAACTGCAGAATCGCTGGAAAAAATCGATGCTTTCAATTCAAACAGAGTCGATTCACATTCGATCTATACAGTTACGTGTGTGTGACCAATTAGGCACGTGAATGGAATTAATAATGTGTGTGTGATGTGCATGTTGAAGTCTCACAGGATGCGACGCTCGGGCACCGTCGCAACTAGGCCATCGCACTCTGCCATTTTATAAATGAGCTGAGGCTTGATTTGAATAGTGCGGTTGGATTAATTAGAACGGTGTTAATATGACTAGCAATGAAAGGATTGCTGTATGTTGTATAGACTGGTGAATAAAGGTTCGTTTTTATAATTGACAATGTCCTCGCTAGTATGTATTTAATGAGTAGTCTTTAGTATAACACAGAAACGTGAAAGATGACCACAAAATAAAGAGATTTCTAAAGAAAATTAGTTTTTCGTATTCAATTCAGACATACTTTCATAAAAATTGTGATAATAAAGAAAATTAAAACCTAACGAAAGTAAAACCTGTCTGATACACAACGCATAGTCAAAACCCTAGTTTTCATAGTGCCAAAAACTGGAAATATTAACTTTAAGGCAATAACTGTTTATCTACCGTTTATCATAATCTCGTAATATCCATAAGTACATGAGCATACATCAATATTTATGTTATTTGAAGAGCAAACTATATTTTTATGACTAAAATAGTTGGAATGACTAACTACTATTTGCATATTTTGCAAATAATATTTTATGGTATTGTGTATCCTAAGCAAATGTAGTAAGCTAGATAAAAACCAGTAGTGAATTTGGATAATGACTAGGACAAACCACTTAACGTGCTCTTCAAGATTTGGAGTTAAGATCTTCTAGTATGTACCGAAGTTGGTTTTAGTCCATTCAGAATTTTCCTCATTACTACAACGGAGTGGTGTTTGGGAAGTGAACATTAAAGAATATTAAAATATTTCTACGTAGCTTGTTACTTATATTATATGTATACTATTAAATTTACTATTATTCTATGAACACCTTGGATTGTCCTCTCATTTTCCTATTCTTATATCCATCCAAAGGTTGCATGGAAGAAATTGCCGAGTGTGATAAGGCCGCCTTTTGTACTATAGCCATTTGTTTAATGTAATTGTTGTGTTTAAAGTGCAATAAAGAATTAAATAAATAAATAGTAAAAATATATTCGTCGTTTTAAGTGTTCAATCTCCATAAAAAATATCTAGAGTGTTAAAAGAACTATGTATATGAGTAAAAATACTGATCAATCACCACGGAAAACCGGGAGGTTTTTTCAAATATTATATCTGTGTGTATGTTGCCATAAAAGTTTCAATTATTCCAAGTAAATAACTTACAATAAGAAATATGTCTTAAGTAGCAACTAGAAGAAACTAAAGAAACTTTACAAACCTACAACACTCCTGATCAAATATTTGTTGCCACAAATGTTTGTCTTGAAGCGGAAATTAAACCCTAGTTTCACAAGCTTCAAACGCCATGTCCTAGGTGTCTGTTTAATCAGTTTAAGTTCAACAAGTTTTGTGTGTCACGTAACCTCTGAATCACTTATGTGTTTATTTACCTCGATATTTAACGAGCAAACATTTCGTAATCTCACGTAGATCTGCACGCCTTATTTGTACTTCGTCTACGTGTTATCCACCGACGCCTTTATTTGTTATTTTTACATGTATTTTTGTCTGCTTGGTCATCACTCATCCTTACTAAATAATTGTTAGTGTTCATTGGAGTAGGAATTCATTCAAAATCGTAATGTTCTTCATTTACATACCCATCCAGCAAATTATGGATCAGCAGCAAATGCTACGGCTTCTAAATGCACTCGTACTGCAGATGTGAAAAAAGTTGGTACAAGAAACTTCTCTCTCCTCAGTAATAGACGACTGTTGTACGAGAAGTTTTAGATGAACCGAGGCCAAGTCTCCTATCGATCTAGTCAAACTTCTTGCATTTAAAGCGCTTTACCTGAGCAAATGTACTGAACCAGTATTTTAGTAATCCGGGACTCTAAGATGGAATATCATTTACATTATTACGTCTAATGGTTTTTTTTATCGTTCACCGATTTTGATCAGTACCTATATCATTTGTGATATTAGTGTTTTCAGTGTACGTAGATACACTGACGTCTCAATACCTAATAGTAAGCCCATCCAGATAGATAGATTTTAGACATAATTTCATCTACATTATAACGTGTAGTCGTTTTTTATCTTACATCGATTTCAAATACTATATCGCTTGTGATATTAGTGCTTTCAGTGTACATAGGCAAAGTGACGTCATTGTATCTGATTGTAAGCGCAGTGCTATTCAGAATTCAGATAGACTCCGAGTATAGGTTGGTGGAATGATTATCCCTCGTCAGTGGACACAATTGTGCCGGCGCGGTCGATGTTTAATTGTTGCCACACGACGCCTCGTAATCATTGGCGCGTATTCCAGTGGAACTAATAGTCTGACCCTGTGACCTGATTTATCAAATGAAACGGACTCCATTGTTACATCGTACTTCTTTATCTGCTGTTTCTGTAAATACTTGCCCCATTAATGTACGGATGTTAGTAATTTGTGGTGAATTAAAATAATGAGTTGATTCTATTGATTGGGGCTGGTGTTGTCAAGAGAGATAGGGGGTTAATGGTTTTAGGACTTTGATCGCTGACGATTGATCATGGAATGTAAGTGAATAGACAGACGCACGGCGTAATTGCATCAACAGTACAAAGATAATCTGTACTGCACTTATGAACCATCAGGTGAATTGCCAAGTCCGAAAGACATATGTACATAGAATATATCGTGACAATATACAAATAATACATTTATTTACAGTTATTACGTATTCGTTTAATGAATGTCGTGGCATTCTTATTTGAATTTCTCTGTTCATTTCGTACATTTTATCGCCGGTCTTCATAGCGCGAAATGTAAATATTTTAACCCTAAAAGTAATGTAATCCAAAGCAGTAATGTTGGGTTGCGAGCCAGTGGGCTGTGAAGCGCACGCGTGGTACCGTTACAGGTCATTCGTACCTCGCCGACGACGGTTATGCATCTGGTTATACTAGCTGTAGGTTTGGTGACTGAACGCTGATGGGTTGAAATATTATTGTTTTTTTCTATTGGAGCAAAAGCGTCTGTACGCTTATGTATGTCGTAGGATATTTTTCCAATTTCTTTTACAATTGCTAAGAATCTTTGTGTAGTGGTGGCTACGCACACTGTCGCGTTGACTTATAAAATATTTTTTGGTACATCCTTCACTCTGTACACTGATAGTAATCAGGTCATCCATCGGTAGACATTTGATGAGTTGGAACTTCACATTAGACAGCGTTTTAGTTTAAAGTATTTACAATTGTCCTTAAACTCTGATTAAACGATCACAACAATATATCGGCACAAAAATCGAACATATGAATAGCATCAAAATTCTTCTCACTACCGTTGCTTCTACCGTTGTACATTATATTACCATTTTGTTTTATTGATATTTGTCACTGTTGTTTCGTTTCGGCTTATTGGATTTGCTTACAACGGCGTGCGTGACGTCAAACTCTTTGATCACTTGCAAGTGGGTGGTGCCTCCCCTGTCACGTAACACCACCACGTTCTCTTTATTTTTCCACCAAATATCTTTATGACATAGACCAAAGAGCAAGATTATATGTTAAGTGGTTAACAACTAATGAATGTGAGTTATTGGGTTTTGATATTGGATAGAAAAGTAGATCAATTAGGATTGCTTGGACTCCAGAACCCTGTATCATCGAATTAAGCGCCAATTTAAGAGTTTATTTTGGCAGGGTTTTGGGTGATACAATCAATTTCTTAAATTTTTTAAGGGTTCTATGATTTTATATTTAACTGACAAATAAACTCACTAACTTAATTATAAATTCAGTGAATTTTTGAGTATAGACTCCAAAAAACGTAACTCCAGCAGTGACAATAGACTCCTATCATCTAAAAACACAGAAATAAAATATCAGACATGTCTTGTGTTATCTGTCTACTGTCTACCCCCCAGCATGTAGATGTAAGTGCATTACATCCATTAACCGAGTAACTGCCGAATGTGTGGGGCAGACAAACCGACGCGCCGCTCGGTGGCACCCGTCGGTCTGTCTCCGCTAATAACCACCGTTTATAGTCTGCTATCACAGCAAATTGTCTCTGCATTTTATTATATTTTATTAGGATTGCATGGCATTAGATATTAAATCAGAACGGAGCGTTTGTTTAGTTTTACATGCACGAACTGTTTTTAGTCATGTTCCAGAATTGTTTGGTTAAAATGTTTAGTACTTACTGGAAAATTCGTCGTGTACCATAAAATTGATCCTAATAAATGTAAGGCCCTAATATGGGACAATGAAAAGGAAAATGCTTGGGTACCACAAGTATCGTTCTCATAATCAACAATGGTACCTGTCACCTAGAATCGCCTAAAAACCTACTACAGTAATTTCTATCAGCCAGGATCAATAGCACGCAAAGAATTGACCACCTTAGGCTCGACGGTTAGAGAATGCCTCCGGCATTAAGTCCTATACAATATATAATGCATGAAGTGAAAATAAATAAATAAATAAATTGACACCAAGCACTGAAGCTCGATGAGTGTCTTAGGGTTTCTGTTGCCTTCGATACAAGACTTGATCGTAGTGTGGGATCAGGACTATGTAAATGTTGAGTAAAATTTATGAAATAGGAAGAGTTGGGAAACAAAAACTGTCAATAATAATGAGCCATAAATATGCATAATGAAAATAGGATAGGTGAAATCCGGCGGGGCTTCGGCGGCCGTGTCGGAAGCCGCTTAAGTGTGGTGACAGCGGACTGCCAACCTCGTATATCTGATTAATAGGGCTCAGGCCCGTGGCGTAACGTTACACAATTACCGCCAATGTATAAAATACCTGAATCTCGACTGTTTTATTCACTTGCTTGTCTGTGTACTGTTCTGTGTTTCTTGTGGAAGCCATGCTGGTTTCGTCAGTCGCTTTTGTGTCAAAGTCAGAATCCTAAGAACCAAAATCTTTATATCCACATTAAATAATTTGCTTGTTACAAACCATCACACGCCCCAATTCCGTTTCCCCAATCTGTTTCCGCCATGACAACTGTACATCGTGTGAGCGAAAAACTGGTAAAATATGAGTGCGTCGGTTTGAAATTGTTGTCGTCGAACTGGCCACTAATAATATCAAACGAGCACTCATTGAGCGAAAACAGTCACAATGGCGATCTGAGATTTAAAATCCATTCACAATAAATCCTGTAGCCAATCATGGACATACACGGCCAATAAAGATAGAAATAAAATATCTTCGGAAATATATTGCACATTTCTCTTTAGCCTCCAATCACGATGACCAAAACCGGAGCAAAAAATGTGCTCCATTTTTAACAGGCCAGTCGAGATTGAGTTAAATCTGTTCATTATACCTATATTTGCCAGTGAAATGAAATAGCGGGCCGAAAATGGTTCAGATATTTCACCGTACCCGGTACTGATGGTTTTGACGTCTGTATTAAAAGGTTTATGTTCTGTTGTGAATTTTTAATTACTTTTAAAAGGTATTCTCGTATCTGGTTTTGTTTTCATGTGTATTACGGACAGTAACTGTGTCCTATACTTTCTTCATTGATAAAAAAGTGAACAATTTTCTTAAGAATACAAGAACGTATTAGACCTAGAGCCCGTAGCTGCCACACATTTTATAAAAGCTTAAAGTTTGTCTGCCTCTAACATAGGCATGACAAAATCAGCTATTATGAAGTTCCGATCGTCGAAGCTTTGGAAGTTGTCAGCTTTAATGTGTCTGGCAAAATGAAGGAACCATCAAGTGTCCGGCTGCCAAGGAAACACCTTGTAATAGTTGTCTTAACATAGACATGAAATTCTATGAAAATGGTGGACGGTTCGTTAAACTGTTTAAATATTCTATCAAGAACTAAATTTAAACCTGTTCGTTTTGTAAAAGGAACGTGCAGGAATTAATTAATGGAATATATCTGAATTTGGATATTGGGGTTATTTTTATAGTGCAAGTCCGATAGACGAACAAGGTTCTCGTGTGGTACGTGGTATTATTAAGAGATAATTGATCGCTATCAGTGACACCTTACAGCGGTGATTGCGATTAGGAACTTTGTATGTACCTACTCGGTGCACTGCGGTGACTGCCTCGGTGGCGTAGTGGTACTACGGTACGATTGCAAAGCTGAGGTCTCGGGTGCGAATCCCGGGTCGGGCAAAGTTATATTGGAGTTTTCTATTCATTATCAGCCCGTAGTCAGGAAATTGTGCCCGATATGGCGATAGGCTCGCCCCCTATCACATCGTGAGACGGAATATACAAGGGAAAAAGGCGTCTGTTTATGTATGTATTTATGTATGTACTTACTATGGAGGATGGCAAGAATTCGTTTCAAAAGGAATTGGGGCAACGAAGCAGTTCACAGCTGTTTTATATTAGATTGTAGCAACATCGAACAGACCCATTCATACTGTTGGGCTTTAAAAAGAAATATTGTTTAATTTAGACTTCAATATTTAGAATTCTCATATTTTTTTCATACTACGCCATAATACGTGACGACTACGCTGTCACTTTTAACATTTGTCTAGACTAAAATAAACTAGTCTAGAATTCCACACGATATATGAAAGTGAGTGTTTCGCGTGAGTTTCAAGCGGCTGCGTGTCGCGCACTTGAATGGGATCGTCGACATTGATTGACACGTATTTATAATAAAGTCATTGCGGCCTTATTCGTAGACAGATTTAAATTATTTTAGTTATGGGATGCTATGTTCCTTTCGAACGCCTTTAAAATTTAGTTTGAGCGAAGAAGACAAAAGATTCGATACTTAAAATAGTTTTTTAATTTGTCTATGAACAAGGCCATACGTTGTATAACGCGTACCACCAGTTTTGTCTTTGTAGGCGCAGTTTGCTTATTTACTGACTATTTTTACAAAAAGGGTCTTAAGGACTATGCGTCCAAATAGAGTATGCCGCTAATACTCTTAGTCTGTTGTTATTGGGGTTTGTTAAAGTGTATTGTTTTCTCCAATTTGCATTGCAAGTATCATATAGTTCAGTGTAGTTTCCTGCACTATAATATAATAATACGTACAAAGGTGTACTTTGTACGTATAACATAAGCTTTATGGAAATAATTATAATCCCTTTGTTTGAAAAAAAAGAAAAAATTTTTATTGACATGTAAATTACACAAACATTGTTATTAATTTAGCCACGGTTTTTAAGCATTGATTATAATAATTACTGGTTACAAGTTCCCAAATTAGGCCCGAAGCCTGTATCTTGGAAGATAGTGTTCAGTCGCTTCAAAGGTGTTTAAATACAGCGTCACATTGTCCTCGGCTGTTAAAATGTTATATTTGTTGTAAATAAATAAATAAATAAAATACACTTAATGCTGTTTTAGCAAGTGATTCCCTACTAACCGAACTAAAAAGAAAATCTTTTTCCGTTAAAATTTTAGTATTTTGCTTGTTACGTTCCTAGCATAACTATGGTATGCTACATGTCTTGGGTTTACGCGAATGTTACACAATGAAATGAAACGAATTTTTACGGATTTTATCGCGAATTTGATTTAATTTTTACATTTTTTAATTTCCCGACGTTTCGATCACTTTACAGTTTTCGTGGTGTCCGCCCCGTGACCAAGAAAACTGTTTTATTTCAATATGGTATGCTACGTTTTAATAGGTATATATTCTAATCGTTATATCGAGGCGAGTGTCGTTAAAATTTCAAGACCGTCTTGTCTATAATTTTGACTGTGCTTAATGCCTCAAGCATTCACAAGTTAAGGCTCCAGTATTGGACGGGTTCGGTAGGTCCATGCAGCTTGTATAAGTTCACCTGAATGTGTAATGCCATTCGCTCATAATGCTATGCATAGGTCATGGTACCGTAGACACATTTCACATACATATTGATGTTTTGTATATTAGAATCGTTGCAAATTTAAGTAAATTGTGTCAATTTTAGACGTAGATTCGACGGTGATGAAATATTCGTATCTACTTGGATAGCTACCACCGTGTTTGATGGTGGAAAACCTTTTATATTGACCCACGTTTATAAGGAAACAATTAAGGAAATAAACATTTTCCCCACTAAAATCCCTAAGGTATGTGAAGTCTACCAACGTGGTGATTCGATCTCGGAAACCCTCTCAACGGTAGCCCCGGTAAAAGGAGTCCCACGCTCATGAATGACAAATGTGGACTAACATTATTTGATTTTATTGGCAACCTATATCGCAATACTCTGGATACCCAAACAAAGACAGTAGACTAACATAACTTACCAAATCAATTGTGAAGCGAATTCCTTCCCTCTCCACACATATATCTTTCAACTAGCAACGATTAATGAATACTATACTATAGTTAAATTTTTGTATTGTATTGTATTGTATCAGCCCATATACGACCCACTGCAGGGCACGGGCCTCCTCTACAATCGAGAGTACAATTGAGAGTGGTTAGGCCATATAGTCCACCACGCTGGCCTAGTGCGGGTTGGCGGACTTTTACATACCATAGAAATTTATACAAATCGCTATGGTATGCAGGTTTCCTCACGATGTTTTCCTTCACCGTTATAGTGCGTGGTGATTGACTATCAATACACACATGACTCCGAAATGTCAGAGGTGTGCCTTGGGATTTGAACCTGCGACCACCATGAACATGTAGGCAGCCGCGTCTGGTCCGTTACCAACAGGCCTCCACGCCATTTATAGTTAAATACTCGTAGTAATAATTCACCTTCATAGAAGCGTTGTACGCCCCCCACAGGACAATGACATCACGGAGCATGCCTCGCTGAACCCGCGCGAAGCTATAAAAATAATGTTATGTGTGCGGTTTTAAGTAGCTTTGGTTTCAACATAAAGCATTAAATTAAAGACTTGGTTTTCGTTTGCTAGGTTAAATTACAGTTATAAATAAATACACCCAACAGTCACATACATAGTCCTGACCGCACACTAAGATCGAGTCTTGTGTCGTGGAATCAGGAAACACGGGAGACTTCGGTCTCACAAACACCCGACCCGAAACATATACTTGTGGTCCACACAGGCATTTGATTCGATGCGGGAATCAAACGCGCGGCCCCTCGTTTCACAGCTGGCGTCCAACCAACTGCGGCACGGAGGCTGTCACGAGTAATGGGCAATTAACATGAGATTTGTCAAACCTAAGAAATACGTGTACCTATTAGGGTGTTCGATGAAGGATTTAAACCCGAGGAATCATTGCTTCACAGTGCAAACGCGCTGATTTAAGAATATTTGACTAAAATAACGCAAAAACTAATTTCTTTTTCCACGCTCTTGTGGATAAAAAAGATCAATAAAACGAAAAGATATTTTAGTTTAACAAAGGATTTACTACTTTTAAACTACTACATATTTCATCGTTTTTATAGTATTTGCATCCATTTTGTATCTTAAGAATAAAGTACTAAATGTAATACATTTGTTTTTGTTACTTGTACACATTAATGTTTGCCTTATACCGTCCTTGTAGGCCTTGACAATTCCCGCGAAGATTACGACTTGTGTGATAATTAATTTCCCAAACATGGTGTTCGTCAAAACAGGGAAATTATATTTACAAATATTACATGTTTACTTGTATATTAGAAAAATACACTTGTAACGAGTTTTAGAGGAAAAGCAGGAGATGATATCAGAATATACGAGTATAAGTTGTTTTTTTTCTAATAACATTATTTGCAGATTTAATAATTGAATATTATAAAGAAGTGACGACATATAATATCCAAATTATAAAAATAAATGCAAAGCAACTTCGATTACAGAACCCGTATGCAAATATGTGGGAGAATAATTTCTGTCCGCTATAATGAAGCGTGCTATTACCGTGTTATGAACGTATTATGCAAAAACATATCCTTTGTGTCAATTACTCTGGTACGCTTCCTACTAGACCGTTCTGTTACCGGGCAATGATGGTTTCAATAGTAATTTATACAAAGAATATTTCTTTGCATATGCCGACGACAGGGTCAAGTGGGGGAAGAAAGGGGAGGCTTTTGCCCAGCAGTAGGACACAATATAGGCTAAAAGAGTATTATGTTTAAATGACCGTCATGGTATGTATGATCGAAGTGCTCAGCGCAAAAGGACGAAGACGTCGTTTCGCTGTAAAAAGCCAATAAAATTATAAAACTAACGTGTTATCGTTTTGCAAAATAGCCGCTCCTTGATTTTAATTTTATGTCTTGTGACCACATTTATGACGTAATTCTAAATATAAGTATGAATAATAAAAGATGTAAGAAATAAATGTATCTAGGTAATTCTACGATTAATCTTACATTGCCCGGACAAACCAGTTTTACCACATATGACACAACTGTTTAGCGACTTTTTATTTATAGAAAACGTCGTGTTGCCATAGGTAGATAGATCTACGGAAGTGAAGTCAAGTTAAATTATATACCTGCAAAAAATGTAATATATCCCGAATTATAATTATGCAAACAGCAGCAGACCAGGCTCTGTGGTGTACCTTGCCTATGTCCAGCAGTGGACTGCAACGGGCTGATGACGATGATGATGATATTATGACGTAGAACCGCGACATGTGTTTATCTCTCCCCAGTTAACAAAGTTTTGCCGGCCTGATGGGACAAGAATATACTCGAGCAGAAGTTAAAACATGACACGTCACTGTGATCTGTCTAGTCCCTATAGTGAACTGCACATACTTTTGAATTTCTTAAAGCGAATTCTCGTAACATAGAAATAAAACCAAAAACACAAACCAAAAACCAAAAACATATTTAAATTTTAAGACGACTTTGGCTGTCTTATCTTGTTTATGTGACATGTCAATGCAAATAAAATATATTTTTGATGTCGAAGAGATTAATTTATTATGCATACAGGTTTATTACGTAACCCATCTTGATTTTAGCGAACTAAAAACACAATTAAGCAAACGTAGGCCAAATAAGTATATTTTTAATAAATAAAACCGTAAAATATAGGCATTGTCTCACAATACTATGATGTCATTAGATTATTCGATATTCAAATAGGTAGCATTCATTCGATTTTTAAATAAACGCCTCACTTGCAAGCAAATTATCTGGCATGTAACCTATTTCCCATTCATGTTTAAATCGATTACAACTCGACTAATTTATACAATCGATCGATTGTCCCGCGACGACTGAATGCAACATGCAACCATTAAGTTACACAACAATGACTTGGTATTTACATACGGCTGCACTTTGATCGATGACCGCCTACTGCTTAACGTTTCCCGCGTCCCAAGGTCGGCGATACTATCGATTCTCTATATTGGAGACGTTTATTTTAAGGTTCCGTAAACATACCCACAAACAGGACCTATATAAATAACCTAGGTTCTGTACAATGTGGGTTGATAAACATGCTTTAAACGAGCAGACTGGCGACAAACACTTGTCAGACAAATGTTTGCAGTGATCGAAAACTTGGATACCTTTTGCGTGGGCGATTCGTTATGGTTGTGACGCAAAAGTTGCATACGTGTTAGTTACGTCATCATTGGCTATTTGGAAAAGATCTGAAACAACCATGTAGAATATGTGACATTCTAGATTTTTATGATGGCGATCCATCCATCCACCAGCCGAAGGAAGTCCACTGCTGAACATAGGCCTCCCCCAATGATTTCCACGGTGACCTGTTGGAGGCAGTCTACATCCAGCGATATCCCGCGACCTTTATTAGGTCGTCTGACCACCTTGTGAGTGGATAAACGTCAACTATTGCGATGTTGACCAGCCTGCATACAACCATCTTTCGTGACTTTTTTTGACAGGAAAATCTAACTAGTTAGAGTTTATGACTCAGAGTCTTAGACCTCGAAATGTCTAAGCTGCATGTTTGGAGGCGATCAATCAATAACTTTTCTCATAAAAATACCTTATAGGAATACAATAGTTTTAGTACTTATATACCCTACAATCTGATGATCCTGACCTGCTAACCACACTATAATTTTAGTGCAGAGATCTTTAATACCGCTACGCTGTAGAGCAATTCATCGTTATGTAAGTTTCCAATTATTTTAAAAGCATTTTCATGTACATTACGGACTACGGTAGTCTTGTTGTCTCCACGTCATCCGGCTTGCGGTGGCTTGCGAGCTATTTGTCTGATGGCTCTATTCTTTTTTATGCATGCTTGACATAGTCACTGCATTCAACTTGATGATAAATGTTGCGGTGACAAAATGGAGTGTACATTTTCTCAAATTGACCCGATTATGCCGACCTCATGCTTTTACTCATATGTCGCACCAGAAAATCTGTCTGTAATCTGTCTGTTTTTAATTCTATCTGTAATGGCTGAAACAAGGCTGTCCAATACAAGCCGTGGGAATAATATTCATATACCACCAGTTAGTACTTAGTGCATAGTTTACGCTTTAATCTTGGCTTGACCGACATTCAGCTAAGTTGAACGGCTTAATACGTTGTTGCCCAAACACTAAAACTGCAGATTCGCCGGCAAATCGAGTCTTATGCCTACCTATCCAGTCAATATTGCGGCTTAAGGCAAATAATGTGCCGATTTGTTGATTTATGCCTACAACGTAAAAGGAAAACCGTTGAAATATGAATGTTGTCGTACATTTTCTCACCTATACGAAGATACACGACTTATAGCTTTTTTTATATTTGTTACTTGTTCCAGACATTATCATTAACCATAATACGTAAGACGCACTCTCATGCCGTGCATTTCATAAAAAAAAACAACTTATTCCCCAATTATTTCAGCACTTGAAATAGATCATAGAACTATCAACTCCCAAAATAGTCCCAATCAACCAGAGTCGTTTAATTTGTAGGTTTATTTTTTAATTAATCGTGTGACGTCACCGGCCGCCTCTGCCGCCCACACACGAGTGACCACTTGTCCATAATCTGATACGTTTGGGATCTAGCCAAGGACTTACGTTGCGTTTTATAATAGCACTTGATTGGATGTTAAGACGTTGATTTTACTTTTTTTATAAGTTGTTTTTGTGTAAAAGACAGAGCAAGTTACAATCGTGTACGTATAATATTTTGGGATGAAAGTTGGGTTAAAAAATATAGAACATATGAGTTCCAGAAAATAAAATCTAATAATGCAACTTTCCAATTGGTAATAAGAAGTAAGAACAGTGATAACATAATGTAGAACTAATATATTTTACTTTGGAAACACTCTTTTTATCTCATATTGGCAAATCGTAGTGGTAGAAAATGCTGACGGCATTAAGTCTAAAAAAATCTATTTTATGACGTTTAAATAAATAAGTAATCTTCAGAAAGTCTAGAAATGCTACCAAAGAGAAAGGTAATGTTTCTAGTGACCCGACAGGTCTGAGAAAATAACATAGATGATCGCTTTCATAAGGCCGTGGGAGAAGATAGATACGAACGCCGCGCAGGCCAATTACTTTTAAACATTAAACATTCTATGGGTATTATAAAAAAAAATTAACTCATCAGTGTTCAAAATACCTCTGTATTATGTCCCAGTCTTATGTAGTAAGTAAGACTTTTCGAGACTAGGAATTTTTTATTTCTACGACATCCATATAGAAGACATACATATACCTAGTCAGGTCATAAATTCTGTCACATGTTTAATATAAAATAATTGAAACAAGTTTATTCATTATGTAACCATTTATATACCAAAATTAACTTAACAAAACATAGATTCTTATGACACTAAAGTTTATTCAAAATGACCTCCGTGATTATGAATACAGGCCTTCAATCTGCGTGGCCAGTCGTCTATCGCAGCACGAACGAGGTCCATGTCAATATCGGCGGCTGCCTTAATCAAGGATGTCTTGAGTGACTCCAAATTGGGATGAGGCTTTGAGCACGCCTTTTCCTCCAAGTGTTGCCATATCTTGTAATCTAACGGATTCAAATCTGGACTGGAGGAGGGCCAGTCTTCGTGCCGGATGAAGTCGATTTCACGCGCCGCCAGCCAGTCTTGTGTGCTCTTCGCTCTATGAGCTGGCGCCGAATCTTGTTGGAATACCCAGTGCCTGTTATTGAACATGGTATGAGAAACAGGTTTCACAAGGTTCGTCAGGACTGTATTTTGATACACAACTGCATTCGTTTTTACACCTTTCTCACAAAAATGTACCTGTGTTAAGCCCCAATAAGAAACTCCCAACCATACCATGAGCGAGAATGTGTCACCAATTTGTACTAAACCTATATTTTACAGATGTTTACTCCCCTTCTGCATTATAAAGGTTGTAGATTGAATTTTATCGATAAATCCTTTCATAATAATCGTAATTTGTTTTACAAACAAACCGAGGCAGATAGGTCTGGTACTTTATGTATGATTCTTGAAAAACATTGTGATAAAGTAAACAAAAACAAATATTGTTTACACGATGAGGGTTAGGATAAACAACATACGATATGAGTACCTTACAATAAAAACAAAATTATTAATAAAAGAAATCAGTATGAAAATAAAATATTCAATGATTATGATATTTAATTCCTTAAAGAAAAATCTTAATCTTAATTGTACAAGCTGGTACGTGGCCTTAGGAAAACTGATGTTAAATAGCAGTTTAGCTATCACATTTCATTTAATTGAAGTGAATGTTGAATCCTTACTTTCTTCTTTCCTTTTTCCAATTACTTTTAAAGACTGGTGATGCTACAGCAACCTCTAGTTTGTTGCGAGCACGTCGGCAACAATTATTATTCATCACCACATGCGGCTTACTACTAGAACTAATGCTCTAAAAATTGTGAAAGATATAGAACATTCAAGTGTACCTAATCTCCATGTTATGAAGTAGCAGTATGACGAGGTCTTTCATTGACCTGGCCGATGGTTCCGCTCCTTTGTCGCCCACTTCCCGTCGCGCGACTCAATTTTAGCGTTTCATTGTCTGACTCAACACTCAAGGCTCTTGTGATGTGAAGCACATTGAACTGTAATATTGTTGAAAATTTTCTTTATTCCCTTTTGTGTGTATTACAAATAATAACATGGTACCTTTTTGATCTCATGCAACATATATGGATCATGCGGTGACGTGATATAAGTATGTACTTATATAAGTTTATACTTCGAAAATATAGTTCGCCTTATGCTGTAATAGTTCGTCTCCTCTTCCATAAAGAAAGAATCATGGTTTGAAAATTCTGCTAGTTCTGTATACATTGTGTTAAGTATTTGAGTACGTAGTAGTATCAATAACATAATAATAGTTGAGGACTGCCTCGGTGGCGTAGTGGTACTACGGTATGATTGCAAAGCTGAGGTCTCGGGTTCGAATCCCGGGTCGGGCAAAGTGATATTGGATTTTTCTATTCATTATTAGCCCGGAGTCAGGAATTTGTGCCCGATATGGCGATAGGCTCGCCCCCTATCACATCGTGGGACGGAATATACAAGGCGAAACGTGGGTGTTCTAGTAGCACCTCTGCCTACCCCTTCTGGGAAAAAGGCGTGTGGTTATGTATGTATGTATGTAGTATCAATAATAATTTATACTAGTGGTCCTACTGAGTTTGAACCCGATGATCGACAGGATATGGGTACTAAGTATGACGGCACTTTCATGTCTTGCTGAGGAATTTGGACCATGAAGTTCTATGTAAGAATATTCTATGACAATCGCGTTCGTTCTGTCGTCAGTGGAATGTCAATCAGCTGTATGAAAATTAAGGTTTCTTGGCACGTTTAGATGCGGTGGTGAGTGCGCGCGCTGACAGGATTCAATGATCTATTACGTATCATACCTACCATGAAAAATACGAATACCAAAAATGTATCTTTAATCTGCTTCTATTCTTTCTTTTATTATCAAACATCGCTAAGTATCATCTCCATATATAGCCACGTTGCAGGAAATTATTATGCTTACTTTACGACCTTTGGCCAGCATGTCGATAATTGTAAATCTATTCAAACTTCTACCATTTTTATCAAAAACACCCGTTTGCTGGGCGGGACCCGAGCACATAATTCATAGCTAATCTTTGAAAATGTATACTTAATGTCTATGGTTTACGTAATGAAACAATAGTAAAAACTATCATGGTCGTGGAAAGCAGCATCTATTGTCTGAGCGTTTATGAGAAACTACCATCACTTTTGTATCGGGAGGGTCATGCGTCATCTAACCGCACACCCATCAAGTCACCGAACACAATGGAGAGTAAAATCTTGTGACGTCACCGCCCGATGCATTGCGTACTAATCGAAGTACGAATCGTACCTTGGAATTAACAATATTTTTATTGACACCGCATTGTGAACGCAATTATTGTCAATATTATTGTTCGGTTTTCCTCTTTTTTGTACACGGACGGGGTTTTATTTACAGGTAAAAACAGTATACGGTTATTGATTGTCTTGGATTTTAATCGAGGTAGTCTTTTGCGTTTCTTGCTCTAGTTTTTTTATAATTAGATCGTATCACGAATATTTTAGTAAAGTTTTTTGCGACCTCATTGTTTAGCAAAGAAATGTCTAATACGGTATACAAATCGGTTTGGAATTTTTGAATTGCAACTTATTGTTATATTGCGTTACTTCGGTCACTCTTTTAATTAGAGTGTATGAATGTACCAAAAATTAAAATAAAATTAAACTCACGATTAAGCCGGGTGCAAATAAATTTCAAAAGCCTTAAGAAAACATACATAACTTCACCCAGAAAATGGAACATTTACCTTCAGAATTTAATACAAGTAAATCGTAACAAGTGTTACAATAGACGCTGTAAAGATGAATTTACCAAGTTCCAACGTGAACGGCAGAGCTCGTTGAAGCCAGGTATGTACGTCAGTTCTAGACAGTGCACTTCAGTATTCCTCGAGTTTGAATTATGCAGAACTACTTATGGAACTGTGCCGTGCGGGACGGAGTAGGTGACACGTATGAAATTGAGTCAGCGGGCGCTTGACGTTGTATTTGTCGGGAATGCTTCAATAGTCTCGTATGCCGAGAGCATTTATAATGATGATAAAGGAAATTATAGAACAGTGAAGAGTACAGTACAAGATACTTAGGAGCGTCGTGCATGTATTCGACTTGTAAGTACCTACAGGTACAACGTATGCAAATATGTTTTTTTATGTTTCATTTCCCTGTCGCGTACATTGTCAAACGCCATGCGTCTTGTCAAATATACTATCAAAAATGCAAATATTACCACATTCGTAAGTTGCTCGCGACCTTGACCATGGTAACGTTTACCAGCTCTTTTTATTTGCCACTTCATTTATTTAAACAAAAAAATATCCACGAAAATGGTGCGTGTGTTACAGAAGGTTACATAAATAAATAACTTCGCACCTACTGAGAACGTATGAGCCATGGTGGCAGGCGACACGCGACATCGCAAACAACGAAACACGACCTTCCAAATATTTGCTCAGATCGGGTATTGGATGTATGGTGCGATTTAAATACAGTACTGGTATTTTGAGACTTGTTAGGTAGCTACGTGGCAATAAAATAAAAAATATCAATGGTAGTAGATAGGCATAATTACATATGCACATCCACAACACTAGGAATGACTAAACAGAGGTATAAAATTGGTTCTGTAATCGTATTTTCGTCCAATGATGTAATAAGAGACACACTTATAATTATTTTTATCAAAGAAAAATCGATCGAAGTCAATATTGTTACAGGTGATGTTACGTATGTGAATTAAAATGTTGCAAACAAACTTTCACTGGCTGTTTATACAGTACACAATTTGTTGTAGTATTGATTGAAGATGCCCATCAGATTTTGTGAAAGGCTATATGAATAAATATAATTGTTTTATGCAATTTTTCAAGCAGAAGAAAGAGAATCCACTCAGTCAAATATGTATTTTACTTATAAGAACACATGGTACAAATTCAATTTTCGCTGCCACAAAACCCTAGACGACTTTGAATGTTCTTTCAAATATAAATACCGAATATAACCTCCTTTTCAGAGCAAATCGTTGGCCTCTACTCGTAGTTTTTTGTTCGCCTTAGTCACCTTAATGGTCGGCTTGTTCCGACACCGTGTCCACTAATGTTTTTGCCATGGTTACTCCATATCGCCATTACTCATTTCCTCAGTCCTCGACGCTAATAGCTCTCAAATTGTGTATGTGTCTGGAAAAAGTATTTTTTTACAAGCCTTGATAGTGAAAGGTCAATGCCAAAATAATGATCGGTTTTTAGATCAGATCAGCGATAGCTATCTTGCTACCCAATTTTCGGAACGTTAGTCTGTTGTTTTTATTTAAGACTGAGCTATTAGCTGTCATACATATCTCCATCGACTACCAATTCTTCGACAGCCTCCGTGGCGTAGTTGGTTAGACGCCAACTGTGAAACGAGAGGCCGTGGGTTCGGTCCCCGCTCCAACACAAATGTTTCTGTGGCCCACAAATATTTGTGTCGGGTCTAGTTGTTTGTGAGACCGAAAAGTCTCTCGTAGCTTCCGATACCCACAACACAAGATTCGATCTTAGTGTGGAGTCAGAACTATGTATGTGACTGTTGGGTGTATTTATTTATTTATTCTTATATCATATATCATTGGGATATATGCTACGCGGCTTACTGAACGGTTCAAAGACACAAAAGATCTTCTCTTTACCACTCGCACAGTGCCAACCCTTGCAACAACTTAATCAATATCTATTAGGCGAATTGTATCATTATCATCACAAAACACGCAAAAAGTCCGTTGCGTCATATAAAATACTTCTTCACTTACTTTATTTTACTCTTAGTGAATGTTAGCAAAAACTGGGTAGTTACTAGTTCCCATAAATACTAAGTAAAAACTTACTGACGTCATCCGCATTTTCATGTTTAATTACTAATTAGTAGGCTATTGTACTTTTTAAAATTCCCAGAGATACAAACCGTTTATGTAACTTAAACTTATTTGTTAAGAGAAAAAACTTATATTGCAATTGTGACGAGGTTGGTAGAAATTATTGGAAATACTGTTTTTAATACCATTGACTGCCTCGGTGGCGTAGTGGTACTACGGTATGATTGCAAAGCTGAGGTCTCGGATTCGAATCCCGGGTCGGGCAGTGATATTGGATTTTTCTATTCATTATCATTCATTATGGAGTCAGGAATTTGTGCCCGATATGGCGATAGGCTCGCCCCCTATCACATCGTGGGACGGAATATACAAGACGAAACGTAGGTGTTCTGGTAGCACCTCTGCCTACCCCTTCTGGGAAAAAAGCGTGTGTTTATGTATGTATGTAATACCATTGGCGAAGGATGACGTAATCGAAAGCAGGATTCTGGGTCCAAATGATAAACATCATTCTGATAATTTTGACTATTGCCAAATGACCAAATGCCCTCATTCATTTGTGGAGGAAATTTAAATCATCCTTGAGCGTAAAAGATCTTAATATGTCATGTAGTATACATACATGTTATATGTCGATAATATACTGATTCCATTCTTTGAAGAAATACAAAACATTGTTTTTCGAACCGTCTTTATTTATTCAGCTTTATTTTTAATATGCACTAGTAAGGACAAATAACTAATTAATTTACAACAAAGCAATGGTTCAGTGATCGAGGTTTTCCTTGTTAAACATCAAGGTGCGTGCGATCTTACCTACAAGCTTATCACAGTAAATATCTTAGGCCCTTTTGTTTTTACATGCATTAACCTACTGTTGCACGTCATTCATTTTTACACTTCTTGGTTTTTCTGAAGATTTCGTTACTTTATAGTCATAGCACAAAAAGATCCAATCTTAAAAAAATTAAGCCCAAAAGCCAAAATGAGTTTGAGACATGAGCTTATATGTGATATATACGTCACAGGTTCTAATATAATATATATTGTTAATAATGGAAGATATATTTAACCAATCACGTATGTATATTCTCCACGGGATACAAATTACCTCATTTCATTGAATGATATTATGTAATGCAAAGCACGATGTCCCTGAAAGTGCGTCACTAAACTGATTTACTATATTAAAAAGGTGTACTTTTACCGATATTATTTTCAATATTTACTGATCTTTCAACCTACTCAACAAATAATAAATTTTCCTAATTGAAATAAGGATTTTTAAAGACGGTTCGACGGAATCGCGGTTAAAAAGACATAATTTCACAACTTTCGGGGCCCAGTATATCGTCAAATGCTCGTTGTGCATTCTTTTAGCCAACTGAAGAACCTCTGTCGGTAGACTGATGGAAAATTCAGCGCATTGATGGCACAGTCAAGTGGCAAATTAATGGCGAGCGGCAGCGTCATCAGCGTGAGAAATTACGTCATGAGTATTTCAATATTTCAGGCAAGCGTGAAAAGTGTTGGTAATACTTCTAACGGTTACCAAAATTTTCTTTCCCATAGCCATAGATCTCTTTCAAGAATAAATTTTCTTTGTTTTTTCTAGTTTTTTGTTTTCATCTTATGTCTACGGATGGCGCGCGCAGTGGAATACCAAGCATTGCTTTGTAATTCATAATGTTTAGTTTTGCTACTGTCCATGAGCGGTTGTATCACTTACCACCAGGCGAATGGCATGCTCGTCTCGCCATTCATCGCAATAAAAATAAATGCTCGAGAGTGAACTTCCTATGGCTAAAGACGATGATGATTCATAAAGCATATTAAATTCTATATCTTAGCAAGATACGGTTATTTCGAAATACTTGCTTCAGTCTCAACATCGGGTTTATCTGCGATGTTTGTCTGCATGAGCAAATGTTTCCTCTAGTCCGGTGTTAGTTTTGCATTTATTATTTGCTTCAGAAACGCTACTGCCTCTTAGTTCAATTGCGTCATTCGAGATTTGCGCATCTCTGATATGAGATTTAGTGTTGTATGTTCTGTTTTTATTGTCTTATCCTAGAAGAGCCAGGTTATAGTTGATTATTTCATAAATGAACCGTGTTGTATCGCTCTCACAGAAAACATACATAAAATAATCTGTCGTTGCGTTTTGTTCGTTTAATATTATGTCTAAGAAGATAAATCCCTGCCCTTGCTTTTTGGATCATTAAACATTGGTGTTGCTTCAACGATTCCCTTGATGTAGTAGGTCTTCAGGTTTTGTCAGGTCTTCAGTGTTGTCAATCTTTCACCATAATACATTTCATCATCATATATCAACTTTTTTCTGCTTTTTTTTATCAAAGTTCGGATTGAATGGAGTTTACATAAATTGCATGTCGCTAACTAACGAGTAGATAAGTGGCTGATATTTTTTCGAGGCTTCTTTTTCTTGTAGAAAATTCTCCTAGAATTACCTCACGGCTGATGATTAGAGTCAATTAGCCATGCCACCCACCAGGTCATTCGTCCCCTTTGTTAGAACCCACCTCGTTTTCTCCAGAGTAATAATTGTCATTGTGTATTCAATTACGTGTTCGTTTATAATCGTCTGTACATTGTTTATTGCACACACGAGTGGAGGCTAAATGAACTGCCATTGTTTCAAAACGAGTGTCTTTTTAATGTGATTTTTCTATATTTGTTTGAGTGGTTTATGTCACTGCTTTGTTTAAGACTCATCGGACGATGGTACCAGATAATAATTTATGGGGCCAATCGTAAGTCGCCAAAATTTTATAACTTAGAAACTGGTGCGATCATGTTATGTGTTAGTTATCAAATCGGTATCATGCATTTAAAGAATTGTAAAATTTTACTAAAGATAGCAGTAAACCTAAAGTATTCTAATTTTGCGTGAAAAAAGTGCGTGGTGGCCTGTTGGTTACGGACCAGACGCGGCTGCCTACATGTTCACGGTGGTCGCGGGTTCAAATCCCAGGGCACACCTCTGACTTTTCGGAGTTATGTGTGTATTGATAGTCAATCACCACGCACTTTAACGGTGAAGGAAAACATCGTGAGGAAACCTGCATACCTTAGCGATTTTAAAGAATTTCTACGGTATGTAAGTCCTCCAACCCGCACTAGGCCAGCGAGGTGGACTATATGGCCTAACCACTCTCAATCGATTCTCTCGATTGTAGAGTAGGCCCGTGCCCAGCAGTGGGACGTATATGGGCTGATAAAAATAAAAATAAAAATTCTAGTTTTACGACAGCCTTCCTGGTTTCCCTTTAATGAATGACACATATTTATCGAGGAGTTAATTCAAACAGCGAGTCACGTGTCCAACGTATCTTTTGACCCTGATAAACTCTTATTGGCAGACAGCTCGGTAATTACCATGGGAATTGGCCAGAGCCCTATAAATGCAATTTCCTATCGATGGCAGGCTATTAATCACACGATAGTCGCTGACAACGTTAATTTGTATAATTAAAAGTCCACCCGTGACTATATCGAGGGTAGACGAGATAATCGCGCTATAATTGTACATTTCGATGTTATTTCCCTTTCATGTTGATACATCGCTTGATAGAGGGGCTTCATTTGTCAATTTACCATGCTGGCCCAGTAAAATACCTTTGATATTCTTGTACAGTTTTTTACAGATTTCCTCATAATTAACCCTTAAACCCTGTTAATTTTTATATGCATACTTTAGAATAATATGGCTTAAAATTTTGCTGCTTGCTACTTTCCTGCTACCAATTCTTTTAGAAGATATCTAGTCCGGAGCAAATTATATTTGGTCTGTCTGTTATCTCTCACAAGATACATTTACCAAAGATCTATACAGTAAGCTCTGGGGACCGGCCTGCATCCAGCGACTTCCCGCAAACTTTATTAGTCCATCTACCTTCTAAGTCACATAGATCAGCTTTATCTACTAATGAGTTATCAACAGGATTGTACTCTTAACAATAGCAATGACTTGACAAACATTGTCCAAAGCAAACACGATGTAAATGCAGATTATCCCGCAAATCCATCCATTGTGATGAGCTGGCGACGCTGGTTTTCTACATACCTCATTGTTTTGTCGTTTTATCTTTGTTCACACATGTACTTTAAGGACCGCTTCGTATATCGCTGACGGAATTCAGTCTTTTATATCCACTGCTGATATTACTTACACCTTCTCTTGAGGCTAACTGTGGCGATCTGTTAAAAACGGTCTGCATCCAGCGATTTCCTGCCACCTTTATTTATTGGTCTTTACCCTTTGTGAGCATACCCTATGGTACGTAACTTTCCCGCTTTGCTTACCTTACTGCGGTAAGTATTTTTTTATGTTTTACCCCAGAGTATATATACAGACTAATGAAGATAAATATTGTGATTCTATTCATGTTTACATCCTATAATCCTTTATGACGATTCCATATCACGATTATAAACTATTAATCCGCTGTTTTATTGCGTGTATTACTCATATTTAAGTTCTAACACTCGTATCGTACATCATAAGTACAACATTTTGTTCAATTGAGTGTATTTGTTTATCAAGGGGATTTTCCAAAGCCACTTCGAAGTGAGGAAAATACTTGGCATTGAAGTGTTTTAATGTTTGTTGTGTGAGATCTGCGGTTTTGGCCAGATCTACTTGATTGAATTTAAACCCTGATAGTATTTAAAACAATTCTATGTATATCACGGATTTATTTGAATGATAGCCTGGCATTTTGTGGATTATCAGAAACTGCAACGTTTACCTTTAAAATAGGTATTTGGAATGTCATAAACTTGTTTAGATTGCTTTGCGACCTCTGGTTAATGTCATTATTACAATCTTCGGTAACACTGATAAAGCCCTAACAATCTATTGGAATGACTGCATTCAGCTTCTTCCTGTAGTCTTTATTATGATAGACGTATAAATAGAGTATCGATTGGCCCTAAGATGATCTTGTACTGTTGGACGTAATAACGCCGGCTTGCCGATCCCGAAAAGCGACACAATTTCTTGGATCACTCTGGTTGATTTTACACCTTATTGTAGTGACCAGTATCCTTTACTTATACTATATTTGACAGCCTCCGTGGCGCAGTTGGTTGGATGCCGGATGTGAAACGAGGGATCGCGGATATGATTCCCGCACAAAAACAAATGTTTGGGTGAACCACAAGTATTTGTTTCGCATCTGGGTGTTTGTAAGACCGAAAAGTCGTAGTTCCTGATACCCACGTCACAAGACTAGATCTTAGTATGGGGTCATGACTATGTATGTGACCGTTGTGTGTATTTATTTATTATATTTTTCAACGTGCAAATAATGTATTGAAAATATAATTTAAAAAATATATATGAAAAAATTGAATTAAGGAAAGAAAACATTTAATTACTGAGAGAGTTTCTCATGTTGTGTCTTCTTCATAGCTTCAACACGTTTCGAAACGATGGCAGTTCTAATTACACATTCAAAAGATTGTCTCAATAAAGAATATTATAATTTAGTACAACCTAAATATTAAAATTAATTTGAATTTAAACCGCCAGTATCTCTTAAAATAGTCTTCAATGCCCCAGCTTCATCAATAAGCGATCAGCTTCAGGAAGGAAAGACGAACTTCGAAAGCAGCGCAGGGAACCGATTTAGACAAACTGCGATAAGAACTTGTACGACTTAAAGTTTGCCACGAAAGTTAATCTTCGCTCGGAGCCGGTGGAAGTTCCCAAATGACATTTTGAAAGTGTTGAACATTCGGGAATGACATTTTAGGAAGATAATGGAACAATGCAGAAGTAAATATTTGTAAATGCTCGAGATGATTCAATTTCAGTTATGTGTGTTGTTGGTAAAATATAGGTTTTTGGGAAGTGATTGAGTCGTAGTGGATGACCTGTCATAGTGATCCAAGTAGGTGTGTTATGCTTCCGGTTTACCTGTGCAAATCTGGTTTAAACGAGGCCGGCAAAATTGTGTCGATGGACGAGCGATGATCATATTCCGTACGTCATCTTCTCTATTGTAACAGAATTTTAAAAAATCACAACAGCAATTCCGAGTTAATAAATCAAATGATTAAACATTTATTTATTAACAAGATGCAGACAATTTTCGTCATAAGTCATTCACGAGTCAGTCTTGGCGCGAACCGTTCCCGCCATAACTAAATAATGGGCGCCGAGATTACACTTACGTAATGGGGGCCAGTTACAAAATGATTTATTCTCACAAAACTGCCAGTAGATCGACCAGCCCGATGACCCACTTCCGCGGGTCGTCGACCGTGTGACGTCACGCACCCCCGCCCCCAACGGCCGCCACGTCACCCCCGGGGGTGTGTTCCCTTCCGTTCGAGGTCACATGCCTGCCGTACGCCGCGACGATCGGCCGCGTTCAAGTTCTTTGATTGAGTTTTGATAAAACGTAGTGAGTGATCCGTGATTTCACGTAATCGAGATACTGGCTGAATAATGACCATTATTGGTAAGACTACTTTTTAATGATTTATTTTTTACCAAACAAAACTGCCAATAACAACTAGAAAATCAATCCTTCAAATTTAAAAAAAGAATGAATAATTTTAAAATAAATGTATTTATTTGTGATCGGTTACTTTTTTTCTCTCTGGTTATGTAACAGTCTTTCTTTATGTGACCTTGAGTGAAACGACAAGGCGGTATTATGTATGCGTACTAGATTCGAGTAAAATGGTGTAGTGTATTTCCTTGCATGTTTTCCGTGCGGGAAACCAGCTCGTTTCATGTCTCTGGCTCATCATATTGCTATTAGCATAATATCAACTCGTAAATATTTTTTAAGCCTCAGCAAGGTCAATAATGTTCAAAGGGTTATTGGTTTTTAATAGCGGTGTCTTATTTCCTATTGTATGCGGAAGTTGAAGCAATTTACTGCAAAATGTTGTTCATTTAAATATGGTTCAAGTTTTATAAAGAATTTCCAAGACAGGTGTTAAGGTTTAAGCAATGGATATAAATAGTACACAATTATCATTGGTAAAATTGGAATAATTTCTTCAATTTCTACCTATCTTAATTACTTCATTTTTCCATACAAGTGAAAGAATATTATATTTACATTAACAGGCTACGATCTGATAAAGACTAATTGAATGAGACGAATCAAGGATATAGTTTAATGACGTACTTTCACTCTCCTTTGTTCAATGCGGAAGTAAGACAATGACGACAACATCACAAATAAAACCATGTTACCAACGTACCTATAGTAACTTTTATCATAACGTTATTAATTTGCATTTTTTTTAGTAGTGCTCTTTTTAATCTTTCGGTTATATATGTTTCCAAAAATACTTGTATATGACCTACAATAACTTTTTATATTAATTGCCCTTTTATGTACTAGTTCTATCTCTTTAAAACGAGTTTTAATTTGTTAAAATTGAAAACATCATTATTTCGTAAATCTTCTGGGAACACGGGAAAGACTGCGATGAATACAATAACGAACGTCTGCCCATGTTTGGCACAAATCCAAACAGGCATTTTTTTCTACAGTCTGAAACTAAGAATGGAATATAAAACCTGAAAGTCCACAACAATATAACACCAACGAGGCAATAAAGATTTTAATCACTCGTAAATTTTATCGCAACGGTCGAAGGAAGTAAAAATCCATTCATTTTTACGTTCATTCAGCAGGAATAGTTTTCAATAAAGTCAACGCAATGGTAGCTTATCACTTCCCTTTCAAAGGAAATGCTGTTTATGAATGAGTTCTCCATCTCTTTTTAAATGTACCCGCGGGAGAAGGACGGCGACACTGCAGCAAGCGTCACGGGAACATAATGCGTCCCATTGACAATATTTTACAAGGTTTGATGAATGTACCATTGAGTAAATATTAGAATTGGGGCGTCAAAATGTCGGTGTAGGTCATTTGTACTTTTACTTTTTTTATTATAATGTGTATTCACGTGGTTTTAATGTATTTTGACTGGTTTAATGCTATGACTGTTTTGGGAAAGTGTTAAAACTGTAAAGAAAATTCAGATCTTATAGTCGGTGGTAGGTTGTTTCTATCAAATCGGGTAGTGACAACTGACAATAGGGAAAGCCTGTCATATTGGCCTACGGAATTGTCTAGTTTTGGGTTCAACTTGTGTATACTCGGTTTCATCCACAGCGATAAAATAAATAATAAAAAATTAAAAGTAAATTGTTTCTGAACCAACAAAGAACGAAACAATAACAATTTGGCCTAATAACTGTGTCACAGTTATCAGGCCCTTCGCGTAACAATAGCTTCCATTAGGTTTCTTACAATAATGACGGTTAAATTATCGTAATAAAATAATGTAAGGAAATCTAACATTTAAAAAGACAATATATGTGTGTAGTAAGTATGTGTGTAGGTGTGTGTGTGTATGTACTTGTGTGTGAGATTGGTATCACTAGCCGTTGGATACTCCGTTTCGACAGCATTTTCCTTTCCACCATCCCTTCCATGAAATGTTTTGTGGTAAATTAGTCGTTCCAATATAAAAAATGAGATCATGTTCAAAATGTCTCAAAGACGTTTAATCTTTCAATAATCATCATCATGATTATTAGCAGCCCTTCTGCGTCCACTGCTGGATACAAGCCTCTCTCGCCTATGGCACGCCACTGGGCTCGATCTTCAGCCCATCGTCTTCAACTGCTACCAGCAATCTTACGAATATCATAAGATGCAATGCAATGCCCTTACTATTGAGGATGCCGAAGATCGGATGAAATGGAGGAGACACAGCTGGAAGGCGAACCCTGGCAGCTACCGTGATAACGCCAAGTGGAAGGACGGAAGGCAATGCAATCGTCTCAACTTATCAATACTTCAATCAATTGCAAAAGAATCTTGAATGATGACATCGATTGTAAAGTTTTTTTAAATATAAATTGTAAACTATAAATACGTCGGCTTTAAACGTATGAGTAAAATCAAGTTAACGTTGCATTGTGCAATTGTTGTTCATAAATCTTTACACGCGCGGTAATATTTTAAGCGCAGTATGCAAGTTAACTTTTTTATGGCGAGGGAAATATTGCTGCCAGTTTTTTTTTCTATTTACAGTTCATGCTACTTGCATACTGGTCGGTTACAATGTACAAGTTTATTTTTTCTTATTTTAGTCATACTTGGCCTGGCCATGTGTGTGCCATTATGCACGTTCGTTATTAAATTAAATTGTTTTTACTCGAATTATTTATACAGTACCTGGATGACCGAGCTTTGCTCGGTGTTTTTTATTTTTTTACAAATTGTGTTTTTTGGAAATTATCTTTATTTTCATTAGCTACACGTTGGGCCGCACACTCTCGTGAAACATCTAAATCATAAGACCTTTCTGCTCGTGTAATGTCAGTCAAATTTTGAAAGCATCTTACTTTAGCAGCACGTGTGGGTCGAGCAGAAACCTGATTTTCATGACGGTATCCTTGAAATGAGTCACTGTGAGAAGTTTGAGATTCCTGATCAGTTTGATGACGATGCTCTTCTAGGTGTTCTTGAGACGAGTTGCGGCTTCGTGAAGTTAATTGTTTATAAGCGTTTTTTTCCAAGATCGTTTAGGCATTTTTAAGTGAACACGTGCATTAAGAAGACACAAATAATATAAATAAACAATTGATTTTATTAGTCTAACCTCAACGCAAACACTCATTGACTTCGTGCTACTTAACAACGCCATCTGCTGGAATAACTTTATTGCTCACAAAAAATAGTATTATTATTCGCCAATAGATGTCAGGAAGAGTCATATTTTTCAGATTAAAAACGATTGATAAAACACGAATAAAATGAAATTTTCTAAAATGACTTTATTGCTCACAAAAAATAGTATTATTATTCGCCAATAGATGTCAGGAAGAGTCATATTTTTCAGTTTAAAAACGATCGATAAAACACGAATAAAATGACATTTTCTAAAAATGATTCCTAGCTAGATCGATTTATCGCCCCCGAAACCCCCTATATACTAAATTTCATGAAAATCGTTGGAGCCGATTCCGAGATTCCAATTATATATATATATATATATATACAAGAATTGCTCATTTAAAGATATAAGATATATTTATCGTGTAAACATTATAAAACGGTGCCTTTTAGCATCACGGCCATATTAATTGCTGCGTGCAACCTTAAAAACCCTTTTTTTATATAAGGTTAAAAACTTTATATAAAACTATTGCAATTTATATTTTCGCAAGTTTGACGCAGACTTTTCTGCTAACTTGTCTATTAAAACTATTTTTCTATATAAAGTCGTATCTTCAAGCTCCAGTTTCCTCACCGGGAAGAGATAGCTGGGCACGTTAGGAACAAGGCTGCATGAAATAGTACAAGGGCGCTCGGAGGTCGGGACCTCGGCGCGGGTCGCTGCATAGATAACGACTACTGGAAAAGACGCTCGGTGGAGTTATTGGGGTGGAATACGGAATACGGAAGCTAATTTTTTGATTGTTGGTGAATTTTGTATTTGTAAATGTTTGCTTGCTAATACAAAAAAAATGAAGTAATGCTTCTTTTCGTCTCAGATTCACGCGTTTCAGCGTACAGATCCACGGTTTCACCATATCGTCTATCTCGGCCTGAATGAGGTTCAATTTATATTTATGCTGGAGCATTAAGCTATGGAACAGTATTCTGGTCCTAATGTTGCTTCTCTTCTTTAATTCTGGGTTCTTCCGTGACGTGAAGACTCAATCAATTGGCCGAAGTAATTATGTCGAATGGCGAGGGATAATGATTATCTGTTGACAATTGTTACTATATTTGAATAGTATTGTATTTACTATCAGGTCCAGTGCAGTCGCTTCGTCGATAATTGTATCTCATCTACCGCTTTACTGGTGGTAGGCCTTTCATATCTAAGAGGCCGCCTGGGTAGGTACCCCCGCAATGTCAATTTCTCCAGCCAAATAGCAGTGTAACTGCACTGTTGTGTTCCGGTTTGAAAGACATTGTAGCCAAAGTGACTACAGGACATAATGAGACTTAACATCTTATGTCAGGATGGCGAGCAAAGTGGAATGCCATGCTTTGTAATTTATGGTGTTTGGTTTTGCTACTGTCCATGAGCGGTCATATCGCTTACCATCAGGCGACAGGCATGTTCGTCTCGCTATTTCGCAATTTAATAAAATGCCAAAAAATACTCCAAACCGTATACACAGAGAAATGCTACACGCAGCTCACAGTCATGATTTTTCGCTACTGTGTTACGAATATACTAACGCCAACATTAATGAACGCTGGTAGACCTTATTACAAGCGAGCCGTATCCGCTTCTGCTGACAATATGTTACAAGGAATATTACTTTTTGACTCGATTTCTACCTAAAACAAACTTTTTTTAGGATCTCTGTACTCAAAGAGCATCTTTCCGAAATAAGAGCGAAGCAACTGTCCCCTAGCACATTACTGAGGAATGCCAGCCAAATCATGGCTCGTTGCATCCCAGCCTACCCCTCGCGGATACGTGAGAGGGGTTCGCGATGCGCCATTCGAATATAGGTCGATTTTCCTCATGACCGATCGCTTGCGGTTACTGAGGGCGAATGCCTACTTCATTTACTTAGATAAGGAAATGCTAATGCAAGTTGTTTGGTTTCTTTGTTAGATTGTGTGTTACACCTTAAAGGTGAACGGGTTTTGAGTGTCGTGAGTGCAGTGTGCATCTTGTGTCTAAGCAAAGTTAGTAAAATGATTCACCTGGTTGTAAATGTTCATCGCCACTTATGAATATTGAACACTTAGAGTTTTAGAAAACCATGCCGGATTTTACAAATTGATGCGGATAAATGGAAGGAGGAATAAGTTTGTAAGGACCCTAGCTATCTACAACGTTACTGTACCGTTTCGTTTTGTGGATGGGATTGTGGGAGACCCTAAGTGTGTACTGGTTTGTGATAACATATTTAGATAGATATACTATCTAGGAACTATAGAACTTGATATAATACTATGTATTGTCCTGACGACTACTGTTGGATGCATTAATTTTTTACGTTGTCATGCCAGTTTAAAACAATAAAGCTAATATTCTAAGAATACCAAGTAAGTTCCCCGAAGCGTTTGAAGGCAAATACATCGATCTAATTGGCGTTACGGTAGAAATATTGTATTGAACCCCGCCAGTATTAATACATCGAATACGCCACAATGTCCCTGGACAAGCCTTTGAATATTTTAAGCGTTCTACTTACATACTGAGGATGTAAATGTGAAAACTATTGCAGTTGATCTGTAGGCGTAAATTGATCATTTTATGGTCTAACAAAAGTTGCAACATAAACTGATTGGGTTAAGCATACTATAGGCTATAGGTATGCATTAATGTTGGGTAGTTTAAGTATATAAAACGCAGACTGTGAAACAAGTCAAGTAGGTAATCAACAAAGTCATTGTCGGTTTTGGATGTTAGAAGATGGTAAAGTTCCTTGTAGCCAAAAACCTTGTACTACTTAGGACGTACTATAGGGGCAATATAAATATAAGATATATGATATGTATTTTTATAACATTCATAATAAATCGTATGGCACCGTTCCTGTGTAACATATACGAGGAAAGGAAATCGCCGCCTCTATGTGCTTTCGTAATAGCAAGATACGGACTTGTTTGCTCCAGACCTGATTTTTGGCAACGTTACAGCAGTCTCTTGTTCACCTACATTTCTACTGAGAGAATTGTGCAGAGTTTTAATCTTTAATCCGATTATCTTAATAGATTTGGATCGGAAATAACAGATCTCTTATAACCGAAGCTAGGTTACGTCAGATGAAGTATATAAATAGCTTCATTTATTTATTTATTATAAAAATTTGCTATGAAGTCTCCTTTTTTTCTGCTTAGATGTAATAATTTGTGCAGCCCAAGTGTGCGAGTAGTAGATATATATATATATATATATATATATATATATATATATATATTATTAATATTATTAAAGTGCTGGCAAACGCAGCACACCTAAAAGACTGAATTACTAGACTTGGAGCACTTACTGAATAAATTTAATTATCTATATCCGCCTGTCACAGTATTTTGAATAGCTAAACGACCTATAATTATCTAGTGATCTTATAAAAACATCACATATAGCCTTGATTTTAAAATTGTTTTGCCATATAATGTTGAATACGAGCGCAAGATAATGGATGCAAATGTCCGAGGAAGTAATAATAAAATCTATAATTAAAATATCTATCTGTATAATAAAAATAATAATAACGGCGCTATTAAAGACTACGATAAATTGCTGATATTCATTCCTAGAAATAGTTACATAAATGCTTAATGCAGCGACATCTAGCGGTTAAACTTTATAAGTAGGAATTTATGCTGCGCGCGTATATAATAAAAGGCACACTTTAATAAGGTACTCCAATAGAGAATAAAGTGCAGAGAACATAACATTGATAGTTAAGTTAAAACATTCAGTGGCATCGTGTTGCATCGTTACGTTGCAAGTTACAGACCATTCGATATTCGTGACGCTGCAAATTACATTATATTATGTTACAAAGCATTTAGTATGCATTATAATACAACGTTACATTGCATGTTACAGGCCGGCATATATAGTGATCAAACAGGTTGCAATAGTTTCACTGTTTGTAATGTTGCACTTTATAAACTTTAATACGCGTGATTGGTCCAATAAGTGCAGACAAGTTACAATATTACGTTGCATGTTACAAACTATTCAATATTTTTGATGTTACAACGTTACATTACACGTTACAAATAATACGTGCATAATTATCCGTGATGCATGCCACAAGTTACAATATCACGTTGCATGTTACAAAGCCTTCAAAGGCGTGATAATACAAAGTTGCATTACACGTTACAAATCATTACCATCCACTAATCACTATGTTACAACCTCTCACGTTACATGTTACAGAGCGTTCGGTGTGCGTGATGCGCGCGCCGGGCGAGAGCTGGGCAGTGGCGCGCTGGTCGCACGCGGACGCGGACGCGCCCGAGGCCGAGCCGCCGTCGCCGTCCGCGCCGGCGTCGCCCACGACGCACGCCAACGAACCCGGCAACCTTTACCCCTTCGATGAACGCATCAACGAACGGTTTGCGATATGGTGAGTTTTTGAAATACATACCTAAATTACTTAGGTGTGGGAAAGGTGACTTTTCAGACTATCTGAGTATAAACGATAGCTAATTTGAACACATACTAGAGAATTTGTAAATTCGTTAACGGCTTTTAGACATTTGGACATGGTAGCAGAAAATATGCATAGAATGATGGACCAACATACATACATACATATTGTATTTAGGTAAAATCGAGAGTTCGATTAGGAGGCCTTTGACCATAGTCCATTACACGGGCCTTGTGCTAGCTGTGTAGGAACTGCCGTATTTCACTAGTGAAAAAAATATTATTTTTGTCCTCCATATGCGCCTGACAAAACCTCAACACCGTTTAACACAATAATTGCTACATTTCTAGGCAAGGCGACATAACCTCGCTGGAGGCGGACGTGATTACCAACACGACGGACGAAACGCTGACGGAATGCAACGAGATCAGCGAGCGCATCATGCAGGCGGCAGGCCCTGAACTCAAGGAGGAGATCATTACTAGAGGTTATGGTACGTACTTCATCTTATAGGTAATTCATCATTGATAGACTGCATCGCGGCAACATCATAAAATAAGGAAAACTTTGCCTTATTTGCCTTCTTGGTATATACCTAGCGCGAAGATCAACATTCAACTCATCCCCGTTAAACGTCTTATGATCTGTAAAAAAAAGTAACATATTTTCGTCGAAGTCTTCTAGGTTTCAAATAATAACCCACTGGCGCTAGATTTTTGATCCATATTTCCTGAATTTCCTGTCATATTATGTTACTTCCCCTTAAAAAAAAATTATTCATCTTTTTCAGCATACATAGATTATTTTCTATTCCTACTTAATTATCGTGTGCTGCCTATGTATTACGTAGTAACTCGTATCAACACTTTACTGTTATGTTGCAGAATGTCGGACGGGCGAGGTGGTGGTGACTCCTGGGTTCAATCTCCGGTGCAGGCACATCATCCACACGGTGTGCCCCAAGTACGTCGCAAAATACCACACGGCAGCCGAGACCTCGTTACAGAATTGTTATAAGTAAGTCAACATTGAATTACACAATATATGGTGATTAAAGGCCTCAAGGATTTTCGCAGCGACCTGTCCAGAAACGGTTTGCGTGAAACGGATTTCTAGTATCGATATAACATTTTGTATCTATTTTGTGAGATAATAACTAATAATAACTATTATATTGTACAGGCTATATAAAGACTGCTACCGAAAAAGAAAGCCAGGAGGTGGTTTTAGTGACTTTACACACAATGCAACTAAATTGTTTAAAAAAACGATGGTTTTTTTGTATTTTTTTCCTATCATGGTATTTGGGTGGTAAATATATACATTTTCCTAAATAAATTATGTACACCCTTTTATTTTTAAAGATTCTACAGTAACTATGGATTGACCACCCAAACACAATTATATTCAAAACATTACACAAAAAAATCGTCGCGTTTTTTTTAAAATTTTCAGTTAATCCGTGTCTGTAGTCACTTGAACTACCACCTGGCTTCGTTTTCGGTAGCAGTCTTGATATACCCTACATAAATAGCAGAGTCTTTAGAGTAAAGCGTCTTTCCCTAGATGAAGGCGGCTTCTAATAGGTCGATGTGGAAATCCTTGAGGGGATGTCCATGTTTAGCAGTGAATTTTAAGCGCCTAAAGAAAAGTAGACGGGTCTTCCATGTAGAATTTGATACCTTCTCTCACAACTGAAGTTCTATCACCAACTAAGATAATCAACTCTTCGATGCGCTCAGACTGAACTCACAAGATGATACACTAGCTTAGACAGTTATCGCCATGGATACAGACACGAGAACCCTCCATGTTGTATACTGTACGCGACAGATCGGCAAGGTAATTTTCTAGTGATGTAGAATCACGTTACAAGTAGTTAGTGTCGATATTTTTTTCAACGTAATAACGAGTAAAAATAATTAAGTCAAGTTATTAAGTGCAAAATGACAAAATATGTTATCTATAATTTGTAAGTAATCGATGTCTGCACATGGGAGATATGTCAGAAAAACTATTATGGGGGGACTGTAAGAACGTAATAAAACCCAAAGAATGAGAATGAATTATTGTTTGTTTTTAGCTTTAAAAGCTACTGCAGTCGCTTCAATACACAATAGATTACACAAAGAACAATGTGAGTGGGATTGAAATTGATAGCCGCGGTGGATGCGGCCTCCCCGGCCTGGATCCCCTCCCCCCCTCAGTTCATACCCCGATGGTGATCTGGGCCTGTCGCGTAGTGTAGTGTGGTGGTGTAGTAGTGTAGTGTGGCTACAGCGCGCGTGTGGTGGTTGCAGGAACGTGTTGCAGGCGGGCGCGGAGCTGGGCGCGCGCACGCTGGTGCTGTGCCTCGTCAACACGCCGCGACACAACTTCCCGCACGACCTGGCGCTGCACACCGCGCTGCGTCAGTACTCGCTCATACACACCTTTATATCTCTTTATATGTTTATTGCTACAGTGATACACCATTCTGTCTGATCGATAAAGGTCACGTTTTTGTGCTTCAGTTTGATATAAGGAAAGAAATATCCATCTGGTTAATAGCTTCTTGGTCGGCATGTTCGAGTAGTATGACATGAGTCACGTATATATAGTAGGCGACAAGTCGAAATGTCAATTTTCTAGTGATGTAGTATATATCGATATATTTTTTGCAACACAACGAAATAAAAGTAAAAATAATTATGTAAATTTTATTATAAACAATATGAAAAAAAATATATATCTATACGTATAATATTACAATTTATAACTGATCTATATTTACATCTGGAAGATAAATGAGTAAAAGTATTGTGGGGGGACCATAAAAGAATCCAAAACAATGATTGGTTGAATTTTTTTAAAACGCACGCAACGCTAATCTCGAAAACGAGTTTAACGGATTTTAATTACGAGTATATTTGTTATGGAGGTAGCTGATACCCTGGATTAACACACAGGTTACTTTTATCTTGTTAATATTAATGTACCCGTTAGATGAACAAGAAATTCTAATATATTTGTTACTTATTTAAACTCAAAGGGATAGGGTGGGACGGTAGGTGAACGGAACGGTTCGGGAAAAGCAATACAGAGGACTGCCGTTCATTGAATTTGAATATTATTTAAATATATAAATCAATACACCCAATAGTCATATATTATATTGTTTTGATCCCGCATTACGATCAACAATTATATGGGGCATTTCACGTGAAGCGGACAACCAAAAAAAAATGAGGTCATGAATTTTGTTTATAATCCGGTCAGTTATACTTCTAGTAGACGTGGATGTGTACACATATTATTTTTTTAGTATGAAGCTTTATTGCATAGTTATGAGCTTTTAAAAGTTTACCAAGAATGAAGTCACGAATTTTTGGATGCTTATAATCTGCATCAATTAATTTGTAAAGAATACTAAAAATATATTGTTTCTTAAAGTTAAAAAGTCGAAGTTTTAATTTTTTTTGTCGAATTCTAAATTTGAATTTTTTTACGTAGAGTAAACCGGAAGTGAACATTTCAAATCGATATTTGAGTAACTTCGACACTTTTTTTTTTAATATTTTAACCTTAAATGAAAGCTTTAAACGTATCAATTCTTCACAAAAAAAATTAAAACGTGATCTCCAATAGTTTAAGACTTAGAGCATATAGAGTACATACACATAGCTAAGAGCACCTTATAAGCAATCGAGTTTATGCGCATAAAACCATGATGAGCATAAAATTGTGGTTTCTGTCATGAAATACATTACAGACGGAGCTCCCCAACATTTTAAGAATAGGTTCAATTTTGTGAACCTATTTCACTACAACCAAGATTTTAAGATAGAAGCACAGTTACACTTCCATGCCACCGCTCATGGAATAAGGCCATGTGACGGTCTTGGGGGAAACCTTAAACGTTTGGCACCCCGTGCAAGCTTACAGTCCACGAATAACGCTATCACTATATCTATCTAATATATATAAATCTCGTGTCACAATGTTTGTCCTCAATGGACTCCTAAACTACTTAACCGATTATAATAAAATTTGCACACCATGTGCAGTTCGATCCAACTTGAGAGATAGGATAGTTTAAATCTCAAATTATAGTCGCAATTTTAATTTATTGCTAATTATTTGTCTGTTATTATTTGACAGTCACAATCATCTGTTAACTCCAAATGATTCTAACAGATGTCGATACCTTTCGACTGGGTTGAGTAAGTAATCAATAGATAGCGCTGCTATGGTAAATCTACGAACGTGTCATATAAGCTACATTTTAACAGTATAATTACCACGTGTTGGTGACGCTATAAAATTAATTAAATTTAAAATAAGTAGTTCATTATACTTTAAAAAATCAATTTCGTAGTCAGAATTTTGGCTGAGCGGAAAGTTTTAGCAGGAATTTTGCAAAGTATTTGTGTTTGCGTATTTTTTAAATGATATTCGTCGTATTTTCGTGTTTATATAAGGCCTATCTACAAAATAAAAGCAATTACAAAAAATTTACAACTTGCCTATTTAGGCATTAAGGGATGAAATGGGATAAAGTGGGACGAACGCGATGAAACCGGTCGGATCCGGATTGCATTCGATGGGAAATAATGGGACGGGATGTAACAGAAAGATAAGGAGCCAGATGAGATGGGATGGGATACGATAGGAAAAGGGATAGTAGGTACATAGGTTGAGTTCAGGAGTACAAAAGTTTGAACGGGAATAAGATATTTCTGGTGTGGAGTGGAGTCTAAACATCTTAGCACCCAGGCGAAGCTGGGCCGGACCGCTAGTTATATTATATGAATGAGACTTCTATTTACTACTGCTCGAAGGAAAATATTCAACAATAGCGAGATTTTCTACGAGTCCGTTTTGCTTCCGCTATCACCGTTCCAGGAACTAAACAACTGCATGCTTTTCTTCAAACCAATGAGGGCTTATGAGTAAATAGAATTAGTGGCAGTGCGAATAGTAAAAATTACAAATTAATCTCTATTTTAGTTAAAACTGTTTCAATCTCAATAAAACCGCTCTAAGTCTTAAACTATAGGCGATCATGCTTAATTTTTTTAGTGAAGAATTAATGAAATCGTTTATTTTTATATTTTTGCATGTTAGAATGAAGGAATAAAATATTAATAGCGTAGTATTTTAGCATGTTAGCGCATAAACCCGATTGCTTAGAAAGTGCTCATAGCTATGTGTATGTACTCTATATGCTTTAAGTCTTAAACTATTGGAGATCACGTTTTAATTTTTTTTGTGAAGAATTAATACGTTTAAAGCTTTCATTTAAGGTTAAAATATTGAAAAAAAAAAGTGTCGAAGTTACTCAAATATCGATTTGAAATGTTCACTTCCGGTTTCACTTCCACACTTTACTCTACGTAAAAAAATTCAAATTTAGAATTCGACAAAAAAATTAAAAACTTCGACTTTTTAACTTTAAGAAACAATATATTTTTAGTATTCTTTACAAATTAATTGATGCAGATAATAAGCATCCAAAAATTCGTGACTTCATTCTCGTTAAACTTTTAAAAGCTCATAACTATGCAAGAAAGCTTCATACTAAAAAAAAAAATTATGTACACATCCACGTCTACTAAAAGTATAACTGACCGGATTATAAACTAAATTCATGACCTCATTTTTTTTTGGTTGTCCGCTTCACGTGAAATGCCCCATATATGTGTATATCATTGCAAAGAACAATGTGAACGGGATTAAAATCGATAAACGGTGTGAATGCTGTACGAGTGTATCACTAAAACTAGGAGGGCGCAGGATAGGTGCGGGTGTGCGGGGCGTCTCGTTCTTCACGCTGAGCGTCATTCCACGGTAATGATATCTAACAGTATTGTGACTCGGCCCTGTCCTTGAAATAACTACCTACAGCTGCGCGGCACGCAGACATGCAATAGGGCTACCTATCCACAGTATTTTAATTTCATCTATTTGCTTGACTTTATTCAAAAAATTAAATTCGTTGTGCATGAAATAGAAAGTGTACAATCAAAATACAGGTTGCGTTTTATTATTTATTGGAAAACATGGACAAGGAAGAGAAAAAGGAATATATTTCACTCGGTTGTAGACGTCTGTAGCTACTTTAAAATTGATATGTTTTGTTTTAAATTATGTTCCGAATATTTCCTTCATTTTCTCTACATATTTCACGAAATCATCACTGGGTACTATTAAAAAATAAGTAAGTAAGTACTTGTACTTATGTCAATTAAATATCACACCGTCCGTTCGTCACAGTGCACTGCGTAGCGACACGGCGCATTCGCGACTGGTTGTGTACCGAGTGTGTACCGAACTCGGGGCGCGTAGGTATGACTCACGTTCCGAACGTTTCTATGAAGACAGAATACTGTTATACAGGGAGCGCAGGAAAATGTTGCACTTACTCAGTTAGATACAAGGGCATAATATCAATATGATAATAAAGCAATAATATTTGAAAAATACCTATCCGTTTTGGAGTTATGACCTTATAAAGTTTTAAGAAGTACCACCACCTTTTCGAATAAAACCTCTTGGGATGGGTAAAGCACAAGATTTTAAGATATACGTATTTTTTTCGTTTCGTTGTTTATTAAATAGTTAACGAAATAAACAGTGAAAATAATTTTGAACAACAACAAAACTTTCATAGACTTCACCTTAACATTTGTTACAGAAGCACATAGATAGCTATTTGGCGTAATACGGTAAGGGGAAGCACGTATGTTGGTAATTGTTAATTTCTCGGCATCTTTCTTATTATCAGACTACACTATAAAAATGTATTTTAATCTAGACGCAATCACGATTTACTAAAATGTAAATCAGCATGTGCGCCGTTTGTTTGCACAGCCTATATATGTGTATACAGGGTGGAATCGCTTAGCGTCTTGAAAATTGCATAGTGTATTGTGTGTGAGAAATTAACGTTATATACAAGATTAAACATTGAATACTACTTTGTTTACCATGGTTCAAGATATCCCCAAAATACATATTAATTTTAATCACCCTACACATAAAAGTGCAACGTACCGATAAATTCACGGCGGCGCGCATTTATGAGTCATGCCGCGCCACAGATGACTAGCGAGGAGTGACCTTGAACCTACTTCGCGTCTATTTATCGGTATTATTACTCTTAATGTTACCATACATCATTTGGATTCATGTAAGCACATGTAATTATTGGTAGGTTGTTAAGATTTGCATTTTAACATATTATTTTCATAACGTACCTGTCTTAAAAAAGCTGGATTTGTTTTTATTTAAACCTTTGAATACATTAACCTAGACGTTTTTATTAAATCTACTAAGTTACAAATTACAACGATCAATGTTTATAAAAAAAGGAAGTAAATACCTTTTAGTGATATTGGAGTAAATGTTCAAAGTGTCCACCACTGTTTTCCAAGCACAGCCTTGCACGTTTTAATAAATTGTTTCTGAGACGACCCAGCGTGTCTCTGTTACTTTTTAAAATATCAAAAGCATCAACAATGCGTTGCTTCAACTCTCTCACATTTTGGGCTTCTTCGGTGTACACCAAACGTTTTAGTTCAGCCCACAAATAAAAGTCTAATGGCGTTAAATCCGGTGACCTCGCTGGCCAATTTACAGGTCCCCCGCGACCTATCCACCTACCACTGAATTCACTGTCCAAGTATTCGCGCACAGAGCGTTCATAATGAGCTGGACAGCCGTCGTGCTGGAAGTACATCCCTCTCAGATAGCTCAGAGGTACATCGTCTAACATCGTTTCTACAACAGAACGTATCATATTCAAATACGTGAGTCCTCTGAGGCGATCCGTAATCCATACTGGACCGATTATCCGATCGTTGATAATTGCGGCCCAAACATTGACACTAAATCTTACTTGGTGGGAGTTTTCCTTTATTTTATAAGGATTTTGGGAACTCCACCAGTGTTCATTGCGTGCGTTATAAACTCCAACACGTGTAAAAATCGATTCGTCACTCCACAAGATATTAGTTTCAATGTGCTCCTGTAGCCAACGACAAAACTCCATGCGACGCGGAGGGTCCGGCCCGTGCAGGGCTTGAACGCGTATGTGGTGATATGGATGCATGTTCCTGGACCGAAGTACCTTCCATATCAAATAGTGGCTGACACCAAATCGACGAGCCGCTTGGCGTGTACTTCTCCTTGGATCTCTTTCAAAAAACTCCAGTATATCGTCTTCCAAACGAACGTTTCGTAGTGGAAGGCCACGGATTCTTGCATGACTAGGAAGTCTGAACTGTCCATGGTCCAGCAACCTCTGATAAGTGTTTAAAATAAGTCTTGTGCTGGGAACTCGTGGATTCAAGATCCCATTCCTGCGCAAAGACTGCAGATGTTCTGGATCTGCATACATACTTCTTGCACGATCCAAGTTTTCATTGGATCGGACATAGCATTTCATCATTGCCACATACTCAATGTTCGTGTAATCACTCATTTTTACCGCAAAAACTAACCAAAAAACTATCGTACGTCGTCACTTAGTGCCGAATTTCGCGCGACTGGGGAAGTGGCGACATCCCTGGAAGGCGTCAGCGGCGCGGGAGCGGGCGGCGGGACGCTTTGTACTTGCGCTTGCGGCGGGGCGCGGCGGCTCGGTGTTACGGGCGGCTTCATCAAAGGACAGTTTTATTACCTAGATTTTGAAATTTCTACTCGGATTCAAATTGTATAAAGTAGGGTAACAATGATGTGTATTTGTAGAGATATTTTTATTTATTTTCATCTCTCTCTGAAAAACGTTTCTTTATGAATAACTAATTATAAATTAATAACTAGTGGCGGTAAATTAATTTTACACTACATAAAAAAAAACAAAAAAAAAATTAAAATAAGTATGCCAAAGGTTTCTAAGTCATGTACTTGCCATACACATTTTTTTTCGTGACGTTAAGCGATTACACCCAGTATAATTGCAAATAACAATGTGAACGGGATTAAAATCGATAAACGGTGTGAATGTTGCACGAGTGTAGTACTAAAATTAGGAGGTCGCGGGTGAGAGTTCCCCACGCTGAACGTCATACCTCGAATGTGATGTCGACTTGTCAGTCACAGTATGTGTAGTGAGTGTTGCGCGTGCTGCAGGCTCGTGCCGGCGCCACCTGCAGCAGTGCGGCTGGCCGCGCGTGCTGGTGCTGTGTGCAGGCGCGGGTGCGGGGGGCGCGGGGTCGCTGCAGCGCGTGTACTTCCCGCGCGCGCCGGCCGCCGCGGCCGAGGCGCCGCGCGCTGACTCGCCGCCCGACCGCCGCATCCGCATCATACACAACCCGCACTCGCATAACAACAACGGTAACTATACTTACATACACTACTTACATCATTTCATATTGTGTTTGTCTACTATTATAGAAAAACATCTTCAAAACTTTTTTTAAGGGAATTTAAGTACGGAATGAATGAAAAAAAATAAAATTTGAAGGTGGTAGGTCTCTCATATGTGACTTGTGAGTGGCCGCTTGGATAGGTACTAGGTACCACCGGAATGTTTATTTCTCCCGCCAAATATCAATGTAAATGCACTTTTGTGGTCCGATTTGAACGACATTGCAGCCAGAACTACTGGACATAATGAAACTTAACATCGTAAGTCTCAGAATGACGAATGGAGTGGAATGCGAAACGTTGCTTTGTAATTTATGGTGTTTTTTGTTTTGCTACTGTCCATGGGCGGTCGAATCTAATGCCGCCCATATGACGCCTAACGGCAATCGAAGGGTTTTAACCGGTATGTCAAGTAAGATCGTTGAGTCCTGACTCAGCCGTAATGTCCGCAAGCATGCTAGAAATGCAGTGAAACCAGGGATATTCCTTCGGGCATTTTATTTTATTTATTTGTATATACTTTATTGCAATTCCAAAAAAAAAAACAAATACAAGGTGAAACCATTTACATCAAAGTTACAATTGGTGTTATCGCTCAAAGGCAATGTTTTACAGACAGACATGAGATGGATATAAGAAAAAGATTAACAATAAACATGTCCTGGGGCACTTCCAACAATTGCACCTTAGACATTCCCGGCGACGCGCTGAGCTTCAATGCTCGGTGCCATTACAATACGTGCTGTTGATCCTCGCTTACAGGAGCTGCAGCGATGGGTGAGAGGGCGGGACAGTCTCCCGATTTATAAAAACCGCTTACGGAATTAAGAAAATGTGCCAACCGGTAATATAAAGCGACAAACAACGGCGAACATAAATAAAAATCATATTTTAATTTTTGTCTTGGTCGTTGATCTAGCGACTAGTGGCAACGGACGGATGCTTGCCACGAACCGTGAGATTAGAAAACTACGCGTTGTCACGAATTGGTATTTTACTCGAAAGTGTTTACGCCATGCAGGTGACTCGCTTTAAAGAGCGGCTGTGGAATAATGAAGACGGTTTCTCGTGTTGAGGCCACAGTCCACGGCAGTGTACACTCATCTTTAAAATGAATGCTTTGACAGCCTCCGTGGCGCAGTTGGTGAGATGTCGTCTGTGAAACGTGAGGCCGGGGGTTCGATCCCCGCACGGAAACAAATATTTGTGTAAACCACAGATATTTATTCCGGGTCTGGGTGTTTGTGAGACCGAAAAGTCAGATACACACGACACAAGACTCGATCTTAGTGTGGGGTCAAAACAATATAGTCACATACAATGTTGGGTGCATTTATTCATTGTCTGGGTGTTAGTGCGACCAAAATGTCTCTGATACCGACGAAACAAGACTCTGTCTTAGTGTCGGGTCAAGACTATGTATGCGACTGTTGGATGCATTTATTTACTGTTATTTAAATATATGCTGATTCACAAATTCTACGAACAATAAAAAACAACAATAGAATCCTTCACCAACACGTAATCGGTTATTCTAATTAAAACGCACTTAATCGTCCGAATAATTGGAACGATCATTATCGAAACAAATCAGAAAGGGACGGAAGTTTATCGGAAAAATAATATAAGGTGCCGAGCTTATCTCTAGATAATGTGACATATAAATAAGTTATCTCGTATTGACGCATGCGAATCGATTGCGTGCCGTGGCGTGTGGTGTTTTCGGTGTATTTTCGTTGTTGAGTGTTTATATTTCATCATGGAAGTTGTTCCAACAGTGAAGGTAGATTTGGAGCTCAAACCACGGCCTAATGGTTGGTATAATTTTTACAATATTTTTTTTTTATGTTGAATATTTAATTCGCCAATGTTTTATGAGTCACCTATAGGATGTTGAAACAGGAAGTCAAATAGTAATTGTTTATTTTAAAATATGACGATTAAGAACTTTTTGTGCTTATTTCTAAGATTGAAATTATAAAACATGAACTGAAATAAGTCATTGTTTATTTTAAATATACTAAATTATTATGCGAATTTATCACGGTTAGGTTTAACTGGTAAGCCTATATGTCGTGTCTGTTGAAAGTTAATTGACCAATACAGTAATTATGACCACGAAGTGTGGTATCACGTAATTTCTGTGTGTGTAAAATTATCATTTAGGACATCACATAATTATTCATTTGAATTCTACATAATGTCTTATTTCTTTTTGTGAGAATGAATAACGATGTAAATAATGTCTTAACGTTAGTTTAATTTTCATAAGTTTTTTGCCTATTAGTAATAATTTTACCGCTATATATAAATGCGCCCTTTTTTTTGTTCAAGAAGAATAACTATTAAGCTCTCCGGTACCCCGGGGGCCGCCGAAAGGGGTATGTCAGTGTATCTTGCCGGCCTGGCCGAGCCGGGCACCCAATACTCCCATGCATAGTCTTGACCCCGGTCTAGAATACAAATCTTTTGTCATAGGCATTGGAAACAACGGGAGACTTATCAGTCTCACAAACACCCAAACTCGAAACAAATATTCGTGGGCCACGTAAACATTTGTCTCGGTGCGGAGATCGAACCCGCGACCTCTCAGCATCTAACCAAGTGTGTCACGGGGTCTGACGCATGTGTATGTATTAAGGAAATTCGTTTTTCCTTAACAAAAGAGACGATATCATTAAAATAAAAAAACAACAATATTAATCATAACGACGCAAAAACATGTTATTTAGGGCATAAAGTTTATCAAGTTCTAGATAATTAATCAATTCAAAAAATATCAAATAAACAACTACCTGCAAACATGTGAATGAGTATGCAACCAGATGTAATTCTCCAAAGTAGCAGTGTGAACTCCTAAAGTAAGTGAATATTACTTCATACAAACCTATTGCCAGTTCTACCACAGTCGGCATACTGGCCGAGATTGATACAACGCCCCTAATCTGCCATTCTACGTGAAACAATAAAAGAATGCCATCGGGCCCCTTCGTTTCTAGTGCTCTATACGGGTGTCCAACTGCGCTTAGTCTTTAGTAAATAAGTTAAACAAATTGTGGAATTCATATTTACAAAAAAAAAACCATTACTTTTACCTCTTTAATCACCAACAAAAGATTTTTATTTGATATTTCAGTTATATAATATTTTTTCCTTTAACAATTTCCATTTTTGATCAATCATATAATATATATTTTTTTATTTAATATGATATTTAATATTTCTTTGTGCGTATAGTAACGCCTGGAATATTTATATTAGCATTATGAATCACGAAAGGAATCCTTGAAGCTAAATAACTGTTGGCTTATAAAATATCATTGTTTTTATTTTGCATGCTACTACGTACACTGATATCCAAATGACTCATCAATAAGTGATAGTTTTGTCTCGCCGGTACACACAATAATGCTGGCTTACCGCTTATCCAAAACCGGATAAACATAGGCTGTTACTCAAAATGCAATAATGATATTCTACTCTCTATGGTTTTCCACCACCATGAACGGTCGCTATTCTTGCAACCAGAGCAACTTTAACTAAAGGGAACGAGAACTGTCAGCATTATACTTGTTTTTGATGAAGGTTGCAAGTTGCAGCAACAGTTTTCAGTTACGAGACAGTAAATGTCATAGACCTTGACAGGTTTTTCAAATAAAGTTCCTCTATGTGCACAGCGCCATAATATATTATCAGAGAAAACTAGCCAAGAAATAAATTAAACAGTACCCTTTTATAAGGATATAGCAAATTGGTACCGTGAATGAATTGTATATTACGTTAACTAATGGTGTAGAAGGATATAAAATTATGAAGCAATGACACTAAGGATTTATGTAAAGTGATGTTACGCAAATTTTAGATAAACTCCTGAGATGGTATGCAGTATTCGTAGCCATAATTATGAGCAAGTTTGGTCAGCGGTCTAAGAGCCGGTGAAGATCGACCTTCACCCATCTGGTAATCAGATGAGACATCATTTTTATCAAATATTATTGATTTAACAAACATGTCTATAATACCTTGCCTATCGAAAAGTGTTTATGGCAATTTTTTATTGAATTAATTTAAATAAATTTTCTTTCATCCCCTTCACTCTTGATAACCGAATGAATTCTATCTCAGAAAAAATGCAAAAAAAAATGTATCATCTGGTTATCAGCTGGGCGAAGGTTGATATTCCACAGCTCCCCTTTTAGAAAGAAACACCAAATACCAATAACCGGAATTAGCGCATAAACATCTCCTTTAAACGATTTGTTTGGAGATACGGATATTTTAAACAAAGCGTTGTCGCTTTCCTTTCTTTGCATAATGTTGGTTGTACATATTGGAAAGCCACATAAAAATGAACATTTAATTACATAAATAATGTGACATCCACCTCACATGGTAATAGAGAAATAAAAAAAAATAAAACTACAATGAGACAGTTCCTTGACATACATTTATATACTGCAAACGATTACTAGGTAGTCAAAAAACGGGCGCAAGTAACTCTCACTTATCTCAAATATTTGAATATTTGGACAAATTCGTCTCATTCTCGATGTACTGCCTGTACGGGACGCACATCTGGTTTTTTATCTTAACACGTGCTACGGTTATTCAGATTACGTGTGGAAAGTGCTAATAAACTGATTAATAATGTTAATGAAAATAGAGAAATGAGCGAGCCTCTTTGAAACATTTTAAAGATCCTTTGTTCGTGTCAAGGGTTAGTTTCAAGTGTAAAAAAGGGCAACGGAAAGATGTGATTACTGGGACTACCGGTCTTTTAAGCCTGTTAGTGTTTAGTGTATACATCTCCAAGCAAACTAGTTTTCGTGGGAACAAAAATGGCACTGTGCGCAAAAAAATGAATATCGATTAACTTTAATAATAGTCCATTTATTCCGATTGATAGTTTGCTAATTAAAAAGCGACACGAACAGATATCATGACGTTTTTGTTTTATCTAACTGGTCTTATTGTGCCAATGTAGGTCAGTACTAAACAACATCTTTTCACGTAAATAAGATTTTTTACGATTCACAACTTCAGTGACATTGTTGAAACAAAGAACTGCGTCTCTATATTTTTGTACGTACTAGATGACAAAATCGATATCAAATCAAGTGTTATGACTCTGAGTGTCAATCTTAATGGTGGTAATAATTTCACGGGAAAATTATCTTTATAAAGTTTTACAATGTGATACTGACAATAAACAGTTGTGTGACGTTTGAAATGCAGTGTCGTTTCGTTTCCCGCCAAAGCCGCCATCTTGTTTTGTCTATGGTTCTACTGCCACAGATAAGATGTTGAATGAAGCGTTTGAATTCGACCGTAAGTAAAGTTTGACAGGCTTCTTGACATACCATCTTGATATTTCGTCATTGTTCTTCGATACGTGTCATTTTCCGGCAAAACTAATGACATGCTGAGAAATGTTCCGTCAAGAATATTAAGTTTAGGATCCACAGTAGCAAAAGTCTTAAAAATTTATATTTTTGATGAAAAATGCTACTGAAAAGGGGCATGAAATAATAGTATTTATTTAACTAGTGAAATATTCAATTTACGGAATCGAGGCTATCTATAGCTTGCAAAAGTAATTTAGGCACAATATTGTCGTCGCTAAAATATTACCAATATGATTAATAATTTATTGAATTCCATGGAACTAACTCTACATATTATTGTTTATATTTTGCGTATTTTCGAACTTCGTTCTAAACTACACATCCATGCAGACCAGAAAGCAATAGTGTTACAGTGGAAATGCGTACAAACGTTCATTTAAAATATCTAATGAAAGTTTAGCTTCTTCTATTTCGTAAGTACTGTAGGTAATTGAAATATTTTATAACGATGTAGTTTGGCCGCCTGTCTCATTAATCCAATTTCAATACATCAATACGCTTTGACTTAGTACAATACACAGAAAAACCCAAGCAACTTATACTTTACCGTAAGCGTATAAGTTCCTTGGAAAACCCCTACTCGCTAATACATACATACTAATGTAGTGACATTCACACTGCAGATAGATATGACGGTCACTTTGTTATAATTTATCTAGAAAATATATTTACTATAGTATTTATGTCAGAAACATTGTTGAATTTATAATACATTCTGTGAAATGTCATCGTAAAATGTTTTAAAAATATTCCGAGACACGCAAACTCTGTTGATCTTACTAATAATTTCATAATGCTAATTGAATTCGCATTGGCTGTACACAAGCCACAATAAATAAGAAAACCCCTAATGAGAATACTGACATAATTTGATCGCCTCTCGATTGACCATCTCTCTCTCTCTCTCTTCAGCCACAGGAAGTCCACTGCTGGACATAGGCCTCCTCCATGGATCTCCACATAGACCTGTTGGAGTGGAGGCCACGTACAAGCAAGCGAAGTGTCGGACGCCCACCCACAAGGTGGACGGACGACCTGGTTAAGGTTGCAGGAAGTCGCTGGATGCAGGCCGCTTCCAACAGGTCTATGTGGCGACGGACCAAATCTCATCAATATTCGATGCTCTAAATAGACATAAACATTTTAGAAGTGGTAGAGCCACGCTGTTGTCAGTCATGACAGCATGAATGTGCAGGCTCATCCGGGGCTGTACCACTGTCTCACAGGAATCCGACGTGAAGCGATAGCTAAGCTGTCGCGTTTCGTTCGTTGAGTGAGATTGCCGGATGCCCAATACCCCTTTCCTCTTCCTATCCTTTTTCCTTCCCGTATCCCTCCCAATTGGGCCAGCAACACATCCATGATCCAGCTTTGTAGATGCTCATGGGCGACAGTGATCACTTACCATCAGATGACCTGTTTGCTAGTTTGCCGGACCTATGCAATAAAAAAAAACCATTAGATGATGCAATGTCAATATAAAAAGTAATCACAAAGATAAATATAGAGTCAAACATATCTCTCTTTTCAGACTCTTATAAAAGAATGAAGACATTATTATTTCCCCGTTTGATATGAATAATCTGTGTGCTCTTAGAACGGCGCAATCAGATACCGGTTTGACGATAAACACTTTTTTAAATTGCGCACTGCAGTCGTCAAAGTCAAATATTTGCGAAGCAAAATCCTACATTCTAAACTCTTTTGTTTTATCGGCATGTATTATTTATTTGTCAAGGTAAAGGACAAATCTAGGAAAGGTGGAACACGAAAAATTTTACGAATTAGGGTGAATACAATTAAATAAGAATAACTACTTACTTTTCATTTCTGGTTGACATTATGCCATCGCAATTTGTATTTGAAATTTAACTTAGCTTTAAGATGTAAACATCCTAACACCAGTTTAGACGGCGAATATCTGTTCCAAGGTAAACCTCGTAACAGATAAGTCATGATGGAATTTAGGATTTCGGATTTAACACGGGCTGAATCGGAAATGTGGCACATTTTTGTGGGTCATTATGATAACTTTTCCACTACTAAGTATCTACGATGAGAGCATCGCTTTCATTGTAACCATGTTTAGGATTCAACTAGTGTGTGTTCTGTTTTAAGTAAGCAGGTGTAACTTTATCGACTGGGAAGCGATACTTATCTCCAAATCACGACGCGTCACTATTTAAGATTTCAATTGAATATTGATATATTATTTAACGATGACAAAGCTGAACATACTAGTTAGTAATATTTAGTATTATATATAGTACATTGTCCAGTTGATTGATGATAATGAGCATCGATTGAAAGAATAATTCCATGGTCAGCAGCGGACGACGACACGTCGCTGTACGACGAGGAGGCGGCCGTGGAGGCGGCGGCGGCGCTGGCGCGCTCCTGCACGGACACGCAGCGCCTGCTGGCCCCCGCGCCGCCCGCGCCGCGCGCGCGCCTGCTGCACCACCACGAGTGAGTACTGCACTGTAGCATCTGCATGTCACTACTGGCGCGGAGCTTGTAGGAACAGACCGTACTGAACATCTACAGGGTACATCAAAACTGCTACTGAAAACAAAGCCAGGCGGTAGTTTTAGTGACTACAGACAATTGTGTCTAAAGTCACTAAAACTACCACCTGACTTCGTTTTTGGTAGTAGTTTTGATATACTCTGTATAGGTATCTGCACCAACCTATTTACGCCGCACTGCAGACCAAGGGCCTCCTCTACAATGGAGAGTACGATTGAAAGGAGTTAAGGATTTGATGGTTATGTTAACACCTAGACATATTTGACGTATTTGGAGTTTCTTTAAAATAGTTGTAAACTTTGGCTTAAGAACACAAAACACATTGCATCATCAATGTAAATATTAAAGTATTTTAAGGAGATGCTATAATAATTGACAATCATTAGCTTTAATTATTCGAAGACAGTTTAAAAAAAACATAATATTTACGAAAATTACATATAGCCAGCTACATTTCTGTAAATCATCTGTAGCTGTCATATTCTCCTATGCGTATTTCCTAATATTTTAATTATTTCTTAATATTTTATTAGTTAGCACAAATACAGCAGAGAATTCATAGAATTAATTAACCGAAACAAGACTTTAATTTGCACATGATCCGCGCACATTTCAATTCAGTCATTACCAGAAAGAATTTCCGTCTGCGTCAAAGAGTTGACGTGTGTGATCGATTTGCCGAAAACCATCGGCTAATATTTGCACGAGGTAATGTGTTGACATCAGTGAACGCTATTCGCGAACTTACCAACTGTCAATATTTGCAACTTGGATGCCAAACCAAACACCGTCATATTTTGTTATCACACCTGTTTCTTGGGAGGGGCAGCGCAAAGATACATCATACAATGAGTACAGCCTTTTGTTAAATGTATTTTAACTGTCTGCTTCAATAATAAGGAGGTGTATGTTGTATGAACCAATTAATACCGGTTTAATCCAAACAACATAAACTGAGTATACCCAATCAAATAATCAGAAAAGATCTTTTTTATATGTATATTCTATTTAATACTAACAAGAAAGTGACTGTTGACTATACTAGCAGTATCTAGCCAGGACGTTAAAAATGTTGGTGGGTGCCATAAGTTTAGGCTTATTGTTTTTAGCGTGGGTCTGCATGACAGATAGAGGACCCCTGAGCCATCTCGAAGCCAGCAGAAACATTCATGGGCTAAAAACGTCAACAATTGTGTAAAATATATCATGAGTTCTCTGAACAACCGCTACAAGCGCTGTATTCGCAACAAAAGATAAAGTAAACAAAAACAATGTAGTTTTGTTTTCAACAAATCTTCCATACACATCCTGTTTGGTTTCAACAAATCTCCTACAGGTATACATCCTGTTCCCACCTCACAGGATTTACCACCTGCCATTGATTTGTGCCACAAACTGCACTCGAGTGCGTCAACGGAAATGCCGCGGGCTTCGCTTCTGTGCGTTATCCGGATCTACAATTAACAGTAATTCTATAAAAAGATTGTTATATTGGAAAAAGGAAGCTTCGGAATTTACCTACATATTTCACGACGGCGTAGTTGATGGCCGCCTAGAACGTGATATATTGACTAACAACAGAATTCGCTTCATTTTTATACGAGTATATCTAGTGAATGCATAGGTTATTGATGGATAAACTTTGAGTTTGAATTGAAGCTAGTTTGTTACAACAAAGGCACGTTAAGGAGCTCATTGATGAAACACGTCAGATAATATGTAACAATAACCAGACTGGACCGCATTTGCTGAATACAGTTTTAGTAACATTCTACAAAATCATCAGCTTCCTAATTGAAAGACAATTCAGTTATTCCATCGACTAGAAAATTTATACTGACCTGACTATTATCAGTGGACGTCCAATGCAGCGCTTACATTTATCCTATATACTTTTATATCCATACTAGCTATACTAGACGCCTACAGCACACCTAGACGCATTTAAACAAAAACCTCATCGAAACGAAACCCACGACATTCAACAAATTTACATATTTGGCGCGTCATATTCTAGATTGTTTAAAGCGGGAACATTCAGCATTCAAAACCGTAGAGTATGTGTGACTCGTCACTTCGTATAAATATGAATATCGTACATTCATGAGTGCCCACGCGGTGTATTTATAAATTAATTTCTAAATATATCCGAGAGTAATGCAGTGCTATTGAAAATGGAACGGGAACGCGCGAGGGAAATTAGTGTGACCTATATTTAATTTGAGAGCGGCTTGTATATGTAACAGTTCATAATTGGGATAAGAAATAAGAGAAAACTTATCACAGACTCCGGCAATGTCTGTTTCGGATTAATCATGTTTAACGAAGTCTGAAATAAATTATTATGCATACAGGGTATATCAAGACTGCTGCCGAAAACGAAGCCAGGTGGTAGTTTTAGTGACTACAGACACGATGCAACAAAAACGCGACGATGTTTTTTTTGTAATGTTTTAAATATCACTGTGTTTGGGTGGTATATACATAGTTTATGCTAAAATTATAATTTAAAACCTTGCGTACTGTAGCGTCTTTAGGAATAAAAGGACGTACATTATGTTTATAGGAACATGTATATATTTACCACCCAAATACGATGACAGAGAAAAAATTACAAAAAAAATCGTTGCGTTTTTGCAAAAAATTTAGTTGCATTGTGTCTAAAATCACTACAACCATCGCCTGGCTTCGTTTTCGGTAGCAGTCTTGATATACCCTGTATAATGTTCGGGTAGGTATCCAACGGTAACAGATTATCATATTCCGCCGTTTGGACAGTATATTATTATTGCATTGCATTATCTATCAAATACATAGTAGTCACTTTGTCGTACCTTTACAAAAACAAAACAATGTTAATTTACAATCATAGAACAAATATTTAAAGATTATTGAATGAGAAAGATAAAAATATTTTCATTCACATTTTTCCTTATAACCTCTACAAATTCTGAATAGAACGGAACGTAAACGATTTTGTTTTCATATTATTTTTGGGAAGCCGTTTGTCATAATCGTTTTCCTTTTGTGTTTTGCCAACATTATCGCTAACAGGTGAAGCTTTTTCTTAGTATTCTTTTGGTTTACACTCAATTGATGTTTTCTTTGGAATTTACACGGCACCTACTGGTAATAACTATTAAATCATTTGAGATCTTGACTATTATCTTTAGACATTTACCTTGGTATTTCTTTTACAAAATGACTGGATTATTTTATCAAGCTCCTCAACTACTATCTTCTCTAGTGGAAAATACAGTATCCATGCAATTAAGTAACTACTGAAAATACTTAACCCCTTATATCTCAATATGGAATGCCAAGCATTGCTCATGAGCGGTCGTATCGCTTACCATCAGGCGAATGGGATGCTCGTCTCGCCATACATTGCAATAAAAGAAAACTAATTAGATAAAATGTAGACATTAAAACCATAGCAAAACTGTGACGGCGCTACCAAGATAATATTAAAAAAACTAACATAAAGTAACAGTTTCACATTGCCTTTCATGTGAACAATGAAATCTAAACTGAAAGTCTGTTTCTAGATTTATATTTCATTAACTTATCAAATAGCAAACATACAAACAGACCTAACCTATATTTGTCTAAGGGGAGATATATTTACAATTGTAAAAAACCTAGTGTGCAATAATATGTTTATTGTCCTGAATATTTCAATTCCTACGCTGTGCTGTTTGTCCTATGCTGACACCAAGTCATATGATGGGTAAACAGTGTTATCGGGACTGCGGAGAACTGGGTTCGAATCCGCAGTGTGACGCATGCTTATCAGTAAACGTAATTAACATCTAAATTGTTTATCGCTCGTTCTATTAGGTGTACTATATCACATTATACATATCTGACTTGAAATAGTTAAAAACTCGAACTCAGTTGTAAATCTAATCTGTCTTTTTTCAATTGTTAATTACACATTATTGTTATAAGATGCAATTATTAGAGCCTAAAACCCGAATTTCGATGTTGAGAGACTTTGTGTCACGGTTCGTTAAGATGCCGTTTACGAAATGAGAGGCCATGGGTTAGTTTCTTATGTTCAAAATACGACACGTACCTTAATATGGCTTTAGGAATATATCTGTGTGTTTATTATTTCTATTTCTAATTTCAAATATTAATTATCGAACAGACTTCATTGCTAATTTGACCCCTAAAGAGATTAATGTTACAAAACACATTATTTTGTGCTCACTTACGTTATATTAATGAACTATTGTGTTTTATTTAATACTTAAACACCCACTGGTTTATCTGTACCACATCTGTCAAATATTTGTCTAAAAAAATTAGTGGTTTTTCTCACATGTTAAATGAGATAATTTTTATTGTGTTTGTAATGTCAAAACTGTCATTTTATTAGCCCAATAAAACATTCTTCATGATGTAACATACCACTGATAATAAGAATCTCGTAACTTCTTTCAATTGTTAGAGTTCCGTCCTAAAAAAATCAAAATAAAACCCTTAAAGGATTACTTTTACCAAACCATTATCCTGGCTGATGCGTACCTTCCTGATTAAACATCTACATTTCACCCATACTTAACATCCTCGACTGTAACACAATTGGCTCTCCTATTTTCCTAGATGACATCGAGCAATCACTTTTATGTTCAACCAACTAAGTACAAATACAGGTATATGTTGCCAACGTACTTCTATGGCTTTTTTTCATCAATTGAAATGCTATCAGCGGGTCCCGTAGTAGTCAATATTTAGAACCTAACAGAACAGTTGAATATAACTGTTCTGTCCTGGCAGCTTGGAAATGAGATGCCAAACCATATGAAAAGAAACAGATTATATGCCAAAAAGAGAATGAGTACGTGAAATATAATTTATAAATACATACCTACTTGCAAATGATATAGTAATTAACGTGTGTTTATGAAAACATGTGTGATTGTGTCCTCAATACGTCGGCTACACAATCACAAACAAGGGATTAACGCGTCCCGACGTGCAGTGCTCTCGTGAATCACTCCATGACAAATGAATGAACGTGCAATATGCCAGGTAGGCTTAGACCTCCCTTGTCGTTATGCAAGACCCCATCACAATGCAAGTTGACGTGTTAAATAATCTAGTATTATTTCCCGATTCCAAAAAATGAAACGTTAAACCGAACATAAGGATTTCATCGGAGTTTTTTAAGTAACTGAATCTTTATTCATATATATACAATGGTAATGACGGTGTGCGACGGCTTAATATGGACTTTAAGGCTTGGCATTAAGACACAAGTATTGATGGCACGAAACGCATGGATACATATTTTTGAAACGCTGTGAACTATCATACTATGTGTTCTATATGAGATTCCCTGTGCGTGCAGCTAATATTAAATTTCTTATCCTTTCCAAGAACGTGAGTAATATAACATGGTATGTAACTATACATACAACATACATACATACATTCTCGGTGCGTGCTATTTGGATACCGTATACCGCTTAGAAAATCCACTGAACAAAGACACCCATCCTTACTAGTCTAGTCTAGAATTTTCTTAATTGTACAGTTATGAATAAACTGGTTGGCAAAAACAGCATTAAACCAAGACATGAGACAAATATTTGCGGATCACACGAGCTTTAATGTATTTGTTCATAATGTTTTGTATAGTACGCATTCTATTTGTTGTGTGCACTTTATTTAGAAATGATTAAGATATTTAAAAACACGCAGAAAATATTTATTTAAATGTCGGAATGCCGAAAATATAATTACATACAGTCCAATAAGTAACATCATAGAGTCCTGTGGCTTTTTAATGGCCATGTCTATAGGGATAACGAAGTGATACACAAACACTCACGCCTACATCCCATATGAAGATGGTATATGACAGGAAATAATAGAAATTAAATAGTCTTTTGCTTCTGCAAATTCAATTATTTGAAGTACTATGTTTTTTTTTTTACAAAAATGTTTGTAGCATTTGACATGGAAAACTATTATATACAACACGTACATACTCATATTTTTATGCTAGCTAGTTGCATTTTTACTATCTTAACGTTAGTGTTATTTATATGTTCGTGCTTTCATAACATTAGGTAGAAAGTCGGGGATATTACTGAAGCATCGGCACGCGACGCGACGGTGCAGAGTGAGTGCATATCATAAGCATAAATTCATTCTACAAACGATATCAACATGAATCAATGTGCATTGGTACATCGGGTATATTGAAAGATGGATTAATAGCTTTTTCACGAAGTTGTCGACGCTAAGCACCTATTGAGGTGCCTTTTTCACCATGTGGAAAGAGGTTTTAAGCTCCCGGTGCCTCGGGGAAAACTAGATGGAGTCTGTCGGAATCTCCGGAGTTTGAATTGAGATCTTATTTATTAATACTTCAAGGCTAACCAAGGTTATTTTGATATATTATCTATAAATACAGACAAGGAAAGATCCGTCTCACGCTCCTCACTGTAACCCTATTACCGGAATAATAAGACATATTATGTACCCCGGTTGACCCAAAGAGATTAATTAACGGCATGTTGTGCAACTGATCGCATCTAATGAGAGTTCAGCGCGTACTTACCCCTTTTACATCAAACGCACTGAGCATGAACAGAAACGAGGTCGGGCTACGAAAGCCTCAGGGAGGCCTGGGATTAATGTTGCCAGATTTGAAATAAAATACCCGGAAAGTAGGTAAAAAGTAAAATAAAAACACCCAGATCTGGATAAAAAATCTGAGAGGGACAAGTGAAAATTCAAAAATAATTGGTTTATGGTTATTTAAATTAACAAGTACATATTAATTATTATTTTGAAAACTGAGAATCAGTAGCTGTTTTAAATGAATGAGAAAATGAAAGGCACTAGCTGTTTTAAATTTTTTGAATCTCCTTAAATTAGTGGAGTCTTTGTTATCTAGCAACACTGGCTGTATATTAGCTGAACAGTATGATGTTATTGTAGCTTAAGTAATTTAATAGGCGTAAAGTAGGACACGACGTGTGTGTCGCGTGCTATATCAACCCCCACACCTCCTTCCCTTTTTCTCCCTCTCGTTTGCACTTAATTGCACTCATATCCAATATGTAAGCTAACATGGTTATCGGCTTATTGACGCAGATTGTCACTCTATCACCTCGGGTGAAAATAAGTGAGAAAAGATATATATTAATGTACAAGAATATTTTGGAATCTAAAAATGTAAACACGTGGAACATACAAAAGGAATTTAGGAACGTAAATATCATTTCCTGTCCTAGAAAATCAATACGTAACGGATGGAGGCGAGATAAAGGTTGTTGGATGCTGGCATTGTCACTAACCAAAAGAAACACAACGATAGTACCGTTAAATCTCCTCAGCTTTTTTTGTTGCCAACTTCTAGTTACTACTTCGGTCGAACTAGCCCATTCTGACTGTAGACTAAATTAGGTACAGTGCCCTTTTACGTTCTGTTAAACTAATTATAGCCATCTAGTTGCACTCGGGGCGATAAAAGTCCACATTGATACCTAAAATCACGCCATATCACGTCGCAAACATTAATTACGGTCACAAATGCACCTCGTTCAGCCCTTTTTACACATGTCCTCAATTAAATCTTTGTAAAATTCGACTGGTTTCACAATTAATGTTAACAATGCCATGTGAAACGGTGGGCACGAGAGTTTCCAAGTTTTAATTAAATCTCTGGCGCCCCGTTTGCGAACAGTTAATTATCACAGCACCGACGCTTAGACCGCCTCTGTCCCACTCTACCAGATGGATGTGGGCCTGTCGCTTAGTAGGGTAGAAATAGCGATATGAACACCTGAAAATATCCTGCCATGCCTATGAAAAGATCAGTGAACCAGGAAAAACAATAGAACTCAAAGAATTGATACCGAGCATTGATCGCCGAAGCTGAGCAGGTCGCATAAGAATATTTGTACATTATAACTGTGAAGAAAGTGAATTTTAAAGAGAATAAAGGAATGCAAATCTTTGTCTACGACTCTCCAAAACAATCTAGGTGACAGAAATAAAATCTTCGCAAAGGATCATTTAAAAAGAAATAACAGTGTGAAAATCTTGAATTGTCACTTATGCCAAGGAATGTGCATGCTCAATTGCAAAGAATAAAATAGCATTCTGAGTGAAACTGAGTATATCTACATAGACTGAAACCGAAAGAACTATAGCACTTATTTTCACCATTGTGAAGTGCATACTGTGTTCGCTATTCGTGTTGATACCAATATTCTATCAGCAGATTTGGCAGGCTGTGGAATAATTAATCTAGATAATTTTATTCGTGAATAAACAAAGATATACAGAGCTATGCATGAAATTATCCTGCATGAATTCTGTTTGAAATATTTTTACAACATTAATAAAAGTTCATAGAAAAGCTAATTTTCCCGCGCATGTCGAATCGTTTCGAGGAAAAACGAGATCAGATTAACATTGTTCGCTACCGACCGTGATCTGATTTTAATTCTGATTGAGGTCGCACACGTTAACGTTAAATAGTTATATTTACAAGCGCCAGTGATATTTAGTTTTCTAATGTTTGTACTGTAATATTTTAATTTTAAAGAATTAATAAACAGCGTAGATTGAGTTGGATTAATGTTTTATACGTACTGGTGAACTAGTTTTTATTAAATTAACTACGCTGATATTTTAAATGCGAAAGTTTATTAGCGTGTATGTTTTTTACTTTTTCATAGTATAACTGCTCAAAATAATCGAGTGAAATGTGGAATTGAGGTAGCTTATATCCTTAATTAACCTATAGGCTACTACTAGACACTGCGGACGGCTTCAAATGTTAATCAAAAGCCATAAAAAACGCTCCGCAGCACTACACCCGCCCGTCATTTAGAACTTTGTAGGCGCCCTAAAATTCATCCGTCAGGGGAGCACGGGGGTACAATACTCTGTAAGCTAAATAATCTATTTGTGGCCAGGTTTATTTAAAATTACCGTTAGTTAATGTGAAATGGATTGAAGTAAGATGGAGTGCCTATTAATGCCACGCCCGGGTCGCTACAATTTGTTTAAAAGCTTTCTTTTTAATAATTAAGTGTTTTCCTAATGGCAATAGCGAGATTTAATAACCATTATATAAAGATATTCTTACATAGACATAACATGGTCACACTTGTCGATCAACTGTCACTTTGACATGAACTTGACATAACAGGACAATTCAAATAGAGAATCATAGAGCCTATTCATCTGCCACTATCGCTTCCCTCCTTAACAAACGCACAGGCTAGTACAACACAATTGTCACGCCGTGCCACTCCAGACAGCTCGTTCGTTACCGCACATAATGGACCGGGAACAACGGGACGTGAATAGCACATGTTTCTACCGACGCGCCGTCGGTTAAAACACCTGCTATCGGAGAATGGAATATGTTTTATTTTATATTCAAAATATTACGGAAAAACAATATAATATACAAATAAAACACCGCTATCTTTGTTTGCGTTTTTAAAACATGGTCTGATTGTTAAATTTTGAAAATTGGCTGAGAAAAGGTCTTCGTGTGAAGAAAATTTATGGGCAATTAAAGTTTGATAAATCGATGACCAGATTGATCGATCTCGTACAGAATGCGAATTATAATATTTTTTTCAATGAAAATAATGTTGAACTGTTTAAATATATCTATATCACATAGTATTTTATTAACTATTAAAATGTTTAGTGTTCATTTTGTTAATTAGGCCGTCTTTTATTTTATATTTTTTTTTATTATTATTTGTTTACCCTTTAAAACAGAGCAGTTTAATTATAATTACTATATCAAAATAATGCGTGGTAACAGACCAGATGCGGCTCCCAACATGTTCACAGTGGTCGCGGGTTCAAATCCCAGGGCACACCTCTGACTTTTCAGAGTCATGTGTATTGATAGTCAATCGCCACGCGCTATAACGGTGAAGGAAAACATCGTGAGGAAATGTGCATACCATAGCGATTTGTAAGAATTTCTATGATATGAAAAATCCGCCAACCCGCACTAAGCCAGCGTGGTGAGCTAAAAGGCCTAACCACACTCAATCGTACTCTGAATTGTAGAGTAGGCGCGTGCCCTGCAGTGGGACGTATATGGGCTGATACAATACAATATCAAAAAACTTATTCAATACTTTCAACGTTACATCTTGAGAAACGCTATAATTTTCCTCTGCAATTCCACGAACATTTAACGACAATGTTAAAAAATAATAAAACGCCTTTATACCTAGATCCAGCTAGATACAAAGAATACTAAACGTCGTAACCTGAATAAAGCATAAAAGTGAAATGGCACAATTTAATGGCGCCAGTAATAAAGGCTGGTCTTCACAGTGGCTCCCTGTCCCTGGTGGCTTACTTACTGTCCATCATATACCTTTGTTCCTGACGGGAGCAGTTTGTCTGTCGTAAAAGAGCACACTGTTTCTATTGAAAACTATCTTGTTAGTGGTTTAAAAGATGTCATGGTAATTTTAGCTTTTTTTACAATTGGCGCGACAGAATGACAGTGCAAAAAAATTCAACAATATTTCTACAATTATAAATATGAAGGAGCAAAATAAAAGTCCTTACGCTTATCATCCACGTTAATCTTAACTCGTGGAATATAATTTCAGCGTTTTATCGTTTGGGTAAAAACTTTTTAAAACCAGTTTTGATAGTTCCATCGTGTGTCATTATAATGTACTTAGCACGTAAAAAAGCAATTATTATTCGATCATTTAACTTAGATCAACTATGTTGTATTCTGAATTGTAATTATGGTTAAACCCAAATTTCATAACGCCCCCAATAGCACTTGACGAGAAACATCATACGGTTATTAAATGATATTACTTCATATACGAGTTCATCTCAAAATATGTCCTCAATATATTCCTTCGCCATAAACAATTTATGGGCGAAGATTTGAATGTCACCTCGCGAGACAATCAAAAGTAAGTGCCTATATTGTCGGACTTGTCTCATGATCAGTTGCTCGACGGATCGGAGGATAGGTCCGGCGATCGATCGACACCGCCCGTGCCGTGGGCGGGCGGCGCGCTACCCCGCCGGGGCGCTTACTGCTTACTTTTATTTCTTTAGTGGTTCAGTGTTGCCAGCTTGATAATATAATTAATTAATGTTTGTTTCAATTTTGTTGGGTAGTCTTTAAATGTCAATATCATTAGTCCAACATACTTTTAACAACTTATTCATTAACTTTATATTCTGAAAGGCTGTTTTCAAGCTAGCGCCTGTTTCATCGCTATTGGAATTTTTCTAAACTGCAATCATTGATTCTTCTTCGTTGTTTTTTTTTAACAATATTATTATGTTTATTGGTTCGTAACGTTGGCCTTATGTGGTTTACAGTTTTTTTACTACCCTATGAAAGTACTAATGGTTATCTTCACGACCACTTCTTCAATTTCCAGGGTTATACTGTTTACATTTGGTTTTAAATTCCCATAATTTCCTCAAATTCACAAAAAGAGTTGATGAGAATTTAGCTAAATAAATAGGAAATATTAAAAATGCAATAAAACATAACATGAAGTTTTCCAAATACAAAGATCATATTACAAGGAAATGATAATTTCCACAAACCTCTCAATTTAAATGGCTTCTTTTTAGATGTAACATTAAATATTTTATCAGTTTATCCTCCACTTCAGTGATAAAATTCAAAGAGTCGTTCTTCAAACAATATCCGCGTAGTTAAAAGAGCGTAAATCTTTCGCAAATTGACAATGTTTTATCTTTTTTTTGTTGTAAGTTGTTCGCTATTTTTATATAACGTCGACGAGATGTAAACGTCAAATATTTGACAACGGAGACGTGAGTCTTAGGAGATTAGATTATGGCGACTTCCACGACGTACAGTATTCAATTGGCCAATGTTATGCTCAAGTATACACACCGTTTGTATCTGAAGTTTTTGTTCATGCAAAGAGTACGGAACAAACGTATAAAATATATTTAACTCTTGTCCTTATGATATGAGAAGCTAACTTTGTAGATAACAATAACTCATCGTAAATTTTGATTCTAATAACACATTTTTCTGTCTATAAAATAAAATTACAAAGAAGTCCGTTCAGTAGCTGATAACCTTAAATGTGCAGGAAATGTTTTTACAATGTTGTTGTGTATAAAATTACCCCATTAGTCGGGTACTTTACCCGAGCGCAGCGCCGCGGCGCGCATCTCGCCAACGATTCTCGCGCCCCCTTCAGTATCCCGGCGGACGTCGCGTGGAACCGACGCGTGTTGCGCTCTCGACTGCGTAAACAAATTTACATGTTATACCAAGTGTATAGTCGATACGTGTTGTGTGCAGTGTATTTTAAAAATTAATTATTTTTCATTACAACAATCAATTCCTCAGTTTTGAAGGGTAAATACTAAATTTTCATTTGTCACGTTCGGAACATTTCTAGCAATCTAATGTGTGTTTTTTATAAACACATAAGTTCAGGTTCATCTTTGTTTTCAATCAGATGTAGGGATTAACTAATTGGATTAATGAGTAATAACTATTACAAAGCTGAAAAATCACGTTTGTATGTACCGTGTACTTGTGGACTGAAATATGTCGTGTCAGCCTACAATTCTTTTCAAAATGTAATTGCTGTGTGTTTAAGGAACTATTCAAAGGTCAAACTGCCGCTATTTAAGTTTTTATTTGCTTGTTTAAGGCGTATAGTTTGACTGTGAAATGATATTTTTAAAGTACATATTGAAAAATGTCATTATACTTTCCACATTTCCTCATTTGGTTCATACTAATAAGCCAATAATTAATGGTTTTATTACAACTCAATTAACCATAAAACTATGAGCAAACCCACCTTTGTTTTTAACATTTTACTACTAAAATATTAACCGATAATCAGTGCCAATGATTGGAATGAAATTTAATCATCGAATTAAATTATCTGTCTTCCGAAGAATGCCACAGTTTCACCACCGAATTGCAAATTTCCATTTCCTAAACATGAAATTGCGATTTTTTTACACTTGTTTTATGCTTTTAATGGCTGAGCCGGAACATGTGTATGTGCATTAGATTACTCATATTTGTTGACTAACTGTCGTCTATATGTTAGGCTGGGTGATTAAATATTTAGGCAGCTAGAGTGCTGCTGAGTCCCGCGAAAACAAGCAATAGACCGTTATACGAAAGGATATGAGTGACGTTCTAAGACAACTCCTTATTTAATGTTTTTAGATACTAAAGACCTTATTCATAGACAGTTTTAAAACATATTTTAGTTATCGAATGTTTTGTCCCGTTCGACCGACTTTAGAATTCAGATTGGAAAAAGAAAACACAACATTTGATAACTAAAATGGGGTTTAAAACTATCCCTGAATAAAGCGGTTAGTATGTGAATCACCATCTCCATATCTCGTCCATAATTCTCATTTAATATTTAGACAAAAGAGAGAATGAAGATGGACTTCGTTTCGATCCTTAAATAGATTCACCTAACAGGCATTATTAGTCCAACTCTCACATTAAGATACAATGTTGAATGTGACGTGGATATGGGTATCAAAAGCTACGAGATTTTTTTGGTTCTGCAGCACTCAGACTTAAAATAAATACTTCAGAATCACGCAAACATTTGTCCCAGTGCTCTGCATTGAAAATTCTTGTTTAAATCGTGAATAGGAATCTCCGCCTTTTGTAACGTTGCATATAATATATAATATAATCATGCTAACTCCACGTTTAACGGTGAAGGAAAACATCGTGAGGAAACCTGCATACCGTAGCGATTTTAAAGAATTTCTACGGTATGTAAGTCCGCCAACCCGCACTAGGCCAGCGTGGTGGACTATATGGCCTAACCACTCTCAATCGTACTCTCGATTGTAGAGAAGGCCCGTGCCCTGCAGTGGGTCGTATATGGGCTGATACAATAACTCCACGTATCAGGCAAAATATGTTCTTTGTATGAATTAGTATGGAACGCTGCAAGGCACGTCATCCATGACGTTTTCCAGTAGTTCATAAATCATATCTACAACGAACGCTTCTTGCCTAATAGGTGCAAAGCACGGAAATATTGTGCTATGTTGAAATGGCGAAAGGACTTCGTATCACTAGTATATATCGTACCTTCTATATTCAACGTAACAGATATTACTGTGACATCCTGTTTATGTTGAAATAAAACTAATTTTACCGATTTTATCGCGAATTGTGTTCATTTTTTTTTTCATATTTTAACTTCCCCAATTTTCGATCACTTTGCAGCTTTCGTGGTCACGGACTGTCTGCAAGTTAAAATGTGTTAAAATTAAACAACATTCGCGATAAAATCCGTAAAAAAAGTAGTTTTATTTTAATGTGTAACATTCGTGTAAACCTAAGAAACCATCCTGTTTATGATCATTATGTTTGTGTCTTTAAGTTTTATTTGCGTTTGATTAAATTCGTTTTCTTTTTATTCAAGCTTGTCACAGACCATATTTAATGCCAACTGCATTCTTTACCAGTCTGCCTTGACGTGCTGCAGAGATAACCTAATTAGGTGTTCGAATTTTGAATTGAATAAGAAAATTACCTAACAGTAATAACGGTCATGCTACAACAGTCACAATATATCCCGCAGTAACTTAGATGACTTAATAAAGAAAAAAAACTTAGGTCACGCGTATCAGAAACTACGAGAGAAGGAACTATATGAGGGAATTCCCTGTCCTATAAAACCCAGACACATTAATTGTTTACACAAACATTTGTTTCCTGAATCGAACCTGTGGTTTCCCGTTTTACTACCTTACGTACTACGCCATATAATTAGTAAAATCATAAATTTAACCATGTTTTTGGTTCGGAGCTGTTTATTTTTGGTGTTTCATCTCGCGAGCCAACACAATTGACTATATAAATAATGAAAGTTGTTATGTACGTTGTTACGCAGAACGAATATTATAAATCGTATTTAATGTGAAATAACAGCACGTGTTATGGATACGAATATTTTCCGCATTAGCTACTCACAGACTAGCGACAGTTTATAAAATTATGCAAGTTTCCTCAAGATACTTCTCGGAACCATCAAAACGAGCGTTGATTAACAAAGAAAATTGATTAAAAATTGGGATTTAATCAAGGCCGCTCGTTCCACACCCGGCGCATTAACCAACTGTGCCATAAATAACCTCGCAAAATTAGAGATCCTGTCGTGTCACTTACGTCCTATCAATTTATTCCGCCCCAAAAGAATATTGCTCTCTTGTTGGGCAAATGCAATAAAAAATGAATGATACATGTTTAACGAACATTTGTATAGGTATTGAATTCAACGTAGGAATTAAAGTCGTTAACCTCTTGTTTTTTTGTGTATTAATACGAATGACGTGAGTGAGATGTTGCACAGTGCATTCAACTGATTTAACTCTTCTACCAAAAGTCCAAAGTTCTTATTCTGCCAATATCAGTATACAATTTTCATTCCGTTATATAGATCCATATAATTTAGATAACAATTGTGAACGCTGATTACTTCCCCAATGAACTCGTATCTACCTAGTGTCCAGCACAGTAGTCAATTGACTGCACAACATCTCAAGAAGCATTGACTTACAAAGCTTGTATCTTAGCAACGGTAGTAAAAAAACTTAGCTAGTACGATTGTCTAGACATCAAATAAGTGATCGCACTTATCCAGTCCAGATAAGAGTATCGACTGACGGCAGATCATTATCTGTTGCTGGTAGAAACAGTGATGGTGCTAAATCGTATCAGCTGAGTTCTTACGGCTTTGGTAAGCAGACTTACAGACCGACTGATAGTAAGCAACTTTGACAGCCTCCGTGGCGCAGTTGGCTAGGCGCCGGCTGTGAAATGAGAGGCCGTGGATTCAATCCGCGCACTGACACAAATGTTTGTAAGGCACACAAATATTTGCCTCGGATCTGAGTATTTGTAAGACCAAAATTCTCGTTTTATCGATTTAATTGATCTTAATGTGGAGTCAGAACTATCTATGTGACTGTTGGGTGTATTTATTTATTTGACTAGAGCTTCTTATGGAGTTTAGAAATGCTAGTAGAATAGTATAGCCGCTACTGTACATCCCAAAATTCAATATATTTGCGGCCATTGTAGTTGGTTTTGTCACGACCGCTTGCCGTCCTGTGGTCATACCCACGTCATTCCAAAACCACGGTATCTCGAATATGTCATCTATGAATCAAGTTACAAGTACCCTATATAATTATACGTAGAATTTGAACAAAATAAGGGCCAGTCACGAACATGACATTGTTTTTGCCGTCCACTGAAGTGACGTTAACGCGCACGATTTTACCTTTCACGCTAATTACGAGAACGTTCACAATTTCATGAGTACGTACACCATTTGAATAGGACGACCTGAAAGTCGCATTTGGATAAATAGCTGTAAAGGTACACATTCTGAAACGGTATAATGTAAATGAATATCCTATAGCTCTACAAATAGTACCAATTGTAAATTGTAGTATTGTAGGGTGTAGGGTATCGGACACTGGATGTAATTTGTGGATTTCAAAACCCTTGAATCTCAAATATATTGGTGGTTACTTGAACAGTTGTATCAGCACAGGAATCACCCTGGCAATTCTAAATTCACAAGCCGCTTCATAATAGATATGTATTTCCAGATTTCAATTACCATTACTATAATTAGATATACCTAATTAAACGCTTCTAACAACGGAATTTTCCAAAAGGAGCCACTGTTTACGTTCCGGATTGTGCTTATGTAAATAGAGTTTGGACTGATTTGTAACTCATTAAAATGAATTACAATATTAACAATCAAAACATTAAAGCTGAGAAGTCAATCAAAACAAGGCAAAAACTATACGACGTAATAAAAAATCTATTAAAATTGACCTTCACGGTTGACTTTAGCCAAATGACGACTGGACGGGTGAAATGAATACGGGTTTTAATTGCAGGCAAATATGTGAGCAGTAATCTGGATGAAACGCTCATCAAAGGCACTTTTGATATTAATATTTATATTCCCAAATCATATGTCAATCCATAGTAAAATAATAATTTCACTCATAAAGATCCCACAGCTAAACGGTTCTCATCTATCATTGTAATGGGTTTAGCATTACTCTATTATGCTGATATAATGCATATCTAATTTTCTACATTATTATTCACATACCTTAACAAGGTTCTATTGATGGCACTAAAACTCTTAAAAACAAACGTGAGGCTAGCGCCAACAAATTTTTCAAATAAAAAAATTGCCAATGTAGAACTAAATCGTAAATAGTTCGATCCATATGCAAAATTAACAAAGATACAACTATTCGGATTAATGATGGGTGTCTGCTACAATATATTTATTAGTCTGCCGATAGTAGAGCGTATTGGGTCGGATATCGAGGGTATTGGGTCATGCATCATGTATAATTGCAGTTGACATTATACAGAAGACTTCAGCAGTTGGCAACGATAAGCATTCCGTGGATTCGTCCTACATAATAGGTATGGGTGACGCTGGGCTCCTGTTTGTAGTCTCTGGACTAGTGTATATCCTAGACATAGCAGTAAAAGCGCAATTTTTTTTTACTGTGTCAGCCCAGCGTCCAGATACATCCCACAGCATGGCACAGGTCTCCGATACAATCGAGATTTCGATTTAGAGGGGTAAAGCCATATACTTCATATAACAAAGAATGTTGCAAGGCTATAAATCATTAAATTGTTACCATTTCTAAAAGCAGAAGTATTAAGTTAAAAAGAAAGGGACAAAAAAATGGCGCTCCACAAAAACACAAAATGACGTCTTCCAAATTGCATTTACGCAGATATTTAAGAATACCGAAATACATGATGATCAAAAATCACAACAAAACTAATTATTTGCAACGGTGGCGATTGTTTAATGGAAAGATGCATTAATTTGCACGAACCGGTTTCAACCGGTTAGAATAATTTAATTTAATAAGTGAAAAATTAGTGGAACCACCACAAACATCACTTATTCCTAACGTTTGTATAGCATTCATCAGCATGTTATCATGATTCACTTTGTATCGTGATAGCAAACATTTTTTGTGCCTTTGTTATCTCTTGACCTGGTGTGATAAATCCTTTATCAGCTTCCGTAGTTGTAGAGCCTTGTGATAAATTAATGATGCTGCCTCATATTATGTTATTCTACGCCTTATGGTATTTTTCGGGGAGCTTATGAGTGATCCTTAAGGTGAATATAAAACCAAGGAAAGAATGCTACAAAGTTGTTGCTAAATCAAAGTGTCTTTACACAATGAAGTCAAAATTGTCCAGACGTGCTACGACAGCTCGGAAATTCTGATACAAGATTACTTACTTGTCAAGTTAATTTGCTCACGAAGTTGCGGTGAGCCATAATGTTAGACTAAAACCCTGAAAATCCTTTGTTATCAAGAAACTACTAATACTCACCAAACAGAAATAATTATTACCAATTTACAACACGTTTTCTATGAATGCGCACCATATTTTAATAATTTTATGCACTTCACTCCCATGAATGCAATCTAAACGAGAATTTGATACGGTTGTTATTAAATTTAGATAAAAAATACATATGTTTCAGTTCTAAATCAATCTGATAACCTTATTATTTATAAAGGTCACACATTTCCCTCATAGAAAAGGTCAGGGAAAGTAACATTGCAAAACATTGTAGAATCGCATTTTCTTCAGTCAATAATTAATATTTATAACTACTTATTTGCTGTCGTATGCAAATATTTTCATTAAAGTTCATGAATAGTCAAGTATGTTAATGCTCAGTACAAGGAAGGATTAAAGTTCCTGCCAGTAATCGATTAAAAAGCAGCCAACAAAGGCTGCACACTGTATTATGGTCTTTGATTTCATGATCGGATAAAACTATTACTGTAACCATTCTAAAGAGATACGTAATAAGGGATTACCCTTGATTTGAAATCGATAGAAATGAGAAGGAAGTAAAGGAATAAAGAACTCGGAGAAGTTTAGAGATATTGGTCCTTCGATCACTCACTGAACGAAACTAAACGGCAAAAACCGTCCCTTTGCCTCTTTTCTAAAAAGATAATGATACCACCCCAGTCAAACCGGTCCATTCCTACAATAGTCGAAGGTAAAAGCGTGACTCTACTTTTGAAATATAATATGAGTATATAAATATAGTACAAAGGAGGCTAGCTAGGTTGCGTCCGCGTGTGCGTCGTAGCGTGCATGTTCACGCGCGCAGGCATCGAGGCTTACGCGAACTCGGTGCACATGCTTGCACAAGCACACGGCGCACATGATCGCACAGGCACGATGTAGTCGCTCACCGCACAGGCACTCACTACATCGATTTCAATACGCTAATAAGACTAGGTCGCGTACTACAGGCTTTAATCGCATAGGATTAGTTAGCTTAACCAATAAACTGGCCATATTGCGTTAGCAAGTCTATCGAGTAGAGAAGTCCTGTCTCTGCCGACAGTTAATAGTCAAATCTAGACTCTTTACTCTACTAGATACAACAGCGACATATCTCTTCAGTGAAAAACTGAAAAAAAACGTAATTAGGTTATGTTATAGTTCCGCTTCATTGGTCTTGTAGCAGGGACTATGAATTTTGAACTGTGAGATCGTGAATGACTGATTTGTTCGAAACAAATCAGTCGTGAATGACTGATTTGTTCGAAACAAATCAGTCATTCCTAATTATGACTTTAGCTTGGAAACCTCATAAAGCTTAACCAACCACTTCAATTAACACAAGCTATGATATACTGTGTATAAATCATGTTGATTCATAGTAGCTAGATTTACATTTTTTATGCTCGACCACAGTATAATACCAAGTAATGCAATTATGTTAAACGCAGTTTCACCACAACGTGTGAAAGTGAACGCTACTGGCTGCAGTAAACAATGTTGTTGTTTGTAATTACTGCAATTAATATTTGCTAGTGTCTGCACACGGCTCAACTCGGGTAATTAACGTTTCCGTAATATATTAACGTGTTTTTTACACAGACAAAATTGTACTCTTTGATGTTTTAATAGTCAGAGGAAAAGACTCTACAAATGATTGATAGGATTTAGTACAGCAAGTACTATAATTTATGACAGTTTAAGTATTTGAAAAATATACATAAGATCACCCGTATTATATGCTCGAACAAATAAGCAAAGGTGACATTAGTGTAACAATTAACAGTTGAGTTTATTTATGTTCCAAATGCATCAGAATTGCATACAAGACCAAATAAGGATCAAAATTTTAAAAATGTTCGTACTAAGTTATCTTTTTATTACATCAACTGTGAGTCACCCACCAATCTAAAAGAAAGTTCTAGAAAGAACATTGCACTAGTTTATGCGATAGCAGTTAGTACTTCGACTCTTCAGACCTTGGAACTGGTGAGTCACCGGTGACGCACAAACATTTTATCTGCATTTCTCCACAGTGTGTGATTCATAGCTTAGCTTTCATCACGCCAGCATAAGGCATCGCGTTAAGTGGATTAGGCAAATGGAAGCTACTTTATTGCAAAAAGTTTTATCGCCTATTTCTCAAATGTGTTATTGATAGAATTATCAATGATGTTATGCGTAGATCTATTACTTGTTTATTAATTACTTTGTAATTTCATGAGTAATAAATGTTCAGGATATCGATATAATGAGAACGAATTACGACAGATTACCACGACTGACTGTAAAGTTCCTTAACCCTACCTTATAAAATAATTCAGCACATTTTCACAATATCAAATCTTGTAAAGAAATTTATTGTTTTCTGGTTTATTTTACGATGTTTCCTAACACAGTTAAAATGCTTAATAATTGACTAAGAATACACCACGGTCTGAAAAGTCAGGGGTGTGCGCACTAAGGATCGAAGCCGCGATGCCGTCTCTGCAGTTACAAATGATCACGCTTTAACATTATTGAAATGAAAATATGACATTACTGCCACCTGATAGGAACGAGGAAACAAAACAAACATGACTAGACCAGTTGACCAACAAAGGTACAATGACGTTGATAATTGCATCCGTTTGTGAGTCAAGGTGACGCGCCGTGCGGTTCCCACAGCACAATCGTATCGGCATCATCTGCTGGCCGGCAAACGATTAGCAACTTATTGTTCAGCGGGATCTCCTAATTGCCGCTATTTAATTCGATACTTGATATTTTATGATGGCCTGATATGCTCTACAAACTACGTAAATAAATTCATCTTAAGGAAGCTATAGGCTTATTTCCAACTAGTCTATGTGACGATCTATGATGTAGGCCCCTGTTTAGCAGTGGACTTCTTGTGGCTGCAGAGAGAGGCTATAGGTTAGTGGCACCCCAAGTATGGTCGATATCCATAGACGATTGTGTAGCCACTAATCATCAGATAGACGATTAGCTCGCCTGCCTACTTTCGATAAAAAAAATAAAATTATGATGAATACTGTTATAGTTGTTTTCGGACACTAGCTTGCCTTAGCAAGTAACCACATCTAAAGGTGTACAGTCTATGTGTTGATATAAATTTAATGCATTAATTATAAAACATTTACCTCAATTTATTTTGTAATTAACTAATTAAGCAGGAATTTTCACACATTAGAGATTTTTTTACGATTTTGTCCAAGAATTCTGAAATATATTTCAGTGATATCCATAGTTTTAGTATACGTAAATGGTAACACATTTCTACTCCCTACACTTTTGCTCGCAGCTGATTGGTTTTCATTAAGTCATTATCCGCTTGTTGATTAAAAAAATCCTTGTGATATATTTTGTTCAAAAGTTAATTAATCGTGCAGAAACTCGATCTGCCTCTCTATAACCTTGGCTTCTTCAAGAAAAGCATGACGAAGCATTAGTGTAGCCTAGCAGAATTAGGTCGATTGACAAGAGGTATTTATCTGTCTTCAATCAATACGCTCTCTACCTCAATGGGTTTTGCTCTTACCATCAGACCAGACCATATTTCTGTCTCCATTTTCAATGAGCGTTATCTTATTTACATGAGGTTTACTAATTTTAACAAGACTAATTTCAAGGACCCTGTTAAACCTTTCAAACAATCTAAACTTCCTGAAAGAAATCTCTGCGCATTCGAAGCGATAAAGCTGTCAGGTGCAGTGAGTAGAACGTTATGAATGAACGTTGTTTTCGCTCGTGCCTACACGGAAGCTGTGTTTTTAAATTCGGATACTTTGTAAACATCGTAACACCTGCGGTAGCGCAGTTGGATTTTGGGGGTGAGACTTACAGTCAGTTTTGCTGTTTGGCTCGTTACAATCATTATATATAGTGGTATTAATAAATGATATTTAATCATCAAATCTCTACATTATATCAGCGTTAAACGTTTCAATTCTGTTTATTTCAGTTAATCTTTATCTATTTAAACCTTCTGTTACTAATCCTCGTCAACATCAGATGCCGTTATAAAGCTTCACTTCATTCGGATTTTTAAATATAAATTAGCAATTAGTGACCGAATATTATTTTCACTCACAAGTACATAATAAAAATTCGCTGTAAGCTTAAAAGACAATTTAATCTCTGACACGCCAAGATTAAAGATGCATATAATTTCACTTTATTTTATTTAATATCATAAGAACTTCCATAAGAAGAAGAACAGACATGTCTAAAAACACATCCCTTCTCTAACTAGCTGTAGTCGGGTAAAATCAATACTTGTCCAATACGCCCCTGCTTTATACATTCACCCAAGTACACGGTACATACACACGTGTTTGAACAGCGTTGATGTTTCTATTAGCCGGTCCAAAATAACCGCTAACAACCCGTTGAGAGAATAGATTGCTACTTAGAACTTCATTCACTACACCACTAATAAATTGTTCATTGAACGCTTACGAGAAACGAGCTGCTGTTTCATTTACAACTTTATTCTCCTTACGTTGCCATTTGTAAATATTTGATTTATGATAAATTAAATCCTTAAATGCTTTAGTTTCTTTTACGTCTCTTAAAATCGATTGACTTCACTGTAGTGAAACTACATCATAAATAAGATTTCTCAAACATTAGATTGTCGTTTATAAAATAGACGCAATTCAGCTTTGATGTCTTAATCGTTGTCCTAATAGAATTGATTACCATTGTTCACTCTGATACCTTTCGTGGGACTAATTGATGTTGTTTCATCACAATTTTCTAATTTAAAAACTGCTAATTGTTCTAAATCAAGCCAGTAGCATTGTTGAAGATGCTTTCCACCGTATATGGGAAAGTACAAAATTAATGCTATTTTGATATGTTTATTCGCACAATTTCTAAAATAAACTGTTGGGATCCTTCGTTGGTAAATATAAATAAATGAGCGGACTGTATATTAACTGGTATAATTATGACAAAATACAAAAAATTAATGTAACACTACAGTATTGTGCTGTCTTGTTTATGACGGAAGACAAGCCAAGTGACGTCTGTCGTCGCCCGCGCCGTTCCCGCCGTCCTCCGCCCGCGCCCTTCTTCCTCCCGCCGCCGCGTCTAGCGCGGCTCGTTCGGAAATGTCTGTTTTCTGAACATACTGCCCGCGTTGAAGTGTTGTACTTCAAAATTCTGGAAGTGGGCAAATGTTATTAAAGGCCCTTCGGATGGTGCCCCGTTTTGTCCTTATTTCGGCCACTCTAGCAACCCCGTCGCTGCCCGGGTAGACCTGTGTCACTCGTCCCAAACACCACAGCTGTGGTGGCAAGCCCCTTTCACGGACGAGGGCTAGAGCACCGAGTTGGAGTTGTTCATCCGACGACCGCCATTTCGATCTTTGTTGCATTAGAGTGACATATTCTAGGGAGAATCTTTTCCAGAAGTGCTGCCTCATTAACTCAATCCTTTTGTACCGCTCCAGCCGATTGATATTTCCGTTTCCTATCTGTGGATGTGGAATGGCCATGAGTGAACGTCCAATTAAAAAATGAGCAGGAGTTAAAGGAGTGAAGTCGGAAGGATCAGTGGAAAACGGCGTGAGAGGACGAGAATTCAAAACAGCTTCAATAAGCGTGAGACAAGTACACATCTCCTCATATGTTAAATGAGCAAGTTGTAATATGCGTTTAAGGTGATGTTTAGCTGAACGCACTGCGGCTTCTGCTAAGCCGTTAAAATGAGGGGTGTAAGCTGGCACGAATTTAAATTGTATACCCTCTTGAGCTATTTTGCCTTCGAGGTCAGATTCTACTAAGAATTTAGCTAATTCGTTGTAAGTGCCGACGAAATTAGTTCCGTTGTCTGACGTGATGCTGTTGGGTTTGCCGCGTCGTGACACGAAACGGTTTAAAGCGGCTATATAGGCTTCGCTGGATAAAGCCGTGACGAGTTCAATGTGACATGCCTTGATCGCACTGCAAACGAAGATTGCCAAAAACGACTTTATGAGTTTGCAACCTCTACCTTTTCGGTCTGCAATCAACACTGGACCAGCATAGTCGACGTTACAATTAAGGAAGGGAAACTCTAGTTCCGTACGGGATGTTGGTAATTGACCCATGATGGGTTGAACATTATTGGGTTTAAATCTAAAACATCGCACGCATCGCCTAACTATTGCTTTCGCAAGATTTTTGCCACCGATTGGCCAATAGGTCTGTCTTATATTACCTAACAAAAGTTGAGGTGGCGCATGTAAATATTTAATATGAAAATGTTCAAAAAGGATTTTTGTAAAATGATGTTTACTGCATAACAAAATCGGGTGCTTTGTGTCGTAACTGTATGGGGAATTATCAAGTCTTCCACCAACACGAATTATATTATTTGAATCTAAAAATGGACTTAGAGCACTTAAGCGATTTTTGTTAGGCAGTATCTTCCCGGCTTTCAAAATAGCATATTCATCAGGAAAACTGTCTAACTGAGATAGGTGTATAATTAAATTTAGTGAATTTGTAAGCTCTTCCACCGAAAGATAACCGGTCAGTTTGTTATTCCGATTTCGGCAGTTGTGGACAAACCTTTGTAAATATGCCATTATGTGTTGTAAGTTACTAAGTTTAGACTTATTATTTATTAAGGCAGTTACAAGGTTAGTATTTAAAGTTGTATTAAGCGCTAAAGAACAAGTAATCAACTCGGGTAGGTCGTGTGTCTCGTTTTTATTCGGCATTTTTGGCCAGGAAGTTTCATGATTCAATAAAAAAGTGGGTCCTGACCACCACAAAGATGAATTATTGATGTGATCAGCTCTCAGCCCTCGAGATACAAGATCAGCTGGATTGTCTTTCGATGGTACGTAGTTCCACATATGACCCTCTGTGCTTTCTTTAATTTCATGGACACGGTTGCGAACAAAACTTTTTAACTTAGTTGATGGTGTGGATAACCACCCTAAAACTATCGTTGAGTCACACCAGAACATACATTTATTAATTTGTAAGGTTAACGATTTCACTACCTTATTACACAACCTTGCAGCCAACAGAGCTCCACACAGTTCAAGGCGGGGAATTGTTGTTGGTTTGATAGGCGCCACTCTACTCTTGGACGTCAAAAGATGTACCTTTATAGTACCTGTTTTATCTATAGAACGACAGTAGAGGCATGCCCCATACGCCCGCTCGGAAGCGTCTGAAAAAATATGAATTTCATGGGCAATAGAGTTGTCTATGAGAAACCATCGAGGAATTTTTAAATTATTAAGAAGTGGCAAGGTATTTGTAAAGTCGAACCATAATTGTTTCACTTCCTCAGAGACTTCTTCGTCCCATGTACATTGTTCTATCCACAACCTCTGTATAAGGATTTTTGCATTAACGATGCATGGGCCTACGAGGCCTAATGGGTCGAAGATTTGGCTAATAACCGAAAGTATATGCCGCTTCGTAATCTTTTCTCTGAGTTTAGTATTAATAAAAAAAGTAAAAATATCCGAATCACATATCCAATATAATCCTAAAGTTTTGGAAGATACCTGAGGTTCGCTGTTTGAAATGTCTAAAATATTACTTGACCCACACGAAGATATTTCTTTAAGTATAGTTTGATTATTTGATTGAAATTTACGCAAATGGAATTTTGCTGAACTTAATGTGCTAGTGACACCCTTACAAAGTTTAACTGTGCTTTCAATAGTATTTGAACCTCCTAAATAATCATCTATGTAAAAATCTCTTTTAATGGACTGACTAACCTGCCTGTCACTTGCACTGGAAGCCAGGCTTACTAAACATTTAGTGGCTAAATATGGCGCCGATGATGTGCCATACGTTAATGTATTCAGTGTATAGGTTTTAAGAGGATCGTTTGAGTTAAACCTAAAAACAATCTGCTGAAGAGAACGCTGAGTGGGATTGAGCTCAATTGCTCTATACATTTTTTCTATGTCTCCTGTCACTACGTACTTATGCTGACGAAAACGTAGTAAAATTGAGTAAAGATCTTCCTGTACAGTAGGACCAACCATTTGAAGGTCATTAAGCGAGTAACCAGAACTGGATGCTGCCGATGCATCAAAAACTGTACGGAGCTTTGTTGTAAGGCTCGATTCACGGATGACACCGTGGTGAGGTAAAAAATACTTAATCTGGTGAGGATTCCCAGAATCTGAGGTCTGCGTATTTTCTGTCATATGACCCAGACCTTCGTACTCTCTCATGAACTCTATGTACCTGGCCTTGAAACTCGGGTCTCGCAAGAACTTGCGCTCTAAGGATAAAAATCGTTGTTTAGCTATTTGATAAGAGTCACCTAAAATGGAAGGATCCTCCTTAAGGGGCATGGTGACGACAAAACGACCATCACCTGTCCGTGTTGTATTTTTTAAAAAACTCTGTTCACTGGCGTGTTCTTCTGGGGACATGGAGTACTTGGATGGGACAGTATCAAGTTCCCAAAACTGTGTTAAGTTTGGATTAGCTTCCTCTGTAACAACACTACAAAAGGATAAAGAAGACATTGTCTTAAGACAGGCAACATGCCCAGACACCAACCAACCCAGTTTAGTTTCATACAGCTTAGGTTGATTTTTTCCTAAGTCGATTGAGTTATTACCTAACACTGACCAAAAGACTTCAGCTCCAACTAAGATGTCAATGACCGACGGAATGTTGAATGAAGGGTCAGCTAAACTTATTCCCATGGGCAGAGGAATATGTTCAATATTTATAAATGAGGACGGTAAACTTTTTGTTATGTTTGTTAAAATAAGGCAGTTAATATCAAGGCTATAGTTATTGTGAATCGACTTGATAGTAAGGCTGCAAGATTGTGCAATTTTAGAAATATTATTATTAATACTTGTCACCGTGGAATACACATCACGTCGGGACAGACCCAGCTTATCGCAGAGTGACTCAGTTATGAAGTTGGCTGTGCTGCCGTTGTCAAGCAGCATCCTAGCTGGGTGCACGACGCCCTTGTTATCTGTTACCTCCACAAGAGCTGTGGACAGTAAACATTGTGGAGGAGTAGTAAACCTTTCACTAGAGTTCACAAAATTATTAATATTGTTAGCTAATGGTAAGGTATGTTCTGGTATTGTTTGTTGCTCATGCAAGTGCAAAAGTGTATTATGTTTTTCTTTACAATATTTACAATGAACTAGGTTACATCTTTTTTCTATATGCCCGGGGCGTAAACAATTAAGACACACCTTACTATTTTTGGCCTTTTGTATTCGTGTTTCAATAGGTAGAGCTCTAAATGTTTCACAATTAAAAAGATAATGATTTTGTTTGCATAATGGACATAAATTCTTAGTCTTAAAAAATGTATTAGACTTTTTAAGGTTATTATTTTTATTTTGTTGATTATTATTTGTTGCTATTAATAAGTTTGAGTTAGATTTATAATTATAAGACACTGTTTTGTTTATTTTACCTTTACTTTCTTGTAACGTTTCTAGTAGATCTGCCCTATTGCTAAGAAATGTAATAAATGTTGTTAAAGATGGTGGCTTACTAAGTGTATTTCTATGTTCTTCCCATTCTCTGTGTGTGACACTGTCAAGTTTCTCAGCCATCATGTAGATGATTAGCGTGTCCCAATGCTCAATAGGCTCATCCAAGGTGGACAAGGCACGCAAGTTTTTGTTAGTGACATCTATCAGTTGACGAATAGATTTAAAAGATTCAATATGCATGTGTTCAAGGTTAAATAATTCCCTCACATGATTGTTTACAAGTAACCTCTTGTTGTCGTATCTACTACACAGTAAATTCCACGCAGATTCGTAATTCTCAGATTTAAAATCTAAATTATCTATTATAAGGAGTGCACTACCTTTTAAAGATGCACGTAGGTAGTGAAGTTTATTAATATTATCAATATCACATCTGCAATGTATGAGCGAAACGAATGTGTCCCTAAACTCTAACCAGTGTTGATAGTGACCATGAAATACAGGTAAATCTATTTTAGGCAATCTTACACAATTAGATCTAAAGGCACCTGTCTGGGCATCATTGAAGTTCGTCACGGGAACATCCTGGCGATGATGCCGTTGTTGGGGCTCTGCGTCGAGTAGCACGCGTGCCGCCGCCACAAGTGTATGGTACTGGCTCTCAAACTGCTCGCGTTCCAATGTTTGGTCGTCGAGGTCCTCTGAAACCATTTCGATGTCACACTGTAGTTTATCAAACTCCGGGTATAGTAAATTGAATTTATTAAAGCGACTTTCTAAATCCAATAATTGAGAAGCACTAGGTTCTTCGCAAGTTTTCAATAATTTAACAAAATTATTAAAGATTGTTAATTTAGACTTCATACAACTACGTCTTTTTATTAGTTTTTCTATGTTTTCGTCCGCCATTTTGGACGGGTATCTACTGTTAGGACGTAAAAGGTTAAATTGTAGATACCGCCGAGCGGCCGTTGTATTTGATTTCAAATATGAAACAGCTTATCGGTAAAAATTGTAATAAAATATGATTTATTAATATATAATTGGCATTGATGTAGTGCCAGCAAGGTATGAAACGATATATGCTTTAAGTAGTCACGATATTTTAGCTGTTTTGAACATAAAGTTGGTGGGTATATCCAATAACGTTTTACAAAGGATTCGAAAGAAAAGGAAAAATTGGAACGACTCACACAATGATCCACTAGTAAATCTTTAAGATAATTCCTTTGCTCCCTGGATGGTTTGATGATAATGACTTGCACTTTTGTAGTTCCGACACTTGTTATACGGTTGATGATTTTTTGACCGTGGCTCGCAGGCACGTGTGGTTAAAAGGCGAAGTCTTCTGTGCAGGATACTGACGATTCTGCAATCTGCATTAGGCTTCTTGAAGACCACAACTGAAGAGCTGCGTGTTCCAAAGCGATGAAAACCGTTACTTTATTTGTATCTTGCCGGTGAGAAATCCTAAAGGACCAATGTTGGGATCCTTCGTTGGTAAATATAAATAAATGAGCGGACTGTATATTAACTGGTATAATTATGACAAAATACAAAAAATTAATGTAACACTACAGTATTGTGCTGTCTTGTTTATGACGGAAGACAAGCCAAGTGACGTCTGTCGTCGCCCGCGCCGTTCCCGCCGTCCTCCGCCCGCGCCCTTCTTCCTCCCGCCGCCGCGTCTAGCGCGGCTCGTTCGGAAATGTCTGTTTTCTGAACATAAACCGTTGCAAAACATTTAAAAACTGAAATATCGAAGTAGGCGCCATTATCAATAAGCACTAATTATGGATTGAGTTCAGAACATTTATTCGAAAATTCTGATAGCAGACTGGTTTGTCCTACGAAACGTATGCATTAAACAATAAACCTTACTCAATTTCAATTAGGTTCAAATAAATTCGGCAAAGTTGAAGTTATTGTTGGTGTTGAATTGGAACTCGATGTGCCGTAACTTAAGTACTAAGTGCAAGTGTAAGTGGTAGTGAGTAGTAATGATGGCGATGGACACTATGGCCGTAGAGCTGCCGGACTTGACGACGCACGCGCCGCAACCTCCGGTCGAGGAGACACCGGAAGAAAAGTAAGTGATGATGATGTGGTATTTGTATAAGATAGAATGGTGTACTCGCGCAGATAATCAATTGTTAATTATGAATATATTTTATATATGACTACGAGCTTTATTTCCACGTGAACTTCTAAATCTGGTAATGAGGTGACTAGTGCTCATCCTTAATTTGAAACATGTATGATTTGACACTCGTGTGTAACTGGAGAACCAGTCTGATTAGCATAATTCCTCCTTTAGTGTTGAACTACATTATATTTTAGTTTAGTACACGTTTTGCGATAGTAAATATAAGTATTTAGCAGTACTAATTTGACAATGGTTTCTTAGATTTACGCAAATGTTACACACTAAATCAAATTTGCGATAAAATCCGTAAGAATTCGTTTTATTTCAAAGTACTAATTTGAGTTCGGAAATTATTCAGTTCTAAATTAGGTGGTAGAAATGAGAAACTACGCTGCAAGTAATACGAGTATAAGCTGTTTTCATTTCGATCAACCGTACACGTGGGTTTCCCGTACGTGAAAAACAACTAATAAATTACTCGCCTGTAGTTTTTATAGTAAATAAAGTGTATCCAAAAATATACGAATGTAAACAAATGTGTAAATTATGTAGCCGGACTTTGAGAACTACGTTAGACTTTCTACGTGTAGGTGTGGTTATTGTTTTAACGATAAATATAGTACATAGTCCATATACACTGAACTCAGATTTTCTATAAAATGACCAGTTTTTGCACCTGGGACTTGCTATCCTCGAGTTTGGCTAGTATATAAAGATGGGGGTAGGATATTGGTATATATGTTAATATTGCGACCACCGTATTACTATAATAAACACCAATCACTACATAATCGTTTTGTCCCGCTCAAGTGTGTGAAATTTCGCGTTCAGACTAAGTATGATCGGATTCCATTTCAGATTTGGTTATCGAATAAACAGACAAAGCTTCGACCGGCGAGACATTCATTTCGCCAATGGGCTTTCTATCTAAATTGCACTGTGCTTACCATCAGCTGTATTGGGGCCACTTTATTAGGGCTGTATAAAAGTCACGTGTTTGAATTTAGAACCCATTATAAGGAATATGTTCATGATTTATAATATCTCTTCTTCTTTATATCACACACGTGAATTTGTGCGCAAATTGCTTGTACAAAATTCGCGAAAACCGTGTGTTCGCGTGTATAACCAAAACGTAATGCGGTGTTTGCCAAAAATACCACGCCCACTTCGACGTCAAAGACGTCAGAACTGCTAAAAGTAACTCCAAGAGTTACCGCCTACAAGAACACAGTGGGATGTTATTGTTTGTCGTATATATCTCGTACATCTAACCATCTGCCCGCTGCGGAGTATTTTCAGTTCTGTTTTTGTATCTATTATTAATCCTTTGATGCGTTCCGTCAATATTTTCTTGAGCCAGTTTTACGGATTCAGTATTGCGTTGTAAGTGAAGAATGTTTTGCTACGTGTACGTAAATTGCTTTCGTAGATAGAGATTTCCGGATGCTCTACGTAGGAAGAGCCTAAAATTTAGATTTCTGTAGGTGTAGGTGTTTATTCAAATTTATCTTATTGTGGTTTATTGGTGTATATGTGTTACGTTGTATTATTTGCACAGCTATGACTTGCCATGATGGCAAAACATAAGTTTATAAAACAAATTGTATTTCTAAATTTGGTCGTTTACTAAATCGCATTGCATCAATGTGGTAAATTAGTAATAAGCCCGAATCTATTAAATATTCAAAAGCCACAAATCAGCTGTGATTTTTTTATAGCATAGGAGCGATGCAAATATAATTTAAATTACCTATGAGGTAACCTATGAAGACCCACTAAAAGTGGAAAATCATTTATAACTGTTGTTTAAGGATACAAATAATAAAATTCGGGTATATCAACATAATTAATGACTAAGATTATTGCCCGATAAAATAATAATATCAAAATCGCCTTTGTTTTTCTGATGCAATATTTCAGTGATGAAACAATAAAGTAATAGATATGAATAAACAACTACAAAGTGTAGTTTTCAGTCGGTTTCGTGTTGGTAAATGCTAATTTAATGCGTGTTGATAGCGAGCGCATGCAAATTGCGCCAACTGTGACCGTGATTGCGGTTGGTTTGTTTTAATTGCCATCGTTTTTGCTTTTGCCAGCTATAATATCTATTTTGCATGTCGGCGATGTGATATATTCAGTTTTCACGCTTTAATCGTCGCAAACTTGTAAATCTATCAATCTGTCTATTTGTCACACGGTTGTTCATAAATCGGTCTATATTCGGGGCAGGGTAGAACAAAAAGTAGTTTCATCATGTGTCACTATGTGTATCTATCGCGAAATTAGATCCTATTTGAGGAACTAATGTGATTATTATGCAAATATGCCAATAATACCTACATATATCTAGCCTTTAGTTTCTTTGTTTCTACCTCTTTTCCAAACCGTCGCAAAAACTACCTTTCTGAACTATCTCCTCCATGATGCCCGCTATTTAAATATCCCTGGCTATAAAACCATAGGCTTTCAAGTTTCATATCCTTGAAAATCAATTACATCATATGCTCGTTCGGACATGCCATAAAAACCTATAATAATAAAAATACAACGCAGACAATATCATCTACAGACATTCCTGGCCGTACTTTTACAGCGTCTGGTATTAAAAATGTAGGCAATATAATAAATTTTAACAGCCCGCAGTGCCCGCCAGACTAATAAAATGTTTATACATGGTGTTATCGCTGAACTTGACCTGGCTGGAAATGGCGCCGGGTTTCACTGACGGCATCGGTCTAGAGTCTAGACTCAGGGCTTTTGTGATAAGCCCTGGAATTGCATTAGGCTCTGATTGGAGTGATTCCTTTAGTAGAATTTCCTAGAATTCGTGATTGGGCGTGTCAATCTGATAATGAAACTTAAGGGTTCGACTGTCGTTCTGTTAAATTGTTACGTCTAAAGTTATGTCTATAGTCTTTGATACAATGGATGTATCGTGTCAAAAATATTAAAAGCTTGTATTTATGAAACATTGAATTATTTCGTAGACTATCTGGATTCTGGAACTATTCATAGAGGTAAGCCGTGTGGTTGAAATCCGACAAAACATTTTATCTAAAATTGTTGATCCTAAAAAGGAGGTATTTTGATAGTTCAAAATCTAGTGATAAATAGATAAGCAATAAGAATGTTATTCTAATAAGGAGGGCTAGTCATAAAATAATGCGCCTGATCTGCAACATGAAATTGTTTCAAAGTGGTATAAAGGGTCGAAGGATTATTTTACTAGTCATACGGGTCGTAGCTCAGTTGAACTTGACCCGTGCCAGGTATATCTCATTAGCTTGCGCCGCGGGCAGCCCGGTTCTGGTCTAGACTGGATAGTTAGCGCGCATTGTATTAGTTACACAACGGCTTGTGACAAGACATCCCCCCTCCTCTCCTACCCTCGTTGCGTAATAGCCACCGTGGTGGCTTCTTCCTTTCACGTTTCGAAGTTAAGGAAACGCATGCTGGTCACGTTTTGTGTAGGATATAATAATTTTACTTTTTTAGTTATTTCTTTTTGTAAGTTGATAGTGTTATAACATTTAACCGTGTCTATACCCAAGTCTTATGCATATTTTTCAATAAGCCGCTTTTAAGTATTGATTTAGATACGCAGTTAATCCTATTTCGGAATTGGCATGTACAATGCGGTTTTTTTTATTGCGTAGGTCCGGCAAACGAGTTCAATATATTTTTTTATTGCATAGATCCAGCAAACAGGTCACCTGATGGTAAGTGATCACTGCCGCCCATGAACTTCCACGACGCTGGACCATGGATGTGGTGCCGGGCCAATTGGGAGAGGAGCAGGAAGGAAAAATGTTAGGAAGAGGAAGGGGGCAATCTCACTCACCAAGCGAAACGCGACAGCCAAGCTGTCGTTTCACGTCGACTTCCTGTGAGACAGTGGTACCGCCCCGGATGAGCTTACCCATTCATGCTGAGTCATGACTGACAACAGCGTAGCTCTACCAAATTCTGACTGTACTGCAACATTGAACACAAGCTATGGCAACTAATATTCTGAGGTTTACTCCTGAATTGGCAAACACGCTATGTATGAAAAAATACAGAAAAGTAGCCAAATGCATTGCTAAGTTTTCTTTTGTTTTCAGTTGAGTTTCTTGCGCCGCGCCGTTTCGTTTTCACAGCTCTAACACTTTAAGATACTGTGGTAATATTGAATATTTTATTTTTAAATAAAAAAAAACAAATGTTATGATGGAAATACTCACAGAAATACTATTACAACCGGATTTGCTTCTCGTTGCTTAAGCGCATAGTAAAATCAAACCTTCTCACATGCCCCATAAAACATATATCGAAACATGTATCCCCACTTAGGAATAAGCGTAGTTGGACAGTAAATTACAATCAGCGTCGCTAGCGTACCCTTGTTCAGTAATTTAATGGAACCTTCGAGAATACCTTTTTCTGTGGGTCAAGGGCGAACCTCGGTACTGTCTGGACATTAGGGAATCAAGTGGCTTTCAATGCGTATCTCTCCAATACATTAGGCATGTTTCTGAAGCAACTATGTTGTATTAGCCCGATCATATGCACCTAATAGTTAGTATAGGTACTCCAAATAGATTTGCCACCAGGGTGATATTGTTTCAGTCACACAATTATGCCGGCCTGCATGAAACCAAATATAATCACTTTGAATGTTAATGGACCCAAACTCGACACCTGCGTAGGTGGCAAGTCGTAGCTATCCGACTGGATACGAGCATCCTACGACCAGCTAAAGTATTTGGATTGTTTTTTACGTTTCTTTTTATTTAAAAAAAAACTGTTGCTGTAACAACCATTAATATAAATTAAGCCAACGTTTTTAGAATACAAATGCCAAATTTTCCATCCACTTGAGACATTTCCATGGCGGATTCTCCTCTCATGGGGCGGTGACGTCACTCAGTGTCGTGTTTGCCATTCCGATTCTCCCGTCCGGAGCGATGAGGGTGGTGTGACGTCACGCGGTGCCGCGGCGCCAGTCCCCTCCCCCCTCTCACTCCCCGTCCTCTCCTACGGCCCGCTGAAAGCCAACACGTTGTACACGGTCAGTTAACACTGACTTACGTGACTTACAGTGTTGCCTGATGACTGAGTGGATTTGATGGTTTTGGATAAGTATTGAGTTATTATTGCCTACTATTTAATTGCCTACGTGACCAATAAACGAATTTCATTTCATTTCATTGGGTATCAAAGAATTGTAGAAACAGGTACTTGCTATTAATATAGCTTTATTTTGCCTATCAAAACAATGTGACTACATTGTCGAAGTATCTAAATGATACTCATACGTGTAACTCCACACAATATTATTATTTCACACATCGATAGTTTTATGACCATATTCATTTCTGGACATTGTGTTAGTCACTAGTACAACAATGTCATCAAAGTATTTGATTGACATATGTGTGCATGTACGAGCAAACTGTCAGTATTGATTGACCGCGTGCACCCCACCTTCTATTTGAGTGATCTGGTATGTGTGTCGCGTGTCAGCGGTAATGGCGTGATGTCAATAAACTATCGGGGATAAAGCGACACCTTGGTACCACTTACTGCCACTGACTGAACAAATATCGACATTATGGGGTTAGAAGGGCGTATGACAATTGGGTATCAAGTGGGTGGGCGTATAACCATCAGTGGGAAAGTTAAATTAGTGCCTGCAATAAATTTAGACTGTCCTGATTTGTCTTTCTTTTTGATATAAGTAAAGCAAAAAAACTGATGGCCGATGGGGCCAAAAAGTTCTCGAATGGAGGCCACGAAGCGGAAAGCGCAGCGTGGGACGTCCACCCACTAGGTGGTCAGACGACCTGGTAAAGGTCGCGGGACGTCGCTGGATGCAGGCTGCCTCCAACAGGTCACTATGGAAATCATTGGGAGAGGCCTATGTTCAGCAGTGGACTTCCTTTGGCTGATGGATGGATGATGGATGAAAGCAAAAAAACGATCTGTCAGTATCGATTCAAGTACCTACTGAAACACACTTATTATAACTTAATGTATTTTAAGTGATCATTTGCATTGAGTGAGCTGGCGCGCCCATCGTTTCTGAGCTACAAAAAAATGTTATAAATATTCATAAAATGCTCCCACATATTTCAACATACATTATGCAATAGAGTTATAAGTGAAACTAGTAGCTGACAATTAACCTTGCGCTTTTATTGCAGTGAATGCCTTTGATTTTGTAATGGGACTGTCCGCAGTATTCAGGGGCGTGTATGGAAATATGTGAAAACAATTTCAATCTGCTTCGTAGTCAAAAGGTCGTTACTGCTGTAAAGACTGTTAAAACCATTTGGCTTTTGATAAGCGACAGTTGTTGCTCATAAACACTCGTGGAACGTGGACTATCCTCATAGTTTGAAAGCCCTTTAAGAATGGCGGAGGTAGGAAAATAAAATTGTAGAGTAAATTAGGTTGCCAATCGGACTGTTTCAAACAAACGCGTCAGCAATGCTGTAACTTCACGTTGTTTACCTGAGACTAGTGAGAATATATTTATCTCTCTCTCTTGAGCCTCAGAAAGTCCACTGCTGAACATAGGCCTCCCCCATGGATCGCCATATAGACCTGTTGAAAGCGGCCTGCATTCAGCGACTTCTTGCAAACTTAGCCGAGTCGTCCGTTCACCTTGTGGGTGGGCGTCCGACACTTCGCTTGCTTGTACGTGGCCTTCACTCTAGAACCTTTCGGCCCCAGCAGCCATCAGTTCTACGAGCTATGTGCCCGGCACACTGCCACTTCAACTTGCTAGTGAGAATAATACTACTCATTATGCTCTTGGGAAACATAGTAACATGACTTTTTGTATTGTATTGTATCAGCCCATATACGACCCACTGCAGGGCACGGGCCTCCTCTACAATCGAGAGTACGATTGAGAGTGGTTAGGCCATATAGTCCACCACGCTGGCCTAGTGCGGGTTGGCGGACTTTCACATACCATAGAAATTTATACAAATCGCTATGGTATGCAGGTTTCCTCGCGATGTTTTCCTTCACCGTTATAGTGCGTGGTGATTGACTATCAAAAGTGCGTGGTGGCCTGTTGGTAACGGACCAGACGCGGCTGCCTACATGTTCACGGTGGTCGCGGATTCAAATCCCAGGGCACACCTCTGACTTTTCGGAGTCATGTGTGTATTGATAGTAACATGACTTAAAAACGTTAAAATAAGTTGAATGCAAGGGGTGTGTCGATGCATAGAACATTCCACTAGAACGTCTCAAAATAACTGGCGAACTGCTTTCGGAATTTAGATAAAGCTGCAATATTAGTCATTCCTAAATCAAAGTTGAAACTATACGCTAATATGTACGTTGGCGAATAACGTATTTAACTAAAGGCCTGTTTTGTGTAACAATTGGCTAGCCATGGCACTTCTACTTTGGTTTGATAGCTGTCCTTTGGCATGCGTTCATGGTTAATAAGAGCAAAGTGTATGATGTATCAAATATAGCGTCTGTTTAACTGATCCACAAATATCTAAATACTATTATTAGTGCAGCAGCCACGAAATTGGCTTTGATCTCCACACGAATAAATATTTGTTTAACCTAGATATTATATTCGTTTGTGTATTAATGGATAAAAGCATCCGCGATACACAAGCAGTAGCATTTACTGCGTATATACATATATAGGATATGTGTAATGCCATATTATTAAAAACAAACCTAATTAAATTTAAGCAACTGCCTCGGTGGCGTAGTTGGACTTCGGTACGGTTAGAAAGCTGAGGTCTCGGGTTCGAATCCTGGGTCGGACAAAGTGATATTTGATTTTGTTATTCATTTTCTGCCCCGGAGTCAGGAATTTGTGCCCGATATAGTGATAGGCTCGCCCCCTATCACATTGTGGGACGGAAGTCAGACAACACAAGGCGAAACGTGGGTGTCCTGGTTGCATCTCTGCCTACCCCTTCTGAGATAAAGGCGTCATGTATATACATGTGTGTACTAATTAAATTAATTGTTTTATGCAATGACTCGATGTAAACACAATCCCTCATCAAAACAAAGATATCTTTGTCAATCTACCTTGGACTATAACACTAACTGAAACATCAAGAAACGTTAAAATAAACACACATAATTATCTCGTAAATACATAATTAAAACACCTAGCATTGTTTATGCATGATGTGCGAATCTTGATCAAATACATGAGATCCGCAGTACGCTGTATACATTCCAATATTTTTTTTTATACTGCAATAAATATTTATTTCAAGACAAAGGTCGTGCGCACGCTCCAAGTGTTTTATGACCATTTTGTATGAAAAATTTGTAGTAAACAAATTGCATTTGGAAACAATCTTGCATGCACTTTAGTTACCGTAGACTTTGAGAATGAAATAACTAATGTTGATAATAAAACAAGTATTGGCTATTCTCAGAGAAGACTCAAAGCGAATGCGGTGACAAATCCTCCATTTTGGAAATTGATGGCATGTGTTGAACAAGCGTGTCTCTTCGTTATAAGTTTATTGAGTAAAGTTACTAATGACACATGTACTACACTGATTCTTATCCCTTAAAAATGTAACTGGCTTTCGCTGATACGCGGCCTCTCAAACTGCTAAATGACTGAACAAAACGCTCTGTTTCTATCATCCATGTTTTAGACAAAATATTTAGCATGAACTTTTCTCGATGTCTTATGGCTATAAATTGATGTATTTACATAAAATAATTGTTTAGAAATACTTAAATATCAAATAGTTACTTACCTCTCAAAGTTCAAATCACAATCGATATAATTGGCGCAGTTTTCAAGGTACTGGTGTATTAATATTTAAGAGTCGTTCGTTTAAAATTAGACCATTCAATGGAAAATCTTCTGCAAAATAATTTTATTTGTCATGTTTTTGCTAATCAACAATTTAATTGCGTTTTCTACTGCATTTATACAAATTGGGCAAAACAATAACCGGCGCCGTCTTCTACGTCAACGGTTGATGCCGTGCTTGCGAATACGTCAAATAACATCGGCCAGCGACTCATGGTCCCTCCCACGTTAGACGCCAGTCCGAAATAGAACGTCCACGTGGCTCCGTGTATAATGGACTTGTTACATTAGCATTTTTGGGCCAAGGACATCTCTGGCAAGTCTCGCATAAAAATAAAAATGTTATTGGCATTACATACAAAATATCTTTATTGCGCTCTTGAGCTTTGCTTGGTCTATTTTGCTGCCACTGTGGAATCTCATAAATGCCTTCATATGTTCAAATAAACAATTAAATTGTTTGGAATCATAAATATTTGTTTTCCGTAAAAATGGATTGAATATTCATAATACTCTAGTCACAGTCGCTTAACTTCGCGGTCTTTGAATTAAAACTATTCCGCTAATTACAATTATTTCAATGCAGAAACAAGTATTCGTAATTGTTTAAAGAACTCGTTAATTGCGAACCAGTGGTTTTTGTGAAAAATTTTATGACTATTTTTCATAATATTTGTACATTAACTTTTAGCATTGATAATTCTATATTATGACTCTAAAATAGGAATTTACCGACGACGTATCTTCAAATATTGCCGATTTAGGCACCACTGGTGATCTAGTCAGATTGCCATGACGTCTTTTGTATGCCGTACTAACTCACCCAAAATACAAAACAACTACTGGGTTGCCTTTTCCTTCTGGCGCTTTGGACAGTCATTCAACAATATCCCATTCTAATGTTGCTGCTGCAATAAGTTAAACTGATTTTTGACAGCCTCTGTGGTGCAGCTGGTTAGTCGCCGCCTGAGAAACGAGAGGCTGCGGGTTCGATCCCTGCACCGCGACAAATATTTATGTGATCCATAGGTATTTGTTTCTGGTCTGGGTGTATGTGAGACCGAAAAATCTCTCGTAGTTCCTGATACCCATGACACAAGACTCGATATCAATGTGGTGTGAGGACTATGCATGTGACTGTTGGGTGTATTTATTTACTTAATTCTTTCTCTTTTGCCATCAGGTACGAGCGGCTGCTGCGCCGCGCCAAGTCCGAGGATCTGAGCGAGGTGTCGGGCATCGGGTGCCTGTACCAGAGCGGCGTCGACCGCCTCGGCAGACCCGTCGTCGTCTTCATCGGGAAATGGTTTCCTATTGGAGACATCGATCTTGACAAGGTACATAACATTAAGGATACCTACTACAACACAAACTATACACACACCCACTCACACACATCTTCATCATAGATACTAGACAGCGATTACTACATGTTTCCATGCATATCCGCTGATTTAGGGTTCTCTGAACTTGCCCTTTTCGAACTTTAGTTATTCGATCGAGGTACGTTTTCCTTGCGTCCTTTCACCCCTTCCATGCCTCTTTCATATCCTCAACTCATTAATCTCTTCTACGCGCGCTGTATAAAGAGATTAATGATACTGTTTTCATCCATAGCAATCGATTACTTTCCATCTGCTCCACCAGAAATAAAACAATATTTACTTGTTTTATAAAGTTTATAAAGATTTAGGTACCTAACATCCAATGATATCCAAAAACCCAGCTAAAATCTTAGGAAGCCGCGGACTATCGTAACAAATGTATGTGACTGTTGGGTGTATTTAGTTATTTAAATAGCGAAGTAACTTATTTTTGCCGGAACCCAAATGCATTCCACTACACTCTCCAGCGACACAGTCACACCAATACAGAGAAACACAGGCATAAAAATTAAAAGCTAAAATCTTATACATGGTTTTCCAGGCGCTGCTGTACCTGATCAAGCTGCTGGACCCGATCGTGCGCGGCGACTACGTGATCGCGTACTTCCACACGCTGGCCTCGTCCGCGAACCACCCGCCCTTCTCCTGGCTCAAGGAAGTCTACACCGTACTGCCTTACAAGTACGTATCATTTTACATTATCATCACTGAGCAACATATTATACTGGAGTACTGGTCGTGCCATATTCAATAAGGAAAATTTCTTAGCGAAAAAGTCGATACACTGTTTCGTACTTGACATAAAAAAAAATTCTAGATCCAATCCAATCCATCAGGCAAAGGAAGTCCACTGCTGAACATAGGCCTCTCCCAATGATTCTAGATAAAGTAGCGCTAAAGACATTGTAATCTAAAAAATGGCGGTACAGTTCGTAAGCGACCATTTTGTGTGGTATTTTTGGTAAAATTAATCAAGTCATCAAATAATCAATCAAAGAAATAGAACCGATGTGAAAATTGTCGTGAAGGCTTTTGTGTCCGTAAAGGTTTTAGGTGGAGACCAGACTTAAATTCTATTGAAAACTTGAGTTAGGTGCATCTAAATTGAAATGTATAAGATTCGCAGATGGGACGAGTGGAGTGTAATATACTGTATCAGCCCATATACATACGTCCCACTGCAGCGCACGAGCCTCCTCTACAATTGAGAGTGGTTAGGCCATATAGTCCACCACGCTGGCCTAGTGTGGGTTGGTGGACTTTTTCATACCATAGGAATTTATACAAATCGCTATGGTATGCAGGTCTCCTCACGATGTTTTCCTTCACCGTTATAGTGCGTGGTGGTTGACTTTCAATATATTATGTAAGGAGTGTAATATAGGCCTCAAAAATAAAATACAATTTTATTACTGATGCTTTAAATAATTCTAACGTAATATACAACATTATTTCTGATGCATTAAACCGCTACTTATGCACACATTCCGTTCATTGTATTTTAGGACCCGTGGCATATTTTGCATTCAATTGCAACAATGTTCTGAATACTTAAACATGGCAAATAAAGCGTGACACAAAGGCACAATGATTAGTCAGATATCTGTTAGTTGTAATGGCGTCACTAAATGAATCATATGCGGCTATATTTATCGCGTTATAATTATGTTTATTTACAAAATGCGTCGAGGTGAAGCGAAGGACCTTCATTAATTAAATCATTTATCTGGCCGGTGTAGTTGTGAGAAATGATTTTATATTTAGAATTTAGATTCTAGTAATTTTTACAATTGGTGAGATTTTAAATACTTTACCGTGATGTATAAATTATGTAGTGTCGAAGAACTGATGTAGTACTGACCGGTGGACTGAAATGATATAGTTTTTATTTTTTTGAGGTTTTTAAAGTTTCAAAAACCAAACATCAAAATTGAATACATAGATTACAGCGATAATTTTCAATCATTTGCAACCAAATATCGTAATGACGATTTACACGTCCAAATCAAATTCTCCTGTAATGTGCACTGTTTATTAAAACAATTATTGTCAATAAATTCTACCGGACATGATACCAAACGCATGAATCTAGCTAAATTGCTATTTAATTAAAATCCACTCAAGGGCGCTCTGCAAATATTATAATTAAAGGCTCTAAATTGCTTTAATTGTTGTTGAATAATTGTTGTATACATTGATTCTGAAGGTTTATTAATTCCATATTTTTTTATAATCCTGTTACCTCTCATGAATAATAGATTTCGCAGGAAATATCAAATTAAGTTGTTAATCTTAAATGCAGGAAATAATAAAATTACAATAATATCAAAAGTACCCCTTCAAAACGGTCGTCAAAAACGAAGTGTAAAAATCTTCAATTATAAAAATATTCAAATTCAAAAACATTTTATTGTGGACGTAGGTACAAAGTTGTGTTAAATAGGTTTTGTCTTGAGCAGCTATGACCCGCCGTGTTGGCATACAATAATTTGACTTAATTCTATTAAAAAAAATCTAACTTAAAAAACTATACAAACACTTTAACAAACAAAACTAGAGTATTATATTTTATTTATCACAAAGAAAATCTTTTCAACTATAATAACTATAAAATTTCTTTATTACAGATACAAGAAGAACTTGAAAGCGTTCTACATCGTTCATCCTACTTTTTGGACTAAGGTAGGATTTATAATAAATAAATAAATACACCCAACAGTCACATACATAGTCCTGAACCCACATTAAGATCAATTAAGTCTTGTGTCGTGGGTATCAGAAGCTACGAGAGACTTTTCGGTCTCACAAACACCCAGACCCGAGACAAATACTTGTGCGCCTCACAAACATTTGTTTCGGTGCGGGGATTGAACCCGCGATCCTATCCTTTTACAATATTTTTTCGCGATATTATCCTTTTACAATTTCTCTTTGGTAAAGATTTGACATCACGAAAATCATTAGCGATTTATCGTCTTGGATTTGAAAAAAAATTGGACATTTCAAAATCACTTCTTGATCCGTTTATCCTTGCATGGCTTCGGCATGATCTATATTTTCGCTATCATCAGACATCTTATGGTCAATATTTAGCGAAAGCCAATCGCATAAAAATTATAATCAATTGTCAATTGTGAATCAATCGCGTATTCTATGTATGCTACAACCTCTGTGGCGCAGTTGGTTAGACGCCGGTTGTAAATCGAGAGGCTGCGGGTTCAATCCAAACAGACAAATATTTATATGATCCATAGGTACTTGTTTCTCGTCTGAGTTTTGTAAGACCGAGGAGTCTCTCGTAGTTTCTGTTACTTAAGACTCTAGTGTGGACTTAGTGTGGGGTCAGGACTATGTATGTGACTGTCGGATGTACTCATTAATTTATTTGTTTCTTCCAGATGATGACGTGGTGGTTCACGACGTTCATGGCGCCGGCCATCAAGGCCAAGGTGCACAACCTGCCGGGCGTGGAGTACCTGTACTCCGTCATGGCGCGCGACCAGCTCGAAGTACCCGCCTTCGTCACCGAGTATGACATGACGGTGAGACATCATGTATTTTCTAGACCAGACTCGGTTTGTCACCGAGTATGACGTGACGGTGAGATACCTGGCATTTTGTAGATAAGAGACGATTTGTTACCGAGTATGACATGAGACATGGTAAGTTAAAGAGGAATTCACCTGATGACAAATTAGTCATCTATAATTCTGATAAGTCTACTACTGAAAATAGGCACCAAATTTTCAACCGTTGAAAATAGAACTTGGAAATGTAGAATCATAGGTACATTAAGCTTAAAAGACAGAGATAGAAAAGAAGAGCAATCTTAGCTTTTTAAGCCATTACAAACACGATAGTAATACTGTTAATTATACATTTTCTGTGAGATAGTGGCGTGAAGTGTTACTCTAAGCGACCTTCCATAGAAGTACCTGGGTTCTTAATAAATAATAGTTCTGATATCCGTCCATGTTTTACATTTACAACAATCACAGTATTTCTTACAGAAGGTACCTAATTAACCTTATTTATTCATAGATCGCTATAAACTTCCGCTCAGTCATCGGATGATGCCGTACAGGTTATTAAAGATAAAATAAATATCGTCATCGATTCATAAATAAATAAAATAATAGATATAATTTGTTGCTGAGTAACAATTACTCATGTTTTTTATTGCTAAATGAGATCAACGTAAGGTGCATTGCATAATTTTATTGTCTTGCATAACTATAATCAGTTGTAATAAAAAAATATTTATTATAGCATTAATAATAATGATTTATTTCTGATTTGAAAAGAATCATAAGCCCATATTTTAATTTTCTAACAAAGCCGTGTCAACCTGAGGAAGGTCTATTAACAATAGACAACCCAGGACGATGATGATTATGGCAATTATTTAAACATAACTGGTGTCTGATTTTACCTTGTACTATTGTACAACTTACAAGTCAATTGAAACACAAAAATAAATCCCTTTCATTCATTACAGTCGATCTTAAAATAAATAATGGCCAGCGATAAGACTCCACACATTTATATATGTAGGTCCAAAGGTTTTTGTTGTATTATAATGTTGTCCTGGTGTACAATATTGTGATAAAAATTAAATAAATTAATATGTAAAAAATCCTGTTTCAGATAAACGGCATTCATTACTTCCAGCCGGACACGAACAACACGTAAGGCGCGCCAGTGTCTCCCTCTAGCTGTACGTGGCGGTCGTTGTTATGATGATGTCACGGCCAAGCGGTGTTGCCCACTCACCACCGAATATTCCCCCAAACAACTCAAAATATAAAAGAACTCGTAAATAATTGACCGAATATTTTAAATGTTACTTATTCAAATTATTCATCGTAATAGTAGGTTTTAACAGTGTTGAGTTGGCAACACTGGACTTAAAGTTTGAACATCCAATATGTTTTGTTAATGGCAATATGAATGACAAGTAAGGTGATAGATTGTCATGTTTAAGTGCGAAATTAGTAAGGATATGACGGCTGCGTTTATCTAATAGGTATAGTAGTGGCTAATGTTTTGTTGTTCGTATTGGATGTTCAGGTTTTAAGTAACGATGGCCGCTGTTATTTTTTCGATGGAATTTTTACTCAATGTTGATATATGAAAGGTAAATAAATAAGGTTGTAAAAGTTATTCAATATAATGATGACAGATCCATATTTACTGTTGTACTTCTTGAAATGTTTAAAATAGATAGTTGATCTTCTTAACTTAAATTTAACATTCAACCAAAATGCGAATCATTGTCAATTAACTATTATATGAAAATAAATTGTTATGAAGAATAATCTAAATGTACTAAATCTACGTCCTACGCCTTAAACGAAACTTAAGCTATGACCAATGTAGATTTGTCATTTGGAACTCTATTGTAATAGAACAAAAGTAAAACAAAGACATTGAGTAAAAGTTCCATCGAAATCGAGATTGTTGAGAGTATATCAAGTAATCTAGTATTAGCGGTGCATTTTTATATTATTTACCATAAGAGAGAGCGTGTTATGGAACGGTAGTTATTCTCATTAGGCTAAAATTCTGCAAACACAACTTGTAAGAGCCACCAACGTCGCATTGCCCATGTATTTTAATTTTATATTAAATATTTTTACTGTGTGCTATTTTTGTATTTTATATTCGACAAATAGACGTTGTTGTAGTAAAAAATAGTGCTTCTATCTGTCGTGTTATAGCTTGCGTTCGGGAGATATTAGCTTTACTTGGCAACACTGGGGAAATGTCAAAGTTGGTTTGGTAGAAAATATATATGCGAATAAAAAGAGAGATTCCGGCAGATGCAATAGTGTTAGTGTTAAGGTCGAGTTATATTGTTATCCGCGCCTTCGCCTTAAATGTTATGTGGATTGTTCTGATATTTTTTCCTTTACTATGTAACACATAGATTACTATGTCTAGATCATAGCCATAATTTACAATTTATGTAATAATATATAATTGTGAATGGGGAGAGTAATCCACAGTATATCCATAGGTAAGTTTTATATATAGACATAATGATTTGGGCGTGTTTGAGCGTTACAATGGGTTTCTCATGTCTACGCATCCACTATAATTAAAAATATATGAATGTACAAACACATTACAAATATATATAAGATTTTTATCACATGATTAACATTGTAATTACATAGAGCGTTGGTTGTACGCGCTTTCATAGTCATAAGAATAGATTCCGCGTGGTTTTTATAGTGTTTTCGAACGGCAACAGTTATTTTTTATTAATTAAGCCTCAGAAATATAGCAAACATCACGGAAACATAAGCGGCTTTAATGATAAATATGATAATGGCGTTAATGATGTGTGTTCAAAATTTCTCCAACATTTTTTTTATGTTTGTTACTTTTTCGTTCACATTTTTAAAGTAATATTTCTTAATTTTCTCTATATTAATAGATATTGGTTTGATAAAAACATAAAAATGACTCTGCGACAGGGTAATCGATACACATAGATGTAATATGTTATTTTTTAAAGTCTCGCATATTGCAATGCGTATCATTATAAAAATAGGTGTTCCAGAGTATGTATCTAGTACGTTGTATAATAAACCATACAACAATTTCATCAAATAGGTGCCTTTTATAGCTACCGCTTATGTACCCAGCGGTAAAATATCCAAACATAGTGATCAGCTGTCCTATATCAATGAAACAATCGTAGATCTGTCGAAATATATTACTTAGTATTATAATAGATATTGCTGAAATGTTCTAACATATCTAATGTTCCATTTTACTTCTTAAAAGGTGCTTTATAATTTCTGCTAATTTCGTTAGTTTAAACTTTTTGCTCAGTATACCCAGTGTAACAACGACATATTGTATAATGAGCAGACATTTTGAATTCATTGTTTGTAATATAGATACCTAATCTACGGCCCTTTAAGCGATTCCTGTGTGGAAGTAACTGTTCTTCACGATGTTATACATTCGGTGTCGCAATAGGCTGTTATTGTAAATATGTTGATTAATCAAGTATTTTCGTATAGGGCACTTTTACTCAGTCGCACTTTGACTTTGTATCGATCAAAATTGTCGACCAATGTAACTATAGCGTCGTACGCCACGCCTGCGGGTAGACATGAAGATCGGAAACCAAAATGGTCAGTAACACGATATTTATAAATGTAGACTGTATCAGAATTGTTCGCTTATTTATATCCCATTTTGAACGGGACTCTTTCTCAATTGAGCTTCGAATTGTGAGATTTTCATCTATATGAGCTTTCTTACGTAGTGGTAAATGTAGTGTTGCCAATGAATATGACACTGCCACACGACAAGTTCCGATCACGCTACGCGGCGTAACTATTACAACATATTTTTGTACAAATTATCACAACGTCTCAGTCCTCGTATATTTAACATCACGCTAGGTGATAAATCTTTTTGACTCTGAAAGTTAATTTTTATACAAACGACCTCCTAGCTACCCGATAATCATTGTATAAAAGTACAGATATTTTAAATCGTTGATCTATTTTTTCGTATAAAAAACCCGTGTGCCACCATTTTTATTGTGAAAAGAAAATTGTTTCTGTGTGTGGATGTAGAGGCGCGATGTCCTGAGTGATATTAGTGAGATTACAATACAATCAATATTAAAATTATTAGGATGTAATTTGTGACAGCGATTTGAATTTAGAGTTCGGTTAAGTAAATGTTGCCACAAATTGAATTCTAAAATGAACTAAATATTTATTTTATTACTAAAATTGTGGAACAATCGCCAAATAAGTATTCCGCGAAACATTATATTACAATGTCGAAAATTATTATATATCCGTATGAGGAAATGTTGTTGTCTTATTGTACGCACTAGTGATAATGTTATCGACAAGGCCTTAGATGTTAACTATTGTTAATTTGTAGTGTATTTGTGTTGCAAAGTTTATCGCTGTTGAGGAACTTGGGGGAGACATTAATCGATATTATATTTCTGCCGTTTTTGTCAATTGATAAATGCTGAATTCACGATCTCCGCCTTAATTCAATTATCAATTTTATTTTATGAGTATGAAAAAAAATCAAGTTTGTCTGCATTTTAAAAATGAATACCTGTTTTTTTATCTTGAAGCTAAGAATGTCGAACAGTAGCCAGTAACATGTATTTTTTAAATTTCGCCTCAGACAATATGGTATGTTGTGTATCTTACATCAGGCTGATGTATTAGAAGCGTAGCGCAGTTGTTTCAAATGCCCACAAGCCAAGCAAATGCCAACAAGAAGCCTGTAGGTTCGATTCCAGATCCGAAATATTTGTGCATAATAATATTTGCTTCGGGTATGGGTGTTTGTGAGACTAAAGTTTCTTATACCTAGTCGCGACAAGACATCTGATTTAGGATAAAGTCTATGTGACTGTTAGGTTTATTACTATTATGTTAATTGACGTGAACGGCAGAATATACTTGAGACCATCAAGATTATTGTTATGAAATGTCAAAAATGTGATCAAGTGTAATGTTGGTTAAGTTTCATATTTTATTGATATAAATAGAGCATTAACTAGAGTATGTAAATATTTAACAAAAATACAAAATAAAATTATTAATTTACTAAAATATTGTTTTCTTTCCTGTATCACCTATAATGTTCCTTTATATTAGAAGCAAAAACTTTTATCTTTTTTTTTTTGTTTTAGTGGTTTATTGTGTTAAACAATTAATTAATACTCAAGTTTATTTAATTTTGTATAAACATTATTTAAAAATAAATAATACAAAGTAAGTGGTTACTTTATCTAACATAGCAGTCTGGTCCGGCTTCGCCCAGGTGTAGATACTTTTAGACAGGGAAACCATTTTTGCAGCATTTTTAATTACTGCACCGCTCATAGATTTAGTATAGAATTAATGTCTCCGCTCCAGTTATTTATAGCGTGGTGTTATATAGCATAAATATACTCAATAAATAGACATAGATATAAAAATCAAACATATTTTTTAATAGTAAGTAGTTCCTGAGATTAGCGTGTTTAAGCAGACTTTTTAGTTTTGAATAATACTATACATGTTATAATGAGCTGTAAGATTTTGAAAGTCTAAAATTGGAAGCAACAATCTGATGGTAATTGTTTCAAATGTACAAAGAATTTTGGCCAAGACAATAATCATTATTTTGAATAGCGATCATTGGTCATAATTTGTTTAGAATAAAAGAAACACAAGTCACCAGAAATATCGCCTTCCTATTTGAAAAGTCTCAATTCACAAGTTGTTTATAACTAATACGAGGCCGTATGTTTATTGCAGTGATATTTGGAACCGAGGGTAGTTTAACAAAACATCAAACACCAGTTGTTTCTAGAACATTTTAATAAATGATGTGACGTAACATTAAGGAGACTCTGATTGGTCCATTGTCCATTGGTGGGCGTGGCTAAAACTGGTAGGAGTACCAGGTGTAGCCAATAGGAAGCAAGCTTCTTATTATGAATAAAAGTATCTCCACCACCTTCATGCGTTCCTGGTACTTTAATGGAGCTTAAGCGTTTAATTTAAGAATAGACAGTGAGCTGATGTAACCAATAAATAGTAGTTACCTACTCCTTTTTTTATAGTTTCTTAGATTTACGGGGATGTTACACATTGAAATAAAACAAGTTTTTACGCGATAAAATCCGTAAAAATTAGTTTTCTTTCAACTCCTTTTTTGTCTGTCGCCCTAGTTCTTTTTGTGATATGAGAAATGTTGCACATATTGATGACATAAGTTATATATGTCCTTCCTTTCTCTATTTCCCTAGTACTTTTTGTGTCTTTTTTTAGTGTCGCTTAAATCGTAATGGTGCTAAAGAAGTTTCAGTCGTTCGTTTCAGCCACAGAAAGACCACTGCTGAACATAAGCATCCAATGATCTCCACATCAGCCTGTTGGAAGCGGCCTGAATCCAGCTACTTGAAATTTCACTTCCAAAATAAAATAAGTCTATTTTGCTTTCTGTATTCTGAATGATTGTCATTTAGGCCTTCTTGTCTGTGTTTATATTTTATTTAGATAAAAGAAAATATGGTGGTATGAAGGTTATAATTTTGCTTCCACCAAAATTTATAAATTATACCATGTAGATAACAGTGACTAGGTATATGAGTGTATACAATTAGGGATTACTTTTAGATAAGAAAAAGCTTTTTTTTTTATTCAAGTGCTTACTTTATATTGTGATAATGCAGTCCATATAAATGTCCCACTAAAGAGCATGAGCCCCCTCTATCATTGAGAGAATTTAAACTATAGTCCACCATACTGGCCTTGCAAGTGCTGGCAGACTTCAGATAACACAGTAATTCTTACAAGTCTTCACTCACAGGTTCCTTATATTTTCCTGGTAATTTATTAATCAATTACTTTATAATATGGGACAAAGGTAAGCCGTTATATCAATTTATGAACATTCATATAAGAAACTACTTATCACTGTTTATAAAACAGAAAGTATTGGGTTAAGGCATATAAGAAATCAATTAAGGTCAATGATAAATTAATCAAGTAATAAAGTGAAAAATGACTTTTTATTTGTGTCAACATTCATTATAACAAACATACTATATTAACCACAGATATATTAATACAAAACTACTTTGACAACCATAAATTATCTAGGAACATAACAAAGAAATTCAATGATGGATATTTGTAAGCTGCCGTCATCAAAGTTACTTTGAATACTGTCAGGACATTAGCTAAAACATATCCTCCAATAGCTCCGAGGTAGCATGGGATGGGCCACTGCTGCCAGGGTGTGTTCCAGTCCAGTGGGATGACTACAGCACCCAGCCACGCCCCGCACACCGTCAATATCGCGTCATTAATCAACATCTCGACTATTGTGTCTTTATTGAAGCTTCTTACACCAAACATTAACTGCATAGATGATTCCACTCCACAGTGTAAAACTAGCGGGAAAACAGTCAACAAAGTCAGCAATGTAGACAGCATCAAGGTCTCCTCGTGGCAATCCAGCACCGGAGCGCCAAAGAGTATAATACCGACGAAGAAACTGAACAACACTCCCAGCAAAAATATGAATGATTTAACCACATCGCTGGCGCGGCTCTTGCTTGCCTTGGGCTTTTTTCCATGAATGTCGTTGGAGGCACTCAAATAAAAGGATTTCAGCAGTTCCGCAATAAAAATTAGCGCTAAAATGTAAAACGATGTTCCTTTGCCAACTGAGTAAAGCAGCCCCTTGTAAGATATTCCTGTGACGATACTTGGCAGATAAATGCATGTTACTAGGCTGGAAATAGTCACTCTTCGTAATTCTAATTGATTATTAAGAGGAAACATTGTCGTCTTGTTATTTGTTTAATGAATTATTATTAGAATTCTAAGATTACAATTTGAAGGTTGGTCATTTTGACGTTTATATTTTTTAATTTTTATATGCCAAGAACCAGTTTAGTGTGTATGCTAGAAATACCATATAACTATAAGTTATAACCATAAACATATTTCATTAATATATTATAATGATTTGATTCATGAGTATAAAATTAGTAATTGTTTTCATATGTTAAAATTAATTTTAATAACCGGAATCGTTTTCTTAAAAAAATCAAATGTATTTACTATTTAAACAACTTTAAAAAACCGAACTTGAATAAATTTTCGACTAAATCAATTAAACTTAAACATCACTAGTGTCAAATTTGTCATTGCCACGCGAAATAAAATGTAGAAAACAAGAAATATTTGGCAACATTTTCGTTACAACATCAAAATAAAATTGTATGTGGAAGTTTATTCAAATGTAATCGATATGACGACACCGACTTTATAAATGAAAGGTGCTACCGCTCGTGCCTCCAGTTGATCCGCAACAGTGCAACGTTCGGCTACAGTGGGAGCCAACGTGCAACCTACTTTACGTCACAATTCAATACATCGCTGTGTAGCAAGTGTTTGTGTGTCATTGATTACATAAAGATGCCGTGCCCGTTCTTGGGATCGCTGAACCAAGCCTTCGTAAGGAATTACGGAACGACCCTCGTCAAGCAGTATGGGAACTACTGCCCGATTATTTCGCGCGGTTTCCGCTCGCTCGGCAACGACGAAACGAAATGCCCCTTCATTCAGCAGAACGCGATCATTTCCGAAGCGCCCAAGGAAATGACCGAGGACATCGTAGAGCCCGTGCGGCCCTACCGCTACGAGAATTTCTTCCACGAGCAGATCAACGCTAAGAAGAAAGACTACTCGTACCGAGTGTTCAGGAAGGTGTCGCGCCTGGCCGCCGACGGAGCCTACCCCAGCGCCCTGGAGGGCTCCGAAAATCGCCGCGTCACGGTCTGGTGCGCCAACGACTACCTGGGTATGTCGCGTCACCCCACTGTACAAGATGCTGCTGTTAGTGCCATCAGATCCTATGGCACAGGGGCAGGAGGCACGAGGAACATTGCTGGTAACTCACAAATGACTGAGAAACTCGAGTCTGAGATAGCTAAACTGCATAACAAACCCGCTGCCCTCATATTTAGCTCCTGTTTTGTCGCTAATGATGCTACTCTTTCTACTTTAGCGAGGATCCTACCAGATTGCATTGTTTATTCTGATGCCGGAAACCATGCTTCTATGATTCAAGGTATTAGGAACAGCCGATCACCCAAGCATATATTTAAGCACAATGATCCAAACCATCTTAGAGAATTATTGGCCAAATCTCCTGAAGGAGTGCCAAAACTAGTCGTTTTTGAGACTGTTCATTCCATGAGCGGGGCGATCTGCCCCTTAGAAGAGATGTGCAATATAGCACATGATTATGGAGCTTTAACATTTGTAGATGAAGTGCATGCGGTGGGATTATATGGAAAACATGGTGCAGGCATCGGTGAGGAGCGAGGATTGCAAAACAAAATTGATATTGTGTCTGGAACATTGGGAAAGGCTTATGGTAATGTTGGAGGGTACATAGCGGGCTCGTCTCTGCTTGTGGACACCATCAGGTCTCTGGCACCAGGGTTCATCTTCACCACCGCTCTGCCACCTCCTGTGTTAGCAGGATCTTTAGCAGCTATTAGACTCCTCGCCAGCCAGGAAGGAAGGAACCTGAGAGCGAAGCATCAAGCGATCGTGCGCTACTTGAAGCTGTCCCTCCTCGTCGCCGGGCTGCCTCAATTACCGTCCGTGAGTCACATAGTTCCTGTGCCAATAAAGGGCGCGGACAAAGTGGCGATGGTCGCCGAGTCGCTAATGAAAAGGGGACACTACGTGCAAGCGATCAACTATCCCACGGTAGCGCGTGGAGAGGAACGCCTGCGGTTCGCGCCGGGCCCCTACCACACGCCCGACATGATCGACAGCCTCATCACTGCCCTCATCGAAGCATTCCACGAAAACAACATCAATTTCAACGAGTTCATGAAGAACGGCACCTGCCGTGAGTGCAGCATGGAGTACAAGGTGGACGTGGGCTACGAGGAGCCGCTCAAGTACCCCATGCAGGTCGCCTAGAGCGCCGCGGCCTCGACCATGACATTTCGCTGTTAGCAACGCTTAAATTAACGTTAAAGGTGTAAAGTTTATTTCGGTTATGTATTTATGGTTGGTGGTAAGGGATAATTAAATGCGTGGCAATTGATGAATTGGTTTTATTCAGTCCCAGTACTTGATGACGCCGTCCCAGCCCGCGGTGAGCAGCTTGCTGGGCTCGTGCGGGTGCCACAGCGCGCTGATACAGACACCGTCGTGGGCCTTCCACTTCTTGTACAGCTTCGTTGTCTTCCAGTCCCATATGTAACACTTGCCGTCTGCATCGCCCGACACCAGATAACTGGAACAAAAACGTGATTGATTAACTCATTAACATTATACACACTGATTGCCTTTATCTTTCACAACACAAACCGGTAGAACAACCTTGTAAATGCAATTACAAGAAAGCTATACGATAAATACACTTTATTTTTCTATTGAACTCTTAAGCATTAGTGCAGTGTAAATATTAACACACAGATTGCCGTTCTCATCAGGCGTTTTGACATTTGACCTATTTAATACATTACAATTACTTGTTTGTGTAATAAATATTACATTAGATACATATTATACAATTCTAATGAGTGATGAGAAAATAATATATAAACATTATAAACTGCACATCAAAATAATTTGCAGATTTTAGTAGCTCTGAATTGAGATAAACAACTGGGCACACGCCTAAATTTCATGTACATATTACGCAATCTCTCAACTTCGATTTTAACGAAGACTTGTTATAAGCGTTATAATTATTTATTTCTTATAAAGCGTAAAATATTTGAATTTCTACCACAAATTATATAGAAAAATAAGGTCACAAATCTTAACAGGTGTTTTAAAGGCCACGCAAACAAAATGTTATTGTTTTCATTTAAAACTAATATTTAAATGATAATACCGCATTCTTTGAAAATTAAATTTTGAACCTTAAACACCTATACTAAATTAGGTACACGCATCCGGTTATATTCTTAATACATTGTACCTGCACTTAAGTGTATCATTATCAATTGTACACAATCTGATTATATTTATAAAACAATCATTGACAATACGAGAGCTGGAGAACATTTTAATTGGAGACAAACTCATTCCTCTAACAATAACGATAAATAATTGGTTAGGACCTAATGAAAGTTGTAAGTTGTATCAGCCCATATACGACCCACTGCAGGGCACGGGCCTCCTCTACAATCGAGAGTACGATTGAGAGTGGTTAGGCCATATAGTCCACCACGCTGGCCTAGTGCGGGTTGGCGGACTTACATACCGTAGAAATTCTTTAAAATCGCTACGGTATGCAGGTTTCCTCACGATGTTTTCCTTCACCGTTAAAGTGCGTGGTGATTGACTATCAATACACACATAACTCCGAAAAGTCAGAGGTGTGCCCTGGGATTTGAACCCGCGACCACCGTGAACATATAGGCAGCCGAGTCTGGTCCGATACCACGAGGCCACCACGCACTTATGAAATGAAATGAGTGAAATGCACTAATGAAAGCAATTGTGGAATCCACAAACTCTTTTCTAAATTATCGTGGGAAAACCTGGGTTTTATTAATAAAAGTAAATGTAAACTATTCAAAGGACATACATACATACATAAACACACGCCTTTTTCCCAGAAGGGGTAGGCAGAGGTGCTACCAGAACACCCACGTTTCGCCTTGTATATTCCGTCCCACGATGTGATAGGGGGCGAGCCCATCGCCATATCGGGCACAAATTCCTGACTCCGGGCTGATAATGAATAGAAAAATCCAATATCACTTTGCCCGACCTGGGATTCGAACCCGAGACCTCAGCTTTGCAATCATACCGTAGTACCACTACGCCACCGAGGCAGTCGTATTCAAAGGACGATAAAAGAAAACAATATAGTCAGGTGATTGTGATATTGAAGTTTATTACTTAGACGATCCCCTACCATGCGTCGCTGCGAGGGGGTTTTATAAGAGCCATTAGCTTAAGTGACAAAATTACCTATACCTATTACCACGAAAACATTAATACTATTAGGTACCTATTAGGGACAAGTTAATAAGCGAAAATCCGACTATCGAACGAATAAACAAGGGTTCAATCGTCTCATTAAAACAAAATGCTTGTTGTGATCCAAATATATTGGTGTCTGGGAATTGTTGGACGATAAAGTTCCATTTCAATGTCATTTAGTGGGGTCAGGGCTGCGTCTGTAGGCTATTTGCATATATTTATTTGCTCTATATTTTACTTTGCCTCTCGCTTCGCTATGTAGGAGAGTAGGTACCTAATTATTTGTTTCCAATTCGTGAAATCCAATTTCTTTGTAATTAATATCTGGGTTAAGAATAAGAATAGCTCCCAGACCCGTTTATATCTTATGCTACATGTTAATTAATGTTAGTCAATCACCACGCACTATAACGGTGAAGGGAAACATCGTGAGGATACCTGCATTGTTCATACCATAGCGATTTGTATAAATTTCTAAGGTATGTAAAAGTCCGCCAACCCGCACTAGGCCAGCGTGGTGGACTATATGGCCTAACCACTCTCAATCGTACTCTCGATTGTAGAGCAGGCCCGTGCCCTGCAGTGGGTCGTATATGGGCTGATACAATACAAAAAAAAAACATGTTAATTTGCGTGCCACTGTTGATTCTGGCTGACATGAGTTGCAGTAACGGGTGAGTGCCGGAATCTATAATTCCCAATTTATTTTTATTAATAGCTTAAGAAATTCCCGACACCTAAACAATTTAAGACTGCAATTACTCCTACACATAGTAGTATTGTTATTGCCAAAACTACAGCTCCGCGAATAGTCTGTGAGACTAGTGTTATGTAACCATCACGCGACGTGCCCTTACGTTCATACGCGTCAATGACACTCGTACATATAGTTATCGTCTGTGGCGACACGAAGGGTTACTCTAAATTTATCCTATTCTATATTTGTAGATTGATTGTAGTGTATTTATATGAGAACAACAGATATTGATACATTGCGATTCAAGGGCGCACAGCATATTAGCCTTTTTGCCACTTTTGTCTTGCGTACATCGTTCTAGTTACAAATAGCTCGAATAAGTTAGAAAATTGAGATCCCTAAAGTACTATTAAGCTGAAGAACCTACTTTAATGGTGTGTTTTGAAAGATGCCTATATCCAGCGGTGGGCTAATATAGCGAATAATGTTATTTGCGTGGGATTGTATAATTTCGCCAACTAGTGGATCTATGGCAAACGAATGACAAATTATCAAACAAAATCTCTATAAAATGCTAAAGAATTGTCACGATTACTCAACTTAAAAGAAAAAGAATAGATAAAATAATAAATATCGCTATACATTTTTCTTTTCAGTATCGATTTCATTTAATTCACTGTATACTCTCACCTCTACCTTGAGACAACAAACTAGAAATTGTATGTTAAGACCACACAAACAATAAAATTCTCCCACGAGACAAAAAAACATCTAAACTATACAGTCAAACCAACAGAGTGTAGTTACAGTCGCTATTGTCATATGGGTGAATACAACAGCTTCACACGATGCATGTAGTGCAACATTGTGCAACAGCGACAGACGCATCTTCGTGCAAGGGTGACAAAACTGGTGAAATCCGTAAGCTGCCGATACAGATTGCCTTCAATCGGCTACTGTGGCTAAGCCGGTTAGAAGCCTCCAAGAAATAAAGTAACTGGCATTAATAATAAGTTTAGCAACTTGAATGTCAACTTTAGCCTCACTGCAATTCAAGCTATTATGACCTGATAGCGTCCAAGGATAATTTTCCCTCGCCGTTTGACCAAAATTATGAAAAACTGCTATTTTTGAAATATTACGCGAGGAAAAAGATTTATTTGATGATAAGTGATACCTCCTACACTGCAATGAACGCCCGCGAGTATAAAAGACTTTAAAAAAACCGTTCTCCCCAATGAACAATTGGCTTCAAGGACGCAAAGTTTTAGAAGGAAGCATACGTGGGCCGAAAAAAATACTACGGTTGGAAACTTGGAAGGCGATAACGTTTTACCTCGAGTCAAGACAAATTAAACTGCAGTTTCATTAGGAGTAATTTATTATGCTTTGCAGTTATTTATGTTTCATCGTATACTGTTAGTAAAATTCAATTCGTTTTGTATGACAATTTTTGTTCCTTATTCGAAGCATGGTTAGTGTCTAAACAAATATCTCATTCAACCTCGTGATTGCAGATTTTGTTTTTTTCCTCTCCTATAAACATTATCTTATCTATTTATCTGTTGTCATCAATATTTTTATAGGCTGGCAGATAGCTATAGGTAGATATATCAACTTCAAATATTATCAAATACAATAAGACTCCATTCCTGCGTTTGATAATTTCTGAGACACCTAATTCGCGAGGAGTTGTAAACAAAATATTATATTTTTATAATGTTTCTCACGAAATATGTGTATCTACTTTGATAGGACCATGGATAAAGCTAATTGCAGTAATCTTAAAATAAATTAACTCTTGTCATAATACTGGTACATAGCTTTGCTTTTTAAATCTAAAATTACTAATGACGATTTCCGTACAGATTAAGCTTCCTTTTTTATCTTTATACTAAGGTTGTCTGTAAATAATTGTTTATTGCGATTTGACCATTGTGAGATTAACATATTTGCGGTGCAGTCAAATAAATAATATGCAAATTAATAAATGAATTTGTATCAAACAGACCTGTTATTGTTTACTTTATTACATGATTAAAATACGGTGACTTTATCGCTTTATCAACGATACTATTTAAATTTGAAGAAAAATTCGCATCTGTGAATTCATAGATACAATTTTGTATTTAACTAGCGGTCCGGCCCGGCTTCGGCCGATGCAGATGGTTTTTTCAGTCCAGTTCACATCAGACACATATTATTTTGCGTACTAACTGTTTTGTGTTTAAATCTGACGTTAATGCGGTGCCCTATACTGCTTTTCCCGTCCCGTCTCATTCCGTCCCATGACTCAAGGCATGCAATCCTGTCCTGTTCCATCCCTTTAAGTTTGAAAGAGTATCAAATATATTTGAATTCCTTGCTCATCTACACACTACATCACTACATTTTCAGGATAGAAATCATCTTTCACCTTTATTAGTATAAGTACGAAATAAGAAACAGGATTATTAAAAGAACTACGGCTTTACTCGAACACATCGGCAAGTATAGAACTTTCAGTTCTACGGAAATACGAACTACGATTAAAGCCCATTTACGTAAAGCCAAGAAAGAAGGCCAAAGAATGCTCTAGAAAATACCTCCACCAATAATAAGACATAAACCAATTTTAGCAACGGAAGCGTTGGCTTCAGTAATTATTTTCTTTAGGATTAAATTTAGGTCGGTAGTTATAAATAAAATATATCCAACTTCTGTTCTATACTAATCCCATTATTCAGTATCTTAGCTAAAAGTAATATTAATCAAATATTTTTGCCGTCGTCTAGACCTTTGACGTCTTAACAGAGATTTTTTCCAAGGGTCTATTCGAAATTGTAAATTCTAGACTATGTTGAAAGGTGAGATGATATCTTTAAACATTGTGCTGAAAGCGACAAAAGTGACGACTCACGGATGAGTCGTTTAAGTATTTGTCTATTGCCTAATATACAAAACAGTACATTAGTGAATTAAAGACCTGAGGCATTTTCTAAAAATCTATCTTTGAGTGATGCAGAGATGAAGCAAAATGGTATTTACATTGATATTTGACATGCTAAATGGTCGAGTGTGAAAAAAGATTACCGCAGCCGAAGTGCTCTTAGCTATACATTCTAAAATTGTGGAAGACTTCTACCTAAAAGTCGGTTATATCCATGACCACATCGTTATATCCATGACATGTAATAGACCACTAAAATAAATGTACTTTTAGTAGGTACATCCACTTTCTGATTGGCAGTGATTCTGGCCATTCTTGGTCTGACAACAAACATAATTTCATATAGGGTAATGGGCACGTAACCTTACAAAGAATAAGGCCAACAGCATTAAGTTCTAAATGTTTACGATAATGAAACGCAAACATTACCTGCAATTAGGGCGCCGCGAGGAGTCACGAAATTCTAAACACGCATTCAAGTGTACGAACCAAAGGAAACAGAACCCAAAACAGTGTCTAATGCAAACAGTCGAGACAAAGGTCGATCGGCCTCGAGGTCGGTGATTGCTAAATTTCGTACAGACGGTACAGATAAAAATTAAACTTTATAATAATAAGAATAGAGTTCCAACTTTAACGATGTTGTGAAGTAATTGGTAAAACATGTTGTAGTAGAATGGATCTGCCAACTCACGATGGACACGATAAGTAGGAAAGACTATTTAATTTAATATCCCGCAGGACTTCCTCTGCTAATCCGTATCTTATACTCTTTGCTTTAATAAGGATGGCACGCTTGACGTTTGTAGATTGTAATATAAAATAATATAGGCTATTTCACGGTGTAAAATGATATTTCATGAAATTCAATTATATTTAATTACCGACGGGGACTCATTAGTACATCAGAGCTGGGCTGGCGAAAGCACACATGTTTTGAAAGTAAGGCTAATGGAACTTGGTTATTGTCTTTCAAGGATAATGGTGAAGGTTCAGCAAGCAGCTTACTAAAGATTACTCTACCTGATCAACGATGGATTACACCGTCTATAACTTATTATATTATTAAAGTATGAATTTTACAACCGGAGTTGGTCTGACGTCATCGCTTTCAGAAAACAATTATATCATTAATAAGCCGTATTTTGCTGTTAATAAGATAGTACCATCTGGACAATAGTATAATAATATTGCATCACCGACAATAATTCAAATATTTTGTTCGTTACATGGCTAACTTATCACTTTTAGTACCTATTCTCGAAATATCAATGTAATTTGAAAATCTTTACAAATACTCACACTTCAAGGGATTACCAATTAATTAAACATAGAATTTGAGCAATCCAACAAAATATTCGTTTGGTAGTAAACGGTTACCTCCTCTCGATAATGATATTAAGAGATTAGTTGATCGATGTGTTTTTGGGGGAAGGTATGTGAGTCTCTGCATTCCTATAATATTTGGCTGTGAATCACAAAAAGTATAGAAGCAAACCAGTGCGAGGCATTTACCATATTCTATACAATGGACTTTAGTTTGCTCAAAGGCTTTGCGTTTGAAGAAGTTTCATGTTTCACCTCAAGTCATGCTTAGACAGGTCTCTCTGCTGCGCCAATAATCCTTTAACTACGGGACTCATAGCATGTCCTACTTCTGCTACATGTCCCATCACCAACAGAGCACATAGCTGCCCTTACGAGCCATCTCGGCAAACATGACGTCGTTCTCAGTAAACAGCGCCACTACGACACTACTAATAGAATCCACCTATTGATATAGCGAAGTTGTACAGAACGTAACGTGTTTACATATATACGACAGTGACTTTGCAATATTGTATTGTTATCATACGATACTTGTGCATCGACGAGGTGACTTGCAAATATTCTAGAATTCTATCCGATTGATATTGGCAGCCTCCTTGTGTGACTGTTGGTTTCAGCCCAACAGAAATAGAGAATTCATACAACGAAATTCAAGCAAGAAAGCTTTCCTCATCTCTTGGACATTATAAGATGTTAGGCTATAATCATTGACCAGTAATAGTAAAACAACAATAGTTCTGAACTGACCAAATCTTATTTATCAGCTGATTCACTATCGATATAACTGTAGTTGTATTTAAAAACATATTGTAGATGACTTAATGATACACCAAAGCACGAAAAGCGATTGTAGATGTACCTTTGTGAATAAGTATTATTAAGTACTCTATGTAATATGTGAAAACGTAGTGGAGTGTACACTTACTTAATCTTCAGATATTTTACTTGTAAGCTATCTGTGCACTTGTTTGTTTTCCTAATAAATAAATATAGAAAGAAGTATTGTATTGTATTGCATCAGCCCATATACGACCCACTGCAGGGCACGGGCCTCCTCTACAATCGAGAGTACGATTGAGAGTGGTTAGGCCATATAGTCCACCACGCTGGCCTAATGCGGGTTGGCGGACTTTTACATACCATAGAAATCTATACAAATCGCTATGGTATGCAGGTTTCCTCACGATGTTTTCCTTCACCGTTATAGTGCGTGGTGATTGACTATCAATAGACACATGACTCCGAAAAGTCAGAGGTGTGCCCTGGGATTTGAACCCGCGACCACCGTGAACATGTAGGCAGCCGCGTCTGGTCCGTTTACCAACAGGCCACCACGCACTAGAAAGAAGTATTACCGAAAAATGTCTGCCAGTATTTTGTTGCCAGTGGTTTCCAAGTAAATACTTTTCAACATCGTAACGTTTCAGGTCACACGCTCTTTTACTTTATTTAGGCAAGTTTCGACCTTTATACATTAAATTGGCCTAATTTTTACTTAGCGGATTGTTGGAATTTACTTTGTATGGAACCAGAATAATTCCAAACTGAAACACTATCAGAGATTCCGAGGCGTATCAATCAACTCGAACATACTTTATAGTTATACGTGCGTTTATAAGGCATTTAAATGTTTACTATACTATAATGTGTAATGTCAATAGGGTTACATACTACAATACCTATACGTTATGCTAATTTTAATCTTTGTGCAATTGTTTCCCCACAAGTTCCGCAATTATTTCAAAACTAACAAAAATTTTAAACACCAATAAATGATCTGCCAAGAAATACCTAAAACTGGTTCATGGCGTACAATTAAAGTAAAAGAAATACATTAAAGTGACATGAATATTTAAAATGCCATTTGACAGAGGAAACGCGATACTAAATACCCCACTTTCCAAAGCCAACAATACAAACGAGGACGAATTACCGACGATCAAATTACGACATACATTGTTGAAGACTAAAAAAATCTAAGGCTTCCGTATGGTAATCTCTAGGCATTAGATAATACAATAATTATAGATAAATAATGATAATCCGTCAACATCAATTATGTTAACGTATAAGTAAAGTTATTTTAAAATATTTATGTATACATAATGAGCATAAAGATCATTTGCATGGAGCGTGTTAAATGAGCATCAATAATGACCGGATTTCATTTCTTGATTACGTGGCAGCCTGCTTAACCTAAGCTTGAAAAATTAACTAGTGACTGGACAGATAAATTTTTTTCTGACCCTCTAGCACCCTATTGATGTCACAAATCCTCTTAAGACAGAACAAAAGTCGTAAGATATTAAATAATTGTCTCTTTGTTTTCAACGACAACATTTTTAAGTCAAAAGTCAATCAATGGAAAAGAAAGTGGCACCATCTACCGGAAAATATTTTATTTATAAATAATTATGGTAAAGTATTTCGAAAGTATTTAATTTCTTCTCCCGAAAAGGTTGATGTCAGACAGGCAAATTAATTTTGGAAAGGCTAAAAAGTCGTGTTATATTGATCTCAAGTAGTGTGGAGGCAGAAGAAAATTGCAACCCGTACTAGGCCAGCGTGGTGGAGTATATGGCCTAACCCCTCTCAATCGTAATCCCGATTGCAGAGGAGGCTCGTGCCCTGGGAGGACGCATCTTGGCTGATACAGTACAGTACAGAAGAAAATAAACGTAACTATGACGTTACTATTAATCTGAGCATAGACACGACCCATAGTATTGACAATGCCCGTTAATTACAGGATCAAGAGCTTGATAAGTTAAGCCATTAAAAAATCAAAAGGCATCCCATGAACGGCAGACGCAAACAAGATGGTAATGTAATATATAAAACGCATACAATTTTTACTCAAGCAAATTCTCTGACATCATTGTGAGTTCAAGCAGTAATTACAATACAATATTACACAGTGTACGGTGACGCGAAAGAAGTTTCGAGAAAAACATCGCCCGCTACATTACTATGTATTTATTATAATAAATGGTATAAGCACATCGTAACGCTATACAAGTTTAACTTGAACAATATTTACAACATACTCCAGCAATACTTAGATAATATATTTAAAATCACGATTTCCTATCAATTTAAGAAGATAGAATAAATTCTACTGCTGAATCAGAGCCCAGAGTTACCAATTGGTAAAACTCTTCGGTACTATGCTGTATACTTTTTTGTGAGTATCTCAGCTTTAATACGACTTGCAAATATTCTGAAGCGAATGAGATAAAAGTCTGAACGGTATAAAGTCCATGTTGGGTGCCACCATTCTAATACGTATGCTAAACTAAAAACTTGATCTTCGAAAACAGATCTTAAAATTTAAATCAATAAGTTGTGATTTTCTTCAATTCAACAATCTTGATATTTGCTGCATTATTATTTGTAAAGTTCTTTACTAACATACAGGCATGCACATGTCACTGCTATCCACGGGTGTTATTCAACCTCTTAAAACCCAAGATGTTAAAGAGTGAAATCTGATGTTGCTACACAAATATCCAAATATCTATAATAAAGTCGGATTACATTAAAATCTTTACGTATTTTCTGATCTTCATCCTTTATAATATTATAACGCCATTGGTGTAATTACTTCATGATCTGTCCCACAATCCGGCCTTAGAACACCTTACAACATAATTTGAACCATTCGCTCGCCTAATTCATTCATTCTACTTCCACAGAACGAGTACATAAAATAATATATACTTTATTCAGAACTAGCACGCGTGTGCGTCTGTAATTACGTTCGCAATTAGCATCCTGTTTGCTCGACCTTTGCTTTCAATCAATTTAATGCATTTTAATGTGATTTTTTAAGAAATCCTTTGATTATAATACGCACGTTATTGTATTGCATAATTATTTAATTGTTCTTAATTTTATTGTTACGTGGAATCATGCAATATATCTTTGTGTAATTTGGGTAGTTTAGTTCAATGTAAATCGTAATTTGTTGATACAAATTCAATGCATGAATGCAAGTTAATATAATTGGCACTTCATAAAGGGAAACCCTTCGACATAAGTACGTGAAAGTAGAGGACATTCATCTAGGGGTATAATAAGTTAGATTTACTTCTGTCGACACGCATTTGCCCCTCGCCAATCTATACATTTATGCCAATTTTTAATAATTACAGAACTTCATAGATCATAATAATTCGAGATGGTAAAAAGCCACATTTTTGATTACTTAGCACCGAATACAACGAATTTTACTGCATAGAAGTACATTTTGTTTGTTTTGGATAGACAACGCGAACGTGTTGTCATAACATTTTTTTATTTGTTCCTTGTAATTGTAACAAAGGAAGGGTGTTTCGGTTTGTTTAGATTGTGTGACGGAATATTTAACTTGTACTAATTGAAAGTACCCAACTATAAATAACATTAAGTGAACGAATTAATCAAAACAGCTCGTTAAACAGTACCAAGGCCGACGTTCTATTTTGTGAATTAGTACATAAAGTAATAGACGGATAGTTAGAACTTATAACTATGGAAACTTATATTGTCGACCGCTTTCCGTAGCGAAACAGTTCAGTGAATGGTAAGGACCCAACTTAGATTTATATTTCCATATGAAATAAAACATCATATTATTAATTTCAGAATTTTGTGTCAATAAATCAACAACCATTATTAAAATGAACTGTCAAAGAATCATAGAAATTGATGGCTGAACACGTGGTAAGGATACCACCATTAAATCTAAGAAGAACTTTCGTCTCGTAAAAAATGGCTTTAGCTGTAACCTAACTAAAGCCGCAGAATTATTTCGTCTCGCACGAGACAAGGGACAATATGCTGAGCTGACTGCCTTCACTAGTTGGAGAGGCACTACAAGAAGAAGAAGCTGTAAGCTGATTTGAAAACGTGACATAATCCCCGTATACAAACTAAAATGATCTCAATACTTGCAACGATCACCGAAGTAATACCACAAAAAGCTCTTAAAAATCCCCGTACCCTATTGTGACGCGGTAACTGTTTCTTTGCAAAACATGACGCAAAAACATACCAAACATTCTTTGGCTAATACCTATTTTAAAGAGGTCAACGTACAACATACAAAACCTCATTATTTTAAATTACTTCTATTTTTTATTAGATCGAAATGTTAACACTCGACTGCCTCGGTGGCGTAGTTGTACTCCGGCACGATTACAAAGGTGAGGTCTCGGGTTCGAATCCCTGATCGGGCAAAGTGATATTGGATATTTCATTTTCCAGTCGGGAAATAATAGCCCGGATCTGATCCGGTGAAGAAGCATCTGCTTCTTCACACTACGGCGGAAGGACCTAGGATTATAGGATAGAGCATTATAAATAGACCTCATACACTAATTCTTATAGCCATCTTTTAATAGCGACCTGGATCCAGCGACTCCCTGCAACCTTTATCAGCTCGTAAGTATCTTACTATTCAATAAAATAAAATATTGACTGTATAAGTCCGCCGTATATTTTACTGTCTCGCGTTCCTTGACCCATTTATCTTTATACACAGTAAGATAAATAATAAACGGCATAAAAATACATACGGAAACCTCGCGCTCACATGTTTACGTTTTACACAATGTAAATGACCTAGCATTATTTATGGACATCAATTTCATTGTTTTGATATTGTAACCCTAAGACGGCTGACATGTGTACACTCAGAATTCTATGTAATTTATTCCCATTCTACTCCACCCCTGTAAAGTATAATGTAGTTAAATCTGGCTTTATTTTTGTGTGCATTAGTACCAAAATGACAATTAGTAGATCATAAGCCTTAACAAATGAAATCGCGTGTAAAGATTAGGTCAAATTCCAATGGTTATTTCTGTAGATAATCTCCAAGTTAATATGGCATTAGGTTTCACACGATTAATCATCATCACGATTATCATCAGCCCGTTGCATTTCACTGCTGGACATAGGCCTCTCCCAAAGTACGGCACAGAGCCCGGTCTGCTGCTTTATGCATCCAGTCGCTGCCGGCCCTCTTAATATAGCCGAGCCTATTATAATGAGTCAGTTTAAGAGCTTAATGCACTTGTTATTGTTTACACAACTAAAGATGAGACGTATTTACGATACCAGGTTTTAAAACCAGGTATTCACTTCGAAGTACGGCGCCCTGGTACGAGCAGAAAATACTTACAAGTATGAAAGTATTTCCATACGTCGATGCGCAGATAGCTCTGGAGACTACACATGAAAATACTTGCATAGGAAAACGATCCATAAACTAATAAAAATAAGAACCATAATCGTATCTGTCAATAACAAATACATTTGAACTTCAAAGTATTTTTTTATTCATACTATTTTGCTCTTTATAGCCATCATATACGGGTTGAATTCCTATGCAAGTATTTTCAAATTTAGACGGCGCTGCACGTCGATGCGCGAAAAACTTGGAACACTTTACGTAAAAATACTTTGAACTTCAAAGTATTTTTTTATTCATACTATTTTGTTCCTAATATGTCATAAAATACGGGTTGAATTCCTATGAAAGTATTTTCGAATTTAGACGCCGCTAATAGTCGGTACGCGACGAACTCGGAACACTATATATAAAAATACTTCCATAGAAAAACTATCCTTGACTTCATATAAATAAGAAACTCAATCGTATTTGTGAATAGAAAATACTTTGAAATTCAAAGTATTTTTTATTTATGCTTTTTTGCTCCTTATTAGTTACGGAATACGGATTGGATTCCTATGTAAGTATTTTATAGACGCCGCGCCGCGGCTGGGACGCGAAGGGTTGCCGACTCATACTTACAAAATACTTTCAAGTATTTTAGAACCTGGTTTTGAACCCTAGTATTTTTACGTACTCATACTTAGAAGCCCTGGTACTTAATTATGCAAGTATATCTCATCCCTATACACAACATCGAGTCCGATGCACTCGAAACGATTCCATACCTTAAATTGACCTCTGTAATCGTCGCGTGTATTTATTCTTCGATATAAACCCATTAACACTGGCTCCTTATTTCCCGATATTAAATATGTTGATGTTAACTGATCTACATATTACACCTAAGTACATTTATGCCGATTTTATTATTGGTAAGAACAATTAAAAAACTACTTCAAAATGGCATACCTTTCGAAGTAATACGAGTATAAGAAACGTAAAAATAGACTTCCATAGTCATTGTGTGAATACATATCTATACGTATAATAAATTTGTAACCGATCGATGTCTGTACATGGAAGATAAATGAGAAACACTGATTTCATTTTTTGACAGTTTGTCTGCGCGGTTGTGCGCGATGAACTCAGAAACGGCTTAACGGATTTCAATGAAATTTGGTATGGAGGTAGCTGGCACCCCGGATTAACAGTTAGGCTACTTTTTATCCCGAAAAATGTAATGTTCCCGTAGGATGAGGGAGGAAATCAGATATATTTGTTACTTTTTTGTACACAAATGAATGGGATGGGACTGGATTACATATCTTGGGTAAGAATGAGACGGGACAAGGCGGAACATAACGGGACGAGACGGGACGGGATTTTTTTATAAAGATAATCACACACCTACTTAATTAATAAAACAATGATTTCCAAAACAAATAAACGAGGACCTTCATAGGTAACGCAAATAATAACATAATTATATGTCCTTTTTAGATGACACTACTGTTCACAATCCACAGAACCTAAAACGGCTCGAAACTGAACCAATACGAGCCGGCCTACAAACGGATTTTAATATAATATTACAGCCAGCCTTCCGCCAGTATATCCGACATATTATGATGCAATTACAAGCGGTCATGTCATCATACCAAATTCAAACTCAATAGGATGAAATTTCTTTATATAAATATCAAAACTCACATTAAGCGACGAGCTTGTAAATAAGAATCAGAAGTTATTTATTTACTGAATATTTTCCATTCTCATTACGGAATCGAAAGCAAAAGCCCATAGTTCACCTATCGACGGAACCATTCGTGGAGATAAAATTAAATCTATTCATTCATATTTGTTGTACCTACATGATACGACTATCTTCAAAACATTTGTATATCTAGTCACGTGATTCACATCACTATCGCGAGGAGTGTGACGTCGGCAGCGAGCCAATCCGTATGCAAATCAAACATAATGTCCCATTGTGACGTCTATAACCACAGGTCATTTAGTAGATCAGTGCAATTACTTGGCATTAAGACTTAACACCTGATGTTTCAGGGTGATGGGGGCAGTGCAGTGTTAAGTAGTGTTTACTGCTTTGTAAATATTACAAGTTCACAGTGGTGTTACTGCTTTCTATGCTTGCTTGTTGCAATAAAAGACTTTAAGAAAAGAAAAAGAATGAAACAAAACAAAAGAAAACAGTTCGTGAGGGAGTTTCTTGCGCCGTTTCTTCTTTACAGCTTCAACACGTCCTGAAGCGGCTGTAGCAGTAAATAACGTTTCTGAAGATCTTGTGAAAGACTATTTGAATAAAGAATATTTCGATTTTGATTGCCAGGCCAGGCGTGACGCTTACCACCTTAAATCCACCAGACAAGCGAACCACTCGCAGTCCGCTTACCTGGTGGTTTTTTTTTTATCTTTTGGAGGCATTTTGTGGGATTTGATCACTTTTTAAGCGAAAATAAGACCCGTCTTATCATCAAAACATACTAGGGTGAATTAATTTATGGTTTGACTTTTAGGAGCAACATCTCTGTCTTATTTTGCCACAGGAAGACCACTGCTGTATATTGTCTTCTTCTAAGTACATATGTTCACAGCCTGTTATAAACAATCTACATACAACTACTACATACTACATATATAAGCTTTTACTATTTTGTGTTAGTCAAAAACCATAACCATAACAAAATTCATATATATTCATATACTAGATACTATGATTTAATACGCCTGTAACACTGTAACACTTGTGCAGTTGTACAAAGTTCTACTTTCCTCATATTGCAACTTAATACGAACTGTATTACGTATCCACGAAACATATACTACAACTCCTAACCGCAATTGTTGTCATATAGAAAGTGAGTTCAATTTCCTCTTCAATTTATACAATTTCTATCGAGTATTAAATAATTTCTGGTTATATTATATGAAATAAGTAAAGGTAAAGGTCTGGTAAAGCTCGCGGGACGTCGCGAGATGCAGGCTACCTCCAACAGGTCACAGTGGAAATCATTGGGAGAGGTCTATGTTCAGCAGTGGACTTCCTTTGGCTTTACTTCGGATTGATTGGATTATATGAAAAATATCACGTCTATTTGATCATAAAATACCAGCATTTGTAAATCTACTGTCGGTTCTAGACCTTCTAAAGACCAACGCCTATACTTCAAGTTCTTACGCTAAGCAATATGTACTGACTCTTTAGTAGATAATCTCCCTCTTAGTTAATCTGTCTATCACTAGTCACTACTTTAATTTATTTAGATTGTTGCGTGGACTAGAGCGCGAGAACTGATGGCGATTGAGCCAAAAAGTTCTCGAATGGAGGCCACGTAGCTGAAAGCGCATCGTAGGATGTCCACCCACAAGGTGGTCAGAAGACCTGATAAAGGTCGCGAGACGTCGCTGGATGCAGGCTGCCTCCAACAGATCGCTGTGGAAATCCTTGAGAGAGGCCTATGTTCAGCAGTGGACTTCCTTTGGCTGATGGATGGATGATGGATAGGACAAATACCTACCGCAATATAGCTTTGTAATTGGTACATCCTCACAGAAAATATATTCGATTGAAGTAATCTAATTCAATTCAATTCAATTCGTTTCGTATTTTGTTTAACTTTAACCGCATGTTTCAATATACATATTTGTTTTTCATTCAGGTCGCGGACACAGATCTGTCGATATATTCAAATTGCTAAAAGAAACAATTGCGTGTTAAAAACAAATTTGTTGCACTTCACAAGAAAATCCAGTCTAAAAATTAAGCACGACATTTAAAACATTTAAGGAACTACTACTCGTACTAGGAACATCAAATGCTTTTTTTTACATTGCCTACTTTTTGTGCATATATCTTTATACAGGGTATATCAAGACTGCTACCGAAAACGAAGTCAGGTGGTAATTTTAGTGACTTTAGACACAATGCAACTAAAATGTTTGCAAAAAAAGCGACGATTTAATTTTGTATTTTTTTTCCTATCATCGTATTTGGGTGGTAATGATATTTAAAACATTACAAAAAAAAATTGTCGCCTATCAAAATGTTTAATTGTATCGTGTCTGTGGTCACTAAAACCACCACCCCGCTTCGTTTTCGGCAACAGTCTTGATATACCCTGTATTCAGCCTATCTCAGTCCACTGCTGGACGTAGGCCTCCACAAGTAAACGCCAACCATCCCAGCCTCTAGCGGCACTCATCCATCCGCTACCCGGCGCCCTTTTCAATTCTTTTCTTTTTCCTATTCCTTTTTCTTTTCCTGTGCATATATTTATTGTGTGTAAACAGAATACTGTTGTACAGACTGTGTTTTTTCTCCATATCGAATGATGTTAGATTTTTAGGTTTCTACGATCCAAATGGTATGTCATCGAGCGATGTATTTTACATTTCGGCACGTTCGTCCTACATCACTTTGAGCTCCTAATGTTACTTTGTTGTCATCTACATCCACCGCCCTTACATTGTGCTCAGCGACCGCGATGATCCCTTTAGGTCATCGACACTTTAGATCGCTTGTATGGGCAACTATGGCGGGTATTATACCTGCTTTTGTTGTTGCTATCAAGACGAATATTCTACAACCATGAATGACAACGCTGTTGAGAGGAGCTAGGCCAAATTCCACCACACAGGCCTAATTCATGCACGTACATGTTCATGAGTAGAATTGTATAGTAGAATAGTAAGTAGAGTTCGTTAAAACGTTGATATACATAATAATATATTCAATACCACTATAATTTAAATTCACATTCCTCGACACTGACACTGAGAGTAAAAAAACTGCAATTAAATCACAATTTACATATGCATTTTTTATAAGACGTCAATGTTATTTACAAACTTATGCATAATTAATATTATGTTGAATTAAAGGATGTGCGTATCTACCACGTGATATACTTGAGATATAGATATACTAGACTCTACCTAGAAGAACATACAGGGATGAATTGTAGAAGGAATAACTGGAAGACGGGGGGTATCGTATCGTATACCCAATGACAAAATTGAAAAAATTACTCAGTACGTCGATAAAATTCATTGTATTGATAATCTTGAGAAATTAATTCTATTATACTGTTAGAATTAGACCCCTACCTTTCGTATGGGGTACCAGGGTATCAGAGGGACCCAAGCCTTAGTGATGAAGCAATTAAGATTGTTAGAGTGATAGATTTAAGGTTAAACGATTCAAACTTCGCTCTACAAAGAAACATCAAATTTAAGATTTATATACATTGAAATATGAGCGCCTTTTACTGTAGATACAATCCTAATCACTTCAGTAAAGTAACTTGATAGTGCATTCAACCAACAAAGCTACTAGTCACTTAAGATAGTATTATTAATAATTTATTATCATGCAATATTTTAATAACTAATGGGTACACGTCAGTACATGACAGGGTAGCATTTAATAATAATTCCTCAGATCATATCTACACCACTACCAGAAGTCCGACGCGCGTGATTTGCGAAAGCATAATATTAGTAAATTCTATAATTAGAAACAACGTCGATTCTTATCATATTTAAATGATAAAAACTATTATTTTATGATATAACTTTTGTACTTCACACACACAGTAAACTAAATTGGTAGTAAATATGTGTATTTTAAGTAAAAAAAATATTAAAACCTTAATCGTTTACGAAACCAACATTAATTTATTAAACCCACCCATTGTCTTCTAAATCCATCTCTGATTCAACCAGTCTCTAAGCAAGGCTAAAACAGCAAGGTTTCTTTAACACTAAATTACAAGAATACTATCGAAATGAGAGACACATATCACTACATAAAATACTATATTAAAAGTTGCTACTGCATTTAGTCGGGTTATATCCACCAAGCTGACATTTCCACCGACGTAACTGGCGTTACGTAAGCAGTGGAAGAGGTTCAATTCCTGGTCGGTCACGTGAGGCATGTAGTAATTGCACAAATAAAAACTTGCGGTAAATACGGTATAGATGAAGGTTCTTTGTAATGAGAATAAAAAATATATTCAACAGTCACAAACCTAGTCCTGACCCCACATTAAGATCAATTAAGTCTTGTGTCGAAGGTATCAGAATGTATGAGACACTTTTCTGTCTCACAAACACCCAGACGCGTGACAAATACTTTTGGGTCTCACAAATATTTGTCTCGGTGCGGGGATCGAACTCGCGGCCTCTCGTTTCACAGCTGGCGTCTAACCAACTGCGCCACGAAGGCTCTCAAGAATGGACAGACTAATAAATAATAGGTTAAAGTGACAAGCGCATTGTAGTCCCATGCAGTGATTAGCAAAAATAAATTGGGCATTGTTGTCGTAACAAGCCACCACGCACTTTAATTATGAATGAAAACGTCGTGAGGTATATCTTCATTTTTCTATGGTACAAGTGTACAAACCCGCATAAGGCACGGCAATTTTTAACATAAACACACGGGATAGATCTAATAAAGGGAGAAAGAGTTATCAGTGTGACCACATTAATATAAAAATAAATATATTAAATAATAAATACACCCAACAGTCACATACATAGTCCTGACCGCACACTAAAATCGAGTCTTGTGTCATGGGTATCAGGAACTACGAGAGACTTTTCGGTCTCACAAACACCCAGACCCGAAACAAATAATTGTGGTTCAAACAAATATTTGTTTCGTTGATCGAACCCGCGGCCTCTCGTATCACAGCCGGCGTCTAACCAACTGCGCCACGGAGGCTGTCAAAATAAAATATATTAATCACTTCAATCCATTTTGATAAATTAATTTGATAGTCAATCAACAGGCACTATCGCGATGAAGGAAAACATCGTGACGAAACCTGCATACCACAGCGATGTGTTATAATTTCTATGGTATGTAAATTCCGCCCACCCGCACTAGGCCAGTGGTGGACTATATGGCCTGGCCCCTCTCCATCATACTCTCGATTGTAGAGGAGGCTCGTGCCCTGCAGCGGGACGTATATGAGCTGATGCAGGCATTATTACTACACTATAAGACAACGCTACTAAGAACCTTGCGTAGCCATTAATGCGTTAGTCTTAAGCCTTAACTAGTGGCTCTACCAATTTAGAATTTAAGCCACAACAAAAAACTAGATGTCCAAGACGTGACTGTATATGCTAATGTCATTGCTTTATTTACAACGTGTTTGACATTTAGTTTTGACGTGTCACTTGTGACTTGACATGTGCACAAGTCGCAAAGTGGGTGGTAGCATTTTAGTTTATTTGTATGTAAGGCGTCGCTTCCTATTGTGCAATCATTGAATGGTAAACAAGTCGGTAATATCCAGTATGGCCGAATTTCCCCTATAAGGAAGTGCTTACTGTTCATTCAAATATTTAAGCCGATCATAAAGTCACACGAGCTGTAGGACCAAGTACTCTCGTGCAAGCAATGCTAAAAATCCATATTCCAATTGAATATTTAATGATATAGAAAAATTAAAACCACAAAAAAGCAATAAAGAAAAAATCAAATATATGTTTCCCCGAATTCTAAGTAATATGTTATATGTTACCCTATTAATTGAAAACGCGAAAACGAATTATTAAGTGTGACTTTGCTTTGAGTGGCTATCTTTTCTCAACAGCTGATACTCCCGAAATCAGCTTATATCACGGAGTTAAAGTACTTATTTCAAGTGCAATAAACTCTATTATCGGTTGTAATTAACAATTACTCAACCAGTTCCGATTGTAAGCAACGTTAGATAATTCCGCAGTGGATAACCATTCCATTACGTTCTCTACAAATTACCCAATTTCAGACCAATTTTCAATTTTTTAACATCACTAATTAAACAAAATCATTTGATTGTAACGATTAATACACACGGCCGCAAAATTAGAGGAACACGCGTAAAATTATAATTTTTCATGCAAAGGAATAATCATTCGGTTTTTCCATACTGGCATTAATGTAAAACATTTTATAAAAAAATAAAAACGTGATGATGTCGGTTTAAATCAGAATAATAAATAGTACATAAAACATGCAAATAAATACATATACGATAAACATATTGCTGTATAAACATATTGCTGTATAAACATTATGCCGTATCTACAAGAGGCGTGGAAAAACAAAAGATGCTAATGGTAGCCAGTGTTTCTTCAGAGTCTGATGTTGCCATGGATAAGACTCTATACTTAAAAAAATGCTAATTATTAATAGGTGTAAATCCTTCCACTCTTTAAAAATACGCATTATTTCTTTGATGTTCCTGTAACGTAATTTTTGGTATCCCATAAGGAAGTTGTAAGATAGACAAAAAATTATAAATTTAAATATTGTACTTATGGGCTATAACCTAACCTCTTCCAATCCTATTCTTTATTGCTGGAAAGACCTAAGACCTGCAGTGTGACGTATATGAATTTTCATAATATTAAAGGTTGTTTTGTGCCTGTTCCTCTAATTTTGCCTAAGTGTGTAGCTTGGTAACAATCGATTAAGTTATTCGCAATGCTCTTTCCCAAGGCCAGTTTACAATATGATAATTTGTTTGCTATAAAACCAGACTTGTTTATTTTAGGCAACGTTTCAGATGTCTAATTTATTTAATATTTTTGCATTTATATTCAAATGGACTTGTTAACCTCGTCATTTTTTTATTTAAAAAAATACTTATTATAAGTGACACGTGTAAACAGGAAGAATTCGATTGACCGTCTGTATACCTATACAGGTATTGTTAGTAAAGAATTAGCTTGCACATATATCTAGAAACCAAATAATAAAAGTTTATGTCGATGAAAATTAAAAAAAACCTAAGAATTCGACATTAGCATGTATAAATAAATATTTGGTGTAGGTACTCCGGATCCAATGTATTTTATTCATATGCATGTGAATTTTTGGTTGAAATAGCTGTCATTAAAAATGGTTTGTACAAAATTTTTAAATTCGTATCATGTAATTTTTTACGATATCGTAGTTTTTTTTGGGTATTAGTATTCAGAATAAGACACGCGTTGTTCCATCTTTGAGACCAAAGATCTTCACTGTATAGCGCGGATCAGGGTTTAGTTCATTATGTAACCTCACATCAAAATAGTCAGTAAATAGCTTTCATAAGACCAGTGCACAGCATTTCCATATTACCTCACAAAATCAGACATAGATACCAAGATGAACTCTTCTCAAGATGAACTTCTATATACAAAGCTGAAACTGAAAAACAGAAGAGAGATTCGACCATAGCACAAAACATATAGATTAACCAAAACACGATCCTAAGTCAATATATTTAGGTCGCGTATAATCCGATGGCCGAAACCTTACGATTACTGTTCAACCAGCCGAATAACAATAGATCGGGTGACGGCTGCCCAGTATTTTAATAACAAATCGACATGTATGAATTTCATATGAGAAAACATATTATCATACGATTTGAATTCGACCGGTCAAATCTCATGGCGTTGAGGTGACCGTTGTCTGAATCAAAATAATGTTTTTATGCATGTAGTGGCAGAAAAACATGAACCGTAAGATTAACCCACCACTGCTTCGTAACGTATTTCACCAAATTGTAAAAACAGACTCAAAGATCTTTGCCAACAATACAACGCATCAGCGTGTTTGATTTTGTAATATTAAAACAATATATTAAACTTAAAATAATTGCGTCCCATTCCCAAGCCATGTTTTCACTAAATTTACCAGAAACTCGCCATCAAACTTTCGTACAATGTTAAATTTAATTCACAGTTATTAAAAAAATACATTAACAGTTAAGGTGAAGGCTGCGACATTGATTACCTGATTATTTTATAATCGTGTTTGCGTCACGCTCAATTTTCACGGATTTAAAAACTGTTACTTTTTTATTGCGTAAACGAAGCAAATTAACAGGCATTAATATCACCATCGTGAAGTATTTGAAGATGAAATGTTCTGAGGAATGAAATGTTCATGCTCTGAGGAATTGTTCAGTTTGATCCCCTTCTCTTCTTTCCGTAACAGAACCACGCGTGCTGGCTTGCGAAGCCATAGCTCTATGGTCCAAACCATCTTGGCATGAACCAAAAGGTTCGCAAATTCTTTTTTGTGCCGCACCGTCAAGCTGTGGAATTGTATGCCGTCACATGTGTTCCCTCCTTCCTATAATCCCGGGTCCTCTCGCCGTAGTATGAAGAACCATCTTAGCAGGCCGGCATAATTGTATCGAATGGCATAGGACCGCCGTCTGATGCCATTCGATACTCTGTCTGGACGGAATTTGCGCTTACTATCAGGTGCAGTGCAGTCATTATGCCGTGCCAGGATAAAAGATGAAGAATACAAAACAATGTAAAGAAATGTCTCACTGACCAAATCACTTTGTCCTTTCATAGGTCTCGTCGATTTTATAAAGCAGTATTAAAATCCCGGTAGAACCAGTCCATTTTTACTGTATTCTAGACCAGACTCCTAACTCAATTTTACTCCTTGAATAGTTTGGTTGCAAGAGATTAGCAAAACTTATTTAAGATATTATTTGATGCTTAGTGCTAGACGAACTGCTAGCGTAATTAAGTATTTTTAATTTTTAATTCTTGATACTTGATAACATCAATTTAGAAACATAGTAAATTAATTAAAATAAACTAGTTACGCCGACTTCACCAAATAGTGATAAGAAATAAGGACGCTTAATAGAAAAACAACAGCATACTTAAAAGTCATATTAGAATCGTCATGACCAAATTTTTTATTCACACACTTGAAGATTTTTTTTGTCTTCCTTTGGCAATGAGAAAACATGTGTTTTTGCTGATCGTCAAGACATTAACTTATTGTACTCCCACACGATACTAGACGTGTGTGAGTGCACGGTGCTAGACGCAATCTAATCTTTTGATATATAGAATTCGTATAAAAAATCATCCAACGGGAACTGTATATAAGCCTAATTGTTTATCAATACTACCCAGTATGCTAGACGCGTGAGTGCGTGGTGGCCTATTGGTAAACGGACCAGACGCGGCTTCCTACATGTTCACGGTGGTCGCGGGTTCAAATCCCAGGGCACACCTCTGACTTTTCGGAGTCATGTGTGTATTGATAGTCAATCACCACGCACTATAACGGTGAAGGAAAACATCGTGAGGAAACCTGCATACCATAGCGATTTGTATAAATTTCTATGGTATGTAAAAGTCCGCCAACCCGCATTAGGCCAGCGTGGTGGACTATATGGCCTAACCACTCTCAATCGTACTCTCGATTGTAGAGGAGGCCCGTGCCCAGCAGTGGGTCGTATATGGGCTGATACAATACAATACAATACAATGCTAGACGCAATTTAGTTCAAGTTCAATAAATTGGTATCAACTCGTACAGTTAGCACCTCGAATTGTGTAACCATAAATATCCACTTATCGATGACATAACGTTAGCATTGTCATTATCAGTACTATCACCCGTAGTATCTGTTTCAGCCCATGTACGTACCACTGCAGGGCACCGGCCTCCTCTACAATCCAGAGTACGATAGAGAGGGATTAGGTCATATAGTCCAACACACTGGTCTACTGCGGGTTTGCGGACTTTACATGCGTAGAAATTCTTTAAAATCGCTACAGTATGCAGTTTCCTCACGATGTTTTCCTTCACCGTTATAGTGCGTGGTGATTGACTATGAATACACACAAAACTCCGAATGTTAAGTTTAATAATGTTAATCTTTCGCTGATCCGAGTTTATTAATGAGGCCCTTAGAGAATGCATCCAGTGTGTTTTATCAGTCAGTCGATTTACTCTATCTATGAACGCCTATGTCTATCGCTTGCTTGCTGATACGTGATTTCACTCAAAACAAAATGTATTTAAATAAATAGTCTACTGGTAAATTTATAAACACTGCCATATGTTACAATATACATCTGTATTTAAAAAGTTAAACAATATTGCTGACATATATCGACCGTGGAACCTTTTCCTAGATAGATAATGTAGATACCTCGTCACTTGTAATAACCACTACATTTTTTTCTTAGACTAGATACTAAACAATTTTTTACCTACCTCGTTTTTCCATCGATGCCCAACAACCCCCCAGCGCTTTTTTATATATGAACTAAAATAACTGTTAATTCCTCCGCATTACGTAGAATAATCAAATGTACCCTAAATTCAGATCAATTCAATGGGACCTGTGGATTAGAGACTGTTCTCATTACACAAATGAACAGGCACATAGACATACAAAAGTTTTAGCATAATATGCAAGCGTATTATGGCGGTTACAATTCTCATCAGCTTCATTGTCGTGCCAGAAGAGAAAAAATAACCCAAACATTTCACGCATGACGTGACCAGCTTTATATTATGTCTGTATCTATTGTAATCCTACAATATAATAGAGGATATTCTAAGCCACAGAGGCTATACTTTAGACTTGCAAATACTAAGCAGCGAATACAACCCAGTATTGTCTGCGATGCGGCGACGAACTCAAATAATGTAATCTGTTTCGATTTGATCACGTGACTCGTCTTTTGTCTCTTGTTTTGGCAACATATATCAAGTCTACATCAGGATGTTTACATAGGAGCTGTACTGTAGTTACCATGTCCTAGTGTAGGAGTGGGGCGGCATGGCCGGAATAGCACCGATCTCACAAAACACCAATGTGGGGCGACGGCTTTTCTGTCATGTTTCGTGCGGTGAGTGAAATTCTGTTCATCCGTCCATTTCCGTTGCGAGTTTAAAAGGCTCATAACGCACTAACGACCCAAAATGTTCACGAGCAGCGGTAATAATTTACAATCAGTTGAGCGTCCTGCTTGTTTAACGAAGTTAAGTAAAAAAAATCGAAGTCCGCATTAAAGACGCGGGCCGGAATGACATCAATTAAGAAAGAAAAGATTTAATGCCCGGGCTTGCCGGCTTTTTAGCAACAAATTAATGACGAAATACACATTGATGTCACAGCACGAGCGAAATGGAGTGCAGAAACTAGTTCGATAAACTTTAATGTTGTGCAAATATACCGACCTGGATGGATTTTCGTCTGACAAGTTTTGAAACACAAAACCTCGCTGGTTCAATTTGCACCTCCCCTTGGGCGTGTCATCGTCATAATTGTAATATATATGAGTTGAATGATGTATTATTTTTACAGTTGATGACGCTTTACAACTTGGAGGAAAAAAAGAATTAACGTGAAGAAAGGGGTCACTGTGGTAATGTTTATTTTCCGACATTATTTCTCTGTGACTTTAAGGCTATGTCGCTGAAAAGTAAAGTGGTATATATTGCAATCTGGCAAGAATATATTGGTTCGGTATTTGATATAATAGTCCGCAACCGTCCGTTCCGTCCGAAAAAAAGTTTAAAAAGTTACCTAATTAAAGCGGTATAAATCTGCATTCACAAATGTACATCCACTAAAATCGCCAACATAATATTATACAACAGCGGCCCGTGCCAGTTTCGCCTGGGTGCAGATATTTTTTGATTCCATTCCACACCAGATACACAGTATAGTATAATATAAACACTTTATTATTACACCACATAACATAAAATGCAAAAACAAAACATACATGTGATTTTTCGTACAAACTGGGGCATCCTGTATATGTATTATATACATATAAACCTTCCTCTTGAATCACTTTATCTATTAAAAAAACCGCATCAAAATCCGTTGCGTAGTTTTAAAGATCTAAGCAGACAAACAGACAGCGGGAAGAAACTTTGTTTTGTATTATGTAGTGATTTTCAATAGCCATTAGGTCATTAACATTTGATAGAAAATAAGGACATAAGCTTGTTGAGTTTACTGTAATGCGTCAAAACGACGAATGGGTGAAGTGCCATCATTTTCAGGCCACAGGAAATTTTCAAACACCGTGCACTCAAAACTGTCGACAACTGCACTTTGCTGCACACGAAACGGGAATGCTATATGCGTAATCTATTCCCAGAATTGGCCGGGCATCAACCATTCAATATCGTCTCTATATTGGTGTATAATTAATTTAAATATTCCTCTCGTTCTTCCTCATTATCGATCATTTGAGGAAGCGAGACGGAAAACATCTCAAGTTTAACCACAATTTGACCATTTTATTTCTGGAATTCTCTTAGAAAGACGCGGTCTGGGAGATTGAAGGGCAACGCCCTGTCTACAACTCGTTGATTGAAATTACTCACAATGTTTCAATGTATGCACAGAATAAACAGAGGGACAGACACACCAACAATTTCGCCGATTGATAAGAAGATATCGGGGGCAATTTCAAACCGATTGAGTATAAAATATCGGATGATTCACAAAAAAACATGCTTTTGAATGAAGTTTGCGTTGAACATAAGTTGCGTAAGAGCTACGTAATGCCCACTCAAAAGTAGGATGTTTAAAATTATGCAATTTGTTTAATTTACGCAAATATTTAAGAGAATATCTCCACCTGTACCATGAAATGAGAATACAAAAGAGGTCTATTGATTGATAAGCAGTTCAACCATATGCTACTAGATGTCACTATTTTAAATTGGTTAACTTACAAAAAAACTACGCGTGCTGGCGTGCGTAGACATGTATGTTAAGGCCTTAATGTAATGTAGCTGTGGTCTTCAGCACAGCTTGACGCTCAAAACCATCTTGGCCCGAACGAAAAGGTTTGCTAATTCAATATTTTGTCGCACTGTCAAGCTGAATGGTATTGCCATCACACGTTTTTCGTCTTTGCTATAATCCCGGGTCCTTCCGCCATAGCGTTAAGAAGTAGCTTAGTGGGCCGGCATAATTGTGTCGAATGGCAAGAGAGCGCCGTCTGATGCCTTTCGAAGCTCTTTTTGTTCGGCATAGCGCTTACCTTCAGGTGCACTGGCATTAGTTTGCCATGCCAGAATAAAATAATCGCATATTATCTTCATTCTCCAAGGTGTTATTAATAGGCACATATGGACATTGGCCTTTCTAATAACAATGTTACATAATTTTGTCGTCAATTGGATTGGTGACCGCGCTCAGTGCCAAACATCTCAAGTACGACTGCACTTCCGATAACTCATAACTGCCGTTTCCTTATGAATATCAACGGTCGTTGAGCTGAATTAGATTTCGCATATCTAATCATATCCAAGTACCGGAAATAAAACCCTTATCTTTGGAATTATCCGTGTCTTCGTAACTTGTAAACTTGGAACCGTAACTTTTATTGAACAGAAAAAAGAGGGTAGTAGGTCGATTCATTGCTACGTATATGGCTCACATGAAAAGTGTAAAAATCAAGATACACACTAGATTGGCACAAGACTAGCAAAGCAGTTTGATAAAAAGAGACGTCATCGATCATATGATAAATATAGACTAACATAATTAAGATACAAAATAAGAACCCAGAACATATTTTTCATACGCGATGATCTAGGTTTCGACATGAACATTGGATAATCACTATCACTTGGCAACAAATAAGATCAATGGTGCCACGCGCTTTACATTCCATAGATTACAGACAGAGAATTGACATCCACGCCAATTCAATCATTACTCCAACCACGTCACTACAAAAACCAATATGAAATCCATCAATTTTCCAACCACTAATTCAATAGAGATCAAATCCAAACATTTAACTCGCAGTATTTAGCTAACACACAAGCGTATAACGTATGTACAATGGTATCGGCTCGGCTGAGACACGAGGTCGCATAACGCGGAGAAAGTTAAGGCACGGACGGTTCAACTCGCGCTCGTATCTGCACACTGACATGGCGTACAAGGCGAATTGGGTGGAGTGCGTGTGACAGCGTGCCAAAAAGAGAGCGGCGTAAGTGGAAGGTCTTAGGCGAATAGAGTGCAGCGCCACTTACAGCGGAAAACGGAAAGATGTTAGGAGTTTGTCTGGCAGCGAACATGCAGCATAAATAACAAGGTTTCAAGTTTGTAAAGCGCAGCGCGTTTATGGGTGATATGGATGAGCGACTTTATAGCCAGTGTCGATTACTTTGACTGGACCACATAAACCAGGGTAACACTGCCTCATTTACAACGACATAAAGTGTAAGTGCTTAGCAAGTAAGAAAACAAGCCTCACGTCGAGTAACTAATGTGTTTGATTCATAAATTCACCGGGAGCCTAAAACCCCGTCCACAACCTTTCCTCCGCCTTCAAATCGAGCCACGCTTTAATATTCTCCTGACGTTATACCTATTCATTATCCTAACGCTTTGTGTACTACAAAGCAGCTTTACGCTCGAGCGGCGCTTACCAGACATAATTCCCGCCATAAACCTTGACACTCGTGCTTCTGAATCGTAATAATAATGCATACGGTATAAAATTAAACAAGGTCAAGTATGAATATTGCAGAAGTCTGTAAAACCACTATATCTGTCCGTGAATCATATAAGGAGAGAAAGATGCGTGGCGACTGATAGCGGGGAACAGGCAAGCAAATAAACAATACGATTTTATTATATCGAATTATCTTTATCGATCTTATGCAAAGACGTATGTATGTATATATCCACAATGGCGAAAAAAATGATATATATATAACAAATACATCGCTAAGCTTTTTTAAATTATTTAAAATAATTATTAAATATATTACAATGAAAACTTTTTTAATTGGCTGTAATATGCTGCCAGTAACTTACAGATCACCTAATACGTCATACTTTGATGGTATGGGAGTGGCAGAAGACCTACTCACCGAATAGAAAGTAAGCACAATTTCCTATTGCCAACAACGCCTTGGAAACCATAGCTATGGTCTATAATTTACAATGACCGTTTATTGTTGTAGGGAAAGAGGTCCTTATAACTAGACTAAACACGTGAGCAATACTTTTATTATTAGTTTTATTCTTGTTAAAAAACGTTGCGACGTCACTTAATCCACATCACATCCCTTGCATTTAGCCTACTTCGATTGCGCAACATTTTTTTATTTACGTCAATGTAGATGATTTTTGTTGATAGGTAAACAGGTACAGCAGTCATTAAATATGTTTCTCACAAACAAATAAATAAATTTGCATACATTGCTATTTAGATTGCTGTAACATTAAACTTAATTATACTAGTTATGTTGATGTTATTAAATTGCATTTTTTTGTTTGACATTTACTTACGTCCGGATTATAAATATTTGTAATTATAAAAATATTTTAATTTATTATTTCACGTTTTATCGTACAATTGCTGGGTATTATTAATGGTCACATTTTTCGTGCCATTATATTAGTGATTTTCTATTTTTATGGCCAATGAACTTTAATAGGCACAAGAAAATATATCTATTTAGGCAATTTATTAAAGTAGAATAAAAAAAATGTGGCAAAAAAACGTTGATAAAAAATATGGCAATGTGATGGTGTTGACCTACGATAAGGATTTTCCATAACATTTCGCATATATAAATACATTACTTATTTAAACTGATTATTTATTTAAATACATTATTTATTTATAGGCCTTCATAATAATCTATGCTAATGCTATAATTAACTTAAAAAAGAAACTTGTGTAAATCGTTTTCTAACGTATTTTTTTGTAAAGACAGCACTAGCCTGATTACTTAAGTAAAAATAGCTCATATATAAATTAAACTATTATTTATAATAAACATCCAAATATTGAAAAACCTACTACAATATAAAATGTTAACAGAAGTGTGATGTAAAAGGAACTTCGCTATTCAAAGAATATTATTTCGACGTACACATTTTACCTGTTGCGGTAATCGCAATTTCAACTCACTATAAAGGAAAATGACGTACTGTACTGTACCATCCCATATACGTCAAACTGGAGGTCATGACCCTCTTCTATAATCGAGAGTACGAAGAAGAGAGGTTAGGCCATACAGTCCACCACGCCGGTTTAGTGCGGGTTGGCGGACATTGCATACCATAGAAATTCTTACAAATTGCTATGGTATGCAGGTTTCTTCACGATGTTTTCCTTCACGGTTATAGTGTGGTGATTGACTATCAATACACACATGACTTGAACATAAATAAATAAATACACCCAACAGTCACATACATAGTCCTGACCCCACACTAAGATCGAGTCTTGTGTTGTTATCAGGAAGTACGAGACACTTTTCGGTCTCACAAACCCGGACCGTCCGAAAGTCCCGAAACAAATACTTGTGGTTCACACAAACATTTGTCACGTTGCGGGGGTCGAACCCGCGGCCTCACCTTTCACAGCCGGCGTCTAAACAACTGCGCTACGGAGGCTGTCAATAAGAACAATCTTTATTTCAAAGGAAGGATATCCGACAACGAAAGACCCAAGTTTAATAGTGGGGAAAATAAATATAACTGGTTTATACTGGTTTTATCCTACGTTCCATTGCGCATGCATCTGATGAAGTCACGAAATGTATATGGAATAAATGTAGAACGCAGTGAGGACTTTCTGCGGTGTGAAATAGTTCAAGGTTAATGTGGAATGGAAAATAGTCGTCATTATTTTCTTCTTGCGTAAAATTATGTGAATAAGGTTTTTTACCATTTTTCTAAAGGACGAGAAGATGACACAATGTTGACAAGATTATAAAAAATGACATTATTAATAATATTTACTTTATTATTTTTCTCATCAGCCATGGTTTGCCCCAAGCTAAATGCACGTTATCCCCAAATATAACCATAGCTATATGTTGGAAACGGCTTGCTACTGGCGACCCATTGAAACCATTATTTGATAAACTTCGTTATTCTAATGTAGATGTATTGGTAAATTACAGAATATTTGGAAGTAAATATATACTCGTATAGCCAATCAGCCGCTTGAGTCCCTGATCAGTATGCATTTAATACAATAATAGTGTAGAATCTACACTATGAATATGACTGTTTGTTATTCAATTTGTTTAAAGCCTAATACGCCTATCGACAAACATATGCTAATTATTGACCGTCCCAAGTCATTTTTAAACAAAATTTATGGCAAATACCTTTAATTTTAATTCTATACGATATGTTAATGCGCGCGTAATTTTTTCATGCATTAAGCTGGATTTTTTTGCTTTAATATGATAATATAAAACTAGATATATCGTTACGCCGAGACTGCCAAATAAATAAATGAATAAATTTGAATCTCATATATCTAAACATGGCACACAAACAAAAACAATATTAACATAGAATTGCTTAAAGTGTTTGTTTGTTTCGACTACCTTTATATACAACGAAAAGCTTTGTTTTGTATCCATAGAAAATCAAATGATGTATGAAAGTTAAAATGCTAGCACTTAATGAAAATCACAACTTAATTGTCAGTTAAAATTAAATATTCACTTTGACGATTACCATTCTTTTAAAAAGAATTTACTATTTATTTTGTAGAATGCAGAAATAATTCCTCTAAACTACTCGTAGACATCTGCAAATTTGTGGCAAACCTATAAGTTATATTCACATAATGAAACACGGGAGCTTTTGCTGTACAAAAAAAAATACTTTTTTTTGCATAACATTTTAACTTATAAAAAAAATTTGAATAATTTTATAACTAATAGAAGGATACAAATGATCGTATAATATTGGCAGTTAATCAGGAATTATTAATGTCTCGTACAGGATTTGCTCTATCAAAAAAATTACACGAACCTTTTTAAATCATTTTTTTTTTACATCTCACATTTAAAATAACCTGTCGTAACAGCTTTTTTTTCTCGTAGGCTTTAGGATTCAATATTTTAAATTATCATTTTTAAATTACTCTCGTAAAAAGTAGGTGCTATGTAAATCAGTGGCCAAGAGCACTTAGATAAATTACAATACACATTACACATATGTAGATTTTAATGGATTATTTTTCCCCCAGAAGGTAAATCTACAAAGCAATCATGTGAAGTACTGTATAATACATTATGGCTACTGAAAGTGTCACAAAACTATAAACCTAAAACTTAGAACCACGGATTCCGTTTTTATTTGTGACCGTGTAAATACTGTTAGGTAACAAAAAATAACAATTAGCGATAAACTAATAAATCAATGAATATGTGTTTCTCTTTCTTATATTTATTTTTTACTGAAACTAACAAGAATCAAAATAGTTCTTTATCATAATTCCCGCTGTAAATGGAACTCCACCCTAACAATCAAACGAACCTTCGACAGCCACATCCTTAATGACAGCTTTGTACAATCTGATAACTGCTAAGTACTGACTCACAGTACTAATACGGAGGCATTCCTTACACGAGGAGCTATCTCGAAATAATTACTCGTACTCTGAACTACCCATTCTATCCTTATCTGTAATCTGCAGTCAGAGCTAGTTTACGCCGGTTGAGACAAGATTCCTATAATTCATTTGTAGTTTGTACTGTTGACGTGACGGTTTAAACCAAATTACCTCGAAAACATACCTACTGCAGCTTTTGACTTTCGATAGGTATACATCGTCTACGATCTTATGTCGTCCAAGTGCGTTGTTGTCATGCTGTTGTCAAAATATTAGGAACAGTTTTTCTCTTAACATTTGATTATATTGGACATGTTATTATTAATAGATTATGTAAATAAATGCTTGTTGTTTTTATTATAAAAACATTGTTCAAACAATGCGTTAAATACAAATTTCGCCACACGCTAATAGAAGATACTTGACTTATATACTCGTCAGTGTGTCTAAAATAATCCAGATAAATGCGAATCGATGATGATAGATGTGATTAAAGCCTTTATAGTTATTTTGGGATATGAGAAATAAACGAGTTATTAGTAAAAGTACATCATTAATAAGAGATAGCACCTCTTTCGGTGTTCTTCGTGGCACTGTTGATTAAGACACAAACTTGTACGACAGACAGATAGTAGAGTTTGTAGATATTATGCATGTTTCCGATTTTGGTATTGTAGGGCCAAAAAATTAATTTGTCTCTGTAGCGTACCTTGGGAGAAGCCTATGTCCAGCAGTGGACTGCAACAGGCTGATGATGATGAAGACCAAAATAAACACAAAATCGTACCCTATTGCGTGGTCATAACTAAGTATGATATTTATGGTATGGTTGATTTTATTTTTGCCAAACCATTAACTTAATAAATATGAAATATAAAATCACACCGGGGAAAAGTATCCGATGTAGTCGCGTCACACGTGATTCCCGTTCTGCGAGGTTATGACGTAATACGGACAACCGCATTCCTCCTATGTAAACAGTTATATAAGGCATTCCCAGATCCACAAATGTATACAGCTATGTGTTCCGTTGTTTATATAGTAGAAGGGATTTAGGAATGATCGATCGCAGTTCGATTTCCGCAATGAGACAAAAAATATTGTTTTGGGTACTGAGATAGAAAAAATCTCATGTGGTTTGTAATACCCATGACACAAAACTTTTATCATAATGCGAAGTCAGGACTGTGTGACTGTGTGAGTGACTATTGGTTTTGGTTTTCATTTTAAAATACTATTTATAAGCCTTCTATATGTATCATAACATACATAAACACATGCCTTTTTCCCAGAAGGGGTAGGCAGAGGTGCTACCAGAACACCCACGTTTCGCCTTGTATATTTCGTCCCACGATGTGATAGGAGGCGAGCCTATCGCCATATCGGGCACAAATTCCTGACTCCGGGCTGATAATGAATAGAAAAATCCAATATCACTTTGCCCGACCCGAGATTCGAACCCGAGACCTCAGCTTTGCAATCATACCGTAGTACCACTACGCCACCGAGGCAGTCTATATTTATCAGATGGTAATGAAAAACCTTCAGGCAATGTTGAATAAACATTATAAATAATAACACATTAAAACCAATGTCGATAAAATTTTGAATATTAATAATTAAAGCCCCATTTACACGGGTAGAGTTTCTCGCCTCGACGATACGATTATCGTATGAATATAAAAAAGTCGCATCGTGTAAACATTTGTCAGAACACGATAATCTATGGCGGTTATATCATGCAATAATCGAATTCTCGTCGCGAGATACTCTCCCCGTGTAAATGACGCTTTAATCTCAACAAAGTATTTTTGTGCATACTTTAAATCTGCACAAATTAATCATGAACGTGTAATGTCGCCTCGGACTATTTCCTGGTACGTTGCATAAGGAAGCTGTCGAATACAACTGTATTAGTGCTGAAATTATTTCATCCTTAAGTTGCAGATGTTAAATATTTCAAACAAAATGTAATATCATTAGTTTGAAATACAGAGTGGGGAAGGCATGACAATTTAGACAGCCTCTGTGGCGCAGTTGGTAAGATACCGGCTGAAAAACGAGAGGCCACGGGTTCGATTCCCGCTCCGAGGCAAATGTTTGTCTGAACCACTGGTATATATTTCGGGTCTGGGTGTCTGTGAGACCGAAAAGTCTCTCGTAGTTCTCCCGATACTCACGACACAAGACTCGATCTTAGTGTGGGGTCAGGACTATGTATGTGACTCTTGGGTGTACTTTTTTGACGTGACATCTTGTATAGTTTTAGTTATCCATTAAAGTCACACATAATATTATAAATGGCAGAGCCTTTCCGTAGGTCGCTAAAGCTACATTACAAATGGGCCTACCGGGGTCGTACCATAGTCTCACAGAAAACCGACGCAAAGTAACAACAAAGCTTGTGATTGTGTTTACGGCTGATATTAACACACGATCTTTATTTCAATGTATGTAAAGATCATACATACATAAACTCACGCCATTTTCCCAAAAGGGGTAGGCAGAAGTGCTACCAAGACACACGTTTCGTCTTGTGTTCCGACCCACGGTGTGATAGGGGGCGAACCTATCGCTATATCGGGCACAAATTCCTGACTCCAGGCTGATAATTAATACAAAAAACCAATATCACTTTGTCCGACCCGAGATTTGAACCCGAAACCTCAGCTTTGCAATCATACCGTAGTACACCTGCGCCACCGACGCAGTGGCAGGCATTCAAAGATCAACCCCATAAATAGACCAATCGGATTAAAGATTTATTGACAGATCTATATTCGGTTTAATTTGATTGGTTTATTAAGCTTGTGTTTATGTTAACGGCTGACATGAATACATGATCCCGAAAAGAAACTAATGAAGTCAAAGATTTATCGACACGCCGAAAGCTGACTTAAATTGCTCGATTTATTTTCGTGATCAATCTTTACATAGCGATTAGGATTGCCTATAAATTTAGGCCATAACCCTTAATAATGCTATCTAACACACCGACGCCATCTGTTAATTAAATAATAAAATGAAATAATACAGCAATAATATTACAATATAAAATCTTGGCATGGCAACTTAGTAGCGAATCACGTCAATCCCACGTCGGCCTACATGTGTGGGGTTCAGAGAGTTCATACACATTACGTGTATTGAGTTCATCGCTTCATCTCATCTCGATCTACAAGCTCAGCGCTGGCAGTCACGGATTACGTGAGTGCAGAGTTATGGTCTACAATATATCATCCATCGAATAATTAAAGATTTTTAAATAAAAAAACCATTCAAATATCTTTCTGTATAAAATAATTTAGGTACAGTTTGCAGATGTTGAGACCTCCACCTATCTCTGTAGCAATTTCAATCTAAAACCGACAATACTGAATGACATCGAACCTGGCGCATCTCTAGGATTAGAAAAAAATCAACATCCTATTCTATTAATAAAACACACATTTTGCAACAAATTTCTCCGTTGTAAAATCAGAACAGTTGACAAGTTCAATCAATGAAATTGGAAGGGTTGTCACATTGTAAATATCGGTTTAGGAAAACCAACTCCACAATTAACAGACTCAATTAGCGATTAAGGTGAAATATCGCTATAGGGAAAACGTTTAATTAGGAATCCGTCACTTTAACAACAATAATATATTTCAGACATTTATTTCTGGAAAGCCAGAAACTTTGTATGAAACATAATCACGACTGACAAAAATAGGATGTTTGAAATTATATGTTTAATTTTCTTTAGTTAAAACCATTTAATCTTGGAACTATAGACAATGTTGTTATGGGAAGGCTATGTTAAGCAGCGTACTTCCTATGGCTGAAGAAAGAGAACATGTTGTGACAAGAGTGGTAGACAACAATCTAAACTTTATTCTCATTATGATAAATTGCATAACTGTTTTTATTCAAAATATTTTTCATCAGATATATGAATAGTCATATTTCTTTTCCAAAGTGTCGTGACAACCATAATGCGCAACAGGTGCGTATGTATATAGGACATGCCAGACGCCAGTAGATTGACATTTTATCGACAAATCCGGTTTGAACCGGATGCTCGTTATCTTTACGATGCGGTAGTCAGTTTGCGATTGTTATTTTTTATATTTATATCGTATTGCACTGTTTTATACATATACAACGACAATCATTTACCTGACGTTTGCAACGCCACTTCCATTTATAAAAAAATAATATAGTATATATTTTCGGATTCGATAACGATTCGCATTTTTTAAATTAATCCAACAAATATTAAACGAACAATGTAAGGATTATTCTATTATAAAAGAGGTAATTATAAATACTTATGTTTATCAGAAAGATAGTACATTCAGTGAGCCATATTACTCTATATATATGTATATGTTTACATATTTAGTACTCCAATATCTAAATTCAAAAAACAAGCACTGACCCTTTTGCTCTAAAATTTAAGTAAATTATAAGATTTGTTATTTACCTTGTCTTAATTTTATATCTAGATGTTATATTATTTTTGTTAGTATTACAGTTTATTTGTAATGTTTTACCACTATCGTAAATTACCCTCGCTTTGTGAATATTGTACACATATAGGCATATTCTAATAGGCATGTGCATCAGAATTTTATTTTGTAAATATTTTGATAAATTTGTAATGTATATTTTGTTGGTGTCTTTTTTAAAATAAATAAATAAATAAAATAAATTACTAATCAGTTATATCGCTCACTGAACTTAATAAGAAAACAGTCCTATAATTCCCTTCGAACCTTTACGTTTCATTAAAAAAACATAAATAGACACTGAATCAAAATACCACACACCCCATCCTCCTCCCAACAATATTTTTTTTTCACAACAAAAACAAAAATATTTGACAACCCTATAAGATAACCTTTACACGGCCATTCACGATTGTACAAGTGTCAAAATTGAGACTGAGTCACTGTCACAGAGCAATCTAATCTGATAACTCGGCTAACAACTGTACCTATCGCGTATTGACACTGTCAACACTTATCTGCGATCGATATGTCCATTGTACATCTGATATATAAAAACATTGTAAAATTGTAAAAATATTATGAATAGAGACCACTGGACCAAATTTTAAAACATTTCTCAATTAAACGCAATCTAGACCAACTAAAACTCCTTGTTGATATGCAAGCTAATACCAATATTCTACAAGCGTAGTAAAACTAGCATGATTTTTCTGACATACACTTTTAGAGAACTGTGGGCCCTAGGTTTCTATTCCTAGGACGAGTAAACGATTTTGAGTGATTCTTTAGTTTTAAAACAAACATCATTATGATTTACTCGATCCTGGTGAACAGAATTTGTACCCGGAATAATGTTAGCATAGGCCCTTGTTACAACTTAACATGAAAATAATCGAACTGTGGGTGGTCTCTGCAGACCCTTCGGGGACAAAGAAATGAGCATATGCAATTAAATAAACGTAAAATCATTGCTATCAACATCTTACATAGTTAAGGCTTAAACAAAGTTGTGAACGTTAATGTTTCCACTTCACCTATCGACCATAAAAATGCACTGCAGCATGATAATTATTGTTATTAACACAATGCTTTAGAGATAAACACACGTGTTTGTTCGAAATCAGTTAACAAGCGACACGTGATTACTTGTGTGTAGACAGGGGCGGAGTAAGATATAGCTAAGCGGAACGACTAACCATAAACATCACTCAGGGCTTGTCACTTTTAACGGGCTTGTTCATAGACAGTTTCAAAACCTATTTTAGTTATCAAATGTTTTGTCCCTTTCGAACGACTTTTGATGTCAGTGTGAGGGAAGAAGACAGAACATTCGATGACTATAAAACTTTTAACGTTAAATTCATAGACAGTTTCAAAACCTATTTTAGTTATCAAATGCGTAGTCCCTTTCGAACGACTTTTGAAGTCAGTTTGAGGGAAGGAGACAAAACATTAGAGCGCTAAAAATAGGTTTTATAACTGTAAGGTTTTAAGGCCGTAATATTGTATTGTATTGCACTAATCATTCCGAGATATTAGGTTTAAAGTTTCTGAATGGCCACAGTAATCAGTTCACTGCTGTTTGGCGGCAGAAACAGTAAAAATATGAGAGACATATGAAGCTATTACTTTTTTTAAAACCTTCTAAACTAAGATAACCTCTCATAATGAATTATGTCCACATTAAAATTGTCTTGCGCCGCTACTGGTGTTAAGCTAATATTATTTTGTAATTTTATTTAAATATACAAATAATGAAGTAGGAATGTCATGTCTCAGACCTCTAACATATATTTTGTGAAACACCCACACACACATATTTTCCAATGTTTAATAGGGTATTTGACAATGATCGATGTTTTTTATTTTATTTGCGTGCAAATACAAATTCCATTACACGTGTAATATACCATTTCTGTAAAAAAAGTACTAAAGTAGCTTGTAAAATGAGGCAAATGTTATTATTTTCAAATAGTGAGAGGGTAGTTGGGTCATCTTACCGTCTCTTTTACACGCGCACACTGTAATGCATATTAAGATTAGTGACGTCACTCGTTTTGTTTTGCATCCCTTTTCTTTTATTCCTACTGCAAGATTTAAAAGGTTTGTAACTTGTTTACTTCTGAAGAGACTTACAAAATTCTTTGTTTGCTACATTTTGGATGTGGATACCATTTGATGAATACAATAAAAAATTTAGTCAAATAATCAAAAAGAGTTAAATATCATTGTGGTGAATCCATAGTTTTTGCTAAAATTATAATTTAAAGCCTTTCGTACTATAACGTCTTTAAAAATAAAAGGGAGAAGATTATTTTTTTAGACAAAATGTATGTATTTTAGTAAATACATACATTTTTTTGGATTAGATATCTAAAAAAATGTCTCAAATACAGGAAAGAAATTACAAAAAGAAGTCGTCGTTTTTTACAACATTTTTTGTTTCCTTGTGTCTAAAGTCACTAAAACTACCACCTGTCTTCGTTTTCGGTAGTAGTCTAGATATACCCTATATATTGCCACTTAATAACATAAATAACGTAATACACGTGTATTGAAATATTTTTGCATTCATATTGAAAAAATAGCTTTATAAATCCCTAATCAAATTCTTAACTATCGAGTTCAACATTGAACCGAAACATAGCACGTGTTTATTTATGAGAGTTGTTATGAATTAATCCACAAGATAGACAAATAACTTTCCGTTCAACATGCATGTATGGAACGTGTAACAAATATCTGAGTTGATTGTAAGTATTGCTGATTCGGAGATCTTAGCTTGAACCCAAGGCGTCACCGACTTATCGAAGTTACACGTCGACTGCCAGTTAATTAACGATTTAACAAACAAGAAAAGCACTATTGAGAAACGTGCATACCTAACATAACTAAAGTGAAGTTTATGAGGCTTCCTTTTTAGAAAATTTGACAGCCTCCGTGGCGTAGTCGGTTAGACGCCGAGTGTGAAACGAGAGGCCGCGGGTTCGATTCCCGCACCAACACAAATATTTATATAGCCCACAAGTATTTGAGTCGGGTCTGGTTGTTATTGAGACCAAAAAGTCTCTCGTAGCTTTTGATACCCACGACACAAGACTCGATCTTAGTGTGGGATCAGGCCTGTATATGTGACTGTTGGGTGAAAAAAAAAACTTTTCCGTCCCTACACCCATCACTGCAACTCCTGTCAACCAGGATCAATATCATGCAAAAACTTGACATCGACGACTAAAATTCAGCGAGATTTTTAGGGTCACTAGCTTGTCTTGGCCCCATCACGAAAATCAGAAAAAAATGTTAAATTTGGAAAGTGTGTGAAATCCGCCAACGCGCGCTAAACTAGCCAGCTCTAGGACAGTTCAGTTACACACTATTATATTCACATAGATAACAGACAAGTTATTAGGCTAACACAGGTCAGAAATACAAAAAAGGAAAAACCTAAAAATCCATTATACAAAAGTATTTCAGTCCATGAGTACCAAATAACAAACATTCCGACTTTGACTTTCAACTCGGGTCGAGTTCAAAACCGTGGAAAATTAATTACATACGTGTTATACAAATACTGTAACGCCAAAAGTATATTTTTAAGAACACGTGAACAAATTGTTTTCAACAGTTGAGGAACACAAAACCTCCACATCGCATATAGACGGAAAACCGGTAGGTGTTGGAACAAAAATTTCATATATAAAAGTTACTTTTCAATTATAAATAATGCATATGTTTGCACATGAATGTAATTGTTTGAAGAGAAATGATCGGTATAAATTAATTATGGTATTCAACATTTTGTTTGCTCTTCTTGTGAATAAAAATGGAAAGAGTATCGAAAATTAATAGGAATATATGATAAAAAAATAAAAAACAAAAAATAAGGTGCTATTAATATGGATACGAGCGTCACCAAAGCGTATGTGATACCTTTTCATAACTATGTCAGTAAACAATCCATTATGAAACCAGTGACATACTAGAAAATAGTTCCCACTTTGGATACTAGAAAATAGTTTTACAAAAACAGCAACTCATGTTTGTTGGTAAAATATTTGTTTCTGTACGGGTATCATGTTAAGCCGGATTAAGCTATTAATGTATGGTATATGAATATTAAATATTCAGATATTTGTGCACAGTCGGACAGAAGATAACCATAAATTAGTTATATGTCGATTACATAAAATATCATGCAATCAAATTTGAAAATTTCAATTGTGTTGATTTTTAATTTTATCCAATTTTGATATAGTTCGTCAAATTGATATAATTAACAGTACCTAATTTTGTTCCGTTATCTGTATTACAATTCTTTTTAAATTACGCCCTAACAAGCTTTCCGATAAAATATTTTTTTGGAAATATTTAGTTACCATTATAATAAATCTTGTCTAAGACAGAGAAAAGACACCAAGTATCACCAAGGGAGAGAATTCGAAAATAGTAGGAAATATTGTGACATATTATAATAACCCGATTCTTCTTGGAATACATTGGGGCTAGGACCTTGGAGGAAAGGGATTGAATGAGAGATTGGGATGAGGATAAGAGACTGAGGAGAGGAGAGGAAGAGGGAAGGGGAAGGAGAAGGAGAAGGAGAGGAGAGGAGGTAGAATGGCGTTGGATAGGGGGAAGACAGGGGAGTAGGGGGAAGAAGGGTAAAATATTGGTAATTGAAAAACAGATGTTACATACCTCATATCCGGCGAGAAGTCGACGGAGCACGCGTACCCGGCCACCATGTGTCCCGTGAAGGTCTTCTTCCGGTTGAGTTTGAATCTGTTGAGGGCGCTGAACACGATGACCTTGTTGTCGAGCGACTGGCACGCGAGCCACTTGCCGTTGGGAGATGACGTCACTGCCGGGAGAGAGTGCATGGACGGGTCCGCTATGTACTTCATGTCCACTGGGATGTCCCTGGAGGGGAGACAAATAAATGTTACAAAAACATCTTGTAGAAAGCGAAGCGGAGCGGCAATGAGTGATACAGTTGTCCAATATGTTTGATCAATCCTAAGATGTTTTTATAGCATAGATGCATTGTCCGCGCTCTATAATGGCAAGACGATTGCAAGACAAATGTCTGTGATATTGCCTGCCAATCAATCAGTCACGCTTTAATCAGTGTCGCGGCTGCTCGTCTCTGACTATTTGTATTTTGGAAGTCGAATGCCATTGCGCCATTTTTTGTGCAATTAAGTTTAATGTATCACGTGTCTATTTGTAAAACGTCATTGGATCAATCCTTACACATTTCTGCATCAGTGAAAATTCCACCGAATTGTGAAATCATACTATAGTGATTAGTTAACCTAGAGTACAGTGAGAATGAGCCAGTTTTACCGGCTGGTGGTGGATGGTAGAATAAAACTAATGTTATACAAAACAATTATTTATCTTTATAGTCTGTTAACTAACTAATTAACCCACATTTTTCTCATCACCCCAGGGCGACATTGTACAAAAAAAAAAAAAATAGTATAATATTTTTTTGTCAAAAAACGTGATTTCAGTTTCCACGATTTTTAGCCACCGCGTATAGATACCAGTATTTTTATCGCTTAGCTGAACTTTAGTTCGGTTCGGAAACTTATCTGAGTGGTAAAAAGAATCGTACCTATACGGGTTGCTCAAAGGCTTTGAAAACTAAATCGCATTTTCTGACAAAACTACCAGGCAGTTTTTTTTTAAATCTTAGTGCAACGTTAGCTGGGGTGACTAGGAACATGTGGTTTAAATTAAGTACCATATGTCAATATCAGCCTGTATAATGATACGTACCACTCCCACACCCTCAGACTCTTGTCGTCGGAAGTGGTGACGAATCTCCGGTTCTCGTCGACGAAGGTGATGGTGTTCACAGCTCCTAGATGTCTGTCGTACTCCTGCACTATCTCGCCGCTACGGATGTCCCACTACGATACAAAATAATAAAAAATTACAACCTTAGAGATGTCAGAATATCAGTCCTTAGAAAATCGATGACCAGCCAATATTGGGTACATTATATAGCACTGTATCATTTAAAACCATTCATAAGTTAAATTATACAACGAGCTAAAGCTAATTACTAGAGACCGGACTATATGCAATTGCATATTACCCCATTTTCAGCGATAATTGCATATTTTGCCTAAAATCTAGAGACCATGCATATATTCGTCTATATTCACTACATTTTTCGGTAGATTACCCTCTCTATGCATAAAACATACATAAACATACGCCTTTTTTCCCAGAAGGGGTAGGCAGAGGTGCTCCCAGAACACCCACGTTTCGCCTTGTATATTCCGTCCCACTATGTGATAGGGGGCGAGCCTATCGCCATATCGGGCACAAATTCCTGACTCCGGGCTGATAATGAATAGAAAAATCCAATATCACTTTGCCCGACCCGAGATTCGAACCCGAGACCTCAGCTTTGCAATCATACCGTAGTACCACTACGCCACCGAGGCAGTCTATGAGTGAAAAATTATATGGCTGTTTATAATTATTACCATAATAAATGAAGATTTAAATACAAAGGTATAATTTTGACGCTACTTGGATATCTGATTGTTTGAATATATATAATATAAGAAAATGTACTTACGCAAATAATCTTTTTATCCGAGGTTCCCGCGACGAACAAGTGTTGTTTGTCCTCGTCGGGGTGGAACTTGGCGCAGTAGGGGATCTTCCGGGAAGTGAACCTGGATATGCAGTCGCCCGTCTCCGTGTCCCATAGCTTGATGTATCTGTCGTACGCTGCGGGTATATAAATAAGTTTTTGTCATATTTATTGGTATTAAAAACGTAAAATATGAAATTAGAACTGACAGATTTCGTTTTTTATGGATGCCTTTTAATAAATTTTAAATATTTGTAACTGCTGGGCAAGATCATATTATGTTCGAATAGAAGGCTTAACTACACTAATTCTGTATAAGTTGGTGGGTAGATAAATTCCATTAGACTATTTGTAAGTCGTAACACATATTTCAAGTAAAACTTTTTAACGCACGCTTGACTTGGGGACTAAACTGATGAATGCGTGACGAAAACGTTACGGAAATACGTGTGATATGACGAGGCCAACGGAAGATGAAAATATTCAAAGGAGATCCATGATTCATCATTGAAGGAGATCAGTCATTTGGTCCAAGTACAGACAAGAAATTCATGATGACTAAAAAATCAGGCATATTAAAAAAAAAAATCTACTTGCCCTTTAAAACACAAGTGTGGTGTTGATAACTTACCTGCCGACACAAACTGTTCTCCGCTGTTGTTAAAGTTGACATCTCTAACTGCTTGTCTATGACCGAAATATGTTCTCGTGCAGCGACGATCACCATATACCTCCCATATCTGTGAATATAAATGATAAATAAATAAATACACCCAACAGTCATATATGTATATAGTCCTCATCCCACATTAAGATCAATTAAATCTTGTGTCGTGGGTATCAGAAGCTACGAGAGACTTTTCGGTCTCACAAACACCCAGACCCGAGACAAATACTTGTGGGCACAAACATTTGTCTCGGTGCGGGGATCGAACCCGCGGCCTCTCGTTTCACAGGCGGCGTCTAACCAACTGCGCCACGGAGGCTGTCATAATATTATTCATAAGCCAAAGGAAGTCCACTGCTGAACATAGGCCTTCAATGATTTCCACAGTGACCTGTTGGAGGCAGCCTGCATCCAGCGACGGTGGTCAGACAACCTGGTAAAGGTCGCGGGACGTCGAATAATATAAATTAAATTTAAATTTCGTATCAGTATTCTCTGCGTGCGTGTAAAAAAGTGCGTGGTGGTAAAAAGTGCGTGGTGGCCTGTTGGTAAACGGACCAGACGCGGCTGCCTACATGTTCGCGGTGGTCGCGGGTTCAAATCCCAGGGCACACCTCTGACTTTTCGGAGTCATGTGTGTATTGATAGTCAATCACCACGCACTATAACGGTGAAGGAAAACATCGTGAGGAAACCTGCATACCATAGCGATTTGTATAAATTTCTACGGTATGTAAAAGTCCGCCAACCCGCATTAGGCCAGCGTGGTAGACTATATGGCCTAACCACTCTCAATCGTACTCCCGATTGTAGAGGAGGCCCGTGCCCTGCAGTGGGTCGTATATGGGCTGATACAATACAATACAATACAAATCAGTATTCTCTAGACAGTGAGCACCAGACACAAAGTCATTTATAAAGTTAACCAATGCACATCGACTTAAGCGCCATTTACACGGAGTTTCTCGCGGCGAGATATGTATAACATTATCGTATGACATAGGGCGCGTTTCATTTGGCGATCACGGTGCTCGCAACACTCATTTCGCCGTTCCACTTAACGATCAAGATTATTGTGGAAATAATCGCGGTCGTGAGCGTGGGCATTGTGATCGTCAAACGGAACGCAGCCATAGTGATGTGTCTATGGTCACCCGTGCCCTATGACACTTTCCCGCCAATTTGTAAAATTAAAAAGTTAACAAATGTTAGTAATAAATCAGCTTCTAAAGTGAACGGTTGTTTAATTACGTATAACATATATATCACATAGCCGCCAAAGATTATCGTGTTCTGACAAATGTTTACACGATGCAACTTTTTTATATCCTTACGATAATCGTATCTTCAAGGCGAGAAACTCTCCCCGTTTAAATGGGGCTTTAGAGATGAATCTGCTGTGAACCGTCCAGTAATATTCTATTCGGTCATAATTACGTTTATTTAGATGCGTGTTTCTTAAGTGTTTCAGCTAAAAAGTGACTGAAATGTATACACACTGCATATAGGTTTTCTCGGTATACCTCTCTATACATTAACCACATTATTCATAGACACTATAGACTACGGCGCGGTGTTGATACTCATGAATTTATGGAACATTGATCTCAGCCTCCGTGGCGCAGTTGGTTGTACGCCGGCTGTGTAACGGGAGTCTGCGGGTTCGATCCCCGCACTGAAAATGTTTGGGTGAACTACAAGTAATTGTTTCGATTCTGGGTGTTGGCGTTCTGGGTGTCTCTCGTAGCTGATACCCGCGACACAAGACTCGATCTTAGTGTGGGGTCAGAACTGTGTAACTGACTGTTGGGTTTATTTATTTAATTATATATGTAAAGTAGTTGTACCTTAACCCGGCAGTCCATGCCAGCGGACAGCATGAGGTGTGCAGTCCGCGGGAACCACCGCACCGCCGCCACGCCCTTACTGTGGCCACGCCACGTGAAGATGTGCGCCTGCAATACACAACACACACTCCTTTATACATACTGTCTCGTAAAACCCACCTCAACAAGTACTTTAGCTGACAAAGTATATCACTTTAGAAGAGGAACATTAATAGAGCTGTTACAATCGTCAGGTTTTTGAGTATATGTGGTATCTATTGGAATAAATTTTAAAAAGTTGGCTGTATGCTTTAGCAATCTTTGATGTAAGAAAATAAGTTGTTTCTTTCCAGTTTATATTATTTGGTTTGTCTTGTCTTGTATATTTGTAATGTGTGGTACCAATTAAAATTATATAAATAGAAATCTTGTTCAATTATTGAAATCCAAGTGTATCGGGTAGCAGTTACAAATTGTATAGCAAAAAAGAAAATAAAGACCACATTATGTAAACAACAAATAAAATGATAACAAATGTTACAAAAAACAAACTCAGATAAAAAGTCATAATAAACAAGTGGATGAAATTTGAATTTAAAATTAGTGAATTTCATCAGAAGTTCTAGAAGCCTGATTGTTCCATATTTCCTTACCCCAATACAATGCACCTACAATGGGTGACACATATGACGTAATGTGGGCTTATAATCACTGTGTGAGTTGGGTATGTGCAGTACATGAGTGAGTGGTGGTGTGGTGATGCGTGGTACCTTGGGCAGGAAGCACTTGTCTGGCGGCGCGTGGCGACGCAGCTGCGTCTCACTACGTGGCACCTCCAGCCACGACCGACCCTGGTAGTCCGTCGCCTTGTCCACTGCAACACACACTCATCACTATATTCACATTCAAACATCATCAAATCAAGTACAACAAGTCCACTATACATATCAGCTTTATTACTCACAAAGAAAAAATAATTAAACATCTGTTTGATTCACATCAAGGTTTACCACATTATTATTAAACTTCCATGCATACAATAGGAGAAATGTACAAACAAATATAATAAAAATAAATTTAACACAATTACAAGGAATATACAAAAGCGAATAAGAGATTGGATAGTATGCTGATCTGGAGAAGCTTATCTGCCATATAAAATGAGAATTTAATTTGATAATTGAAAACATTGACTTACAATGGAATATAGATTTCTCCTCCAATGGTTTGTCATCATCCACTTTGCCTTTCTTCTGTCTTTTGGCCACAATCTCTTCAAGTTCCTTGGCCTCGTCACCTTCAGGTTTCATTATTCTACAAAAATACATTTATTTTTATAAATAAGTATGCATGTTTTTAAGATATATTATTTGGTATATACCTTTTATGTGAATCTATATCTCCTCAGACATAAAGAGAAAAGAAAAACAACAAATAAGTTTTGTAATTACACATTAAACATAATAAATGTTTTGTAATGGAGTCTATAGCAAACTCAGTAAAAAAGTTATTTCCGCACTGGTATTCTTTACCTAGTGCTTACCACTGTAAAAAAAAGCAGAAAGAAGCAGATGTATACATAATCCCAACACAATAAGCATTTTTGATGTGTTACCAGCACTTAAACAGAAAAATGGCTCTATTCTACAAGGTATTGTATCGGTCAGAAAAATTGCCGAGGGGAAAGTTGATTCCAAGGGAATAGATATCAATTCTTACATATAAATGACAAAGTAAATACCTCTGTTCACCCACAAATCCTCCCCAGGGTCCCAAGAAACCAGTAATATCTTCAGGGTTGTCATTTTTGTGTCTCTTCTTCTTGTCTAGTGGTCTTTTCTTTATTGTTTCAAACACTGATTTACCCTCCGCTCCTTCACCAGGCACCACTGTAGCAGATACTGTAAACAGACAAGAGATCATTGAGATTTATTAAATAAGGGTTCAATCATACATTAGTAACATTACCAAAAGCTTGCCTATCATTTCTTTAGTTATAAATGATAATTTCAAAGATTTAAAACTTTATTCAAACCAAAATTTGTTGTTTACTTTGTGAATATTACATGTTGTCTGAATACAGTTTTTGAAACAATAAACATTATCAAAACATGTTCATTACCTATGGGAGCCACAATGTTTGCAAGATTTTTTCATTATAAAATAGCATACCGTTTCTAACTATTTACTTCTTCCTAATAACTAACTAACTCTGCTGGCTCAGCAACCCAGTGGGTCTTGGCCTCCAAAACAAGAGTTCTTCCAGTTGCCTCTATTCTGCACCACCTCTTGCCAATTATGAGCTTGATGTTGGTGCAGGTCACCCACATAATATAACACACACACACACACATAATATAACTAATACAAGACAAAAAAGGGCTAAATGAATATTTGCCGTAATATGTGCTGTATATAGAAAGGGATACTAGCTCAGTATACACTGGCTTACAACAGCACTGACTTTCAGCTGGCTCCACAGCCATCATGGTACAACAATTATTTTACTATGTGTGGGGTTGAAGAGTACAATTCACCAAAAACAAAGCAAAAAAAAGACAAGATCCAAAATATCACAATAATAATAGATCACAAAAACAAAAAAAATAAACAGTGTAAAAAAAAACAAATCAGGGGTACACATGCATCAGCTATATAGACATAATTCCATTTTGATATGGAAATATCCTACGAATGGGTTAATTTATATTCATACCATAACCTTACCAACTAAACTATCAGCTTCTCCACTATCTTTATTTGTAGACGGGTCCATGGCAAATCCATAACTTGTGAATGTTCTTCTCTGATTCTCAAACTGAAAGTCACTGATATGTGCCTTCTCTACATAACCAGACAACATATTCCTTGAAGCCTTCATCTGTTGTGTTTGAAACGGGTTTTCTGGACCCAACGTTGGAGCAAACAGTTCTTCGTACTTCGGATTGTGTGTTAGCTCTTGATTTGCCCGTATTAACACTCTTGTGTCATCATTGTTCTGAAAAGAAACCATAATAATGTTTGACTGTGAAACCTTGTGTAGATAGACCACCAAAAGACGAACATTATATAAGTAATCATTAAGATAATTAAAATTTCATGCAAAAACGCGAGGATAAAGTTTGGTTCACATTAAATGTCATAACAATAATAATATAAATTATATCAATATAAAATTAGTAAATAAAAGCAACTTACGGTGGGCATAACCACAGGAGCTGCGCATATTTGCATTGTTTTCGCCACGGACAAACCAGGATCAACAGGCTTTAAATGCGTCAACAAAGTCTCATTGCTATTCTGTTTTTCACTGTCCGTGTCGCTATCCTCGCCCTCCGAACTTGTTCCGTAGTTTTTTATGTTCAACATTTTGTCCCCTTACTAATTACTCATTTAATTACTTAAAAATTACAGGTAACCGCTAAAAAAGTAAATATTTTTATATTATTGGTGTCTACGCGTGATGATTTCTTTCCCCAATGCCAATCTGACAGTTTGTCCATACTCCATCAGTCATTCGTTGGTCATAGCAACTAAAAGAGGATGCCAGTAGGGTAATCCAATATGTGAAACTGAGACAAAATATCTCAATAAATGCTGAAAGTATAACTTTTTAGTATCTGGAAAACATTTTCTTTGACAGCAAATATTTCGTTGAAAAATGTGTACTATTGTCTATTACTACTAAATGTGCAATTGCGAAAACAATATTGATTTTGTCTATAACTTAATGACATTTATTTGACACTTCAAGATACTACCAACCTAAAGCCACAAATTCGTAAGTCAGGTGACGAGCCCTTGTGACAAATCAATTCCCAAAAAAATAGAAAACAGTTTTAAAAACACAGAAAAATATGGCTCTCCACGCTGCTGTTAAGGGAAAATTGATCAGCGTCATCGGCGATGAGGTATGTATAGACAGTGCTTTATTGTTAAGACATTTTTTCTTCGTATTCAATATCCGAAATAACATATAAATTGTCTTTATTTTTATGCGACTTCTTTTATAATATTGTTAATAAAACCTGTTATATGTATTCAGGACACCTGTGTGGGTTTCTTGCTGGGTGGTATCGGCGAAATCAACAAAAACAGACATCCCAATTTCATGGTCGTGGATAAAAGTAAGTTACATATAAAAATGGATATTGTAATTGCTTTTAGTACCTTACATAGTAAAATAACTGTTTCACAAAGCTAAAATAAGAGGCGGAGTCTATAATAAACATGATCATTATGACTGCCAGATTTCTAAAGGAGAAATAACTGCTGTACATAATATGCATAGGCAAATGTTAGCACCAAGCTTACTGAGATCGCATTATAATAATTTATAAAACTCCTAATATAAATGCATTCATAACATAATAGAGTGGAAGGTTGTTAATACATTTGGCATACACCCAAGGTAAACCAAAATCAAACCTTTTAACCTTAATATCTTATTTGTGATTATTTCTGATTTGAATTTTCATGATCCTGAAGCAAGATACCCAGATCTTATTTATATGTGTTAAATGTGGTTGGAATTAGTAGAGAACCATGTAGCCCCTATTAACCAAAGAGAGACCAATATTATGCAGTGGCTAAAGCCAAGTTGTTAATACTGGAATTATAATTAACACATTATGTGCCACTATCACATGTATAGTGTGCTATATCTTTATATAATAAACTTAGTTATGGTAAATGTGTTAAGTATAAAACTCGCAGAATAGTATGCATTTGTTATTACCATTAAGTTGTCATTCATCTTATTGTGATTAAAGGGGGAATATGTTGAGAAAAATAAAGATTGTTCTTAAATGTAATATCCACTGTTTGACTGATTTAATCTTATCTATCCTGATATTTATCTCACCTTTGCTGTTTAAAACTGATTGAGAGGACTTTCATTTGTTTATTTTTATAATGCTACTGTGCCACTTGCACGTATGGACTAATAATTATCATATTGACTCCATAGCACGCAATATCATGGTTTTTTCGATACATATAACATCTTACGAATTTTGGCTACAAATGTGAATCTATGTAAGATTTATGACACAATCAATATGTTAAATATCTTCACAACCTAATGCCTGAATACTTGAATGTTACTTAAATATTATGTTGCACTTAAATATCCAAGTCCCACTTAATTTCCGCTACTGACGAAGTAGGATCCAAGTAGTTAAGTGGAACTTAATTTTTAAGTAGCGTTTTTGTATTCGGGTGTAAGTCTCCAAGATAATAGTATCAAAATTTACCATCTCAAGCAAATATTAATAAATAAGTATATAAACTGAACAGGCACATACATAGTTCTGGCCATAAATAAAATACAAACCTTGTATCATTAATATCGCATACTAAAACTCATACTTACAACTAAACTCCACAGACACAGCAGTGAGCGAGATTGAGGAGTGCTTCAAGCGCTTCGTGAAGCGTGACGACATCGACATCATCCTCATCAACCAGAACATCGCGGAGATGATCAGGCACGTGATCGACGCGCACTCCGCCCCGGTGCCCTCCGTGCTCGAGATCCCCTCCAAGGACCACCCCTATGACGCCAGCAAGGACTCTATCTTACGTCGTGCTAAGGTATGGAGTTTTATGATTGCTGTTTTCGAAATATCCCTTGTTTTTTAATATTTTCATAAGAATAATATTTATATTAAAAAATTAAAGCTGGTAAGCTCTATTATGCAGAAAGAATATTTCTATGTTCTGTTATTAAAATGAAGGGAATATATTTTATGTTAAAAAAGTCTAGGTTTTATTATTATATTAGGTTTACTATTTTGATAATTAAATTAGTAAAATAAATTCAATTTACATATTGAATTGCTACTTGCCCAATTTATAAATAAACCAAACTGTATGTGTATTTATAATATTTATATGTATTTGTAATGTGACAATATTTTTAACCTAGACAATTTTGTTTTCAGGGCATGTTCAACCCAGAAGACTTGGTACGCTAAAGATAATTTATTGCATGTTATGGATGTCTGTTTGCAGATTGGCACGTGTAAATACGCCAATTACATTATAACTAACCACTAATGTTTTCCGTGTGCAATTATTGAGCATTTTAAAATCTAATACATTCCATGAAGAGGCAACCTGGGTGACAATAAACAATGGTAAATGGAAACATGTCTTACTATTTAATTATTATTAAACTCATAATCAAATATATTAAACAAAATGCTATTTTAATTTAAGATCTACAAGCTGTAGACTATAAGATATAAGTAGCATTGAAATTTTCATCATAAGAATAAAATAGTATGCATGTTTCCAGTTACCAATTTTAACTTACCCAGATTGAGAATACCAACGGGAAGATTTTTATCCATGTTACAGCTATATCCATTTATTTTAATAAATTATTCAAATGTAATAAATACAAAGTATTAATCTTGTATAGAATTTGTTGAACTTGTATAATAGAATAATAAAATACCAGAGTGTTGTTTTATTTGATTTTTCTTGTATGAAGCAGTGTGAGGCAGCTTGCGTTTTCTCCTCTAAATATAAGGCGAGAAGGTAAGGATGTGAGTTGATGTGCAACTAATGAATTCCTTTCAGTGTGGTTTTTGAAATAACGGTTATCTGTTGTACGATACTGTTGTCTGCCCGCGAGTGTGATATGCCTGATATATTTATATTGATCATTTTTACAAGGTACGAATATAATAAAATATAATTTATTAATAAATAATTATGGCTTTAATAACTGAGCATTTTTTTACTTTCAGTCGATGTTCGGCGCTGATAACTACTGCACATAAATTAACAACACAATTATTCCAATGTATTCCGCACATTACGTATACAATTTTGTACCTGTGTATTATATTCAATAAAACTACTAAATAATTTATTTAATTATTTATTATTTAAAGATTAACAAACTTACATAATATATTCACACACATATATACAATTATAATACAGTGCACACAACCATAATATATGAGAAACAAACATTTGGTATCATTTTGTAACATATAGTACCCGTAGCGGTAAAAAAATAGTATCGATTAAATCACTGCTGCTTATTCGTCGAATTCAGCGACGTCGTTTTCGGCCTTCTTGTGGCCAACCCAGTCCCACTTGGAGTAGTGGAGCTTGGTCTTCTTGAACTTGGGGTTCTTGGAGGTGATGCGGACGAAGATTCTCCTGCCGAAGAGTGGTTGCAGCTGTCTGAAGTTGTCTACGAGGGGCAGGTTCAGGTTGGAGAGAAGGCCGCGGAAGTTGTCCATCTGTAAATTCATAATTTATTTTTATAGACACATACATACATGAACTCACTCCTAGAGCCCCAAAAGGTTGGCAGAAGTTTTCCTGCCAAGATGCTAGGCACATTTGACAAACCTAGAAATTCAATATAAACTTAGGTTGGAGTATCTGTACTCCTTAAACAACACAAATAAGTTAGGGTCTAGATTGATCAATGTCAAATACACTTCAACGCGATTTATCCAGATGTATTAGGTAAAATCTATGGGTAAAATATTGGTATAATTACGGTCTGGCAGTCACAAAGTCTAATAAAAGAAATTACTCAGTGCCTAGTACATTTTCTATATCACACTGACCTGGAACACAGAGATGGGCAGGTAGTCAGAGAACACAACCCATGTGACGGCCTCGGCGCAAGGAGGGGTGGTGAGGGATCCCTTGTAGGTGTAGAAGCGTTCGGTGTCGAGTCCTGAGAGGATGGAAGACAGGGAGAAAGTATGGGGCAGCTGCATGCTTGTGTTGTAGTTCTCGATAGCGGACAAGTTCTTCACGATGGGAGTCAGGAGCTTGGCGTCGAATTCAACCACCTGGAAATAAAAAAAACGGTTTTATTTATGACATAAATCCGACAAAGATATAAGCGGTTTGCTTGGTGATGACTACATCGCCCATGAACACTCATAATTTCTGAGAATTTAAAGTGCATCCCAAGTATTAAGCCTTAGAAAAAGGATAGAACAAATATAGTAGATAAGCGGGTACTATAAGGGCTCCAGTAATTTCGCAAATTAAACAAAATGATACAACAAAAATGATGGTTCATATCGCTATTCCGAGAAGCAGCTGTAGTCTACTCCAAACTACATACAATGAAGCTCTAGTAGTCACAGTTTCAATTGCTATTAGTGTAGTGTGTAGTAATATAAGATTGCAACTCAAATTAAAAAAGAAATTGAGGGAAAAGTATGTTACTTAGGTTAATAAAGCGCCTGATGAAATAAAATAGCAACGTCTTTCATTGATGCTTACAATGCTACAGGCCTTATAAAGTGATTACTTTACAACTAGTGATCCATATAAAGTGTTTAGATACCTGGTAGAAGAAAGCGAGGACGCAAAGACCATCAGGGTGCTGCAGAGCTTCAGCCAAGTTCCTGTATTTCTTGTTCCTGTGGATGATGTGCATTTCCAAGGGCAGGCGCATGTCATTCAGGGTGTGCTCAGAGCCTCGGTTGTTCTTGTCTCCCCAGTGGAAGTGAAGTCCTTCGATTTCATACTCATTGTCCAAGGGGCCGCCGAAGATGTATGGCAACCTGAATCCTTTCTTTTCTTCCTCGGAACTATACTTAGGTATAGTCAATGCGACTGTAAAACGGAACGATGCGTATGAAATATGAAAATCCAGTTGTTAATTCATAATTATAGTAGATTACAATGTTTCTTAAATTCAATTACTTAATAAAATATTTTAACAAGAAGAAAATGATTAAAGGTATATTATTTTTTATATCAATAAACTATTCTCATTACATAATGGATAACCAATAAGTACATACACTATTAAACCTCCTGCTGAATATATGATAGCAAGGTTGCCTTAATACCATTATGTTAGAGATTCAATCACGAATATTTTTACGGTTTTCTCCTTAAAAGTACTCCATAAGCCTCTTGTATTTATAAAATAATACATTCGTATTTATATTCTGACTTAATAATTGATCAATAAATTAAACACATTGTATATTGTTTTACCTGAATGTCCATTGTTGGTGATGGTCAATGGTCCGGGCAGGGGATTCTGGTAGCCGATGAGTTCCATAGCGGGTATAGAGATGGGGATGGCCTGGCGCGCTGCGATGGCGATGGGAGATTGTTGGCGACCACCGCAAGCTGGGTGCAGAACAGCCCATCTTCTCTGATCGGATGCGCGGTAACCCCAACCAAACACCATTGATACTGAAATCATAAATAACGTGCTTCAGTTTTATAGTATAGGACTTAGTTACTATAATTATTTAGTTATACGTATCTAATTTTAAGATCAATGTTTAAAATGTTCCCAAAAACATAAATCAATATTTTTCAAAACAATTTAGCATTGTGAAAATTGCTACAATGTCTAACAAACGACAGGCGCAATGAAAAAATTAAATTGTAAAACAAGTTTTTTGTGGCAAAAATATTTTCTAACAAAAGCAAATACAAATAATAAATAAATTACATTAATAATTCTTATCGTAAAAACAAAAAGTTTCTAAATGTCAGTGTGCCGAGATGCCGAAACCCGGGATTGAACCGGGGACCTTTAGATCTTCAGTCTAACGCTCTCCCAACTGAGCTATTTCGGCTTATGGTAACTTTGTTGAAATTATCAATATTTAAGTACAGTCAATAGCTTCTTCTTTATAAATGTATTTTACTATGAACTGAGATTATGAATTATGTAAATGATTTTATTGATACATATTTCATAGATTTGTAATACTTCTTTTGTATAACATTGTTTTGCTTTTATCTAGAAAATCGAAAACATTTTTGAATTTTATATTTATGTTTTTTACGATTTCAATACTATTGTTTAATACGAGTATTTGTTATGCCATTAGTGTACGGAGTAAGGATATAACTCTCTGTATACTGATTAAGGTATCTACAGTATATAGCATAGGATTCGATAAGTATCCAAAATTCCATAGCCATGTATGTTCCTACTTCAACTATAAGAAGAGCATACATTATAATTGCTGACTAACATTAGTTTATACTACGATTGTAAACACAATTGTCTGTAGTTTGTTTTATTCTTATACACAGTAAGGAAATGTTTATGTAACAGTATTATGTTATCAAAACATTGCGGTCGCAACTCACAATCGAATATGATAATAATGAAATGATGCGTATGGGGCTTTGTTAAGTCATTCAAAGGTGTTATTATTTCATTTTTATTTATAAGTAGAATGCCCGAAACTATAATCAAAGTTGGATCTCGTCGTTTATGGGTCAATCTCATACGCGTTGCCACTGTATCAATGAGGCGTGGCCATAAAGGGAATTATCGATATTGTACGGCCGAACTAAATGTTTCGGACCCAATTATTACGGGGATGGATTATCGGTCAATTAGTTAGTTTTGAAGTATTTATGTTATAAAAACACTGAATATATCAAAACATTAATTGTTATTAATCGTATTGGATTAATACCCCGCTTTTATTTCACTTATATGATCCTCAATTCTTTAGGGGTAAAAAAGACAAAATACGGTCTAAATGTTTGGTATTTTTCTGCCGTAATTTTTTGTGTCATCATATCCCACACACAAATGACGTCGGTGTAATAAGTCATTCCAGCCGTAAGAAAATTTAAATTTTAACCCCCTATCTGTCATCAACCCTTTGGAAATTATTAGCATTTATATAAATTATTGTAATTGAATCAATGGATGCCTGGAGGTCGATGACACTGCCCAAAAACACGGCGGGCATACGAACTCAATACGTTCCAGCCAAAGTGGATTAAGGTGGCATTGGATTGAAGAAAAGGGGCAATTTTTGCATACCAGTGGGGTGAGGTGCGTTAAGAGAAATCAATTGGTATTACTACTCGTAATTATTAGTTCCCTTTTTATAATTTCATAATGCATTTATTAAAATACTGCCCATCATCAGCTAATTTTCTAACAATTTTAGCCCGAATTTCGACCTTGTTGTTTTGTTTGTTTTGATTAAACAAAAATATAAAACAAATAACTTTATGATAGCTGAAATGTAACAACTTCTGCATTCGCATGTAATTAATGTACATTACCATAAGGACATACGTGTCCTGTGTTCAAATGCCTACAAATTATTTGCAATAAATCTTGAGCTCAGCGAAGCGTGTTGTGAATTCAATTCGCGCGTTAAATTCCTAATCGGGTTTTGCTTTGCCAATCCTTTTTGCTTTAGGATGTAAATGTCAATGTATGCTAACGAAATAAGAAGTATGGGAGCATGGAGACCGCATATCTTAAAGCTGCTGTCAAGTATGAATTAACGCGGAAGAATGAGAGGGACGGATCGAAATTGCGGACAGTAGTAGTTATTAGATTAAAATTCCCATTTTTCCAGAGAATGACTTTATTATTTTGATAAAATCGGTAGGTCTCGAGAACATAGAAGTATGCATAAATTAGTTAAATAAATACTCCCAACAGTCACATACACAGTCCTGACTCCACACTCGAGTCTTGTGGACTAAGACTAAGATCGAGTCTTGTGGTCGAATCTAATAATTTTGGTTCACACAAACGTTTGTTTCGATGCGGGGATCGAACCTGCGGACTGCCGTTTCACAGCCGGCGTCAACCAACTGTGCCATAGAGGCTGTCACTGATGTTTATTGTTATGTACTTATTTATATTTATGCCAATCAAAATTAATTATTTTTACATGACTTTTTGTATGAAAATAAATATTTCTTATACTACTCCTGACTCTTAAACCCATGTTTTAAAACATAATTTAATTATTAGAAGCTATTATAGTAAAACCCTTCTATGAATATTTATTGTTTTTTCTTTTAAGAGCAATCAGCCATTTAATGTATGTAAATAGTATTTTCAAGGAGTAATCGCGTCGAATATAAAAACAATTAAACCTTTACGCGTGGTACTTATTTGATATTGTCTGTTTTCACTAACGAATGGAACAATTCATATGGAGCATAAAAACAATAATTAATTTATAAGTCAAATCCGGTTTGTCGTAACCAATACGCGACTTAAGACGACCTTTTTCATAAAAAATAGACTTGTTCACGAGTTTTTTCTATGTCGACTATAGGATCAATGTCCCACTGCTCTACATTATCTTTTGACACAGCAAACACATTAATCTTGTAACAACAAAATTCAGAAGCGGTATGACAAAATTCTTGAAATATGTTGCTTTACTCGTAATAGGACTGAAGATTTGCTGTAGAACTATTAAGTACATGAATTGAAAATCTTTGAAAGTAGGGCCAAGAAAATGAACTCTTAATGAAATGAAAATATTTTTATTCAAATTAAAATATTATTTTGAACAAGCTTAGTAAGGGTTTAAGGTCACTGTCAATATTTGAGATAACATTATATTCGATAGTGGCTTCTCTATAACTGGATAATGAGGATTGAAAAAGTTTTAAGCGTTTTTTTAACTGCCCCTAGTTTATTACTGTCGATACTGGCAATAAGAAAAAAAAATTAAAATTTATTGAACGACAGTGAACCGTTTAAAGTTGTGCATATGGGCCGAAAATTGCCTTACGTAAGAAACATTGTTGTATTATTATGAGCAGGTACGCAAAACGCATAACCACTATCTTTGTAAAGGCTGTAATAAAGGACTTTTGTTTATGGTGCATAAACGCGAAAATGCGTTGTTATTTAATTTTAAATATCCCCGTTGTCCAATCTTATATTATTTATATAATACGGTATTATTTCACGCCACTTACATCGGTCGTACTATACGAGTATTCAACCCGTCATTGGCCGTGCAGAATTGAATTGCTGAAGATTTAAATGGCGCTTTATGTCACAATTTTACGGAAATATTTGTAAAGGCATCCAGATTTCCGTGAAATTTACTATAATCTTTTTTTCGTATGTACATTTTTATTAAATTCTTTTGTTTCAGTAATTAGTTTTGCTGCATTTTATTGAAAAAGTAAAAAACCAATAATTTTCAACGCGACACGTGTAATTATAATTTGTAAACAGCAATGTTTTTACGGTTAATTAAATAACATGTTACGATATTTTTAATAGTCTGTAAATGCCCTTCGTTTACGATAACGAATAATAATAGAATTCCGTAATTAAATACTACTTTTTCCGTAGATATTATTTTCATTTATTTGTCTAATAAACAGATAGGTAACTCATATGCAGAGCCGTATATTATAAAGATTAAATATGGATAACCATCGACAATATCGCCATAACCGGTATACAATATGTCAGATGTGCTGAATTCGCATCCGATACCAATTAAAGAGTGTTACATATATTGTTATAACATCTCTTAATACCGCCATAAGTATGGAAATAATGTTGAATGTTTTTGGGGGATAGTTGTTATATTTATTATGGCTACGGAAAGGCCGTTTGCTAATGTAGTCAACCATAAAAGGCCGGAAGAAGCGTTATTTTAATTTACTAATGTAAATAAATACGGAACAAATCGTTTAGTTCTGCGATTAGAATTAGCGGAGGGCTATTTTTTCGTTATTTTTTTTAGTTTAAGAGATGTTGAATTTATTTTATAATGATCTAGGAAATACTTAGAAAGTAGTATAATACATAATCATATTTATTACTTTAACCATTTTCGAATTAAAATAAAACGCTGTATTTTGAACTTGGCACGGACAAAATCTAATTTATGTAATAAAAATTTCTTTGGGTAGAGTTCAATTGTTTATTTTTAAATATAATTAATTAGTCGGACATTTATTAGAGGACCAAAAAGAGCCTAATACTAGCAAAATTTTATTCGATACAAATGTAGGCCATTTTAATCATTAATCGTGACTTAATCTATTAGACAAGCTAACATTACATTTATGTTACTGCTACGCAAATAAAAGCCAACTAAATATCATAAGTGAAATAAAATTTCAATCAGGCACGATCTCCCGCGTGTGTACTAGATAGTAGATAACAACATCTAGATTCTAGTCTAGCCGTTCGTGACAACTGAAGGAATTCCTAACACATCCACGATAAACTGAATATTGCTAATACAAATATCAACGGCCTCAGGTAATCTAACTTTTTAAGGTCAAATATATCGTGCATTTTGCAGGATTTGTACACATTTCCTGTGTTTGTGTTCTTTTTAACGTTCGGATCAGGATGTAAAAAGGATTTAAAAGGTTGTCGATTACCGCAAATTGTTGTTACACAAGAATTAGCGCATGTAAATAAGGCCAGTATACAGGTGTAAATAAGAAGCGGAGGTTTTAGAAATTAAACTTGGAATGTTTTTTTTTTATTATTTTGAATAGGAAGATTTAATTCTGAAGTGATAAATTGTTCTGTGATTTCTTTAATTATTAAAAACAAATCGACTGCAAAATATATTTCTTAATCCACATCTAGGTTCGTAAATTAATAAATTGGTTTTGAATAGTAATTTAATTTCTATTAACAAAATGATAGATACGCATGTTTGTAAAGGATGTGTAAATGTTTAAAAGCTAAGATATTATATTGAATGCAATGTTTTTGTCTCACTTACTTTCTCTACTATTTTGGCGAACATTTTATGTGTTATTCCATTATTCTACAATCGGAATTCTGACTTGGGCAATAAATCATCACATTGGTGCGATTACGATAAAGTATATTGCGAAAAGTCTACAGGAGAAAATATGAACTAACTAGGTCTAAAATTGTTATAGGTTACATTAGTGTAAAAATATACAAAATTGTAATTGACCAGAAACAATAAAAAAGAATGCAACGAAAAATTTTACAGACACTATCAAATTTTTTTGGCTATTACTTGATGTAACAAATATTACGCGACCGTATAAAATGTATTTTTTTCGTGATCATTATTTTAGCCCTATATTTTCCAACCCCGAGTATTTTTGCCTGAATAATTGGAGGGCAAAAGGTCTATTATAGTGTCACATTTTTACATAAAATGAATCAATTCTGATAACAATCTCGTATCTTGTTGTTAATCGAACTACGTGTGTGTCGGATGTTTGTACGAGCCGATTGTTGTTGAAAGGAGAATGTGCGTTTTTCACATGTCTCGGCTGAGTATTCGTGTTGTAGATGATTTATGGCTTTACATGCCATATTCTACTACATTTTTAAATTTATTTATTACTACAATTATTGAAAGGTATATTGCAAATTGACTACACTGCTGCTGGCTAAAATTGTTTTTTTACGATATAGGAATTATAGACAATATTATGTTACTGTTGTTTTTTTTTTATTCCAATTAATTTATACCCAACAATTATTATATTGTATTATGACACCGAATTAAACCAATTTGAAATTTATTTTGAGTCTAGGTATCATTTTCTCGTTCAATATTTTTTTGCTTAAATAAAAAAATACAAAATTAAATTAATTCCTAACACCTATTAAAATCATTAAAATAAGACTTTAATTTGCGTTTTAATATATTTTTTTAAATATTTTTTTTTCAACTTACCGTTAACCGCCAAAAGAGCCATCACAAATAGAGTTGAAGACGCCATGTTTTCACTACAATTGTAATTGTAATAGTTGTAATTGAAATATGATTATTGAACTCGGATGCTTCCTGCCGCTGTGATCGCAGTTTATATACTACACATTCACATGTTGAGCAGTGCGTTTTCAATGGCCTAACGCGTCATCGACGTGAGAACTAACCCTGTCCTGCTGAGGCGAACCGTGTGATGTCAAACGTGTCGACATATATGGGCTTATTTTACCCATTATTGGATTTGATATTGGCAAAAATAATTATACCTTATGTACGTAATTAAGGTAAACTAAGGCAAATTTTTACGTTAATTTACTGTGGTTAATATTTTAAATTTAAAAAGCAATAACTACAGCATTTTTACGAAACGATAGCATCGACAAGTGTAAGTACCGACAATTCCTTAAATTAAGATTTCCGAGTTGAATCGGTTTAGTATGTATAAGGATAACGAATTTAAACAAACTCTTATCAATATGGCTTAAAATTGTCACACAATTAAAGCGACGGCGCAACGTGCGTCGATCAAGTGTAAGTATGCTTGAGGATACCGCATTTAAACAAACTCTGCTTAAAATTGTCACTCAAAAAGTCATAGAATAGCATCGATTAAATTAAAGAAGGCTATAACTGCAAATGTGAAATCTTTGCTATGTATTAAAACATTATTTTCGAATAATTTCAGACATGTTATTCGCTGGAAGCTTTAATGGCTACTTACTTCTAAAGTTTATATATCACTAGCGGCCTGTCCCAGCTTCGCCTGGGTGCAGATGTTTTTTAATTATTTTTCATACCAAATCCCGTCCCGTCTGTCCCCTCACTTCCATTCCCGTCTCGTCCTTTCTCACCGCATCCTATCCCGTCTCGTTCCGTGCCCTTACATTTCATCCTATAATTACAATAAAATCGAAGAAAAAATGTTGATAATAAATGATGATATATGTTCCTAAAGTAGTAAATTTAAAATTTCATGGTCTTCCTTTTATTTAAGATGCTATGTTATGAGGAGAAAAATAATCCTTATGATTGAGCCTTTTCATTGGTACCGTAAAATTTTGTTTTTTGTTATTACCTTATGACGGGTTTGATTCCCATTTCAGACTTGCAATTATTCAAAAATCTTTGAATGCAATTGAATTTTTCAAAATTAAAATGACGTCTTCTTTAAATTAAAGTAAAATTGTATATCTACAATATGTAAAATACTTCCCGCCCATGTGGCATCGCCGTGGGATATCCTGTATATGTATTATACTTATAAACATTCTTCTTGAGTCACTATCTATTGCTGAAAACTGCATCAAAATCCGTTGAATAGTTTAAAAGATCTGAGCGCACAGACGCCAGAAGCGACTTTATTTTATACTACAAGTATGTAATGTTTTTATCTTCTTAAGCTCTATAATGGTTACATTTGGTATAGAACGCTAGCTTAACCTGGTAAAGATAGAATTAGTAGAGGAGTCGTGGAAGATCGATCTTCACCTTCACCCATCTGATAACTAGATGAGACATATTGTTTATCAAATATGATTGATTAAAAAACTTGATTATGATAACTTGCCTATCGAAAAATACAAAATATGTCTCATCTAGTTATCAGATGGGTGTAGGTCGAGCTTCATCGGCTCTTAGGCCGAATAATGAAATTAGTGTTTTTAAGTGCTATCTACATATTATGCCACGGCTCTTAGGTGTTTCAGAATAGTTTTGACTGAAGCAATGAGTGTTCGAAATTCAGACTAAAAACACCGAGAAAACCTCGTAACTTTTTTACAGAACCCGCTTCCAATGAATCACGACTAAATAAGCCACATTTTAATTGTTAACAGTTAATACCACCTCGGCCCGTAGCAAAAGGTTTAGGTTCGTATTCCTACTTTTGCTGAAGGTACTATAAAGCTGTGAAGCATTTGTCGGTCCAAGTGGTCCCTCCTTCCTGTAATCTGGTTCTTTCCGCCGGAGCATGAAGAAGCAATTAGATGGTTTCTGTGGATAGGCCACCATCGCGACAAATGACGGTAGATAATGTTATATGTGGACGGTATTGTATTTACCATCAGATGCAATGCAGCACCTAACCTGACAAAAAAAATGTTAGTTAGGTACATGCAATCGTGAACTATCTTATATTTATTTACATCACTTTTCGTATATTAGCAACTAGAGAGATAATTTGGTAAAGAAAACTTAATTCAGTAGGGTATAAGGCTCTAACCGGCACCTATAATTGCTGAATCCAAACTCTTATGCGCGTAATGCACCCTATGGGCCATATGTCAGGCTAGAGACAAACAACAGCTTCATTAGTGCAAAAAGCTGCATCTTACAGTCACCACCCCATCACCCAAGCGTGACGAGTATAGACAAAACTCCCTATTGAGGAATTGACGTGTTAAGCAGTTAATTCTGCTGAGGATTCTGATGTTGATTAGTCAATTGAAAACGAAATACTAGTACCGTTTGGAATACTAAACATTTTCCATTTTTTTCATAAACAATTGGAATTTGTTTCAGACACAACAAAACTAAATTTAAACGTTTACATAACGGTTTTTCTTAAAGATGTCATCGAACTATTAGTAATTATGCTTTAAAAATATATGTATGTGTTTTTTTTTTGTTTAACTTCTATATGTTCCTATTACATTCAACAGATTGCAAGGATGGTCAGTGGTGGCGCGTCTAGACGGTGAAGTTTCTGTCATAGTATCATAACCCTTATATATATGGGCAGTTATAATAGGTAGATGTTATTAAAAAGTGAATCAACTTGTTTAGGGAAAACCCTTTCCTTAAATGGGTTTACGTAGAGATCAGAGTAAACATTCTCTTATTCTCTTGTGCATTAATGGTACCCAGTGCGGCCGGGCCGCGTCGCTAGTAGGTTCAGTACATTTCAAAAACATTTACATAGTTTTAACCGAGTAAATTTGCGGCTATAACGGTTTCTTGGCGCCTAATTCTAAGATCTTGAAATTTTAAACATTAGTAGCCTTTATAATACATAAAAGCCAACAACAGCATCCAATTGGCATAAAATTGAGGTCCGTTCAAATAACTGTCATGAGATGTCTATGAAATTTGAAATAAATTCATAATAATGTGTTACAAATATTTTTAATGTACACAGCTGTGAAATATGAGATATAAGAAGAAAAAAAAATATTTTTTATTGGATATTAAAGTGTGTCCAAGTAATTGTTTTATTAAGTGTGTGTGTATTATTATATTAAATATTGAATACTATTTATCGCCTAATTGTTATGTTTTTATCTTGAATAATAAGCATGTTTACTAGTTGTGTAAACAAAAGAGATGACTGTTATTGTACATATGCCACAACTCATTACCATGCAATGAATTCTAAAAATCTTTTGATTAGCGATATAGTAAAAAATAATTGTTTAGGGCGATTTTTCAAATCTGCCTCGTTCAAGTGTATTTGCAACAATTCTTTCTTTGGACTGTTATCAATATCAGATAAATTAAGTCTCATCGCATGGCAATCCCTGGCTCACTAATACAAGTTCATAAAGAAACTTCAAGCTGTTTTTTTCAGTTCAGTGAAGCTACATCTAACATGCATTTTCTATGTTTTAATCCGTGAGGTTTAGTTAACCTCTAATATTACTTCTGGAATGCAAAGGAAATACTTTAGGCAGATGAAACTAAACTCAGAATCACGCTTTAATAATTCCATTATGAATCGCTTTTCCAATTATTTTATTTTAATTACAGAATATTCAAAATGTGCTGGTGTGATTACAGCCTTTAGTTGACCAGAGACAACCATTCCAACCGGAGTCAAAAGATGAGCTTGTAACTTTTACAATATACTAATGCCTATATTTAGTATCAAATAATTAACCATTCCTATTTCTAAACGAATGGGACATTTAATGCTAAACGTGACAGGAGATGCAACACCGCTTGCAGATCAACATACTAACTGAACTGTTTAACATATACCCTTAGTAGCTTTGAACGACTTCGCCGTGCCTAGATAAATAATATCTTTAGAATATACGCATGCTATGGATATTAACACTGCGTATTTGCCTAGAGGATAAATAAATCAAACAAGATTTCCTAATTAGTGTTTCCGTGTTGTCATGTACAACAAGAAACTTGCATTTGTTAATACTAAATTGTTTATATGTAAAGAATATCAATAAGAAGGATTGATACAAGAACAATTACAAAATAAACGATGTATCACATGCAGTGGGACGCGTGACCGAAGTAGCAACCGACACTTCGCTAAACTCTGCCTGTGACTAGAATTATTTGATTAATTTGCTAGAACAAAGCTTTGCCGAAACGTTTGGCTCGTGACCTTTGTTTGGTCTAAATCAAGAGTTGAAAATACTACAATAAAGAAATACAAAATACAGATAAAACTTTAAATTTTATAAAAGCAACAATAAAGATTGGAGGTATATAATATAAATAAACGCCTTTGCATTTATAATTGGTAATAGAAAATATCAATTATATCCATGAGAATGTCTATATCCACCTTTATGCGTGTAAACTAGTGAAAAACAAGCTAAGCCTCTCCGATTAAAATTAAAATTATAGTTTACTCGATTTGGTAAAAGACTGGACTAGAAAAACTACTGAAGTTCTATTACAATATTTTCAGAAAAGCGGTTTCGCTAACAATGTTTTCCTTTACCATTGAAGTAGACGAAAACCAAATACAAAAACATACGCAACATGAAACTAATCAGAAGGCTCTATTCTAGTAGTCCGTTACTTTACTAACTAGACCTTATTTGAATAATACTACATAGTACACTGCACTTTGTTTCATTTTAAAACGAATTTCGTAAAATAATACGTTGTATGTACGTATCCAAATTCGTTAGCAGAAAATAGCTTAGTTACTTAATTTATTTTGGCGTTTTTTTTTTGGAAATCGTAGTTCATATTAACATATAAAAATAAAAACGGAAATAAACATACATAGTTCTATTCACGATGGTGAATAAGCTAATAAATTGATAGTTAGTCGATATACGGCGAAGAGAATTTCTAAAATAACTACAGCTTTTGTAAATCAAATAATTTTCTTCGTCAAATAATAACTTAAGTACTTAATAATGCTTTAATATAAATACTTCATATAGTTAAATAAAATTCAGTTATATTGAGGAGCATAATTTCCTTTAAGTTGTTGAATTCATGACACAAAAATTACCATTTACAATAGATTTTTATCGGCTATATCTATTGGGTCATTTTGACCCTATCAACTTCTCAGTGCAGTTTTGTAAATAACCCACCATTTTAGGGTTAAGTACGCGAGGCCCAAATGGATGAATTGTCGAACAATAGTTCCATAACACGATTGAGATGATGTAAATTATTCAACTAGTTATTATAACACGTTCATTGATTAGAGTCATAATAAATAATACGGCTGGTGTCTCTATAAAAACATTTTTTTTATGAGTTTGCAAAGTGCAAGCCGTCAGCTAACTGCTGCTAAGTATTCCTTACGCACTTATTTAAAAAATTACGCTGTTTCACTTTGTCATTTAATAATTTAAATATTTTATTAAATTCTATTTTAATTATCACATGTAGGTTTTATGGCTAGAAGCATTTGGGTTATGGTAAGAATTTATGTAAAAATATTTTTTTTTAATAACTAGCTGCTCATTTTTCATGCAGTTAGATTTTGAAACTTTTTGAACAGCCAAAACTAAAAATAGAACATTTAGGTATATCTGTTTGAAAATCCGTTTATAAAACTAATTCGTATTACTCTTTATTCATAACATATTTATTCAATTTATCATGGAGAAACAAGATATTTTTGTAAATAAAAAGACTTATGAATACTACTTGAATGTTAATATATAGAAATGTTTTTGGAGAATGCCGCGGTTACATTCGGGGTTTTATTTCATTCATGTTAGTTATTTTAAAATATGATTAACCTTTATATTTGAAATTTTGGAAGTAATTATTATTGTCAATATGCCATGGTATTTCTTATAGAATTGTTCTTTGTAAATAAACAAATTTAACACATTTATTGGAACATTACTTTCTGCAGTGTCAAATAATCTAGTAAGGTGACCGGTCAAATTGGACCAAAAGTAGTATTGAAGCTCCAGAAAGTCGCATATAATAATTGTAGGAAGGTTCGAAACATCATAATATTTGAAATCGGAAAAGTCTCCTCGAACCCGTACCCGGAAAAAAAATTCAAGGTTAAAGATGATAGAAATTGGGTTCTCGCGTTTTTTTTAGCAAATGGTATGTTAGTAAAATTATCTATAAAAACTGTCTCAGTACTTTTCCCCTAAGTCACCGTTTCTGAGATATAACCGTTCAAACAGTTGAAAATCTTGTATCTTTAATGCTGGGGATTAAATGGAATTATCTAACAGTACCGATTGAATATCCTCGCGAATGACGCTATGTTAGTCTCATATGCATTCTTTGCAATTTAGAATCTAATCATTATGAAGTCGATAATACGTGAGTAAAACCAAACATTTAAAAAAAATCATTCACAACTTCACAGATAAAATTAGCATATTCCGGCGCAGTTGATTTTAATACTTACTGGTGTTAATTGCTACTAAAGCTGACCTCGTATTATGAATTATTACCTACTATCCAGAGCTTTAGTACGTTTAAGTCTATCTATATTAGTATTTTAAACACGATAGTAGCTCTGTCTGTTATTTTTTCACGCCTGCGCAATATACTCGCAGTCGCAGAGTTTGTAATTTCTACATACAATAACGACGTTCTTTTAAAAGTCCTATTTAGACTGATTTGGCGGCGCGGCATAGTTGTACTATGGAAGAATTAGAAAGACGAGGTCTCGGGTTGGAATCCCGAGTCGGGCAAAGTAATATTGAATTTTTCCATTCATTATCGACCCGGAGTCAGAAATTTGTGCCCGATATGGCGATCGGCTCACCCCCTATCATATCGTGGGACGCAACACGCAAGGCAAAACGTGGGTGTGCTGATTACACCTCTGCCTACTCCTTCCGTGAAAAAGGAGTGATGTTAAATATTTTTTTTAATTCCATCCTTAAAGGCAGAAAAAGGGGTGCACCTCTGGTCCACTTTATTGGAACTTAGAGAGTAGCCAGTAGGTACCATCAGGTGACCTGTTTGTTCGTTGACCGGACCTATGCACTAAACAATATATTAATTAATATATTATGCATCTAGTATTTCTTTCTGCTTAGACATAAAGTAACAATCGTAAGTAACTACTGGTAGATACAATGGCCATTTAAGATTAATTGAAAACCTGTTGGTGCGGGCCGAGGAAGTGGGACACAACGGAACTGTGCCTTATTGAAACAGCACGCATGATTTTGTAAAGGAAAGATAAATTATTTTCTTAAAACTACAATAATAAGGTTAGAATGGAAGGAGAGTGGTAGCAAAAAAGTAATTTAATCCGGGCGAAGCAGAACCGATCACCATGTATGAGATAAATTAAGTCATATCTAACAGTACCTAATCTGCACTAACTTCGCAGCATAATTAAAACGATCCTTCGGTTATAATTTTTTTCCCTCTTTCGTGTGGGCAGCGTACTTTTCGACTTTCGAGTCACTAATTAAAAAGAAAAATAAACGTTGAATTTGGAACGTTTTATAGTCTAAACGGCAGTGTATTTACCAAAAGGCGCAGTGAACTTTTTCTGGCCAAAATAAAAAAAAAACTGCCAAGTGTGAGTTGGACTTACGCATTTTGGGGTTCCGTACATTGGCAATATTGTAGACACTTCTATTGTAGACTATCCAACCCATAACATTCTCATTGTCACTGATGTGAGCCAGAATCACATAGATAGCAAAAAAAAACAAAAGATTAAGTCGATTAGAAAGACAAACTTAACATTGTAGTTGAGAATATGCTCCTATCGCTATAATTTAACGGCCTTATTCGTAGACAGTTTTAAGACCTATTTTAGTTATCCAATGTTTTGTCCCTTTCGAACGACTTTTGAATTCTGTTTGAGTGAAGAAGAAATGGAAGGATGGATGGATGCAGGCTGCCTCCAAAGTCCAACAGGTCACTGTGGAAATCATTCGATGAATAAGGCCTACGTCAAAATGAAATTACAACTGCAATTAATTATATACGTTTGTAAACACAGAAAGAATATTGTTGTCTGTCACTATGATTTTGAATTCCCCGATGTACTTTGAGACCTTATGCATCTACCTCAATACCATCTACCTCAATGGGAAGCATCGTATAGGTTTTGATGTACTGGTCTGTTACTGAATTTACCAAATAATGATTCTGTTTTTCCTTTTACATAGGGTCCTTTGACTCCATTTTTTATTGTATTTATCAAAAGAGAAACGTATCCAAAATCTAACAAAGAATTTTGTAAATCTATTCAGAATTAAACAAATTAGAAGCGTTTTAAATTTTGCTGTGGGAGTAATAGAAAAGAGATGCAAAACAAAACCAGTGACGTCACTTGTCTTAATATACATTACAGTGTGCTCGTGTGAAATATACGTAAGATTTTCCAACTTCCCCCCTACTCTTTTTTTAGAACACTAATATTTGTCTCGTCTTACAAGCTACTTTAATAATGTTTTGACAGAAATGTTTTATCTTAATGGTATTGGCGTTGATATGCAATGTAATAAAAAACAATCGATCAAAGTCGAATACTATATTACGGAACCCTAAAACCAAACGGAAACTTAGCTACAGATTTTATGGTTTCGGAAATAAGTGTCATACTTACTCATTCATCACGTTGGAACGCAATTCGCATAACAAAATGAAGTGTAGTGTGACGTACCCAATGACATCACACATAAAAGTGCTACTGTAAAATGACCGAACCCTGTAAGGGGAAAAAGTGATTTTAATAAATATCTATTGCATAGATGATTCAATAACTACGTTCAAAATATTTCCGGTACGATGTGTAAATTATTTATTGTGTTGTAGATTTTAGTCCCGGTGCCATGTAAGGAGGTTTCGGTATTTACGGGATCACGCAAATACCAGTGGTTTTGTAATGACAAATAAAACATTTTATTTATAGGTTATTCTGTTTGATTTATTTTTAAGACACACAATGCGAATTTATGTGTCCTGGTTGCACCTCTGCCTACCCCTTCTGGGATGAAGGCGTGATGTTTATATATGTATGTTTTTTAAGACATAGAGATAATCTAGTAAGTGTTGTATCAGGTTACCGTGAGTCTTTGAAGTAAGCCTATGTCCAAAGTACATAGGTACATAGGTAATGATGTTGTGTATTGTAGAGTATAATGCATATTAAATACCAACTGCTCAACCATCTATTCTAATTCGCCGGGCTCATTTCCGTCCCTGAATGTAACAGAGGGTTAACATGATCCCACTCTGTGTACAACTTCCTGTCTACTCATATCAGATTTTTCTAACCGAAAACCATGGTTGTCCACCAAGGGAATTCACCTGACGACCTTACGATTCACAATTCAAGCTCGCTGGCACGATATGATACGATTATGTCACACGTAATGAAATCGAAGCAAGATCGAAGTGTTATCACTTGTCAATTTTTTTGAATGACACTTTACGACAGGCGTTCCTTTGCGTTTTGATAATAAAAAAGTATGTGTCCTTTTAAAGGACAATGCCATTCGTGCACAGTAAAAAATATTTTAAACTTGTTAGTCCGATACAGCTTCATAGATAGTTTTTTATCACCTTTAAACATCTTATGTATTTTTTGCTACTTCGTCCAGCATATAAATTATAAAATCAGCGGAGAATATTAAATTTTACCATTGGCAATTCAGAACATTATCGTTTTAAAACAATTGCGCAAAAAAACAAAAATCACGGAGACTAGCAATTGAGGTACATACCAAAAGATTATTTATCAACTTATCTATGATCTATCATAGGATCTTTTTAATCGTCAATTGATGCTGTCATCTTGACATCTCCGTGGAGCAGTTGGTTAGACGCCGGCCACCGCGCCGGCTGTAAACCGAGAAACCGCGGGTTCGATCCCCACCTGGCACACTCACATAAATACTTGTGTGGCCCACATGTTTTTATTTCGAGTCTGCCATCTGGGTGTTTGTGAGACCGAAAAGCCTGTTGTAGTTTCTAACATTCACGAAACAAAACTCGATCTTAGTGTGGGGCCAGTACTCTCTGTGTGGCTGTTCGGTTGGGTGATTTTTCTTTGTTTTTTATTGCAATTAATGGCGAGACGAGCATGCCATTCGCCTGATGGCAAGCGATAAGACCGGTCATGGACAGTAGCAAAACCAAATAACACCATGAATTATAAAGTAATGCTTAGCATTCCACTGCGCTCGCCATCCTGAGACATAAGATGTAAGTCTCATTATGTCCAGTAGTTACTCTGGCTACAATGTGCTTCAAACCTGAACACAACAATGCGTTTACACTGCTGTTTGGCGGGAGAAATAGACATTGCCGTGGTACCTACCCAGACGGCCTCTCATATGTGAGGGACCTACCACCAGTATCTTCTCGGAACATGTTATAGGTGTGAAAAAGAAACTGCGCCAGAATACGAACAGCAATGAGAACTGTCATCTTAATCATAAATCAGCTCAGATCAGCGGGCTAATTCACGTAATTTTTTGACGTGCCGATCAAGTTGTGGTGCAGTTGCAATTAAGTTTACGTTTTAGTGCAAAATGGTATTCTTGTAATTGTTTAGCTGCGCGTGAACTGCACCAAAGCTATGCGTAAACTGCGCGGGTGCTGCGCGTCAACTATACGTCAGTCGTATGCAAGAAGCTTACACGTGAATACCGATAAGTTGCGATCTGAATGAGCACATAAAACATGCAGCAGTAGAATACGCTAAACCGCTCGCGTGACGCGGACTTCACGCGAGCGTATCTGACAGCGGTTGTCAAAATTACGAGAATACGAAAAGGTCTGTTTTGATCGAAACTTCACTGCAACTGCACTGCAACTGAACTTATTTAATTACGTGAATTACCCTACAGATCATTAATCAGCATTTTGTTTGTTGGTGCAAGGATTTGTTTATAACTTTACAAAGAAAATACTCTATTTAAAAAAAAACACACATTGAATTATTCGACCTAGATACCGAACCCAAGATCTTAATATTTTTCTGTTTAAAAGCAGATACACGCAATTATACTTACAAACCCACAATAATGGTCACTGGTCACTATGGGTTTTCCGCCACCATGTATATGCCGCTCCTATGGCAATACGAGTACCATACCAACAGCCTTTTTAATTGTTCATAAATATAAGACACCTCATATTAGCCTAATTTGATTTTCCTCAATTATTGTTCCACGTTACAAAAGCGTCACTACCATAGTACTGATAATCATGGGGAATAAACAATTCCCATTGATTAATCATTTATTTATGATTATATCAATCATAAACAATTGACTTCAAAATTACATATGTGTTCATTGGAATATGATACAGACAGGATAACTTTATTGGGTTTGACGTAGGTTGGAAAGACCTTTGAATTTAAATGGTAGGTAACTCATACGATTTACCTATCATTCACACACGCCAAGTACCGATATCTCGATTTGCAGAACGATCTTTTTGGAAGTGGTAGAGCCACAAGCAAGCGAAGTGTCGGACGCCCGCCTAAAAGATGGACTGACGACCTGGTTAAGGTTGAAAGAAGTCGCTGGATGCAGGCCGCTTCCAACAGGTCGGTGTGGAGATCCTTGGGGGAGACCTATGTTCAGCAGTGGACTTTCTGTGGCTGAAGAGAGAGAGAGAGACAAGCTGTTGTCAGTGATGACTCAGCATGAAGGGGCAGGCTCATCCGGGGCGGTACCACTGACGTACTTCATCCAGTGCCTTCCCGTGATTTCAAATACTCCTCAGTATAATAATATCACCAACATCTGAACAGTAATTTCTTTTTATATAAATATAAAAATAGAATAAAACATAACAGCAATTAATCTTTTACAAAACCATAAGACACATTTTTCGCTTGTAAAACAAGTTTGTAGACAATTTAAATTCGCATGGTGTATGTACGCATATAAATATGCCCGACAGTATTTTCAATTCATACTCAAAGTGCGACGCCCAAGTGCTACTAACTGCACATACTTATCACGCGGCGCCAAATTCCATCAGATAATACTCATGGTCTTATCTTTATCAGAAATCTATGGTTAATAGTACTAATAGCTACATATAGATTGGAGCAGAAGTACTCAAACTTTGGTTAGACTTGGTATTGACCAAAATAGATTTTATGCAACTTCATCACAATACTTTAGATAGCTTTATATTTTTTTTATTATTTCAAAAGCATATTTCATTGACATAATAAAGTATCATATTCATTAGTGCTAATAAGAACATATTTTCTTTATTTATTTTACTTTATACGCTTCATTGTACATCTTAAAATTATTATATTATGTGAGTAAGTATATAGGTATTATCGGCGATTATTAACAAACATACAAGTCGCAATATGCTTAAATAGTATCCAATCTCATCGATCGCCATTTGTTTCTCATGGACCCATATTTTATCCTTCACCTAGACACCTTGCAGATTATAATCCATACTGGCGCTTGTCCATTTTGGGTATCAATGGATCCGAGCTTATTTTAAACAAATCGCGTACGCCACATCGATCAGAATGCAGCGGCACCGGCGTCACAAGTTATGATTGAAAGGCGATTAATTTCCGCACCAAAGACTTGTATTGTGTTCATTCTCGTGATGTCACGAAGCATCTTTGCAGTTCGTTTGGTATGTGAACATTGACGTGCTTTGTTGGCAAGCATAATCCCTTCAGAAATCTAGGATAGACATCTGAATGTAACAATTATTATGTTTACTGCGCATACGAATTTACCGTAACTAGTTAGAAGTCATTTTAAATACCTAACTATAAAAATTTGCTGCTATACTCGCATTGACCCACCTTTTAGTTTTCCTTATTCTTATTTTTAATTTACTGTGTTCGATAGGGGGGAAGGTTTTTAGGTGCTGTCTTCTTTGAGCAGCTCGTTCTTAAAACCTTTACCATCATCATCATTATTATCAGCCCATTGCAGTCTACTGCTGGCCATAGGCCTCTCCCAAGTTACGCCACAGAGCCCGGTCTGCTGATTTATGCATCCAGTCGCTGTCGGCCCTCTTGTGCAGGTCGTCCCGCCATCTGGCCAGAGGACGTTCCACGCTACGTTGACCGAGACGTGGTCTCCATTCCAGAACACGCCAATATATAAATACAATGTAATGTCATAAATATGCACATACCTACATATGTGGATACTTTCAGAAGCGTGCGGTTAAACATGACAATATTGTATCTCAGGAAATAGGAAGCAACAGCTTTCCGCTTCGGTTAGTGAGAGAGAATAATGTGACTCCGTAGGCCCAATTCAGCTTACCTCTCCGCATCCAATTTTCTCTTCCTCCTCCCATTTTTAGGGGTCGGTAATGTACCTACTAAGTGTTATAGCTGTTCATAAACGCCGGTAATCACGAACGATAAGGAGAGCCATAACTCATTAGCCGGACCTATGGAAAAATGGAAAAAATGAACAAGAAACCGCTTACAACACAGACCACACACCAAATTACAATTCAAGATTAGTTCGGCAACTGGTAAGACACCAATCCTTCACACACGACAGGCGGAGTTTCGTCGTAGTAAATCATGCCTCGTGTCCTGGCTAATTGTTAATGGCGATCGTGCGTTGTGTATTGCAAACAGCTCCTTTGTTGAGCTTCTACTACCGGTGGGCGGGGCTACATCAAACAATGACTAAGGACATCTAAAGCTTCTAGAAGGGTTGGCGTTACAACGTACAATTGGGTATTAAACATACCTAGATAGTGATATAGTTAGTCCATATTGTATTTTTTATAAGCAACTTAGGAGAACTATGATAATTATATTAATTTAAATAATGATACATCGGGGAAGCATGTGAAACTAACAATGATTTTATAATTAATAATGAAAGTAATAATGAAAATGATAAATGAGAAGACAATTGCATCTGATGGAACAACATCATTGTCGCGCGAAACAAAATCCCATGTATGTAGGTACAACCTTCGTCTTTTTGAAGACGGAACATGGCAGGGATAGAGCTAATGGGTATTTTTATATGTCCAGCAATTTCAAACACAAAATATTCAACTAAAACTCAAAGTACCTTATACCTCGCCAACGTCTTTTAAACGTGGTTTTTACGGTTAATCTAGTCACGTTTAGTCTTTTTTTTGTGATTACACAAAAATAAAAGTAAACTGTAACCGAAAAACTGGTCACCTTATGGCATAGTGAACAACGATCACCCACAAATCTATACACCGCTTATTGGTCTATATTTTACGAGTAGTTGAACTTTCTGTCGTCTAAAAATGTTTTTTTATATGTTAGCCCGGCGTTGTATATATTTTTCTGCTCTCGATAGTGTCCTTTTACCCTAGTCGGTACAGCCCTTCTAATCTCAAATAAATATTAGTGTTACATAGTGCAATAAAAGTCATGATTTACATGCGCATACATAAATAGGTACGTTTATGTTTAATGTGGTCGTTAAATTAGAAGCAATAAAACAAATGACGCGCGTCACCAAGTTGGATGATTGTATACCATAAATTAATTAATTTAGGGTTAATCAATGCAGTACATGCGTTTTGGGAGACCAACAAACATTATTGAGTATAGAAAGACGAACAGATCAATTTATGCCCTGGGAATGGTCCCGGGGACTATGCAGTCCGGGACGAAATTATTTTTACTTAAAGAGCCAGAAAAATTACAGGCTTAGGCGATAATAGCCTGAGGCCAGAACACCTCATACTTAAGAGATACTAAAAATATAAAATTATGCCCTAGTAAAAATAAAATTGAGCAAAGCTTTGTCTTTTAATGTTAAATAAATATATTTGAACACATAAACCCCGGTTTTTTTATTGCAAGTAAACTACTGCTTTCAAAATACAAATAGTTACATCTGAGTGAAAGATATATCACTTTCAATTCGCCGGTTTGGAAATAGTTCTACGGGCTTTGTGGGATGGTTATTTTCACAAGTCGACACAATTATGCCGGCTTCATCAAAACCGAATATATTAGTCGTTTAACCACTGATAAGTGATAACCTTTGAAGAATTGTATTTAGATTGATAAACTTAAGACATGAGGTATCAGGAATAGATGAAACGGTAGCTTCCTTTCGGAAGACTGCCAAAGATTCTAATCCTACTGACACTTTTTAAAAAATATATCTAATAAATACTTACGGAATAAAATTATTATGCAACATGCAAACGTCGTGACATCTTTATGATCTCCGAAAATAATGTATCAAAGTATTTGGTATAAATAAATGAGGCACGCATACACAGACGGTCTGTAGCAATTAATTACAAGGAGACCACGCCTGACTTTATAATTTGTAAACGCCCAAACAAAGATACCAGACAGATGTTTTAATGTCGTTACTGCTTATTGATTTACTGTATTAGCAAATTGTGGATTTGGAACAATGGGAATGTCTAATATATAAGTTATCACAAGACAACATACATAAACACATGCCTTTTTCCAGAAGGTGTAGGCAGAGGCGCCACTATGACACCCACATTTTGCCTTGTGTGTTCCGTCCCACGATTTGATAGGGGGCAAGCCTATCGCCATATCGGGCACAAATTCCTGACTCCGGGCTGATAATGAATTGAAAAATCCATTACCACTTTGCCCGAACAGGGGTTCGAACCCAATACCTACCACAAATACCAAATGCAAAGTTCAGAGGAACTGTAGATTCAGTGTCGTCCCTGGAAGGTGGTTATCACACGATACCAATGAATTTGTGTTTTATTTCAATAAAACTCCCCAAGAAAGTAATAGGTACCTACTACTATCTACTAGGACCTCAGTCACGGCTACAGCCAAAACTAGCCCCAGTAATAATTTAACATTGTCCCGCTTCGGTCGTAGGTGATTTGTCTCTCTTTACAGCTAAAACAGCGTATTCACACAACTATTTACAGGAAAAAATAACCACGAAAGATAAAATGTTGGAATGCTATTACGCAAAGTAATTAGATATAGACGGTATGTATCAGCCCGTATACGTCCCGCTGCAGGGCACGAGCCTCTCCTACACACAAAAGTTATTATAATATTATAGTCAACCACGTTGGCCTAGTGCTGGTTGGTGGACTTTACATACCATAAAAATTCTGCTATGGTATGCAGGTTTCCGCACGTTATCCTTCAGCGTTATACGAGTAGTGCGTGGTGATTGACTATCAATACACACTGTACTGTACTGTACTGTACTGTATCAGCCCATACAAGACCCACTGCAGGGCACGAGCCTCCTCTACAATCGAGAGTACGATTGAGAGTGGTTAGGCCATATAGTCCACCACGCTGGCCCAGTGCGGGTTGGCGGACTTTTACATACCATAGAAATTTATACAAATCGCTATGGTATGCAGGTTTCCTCACGATGTTTTCCTTCACCGTTATAGTGCGTGGTGATTGACTATCAATAAACACATGACTCTTAAAAGTCAGAGGTGTGCCCTGGAATTTGAACCCGCGACCACCGTAAACATTATGGCAGCCGCGTCTGATCCGTTTACCAACAGGGCACCACGCACTTTGCAAAGATTGCACCTATCTATGTAAAAATATTACTCCATATCCACAACTGTATTTAATCCAAATAAAATCCTTAAATTAAAATAAACAAATATTTTTATTAAATAAATAGTTTTCCGTAATTTAAACTGAGTCAGAATCTAGTAGTGTATTCTTTGGTCAGAATAGTTGCAACAGGTGTACCTGCGTCCAAAAATAATGCAAGTAATTGATTCAAGCATGTAGCAGCGGTATTTATGGTCGTTTCGCCGTAAAACGTATTACATGCAACGTATAATAAAGTAGATAATATAGTTGCGTTCAGTTCATTAGAATTTCATGCGCATCGCGGCGCCAGACAGGTTTCGAATGAAAAACTTCGCGCGTCGCATCTTAACGTTTTGTTTAAGGGGCATACGTTTTATTCGCTTGTTAATCGTTCACCCACAAACGGCTGAATGCAATACAAATTTATTGCAGCAGTATTGTGTTGCGAAAATCTATTTATAAAAGATACAAAAAAGTGCTGCACGTCTGGCGGAATACAAGCCGCTCGTTCAAAATATTTTGTAAAACAATAATTAAAGTCTGTGTTTACAATTATTATATTTAGGAATTGATGGCCCATTTCTCAAGTGAAGATTACGGTTTGGTAAACAGAGTTCTTTTTTTATTGCGAAGAATGACGAGACGAGCATGCCATTTGCCTGATGGGAAACGATAGGTACGACCGCTCATGGACAGTGGGCAAAACTCAACAACACCGTGAATTACAAAGCAATTAATTATGTCCAATAGTTTCTCTGGCTACAATGTAATTCAACCCGGAACACTACAGTGCATTAACACTGCTGTTTGGTCGGAGAAATAGGCATTGCGATGGTACCAACTCAGCCGGCCTTCCACATCTGTGAGACTTACCACCAGTGATGGTATATGAGTGAGTAGGTATATGATTCCCATAATGTAATTAGAGCGAAGACCTTTCCATAACAGCTTGGTAAAGATGGATGATTAACGCCGAGGATCCTGCAGTGGCTTAGATTTAGAGAAGAATTTTGTCCACTTTGTGACTTTAGTGCTCTGGTGATTACTAATTAAAGAATATAGCGTTAAAGGGCTAAAGTAGGTATGACCATACGACCCTGTTCGTATATACTATACCGGTCAATTTTGAATTTAGCGATGTAAAAATATCACACAAGAAGGATTAGGTGCCGAACGTCCTGTGAATCAAACCCTGCATATTATTGTTCATACTTCATAGGTGCTTCATAGTCTTTACACGTTGCCTGTATATCATTCAAGCGATCATCGTACGATATAAAATAATTTATGAGTTATTGCTGATCCTTATCTAATCGTAAAATTATGCTAAACATAGTAAAAACATCGCCTTAAATCGTCATTACATTTTGATTACCAACATCTATTGTCTAATAATATGCAAATAGACGCCTGTTTAATTCTTCGCACTTTACAGGCATATAATAAATCACTGCACAATTTAATTTATCGATTGGGTGCTCATCAGGAGCGTATGATGTCATGTTTATTACACATCCTATAAGATTTGACAGCCTAGTGTGGCAAGAGATGAAAAAATAGGTATTTGTGTATTATTCCTAGACTTCTAGGAGACTGTCCGACCCTCACACCCGCCACTGCAACTCCTGTAAGTAAGCATCAACAGTGGCACGTATTATATTGACACCAAGCATTGAGGCTCAGTGCGTCTCCGGAATGTCTAACTTGTCATTAACCCGCAACGAAGTTAATCATAAAGTTTAATTAATTGGAGGAGTTGGAAATCTTTTCTGCCTCCTTCCCTCCGTAACAAAACGGGCGACAAAACAATGAACTAAAGAGGTAAATAACCTCGTATGAAAAGACTTTTACAAACAGAGAAGCTAGCTGTAAAGCACCACGGATTGCTATATTTAATGGGACCTATTATGTGAGCTCTTATACTTGATTTCAGTAATAGGTATGGCAAAAGTACGGAAATTCGTTCTAGGCCACTTGGTCCGTGTAGTATACAACTCCAGATGATATTTGCATACTGTCCAAAATAGTTTTACGTTCATTTTGCCAAAGACTACACTATTCCTAGACTTGTCACTTGTTAGTAGGTACTTAGTGTGCGTAAGTAGATATAAAAAGTCTGGAAACGGTGCAATAGTGTGTTCTGTACTCGGAAAGAACTCCTGTTAGTTATTACGGCATTCAAACTGACCGTATTTTTAACAGATTTCAAAAAAACGAGGCAGTTCTCAATTCATTGGAATCTTTTGCTATAACAATATACAAGCAAACAGGTTGGGTCTCTAATAGAAAATATCTACCTACGTCGCCTAAGACCTGAGACCACCCACAACCCATAACTACGTTTTTATACCCACGATAACTGTATTACCATCCATCCATCAGCCAAAGGAAGTCCACTGCTGAACATAGGCCTCTCCTAATGATTTCCACAGTGACCTGTTGGAGGCAGCCTGCATCCAGCGACGTCCCGCGACCTTTACCAGGTCGTCTGACCACCTAGTGGGTGGACGTCCCACGCTGCGCTTTCCGCTTCGTGGCCTCCATTCGAGAACTTTTTGGCCCCATCGGCCATCAGTTCTCCGTGCTATGTGCCCCGTCCATTGCCACTTCAAGTTGCTAATCCTCTGGGCTATGTCGGTTACTTTAGTTCTCCTACGGATCTCCTCATTTCTGATTCGATCACGTAGGGAAACCCCGAGCATAGCCCTCTCCATAGCTCGTTGAGTGACTACCATACCGTGTATTACCATAGGCTAAGGAAATTATATAACATGTATATACATATATAATAGGTATCTAAAGGCGTAAGTAGATCATAGGACGTAGGTTTATAGCTTATGGATACACCCTATCATCCCCTTACGATGTTTTGCACTATCGTTATAGTGCGTGGTGATTGACTATCCATACACACATCCGAAAAAGTTAGAAATGTGTCCTGGAATTTATACCCGCGACCACCGTGAAGTGAACATGTTGACAACCGCATCTGGTCTGTTACCAACAGGCTAGCAAACAGTAATACGATATATTCTCCTTTAAAAGTTATCTTATATAGTACAATCAGGTGTATGAATGTGACGTACACAATCGAACGGTCCCGGACGGGTTTCCAACTAGGTCATATTCTAGGAAACCTGCCATTGTGGTCAATAACATCAATTATGCAAGGAAGGCCTTTACGTCGCATCACAGTGGATTAATAAAGACTACTACTTCTACGATGTTTATAAACTAACGGTCAATAATTTCGACTGCCGCGGTGGCGTAGTTGTTCTACGGTATGATTACAAAGCTGAGGTCTCGGGTTCGAATCCCGGATCGGGCAGTGATATTGGATTTTTTCTATTCATTATCAGCGCGGAGTCAGGAATTTGTGCCCGATATGGCGATAAGCTCGGACCCTATCACATCATGGGATGAACCACATAAGGCGAATCGTGGGTGTCCTGAATGCACCTCTGCCTACCCCTTCAGGAAAAAAGGCGTGATGTTTATGTATGTATGGTTATAATTTTTTTAATCAAATTTTGCAAAAGAAAACAAATATAGGTAGGTAAGTAAATAACATTAAAATCAAGAAATAATATAACTATACTCACTCTCACACAGTAGATACAGTTGTGTATTGAAAATCACCATGAACTTCAAAGTCAAGCATCGAGAGACCACCTGCTTATCATAGATATTTGTAAGAATTTCTAGGTCTAACAATTTCCGAAGGTCCAAGAAGTCTCGTGAAGATCGCATATTCATTGTGAAATGGTATCGTCTTGACGATCAATTCAATGAGCGAAGTGTATGGGCTGTCAACTATGAGATTCTGAGTTCGATTCCCAGGTCGGGCAAACTTATTTGTGTTTTGGTTTGAAATATCAATTCATATGGGCTATCTATGAATAGTATTTTCTCTTAATGTTATCTTGACAAGAAAATGAAAGGAAAGCTAAGCGAAATCTGTTTACCCCTTCAGTAACAAAGTGAGCTTACGTAAGTTAGGTAGGTAACCTGATTTGTCGTTGCTATATCTATTGATATAAAAAGGCGAACATAATAAAAATACTATTTTATTATTTTTTTTTATTACAACTACAAAATTAAAATTTTGGCACGAGTCTTACAAATATAAAGTAACAATAATCTATGAAATAATCATCATAATAAGAAAGAACATTATATCGTTAAACTTAATTACGTTACAGTCCCAAAAATTACGAATCAATTCTTATCCAAATAAAGAAATATATTTTGTCCACTAAGATTTCGACGAATGTATTAACAAGTTAGACAGTCATAAATGTTATCGGTAGCAACATAGTTTCTATTTTTATTACAAACTTTAATTAGAAGATAATTTTTTGTAAAAAAAATAAGTGAAAGCAACTCAATATAAAAATTTCGCATTCAACATTTCATATCAAGTAAATTATATTGCAAAGACATACGAGATTTTAGCACTTTCACTGTTAAAAATTGAAAAGATAATATGGAAATCTAAACCCTGTCTGGACATGATTTAATCATGTGCGTATCCAAACATGCATGCCAAGTTTCGGCTTTTTGGCACCAAGAAATTCTCTACATTCTGTTAATAAGCCAGTCTTTATGAGACTGTAGAAGGAAAATTACAATTATTATAAATGTTTGTTGTTGTTTTTATGCAAATCCTTGCCTGTATAAATTACACTAGTTCTAAACTTTGTAGGACTGCAGGATGAAGGTACCCCAATAGGTTACCTATGCCGAACCTGTGAATGAGTGAGTGAGTGGTTAATTGAGCGAGAGAGTGAATGAATGAGTGAGTGAGGGAGTGAATCAATAAGTTACGTAATCCACGGATGTAAGTTATTGATAAAATCTGAAATATAAAGCTAGACAAAGGAAATCTAAACGTGTTTCATAAATCTTCTTATAAAATCTCTTGAGAACTGGGGCTTTGCGGTATTGAAGCATTAAACAGCTTTGGGGGTTGAAGAATAACATCGGTAATACCTACAGGTAGGTAGCGCCCTTCTTGGCGCATGTGATTACGTAATACGGAATTGAAAACGTTGAAATCGTCTGTTTTAAATTTCTTGTAAATTATACTAGCCATTATCAGAATAACATGATGCACAGTATATAAATGGTTTTAATGTTACAATAACTAGTAATATGTTGGTATCCAAATTAATGAAAAGTAAAGATTAATGGCCTCATTCATAGACAGATTTAAAATCTAATTTAGTTATCGAATGTTTTGTCTTCATTGCTCAAATAAAATATTAAAGTTGTTCAAAAGTGACAAAACATTTGATAACTAAAATATGTTTTAAATCTGTCTATGAATAAGGCCTTAAGTCTCAATCAAAATTGACAAATTTCTATTGATGTAATGAAAGGACTGCAACTTGATTTACATTTTTTTCCAGTAGTTAAGTCTGTCATAGAAATAAAATCACAAAGTTAAGTTAGATAAATTCAATTAGGTAAATTTATACCATTTATTATTCATTGCCTGATAAAATATCAAGCATTGTCTTATTTCTAAAGAACAATAGGTGGTGCGATCAGGTCAACGTTAGTATTAATATTATAAGAGTTTATAAGATCTTACATCATCCTAAATAAGCACTTATTACAGAATATCTTTAAGCCTATTTTAAAATGTTTTTTTGCCTACTGAAGTCCTATTATTAAGTCAAATTTAGAGCAAAGTTGATATTTATGGACATGCTTCACCTGATAAACTGATTCAAATTGGTAGAGAACTCTGTACTTATGTATATTCATGGCACAAAATCGGAAGTTTCTATTCGCATCAGCAATAAAATGTACATAAGCCCTCCAACTATTCAAATAAATATGCTATATTAACATCTTCTACAATTGAATCAGTATTCTGACTTAGCTCTGAGAGCAATTAAACTTAGGCGAGTGAGAATTGACATCTGGTTTAATTAGGAAATACAGAAATGTAAAACAAAGAAATGGGTAGTGTGATAGAATACTAACTTCAAATAAATGATGTGAGCCAGATGTCTATGAATACAATCCCACTATCTATCACAAATTTAAGGTTCTAGGATCACTACACATTACAACCAAATTGTGGCAGTGATATTATCACTCCTTCCACTAAAAGTACAAGAAACACTAATAAACTAGCATTTCTATTAGTGTATCAGGATAATATTTTAATCTAAGAAAATTATAAAAGACAGTAAGATCTAGTCTAAGCACTAAACATTAAAAATACTTTATAATATACAAATATTAAGTCTTTATCATCAAAAAGTTCTAAAACTAAGAGGTATGGCTCCTTTTCTGTAATGTACGATATTTAATGTTAATTCCAAAACACTACCATTCATACATTTTCAAGGTTAATTTCACAGCTTATTTTTCATTCACATTGTGAACGATAAAAACCATATTTTTTTAACACAACAGCTTAATTCAATTATTTTGCAAGCTAATATGTTCTTATTTGATGCTTAAGCAGACAGGTGAATTACCAGAATATTTAGTAGCATGTAACTCATGCAATATTATATCAGTATTCCTATTTTATCAGTGTCTAATAATTGAGGCAGTAGAACTATAGTGATTTCTGTTTGCAGATTATGTTTATCGGCTAGAACCATTGATGAACCATAATTATGTTATTGATCAAATTAAATCAGACAAATGATTTTTACAATATCTTGTGCCAACAAATTACATATCATGGTTTGGTTTTTAATCTTTATATTTTTGTAGTATCAAGTACATCAACTGTAGGCAATATCAGTTCTTAAGCAATCAAATAGACTACTCCGATTCTCCTGGCATTAATTCACTTTGTCCATTAGCCTACAACAGTAATAGCAAACTTTATGATAGATATTTAGAAGTTAGGTACAGTTGCCATTAAGGACAGGTGTATGCCAAATCAAAAACACCTGTAAATTACTTATCAATAGAAAAGTCATATCTAGGAATGTACTCCCTAAAAACGGATGAATTTACATAATTTTCAAAACCAGTAGCTATTTATAAGCTACAGTCTGCATCCTGCAGTTCTTTCTCAAGTATTCTCTTCATCTTTTCCGGGACTGGTACTCCGGAATGTGCCGGTTTGGGTCTCCTCTTCCATGTAGATTTTTTGACACTCTTCGTGACACTGCCAGGCAGAGCAGCATTTTTGTTATCTTTTGCTTTAGGAGTGGACACTTTTGGGACTGTTGCTGTACGTTGTCTACTCTCCATAGATGTTTTGTTCACTGAAAAATATAAAGATTTTTTTTATTGTAGCCTGTATAATGGCGCTATCTTTACCACCAATTTAACATGTTATACAATTTTAAAAAGACAGATATTAATTATAGTCAAATGTTGACACATTTTGTCTTTAATTTTGTTTGGTTAGTGGATGAAAACACAATGTTTATATTTATAGCATTATGCAATTTGCATTTTTTAGTTTCCTTGGTGGAGGCCTATGTTCTGCATTGGACTTCCTGTGGCTGAAGAGAAAAGAGATAAAGGGGGTTTGATTGGACTTCAAACTTGTGATGCTATAACTTAAAATCAATAATCTAGTCGAGGGCATTTAAATAATTATTTATAAGCATGTAGAATCTTACGTTTCAGTGGTATTTTCTCCGCTGTCTTTTTAACGGTCGACATAACTTTTTTGATCGCCGGTGATGATTTGGTTTTCACTGCACTAGTTTTCACAACTACGCGTTGCAATTTAGTCGTCGGTTTGGGTATATCTCTCGGAGCCATGACTGTTGTTCACAATTTTTTTTATAGAAAATCAGTTAAAGAAAACTTTTTATGACAATCGCTAACAACTTTTCAAATTAACGTTACTGGCAGTTGACATTACACTTAACGTTCATAAACACGGTTTAATAACATAATATAAAACGATGTTATATTTTTGTTGTATAACTCCAGTTCATTAATATTTGTTAAAATGTATTATAATAAATTGTACATACATCGATCCTAATTTCTGAAGTAAACTTAAACTAGGTCATTATAGTTCCTCGATTAAATGTGTTTACATGGGACAATAGAAGTTTTAAAAACGCTCTTGGCAACACCGTCAAAAGCGAGTAGTGCCACTAACAAATCTTAATACTTGATCTGAAAGTGATTTCAGTTTAATATTTGGAAATCATGCCACAACCTGTGAATGATTACGAAGACTATGTGATTTTAGGTTAAATCAATGTAAGAAACAAAAAAAATATCAGTATACACGGTCTATCAAGACTGCTACCGAAAACGAAGTCAGGTGGTAGTTTTATTGACTACAGATACGATGCAACTAAAAATTTTGCAAAAATACAAAAAAATCGTCGCCTGTTTTGCAAAAAATTTAGTTGCATGTGCCTATAGCCACTAAAACTACCACCTGGCTTCGTTTTCAGTAGCAGTCTTGATATACTATAATTATATTCTCTGCACCATCCAAAGGTCGACTGGCAGAGAATGCCTCAGGCATTAAGTCCGCATTTATACTTTGTATATAAAGCATAAATAAATAAATATACCCTGTATGATATTTATTAAGAACCATAATCAAGAGCATTATCTAAAGATTTAATACCTGACATGACTTGATTATGACTACACGAGACAAACATAAAAATATATTTATATTAAAATATTGAATACATTAATAATATAAAAAAGTGTAAGTATCAAAATCTGTTTAGTTGAACTATAAATAAGGTAAGTACTACTCGTACAGATAAGTGTGTTGCCAGCACCCGATTTCAAGGAAATACTATGAAATGCCATGTAAACGCAAACAATAAATTCGTAAATTCGACAATCTTTAATATCGATAAATTCTTTGTAAACGCACCTTACTTCTGATTTGTGCACGTACTCAAATCTTCTTTGTAAACGCACCAATGTTTAAGCTTTGGCATTACGTTTTAGTAATACCTCTGATTCAACAAAATTATTATTTACGCATTTAAATGCAATTAAAATATGAGTTTAAAAGCAATAATTAATAGTTCATATCTTTTGCACTTAATAGAAATTGCAATAAAATTATCAACTTGCTATATTTTTTTATCATCGTAATGACATGCAAAATAACGGCAACATCGCTATTTGGGCGTCCATCTTTACTATTTGATGTGTTGTGTTTTAAAGTAGATTATTTATAAATTATATTATCATAACTTCTATGAGAAATTCTATTAAAAAAATATATTCCACGGTTTTATCTGGAAGTTATTTTGATAAATATCATCTTGGTACGTTGTGATTTGTTGTATATTTTTCATAAGTGTCACGGTATCATTATCGTTTGTTCTAAAAGTTTCACTGTTCTTTGCTATTGACCTAGGTGCTAATTAATGGACCAACCTTCAAATGTTTTCATCAGCTTTCTTCCGAGCACAAATATGCATTTCCACGAGATCTGCGCGCAAATTCAAGTTAAATGTTGTTTTCCTGTTTTCGCAGCAAATGAAATGTGGTAATGGATAGGCTGAATCAGTTGCGCGGCGCGGCGGGGAGCTCCAGCGACTCCACGCTCGACACCACGTCTCCGCCCAGCGAAGCCTTCATCACCGCCAACGAGAGTTCCTCTAAATATTTTTCTCTCTCAGAAGTCGACTCCACGTTCGATATATCGCCAATAAAAGACGTGTCTTTGGCTTCGGCCGGTTCTGACCCCGAGAGAACGATTACGGGAGCGGATGAGCTGATATCTAACTTGTCGCCGATCAGCAAGAAAAGTGACATTTTAGATAGTTACAAAATTGGTAAACAAATAGAGGCGGCAAACATTCTGTCCGGCGGTGTGGATATATTCGACGACAATGACAATTCCTACGACGGTGATGAGCTTGTTATTGATGACAATGTTGAGATTGATGAGAAATCTAACCCGGAATTGAAGCAGAGTGACTCTATTGACTTTAAAGCTGAGGATAATTTAACAGAATCAACGCTTATGGACACGGACACTGATATAGCTAGTAAAGATACCGAAGTGGTGCTACAGATTGATGGTAAAAATGTTGATGCTATCAACATTGGTAATGGATTGTATTTGTATAGGAAAGAGGGCCAAGAGGAGCTGGCTGCTGTACAGATCATAGATGATGATCTGCAACAACCTAGTTTCAAGTTCCTTAAAGTTCGGTGAGTTGTTTACAACTTTCATAATTTGTTAATGTTTACATATGGATTGTTTTCAAAATGATAAAGGGTATAAAAAGTATTCTTGTTATTAAATTTTCATGATTACTGTACATTTTATCTTTATTAAACTTTCTTGAGCTACATACTAAATACATATATATGTTTTGAATCTTCTTTAGCTTGACATTGTGTTATAATGTATTGCAGAAACAAACAAAAATGTGTAATGTATTATAATATATCAACCAAAATATCTCTCACACACATGCAAAATGATTCTATTGAAGATATTAAAATCTTTTTAATTGATGCCATTATTTTAAATAACTGAAATGCATTTTTTTAAAGGCAACAATGACAACTTTAGCATATTTGTGTTATTCATGTTTTTTATTTTTATTATATGTTCTACCTTGAGTATCAACTTGTAAATTTTACTATCTTTGATGTTAAATATCTTTTCATGTGAATGCAGTTTTTAAATATATTAAATTCATATCATTGTTGCTTGTTTAACATAAGTAACAAACTTACGATGACATATTTTAGAAATACAAATCTTATTAGAAGAAATTTCCTTTAAGTTATTTGAATATTAATTACATAAACATACTTGAATCGACTTTCCTGGATCTATTGTGGTTAACTAGCAATATTATTTTTGTTAACTTTCATTCACTTTTTATTATTACAATAAATGGCAGATATTCAAAATAATTCTTTATATGTATTAAGAGTATTCATTAGGCCAGCGTGGTGGACTATATGGCCTAACCACTCTCAATCGTTCTCTCGATTGTAGAGGAGGCCCGTGCCCTGCAGTGGGTCGTATATGGGCTGATACAATACAAAAATTAAGAGTATTTAGACAACCTTTTATTATGTGTCCAATACAAAGTCTAAAAGCATTGACAACAAAAGTACACTAATGAGCTATAATTACAGTTCTGCTAAGTTCAATTATTTTACCATTTTCACTAATGATTCACTTTAGCTTTCCTAAAACAATAATTTGTATTGATAAACCACAGTATCTCATATTTATAAATTGTCATATCAGTTGACCTACTTATATTATATTCTATTAAGATTTTTTTCTCTAAAATATAATAAAGCTAATAACATGTAAGTGTACTTGAACATAGTGCTTACAAGTGTACACGATGACCTAGATAAAAGATAATTCAATGGTTTTAGTTTTTTTTTTTTGTTGCAGAGAAAACTCTGAAGGAAATTTGGAAGTGTATGAGGAGATAGAAATAGAAGTACCAAAAGAAGTGGTAGGTGTCTGTTAGCTTCATATTTTAATAACATAAATTCCTGTTCATCTGAAATATTTATAGGCAAGAACTATGCTATGCTATGCTAACTATGTAATACACCTTGATGGTAAAAGTGAAAAGTTACACATATAAATCTTTACTATAGCAAACCATTTGTAACATATTCTTCTAATTTAATTAATATTCATATAAGAAACCTATTCTTTCCAATCCCATTTTGTTTTAATTTTAATTGTCTTAAATAAAGTATTATAAATAATGTATTAAATCTACTTTCAGCCTGCTAAGGAAGGGAAATCGTTGGGTAAGCCCACATCACATGTGCCTATTAAAGATATAAATAAAGTCATAAATGACCAATCCAGCAACAAAGTTGTTGACAGAAATAACAAAACTCCTCAAAAAGAGACCACAGTACCAGCAAATGATGAAGAGAATGAAGTAAATGATGTATCAGAATCTAAGTCTGAAGTGAATTTGAATGGAAAAATGATGAAATTCAGTGAATCAAGGAAATCCCCCGTTATTGGTACTTTTACCCCTATGACATATCACTCAACACCTAATAAGGAGGGTATTCCACTTACTAAGACTATGGTTGATATGCAACTTCAACCCAGCAGACATTCAGATAACGTTAAAAAGACTATTGAAGTTCACACTGATAGTTGCAAACAGAAATACAATGAAACATCAGGAAAATTTAAAGATTTTGGTGAAGATGCTAAAGAGACTGAATTATCAGTTACTGATACAGAAGAATTGACCACACCAGTTAAAGATTCAGAAAATCTAGAAGCAGATTTATTAGAGAATGAACCTAAAAAGACTGATATGCCTGAACAGGAAACAACTGTGGAAGTGACAGATGCTGTATTAACTAAAGTAGATGAAAAACCTGCTGCAGTACCAGTAACATCAGATAAAAACACAGAAAATACCAAAATATTAGAGGAAAAGATTTCTAAAGAAGAAAGTGCAACTCCTTTAAAAATTGACATCTGTGGAGATAATGCCATCACTGGTAATGACACTCTCGAGAAAAATAATGATGCTGCAAAATCTTTGGACATAGCCTTACCCACAGCTAAAGACGAAGCAAGTACACAAGATGATAGTAAAAAACCGAAAGTTTTGGAATCTACCATTCTACAAAATGAGCCTCTTAAAACAGAAGAAATAAAAGCTATAAACGAAGCTGAAATCAAAGATAACTTAGAAAGTTCATCAATAATAATATCTAAAACGGAAGCCGATATAACAGTGACAAAACCCCAAGAAGAACCAGCCGTATTTCCAGGAATTATTAAACAAATTCCTAAAGAGACACATATGAAAAAAGAACCCATAGATGCAAGTTCTAAAATTAAATCAGAAGAAAATGTAGAGGTAATCAACACTAAATCAACAAAATTACCTGAAATTAATAGTTCCATTGTTACAAATCTTACAACAGAAGTTTTAAAAAATAATATAGAGAAACCGCAACCAGTAGAAGAGCCTGAGAAACCTTCAGGTCATGCACAAGGCAAACCCATAGCAGATAAAATCCAGTTTGATAAAAGAGAAGAAAAAGGCCCTGAAGATATAATAGAAATTGTAGATGATAGTCTTGTGGAAATTAAAGAGGAGTCTATGAAAAAACTTGAAAAAGAATTAGACAAAGAAACAGTTAAGAAAAGTCCTCCATCTGATGCAGAAGGAAAACAAGAAACACATGAAATAAAAGAGCAAATGGAAATTGAATCAAATATTGCAAAACCTTCTAAGCCTGAGGTCAATCAACCTAAAAATATTTCTTCTACATGTGTTAAAGAGCAAACGCCTGGCGTTTTAGCAAAAAATAAACCGGCTGGACAAATTGCAGAAATTCGACAGATGACTGAAGAAAAACTAAGTACAGTAGAAAGTAAACGCAATGACGAAAAAACTATAGATACCAAACAGCCTAATTCAGTAGATGTGACACAAATCTGTAAATTAGACGATCAGAAAGAAATGAATAATATTGTCATTGAGAAACCGCTAACTAGTGAAGTGCCTAAAGTTCAAGATATAATTCCTCCAAGAATCATTCCAAAAAGTGATATTATAGAAAAAGTAGCTTCTCTAGATAAATCTGAAGAAATTCGAATAGCCCCCGATACAAAGGATTCTAAACTTTCGATTGCTAACAATAGCAAGGAGACTGTGTTGAAAACTGAAAATAGTAAATCTGCAACTTCTGCACCCGTAGGTGCCTCAAAGACGGAGATTACTCAGAATATAACTACAAATTTACAAGAAGTTAAGAAACAATTGGTTGATAATAAAAAGGAAGTTTCCAAAATCGCTTCAAATGTAGATCCAAAACCAATAAATAATAATACTGCTGTCCCATTTGGGAAATGGACAGAAGCAAATAGACAAGAATTTTTAAATAAAATAAAGGAGTCCAAAGTGCCAGTTAACAGCTCAAACAGCAAACCAATAAAAAACTCCAATGATTTAAATCGACGTGATGTGTTAAAGAAAATTGACAGCCAACGTCAATCCAATAATGCAGCATCAAAAGCACAAGAGGCCAATAAAATGAATTTAAAAAATGAAACCGTATTTACCAACAAACCCGTGACCATCGTTAAAACCTCTGTTGTGCAAAATGTAAATCAAGGCAGTAAAATCCCTGTAAAAGAGGATGCGACTGAATCAAAAAGTAAGCCGGTAGAAAAGCCAGCAGTTAAAAAAGTTGCCAAACAAGAAGTTCCAAGTCATGTCTCTATTGTGCCGACGATCACTACAAGTATAGATTCCTCCCTTAGTAAAAAAGAAACTGTGCAAAGGAAAGGAGTAAACGCTCAGGATTTGATTGACAAAACTGTAGAAGAACTGATAAACAAAGGATGTATCCCAAAATTTCATTCAAACGAAAATAATTCTAATTCGACGAAGGACAGAGACAAACAAAGAAGCGTAGACGCGTACACTAGTCAACCTGCTTCCGTTCAGCCAACATCATTAGACGCTATAGAAATGAAAATGAATGAATTACACGGAATCCCATTCATAGAGAGGCCACCGCATGAGTTGCCCCGGCCACAAAATTCGCCTTTTAACAATTACAACAAAGGAGACAAAGAAAAGCCTCCAGAAAACAAACCAACAAAAATACCGAATCTCCTACCATATTCGAATAAGAATCCAACCAAATTAGTTAAGGAAAATGTAGTTGATTTTGATTCTGAGGAAGAAATAATAGAACATGAACCAGTTACGGGTGACATTGAGATAGTCAAAAAAGCGCTTCCGTCTAATCTTCCGCTGAAAGAGAAATTGGTACCAGTTGATACTCCTAAATCAAGTGCTGAAGCTTCTAAAAAGGAAACTATCATAACTGAAAATGATTTTGATAAATTTGCTCGAAGGAATTCGGTTACATATGAAAATTGCATTACAGTAAGTTACGACGGAAAAGAACAGCATAATGTAATTCAGACTGTAATTGAAAAAGATGTAAAAAATTATTCTAAAAATGATGTAAGTGCTGATACTAAGCCAAAGTCAGTACACAAAGCACAAAATGTACGGCAGACAACCCAATCTGTAAAAGTTTTGCCCGCCACTAAGGTAGCGGCAGGCAACGAAGATCCCTCTAATAAGAACTATCAGTCTAAGCTGCAAATAGCTTATCAGTCAGCATTAACGGCCAAACGCCATATGGAAAGTCCTATAACCGTACTTGAAGATAAACCTGTTAAAGTGGTGTTTATGGATGCCAATCCAGAATTTATCGCAAACAAGCTAAATGTGCAGGGTCAGAATTTATCCCCTGCTAAGAAACGAGAGCTAGACTTAGAAACTGTGACTACAAATGACTCGCTAGACTCAGAGATAACAGACACTGTCGATGATAATAAACTCCCAGATGAATTTAAACCTAAAATTAAGCACCAGCGCAAACAAGTCCTCACTCCGGTCGAGGAACCAGAATTAGAACTAATTGAACCAAGTGATTTGGGCATAGAAGTTTCATCCAAAAAGAAAAGAAAAACCGAGGACATCAGAACGGATAAAAATTCAAAAAATGTTATACATAAAAAGTCATATTTACTCGGTCGAAGTGTTCCAGTAGAAGATAAAATAGTCAAACCCGTGGAAATGCCGAAAAACCCTGTAAAAGAGACAATACATCGACATGATGACGTGAGCAACAAAGATACCGTTACTGCTTTGGATAATCTGGTTAAAGCGGCTGAGCTCGTAGAAAATCAATCGGAAAATATTAATAAATCTTCTGAAGTAACTCCAGATAGTCAGCCAACCACTCCTGTTAAAAGGGGAAGAGGTCGTCCAAGGAAATATCCTTTGCCTGAAGGCACTGAAGATAAAGCTAAAGCACCCAGTCCTCAAAAGAAACCGCGATTGATAGATGCTAAACCATACAAGCGTGATACTACCACAGAAGAGGAAGAGAGTTCTGATGAAGAAATCGTCAAAGAAAATTGGACGATGGGAAAAATAAATGAAAATATTGTGTGTCCTATTTGCAATAAGCTTTTCAGATCTGAAAATGTAGTTTTCAAACACGTGAAACACTGCACAGGACCGTCACCTAATAGATCGGATACAGATAAAAGAATCGCGAGACGTGTTAGACAATCACAGGAATCGGATTCAAAATCTGAAGATATGGATATCGATGAAGACATAGCAAAAGATATAAAAAAATACACTCCAAAGAAACGTAGATCCAAAGATTCTAGTGCCAGGTCGGACTCAGACAAGGAAGATAATGTAATCTTGATTGAGGACACTCCTGTGAAAGAAAGGTCCGAAAAAGATGATGAGAGAAAACACCACGAGTCTAGAAAATTATCGAAGACCAATATTCAAAACAGAATAGTCAATAATCTAGTGTGTGAGTTCTGTGGCAAGACTTTCCGGCAATTGTCTTACTTGGTAAGCCATAAATTGCAGCATAAGAAAGAAGAACCCAAGAAAAGCGACAAAGACGTTCAAATATCAAAATCAGTTTTTAGTTGCGACATTTGCAAAAAGGAATTCAGGAAACTACACCATTTAGTGCAACATCGGTTGATTCATAATCCAGTATCGTCTAGGCTGTCAAGAAAGAGTTCTTCGGATAAAGAAGAAGTTAAATCGGAGAAGGAAGATACTTCAAAACAAAGTGAGGATCCAAGCGCTGGGTTTAGATGTGAGCCGTGCGACAAATCTTTCAGAAAATTGCATCATTTAGTTGAGCATAGAGAGACACATGATGGGATTAATAGACAAAAAAGTACTTCGACAGTACAGGCAGTAGTTGAAAAGCCTACTCCGCCGCCACAATGTGAAATATGTAAGAAGACATTTAGAAAACTACACCATTTGATGGAACACAAGGAGCAACATCTTGAAACGAGCTCCGAGAAGTCAGATGACAAAAGCGTTAAGAGTTCGCTATCGACAAAGGATATTATACACGAGTGCCCGCTTTGTTATATGGTTTTTCCTAACGAGCATTCTCTTAATAAACACACTGTAATATGTCAGAGGAAAAAACGACAATCGAAACAACCGAAACCAATCACGGAGGAAGAGGGTGACACCATAGATGCGGATGATAATGCAAAGTCAGATGAAAATAAGTCCGAAGACAATGACGAACCAGAGATCATCGCAGAAGAAGTCAAAATTATAAACTTGGAAAATGATGACGAGAAAGAAAAGCCCGACTTGTTACCCGAGAAAAAAGATGATGTTATCAAAATAATTGAAAATCTACCCATAGCAGAAATAAAAGAGATAGCGATTAAACATCAAGATTCACTTAAGGACAACAGTGGGACCAAAATCTCCAATACTAAAAATCTGTCTACTACACCTGAAATAACTTCTGAAAATGCCGAAGGGGTAATGAATGTTGAGGAGAAAGAAACTGAAAAAGCTGCTGATGTGCCTAAAAAGAAGACACCTATGAAGGGTAAAGTCACTTCAAATATAAGCAAACGGCAGAAGTTAAGCATCCCGGCCCCAGCAGACACGAACAAAGTGTCGTCGGTAGAGACGAGTGACGACGACGAAGTGAGATACATGCTCAACCCTGACTTCAAAGTGGACGAAACGTCAGAAGGTAAAGTATTTATGAAAGTCCGGGCGAAGAAACGGAACTCTCTACAAATCGAACGGCCGAACTCTAAAGATTTAATCAAGAGGAGAACGTCGCTCCAACACCCACCAAAAATACCGCGACTCAAGCCAAAACCAAACGAACCGAAAGCGACTGCACCAGCCCCGAAAAATGTCGCAAAAATCCCTAAATTGGAGCCAGTGCCTTCCACAGATTCGGACGATAGCGACGTCAAATACTCCTTCCCTAAAACCACACCGGAGAAAACGACGCTCAGGGAACGGCCATCTAGAGAGATAGAGAGGAAGCCGCAAAGAAAATCATTAATTGAAAAAAGGAAAACGCTGAGTAGCATCGCAAAGCGGAAATCACTAGGGAAGACTCCCGCGGTGCGGCACAAAGAGACTGCTTCACCGCCTAAACAAATAAAAAGACGTGAGTATTTTTTTATTTCGACAAATCAATACTTACATTTTTGAAGTGGTAGAGCCACGCTGTTCTCATTCATGACTCAGCATGAATGGGCAGGCTTTTCCGGGACGGTACCACAGTCTCACAGGAAATCGACGTGAAGCGACAGCTTAGCTTTCGCGTTTCGTTGGGTGAGTGAGATTGCCGGATGCCCAATACCCGTTTCCTCTTCCCATCCTTTTCCCTTTCCGCTCCCCGAACGATTTTTGGGTCGGCAACACATCCAGCGTTATGGATTATGGGCGGCAGTGATCACTTACCATCAGGTGACCTGTTTGCTCGTTTGCCGGACCCATGCAATAAAAAAAAATAACACTACAATATCAACTCAGAGTCCTGTCTTCTTTCTAGACTGAAAAACTAGCAGGTTTCTACCATGAAATGTATTAATATTCTGTTAAATTGGAACACAGGTACGTTGGAGGTGGAGCACCGCTGTGACTGCGGGCAGCTGTTCAGCAGCGCGGCGCTACTGTCGCGACACACCACGCTCGCCCACACGCCGCCCAGGATCCGGCGCCGCCGCTCGCCGCCGCCACCCGCCACCACCAGTACCACCACCAACACCACCACCACCAGGCCCGCACTGCGCAAGTCTAGCGACAAACCTAAACACACCGCCGCCGCCAAGCCTGCCGTCTCCACGAGGAAATCCAGCGTTAAAAACGATGTCAAATCCTCACCCGACACGAGGAAATCGATCAAACCGATGGAAAAAGTCGAGCCGAAAAAGTCAAGCGTTACGAACGTGAAAGGCAAAAGGAGTGTCTCCACGAGAACGGCGACTGTATCGGAAAAGACAAGAAAGTCGACGCTGAAGTCGAAAATATGAGAAGACAGAGCACTCGACCGTTTGAGGCCGAGGCCGCGACAGCGGAGGACTGATTGCCTGGCATAACATTAACGTTAGCGTAAGTCGCTAGTTATAGATGATATCGCGCGTCGCACGCTCACGATGACGAAACCGACGGACCATTGTACCATACAAACATTTTTACAATTTTTGTGAATTTATAATGACATCAAACAATGATAAATATTTTTGTGAGGCGGGTCGGGCACGGCGTAGATCTTGTCTATATGTAAATGGGAATTTAATGTTATAAGTAATAAGTATATTTTGTCAATTTGTTCTAGATTATAGATTTATATTGTGTACCGTAAGATCGATATTTATGTTCTGTTAGTGATAGGTGCAAGTTTATGTTCGGCGTCATATAGATTATTCAGCACAGTGCAATTCATTTAAATATCATAGATAAATATATGTTAATCACCACAATAAGAAGTAAATAAATACATTCGTCTGTTGCGGTTTTAGATCGTTACCTTTAAGAATAATTGCAAGAAATATCTATTTTTGAAATGTTTCCATACATAATTATATTGAAAGATCATTGTTATGATTGTAGGTAATCATCGGTGTAATTTTATGAGCTTAAAATGAAATTTTGTTAATGTATGTAATAGAAACAAGTGTAATATATGACCATTTATGAATTCACGAGCTTCCCCATGTACATACAATGTTTGTTTAGAGAGCTTTGTAGTACAGTTTCATCTTAAACATAAGGCGTTAGAAAAGTTGAGCTGGTCAGTTATTCTGATCGGTATTTATAAATATATATATATGAAAAGTATCAAAATTACAATTTGGATAAATTTATTGTAATAATAGTAGTTTTATGTGAAATATATGTTACATAACTCACGACTGAGCACGGGTGTATAAATGAGGGCCGAGGAGATAGTCGACACCTAAATTTATATCTGGTGAAGTTTCGACAATACACTAAAGCCTTTTTTATTATAAATTAATACGAATTAATTTTTCGTGAATATTTAGAAATTATATATTTTTATTCGAGAGTAAAGTCGACGTGATTGCTCCATCGCTTTCATTGTAATGATTGCTCCCGTGGTCGAACGTTATAAACAGTTCCGATCTAGAGTATCTACTAGTTACGGACACTAAATTGTAGAAACACTCACACCAAATAGTCTAAGAGCTCGTGAGCCATAAACTTACGACATTTTATAAACGCCGAATGTTTGCTTAAGCCTATAAGATAAACATCACACAACCAGCCACTATGAAGTTTCGATTGTCCTGACTTTAGCATTTATCATCATCAGGTGATCTGGCAAGTTAAAAAAACCATCAAAGGGTTTGACTACCAAGAAAACATCTTTCGATGATTCCCCTAGTATCATTTCTGAAATTCAGCTTTTATACTATAACGCAGAATTACATCATTAACAGTTTAAAGATATGTGATCTACGTGCGTTAAAATACAGAAGCTGAATTTTGTAAATGTTGCTTGGGGAAGTATCAAAAGGTGGTTCCATGATAGACACATTCGATGGATTTTTAATTTGCAAGACAGATGTGTGCCAAAGCCATCACGATCCAAACTGCCTTTAATTTAAAAATGCCCAGACAACTTTCCGCATTTATAAAATTACGTAAATCTGGGGCTCGCGAGCTCTTGCTCTAAAATGTAATTAATATTATGGAAACACCTTACGAGTATTTAATAAATAGAGGGAGCGCTGGTAATTTAAAAACATGGATAAAAATGGTGGTTCCAGGCCACCTTTTTCTGCCCTCCTATTGGTTAACATTTGAGAGTTCCAACATATACAGGCATAAATATTACGAAAAAGAAAAATAAACAAAAATAGTTTAGGTCTATTGAATTCCATTTAAACTCGTTTTGACGAATAATAACTAAATAGACTTTCGGTTACCAACGGAATTTAAAGCAATTTGTTATTGAATAATCAGCTAAATTGTCACTAATATACCAGTGTATTACGAACAAATTAAATCTACGTTTTTAAAGTCGCAAATTTATGACAGCGGTCCCTCTATATTTTAAGTACTCTAAGGTGCAGAATCATCCTTAGGGTTTATCAGAAATAGGAATCTTGCAGTATCATACAATGATACTCAAGATTTAGTGAACTAGGACCAAAAGATATCAATTTTCTCTGTTTGTAATAATATATTATGTTGTTTTTAATTTTAAATAATGTTTATCTTACTCGTGACTAACAATTGTAATTAATTGCTAAACAAAAACTAAAGTAGACCGTCGTCTCGTGAGATTTATGTTTTAGAAGCATTTAACATACATTTTATATATAATGTAGATGATATCATTATTTTTAATATGATGATGCAATTTTGATTCATGGGTTATTATAAATAAATTGTCTAAAAATTTGATATATTTTTCTTTTTACACGCAAGTTATCATAGGCATGTTTTTTAATCAATAATATATGACAAAAATATGTCTCATCTGGTCACCAGGGTCGATCTACCTGCTTCCACGGCCCCTCTACTATTTGAATCTTTCGATACAGGTTCACTCATGCAAGTCGTTTTGCTGGATGTATGAAACGTCCACTATTTCTTTAGTTATAATTACACCGACTATGTCGATAGGTTCATGTATGCAGTAAGGCCGACAATTTGTTATTTGCAATCAGATAGGCAGTAACGGGATTTTTAAGGGACTTTAAATAAATCAGGAGCTGATAATGTACCATTATTATATTCCTCACATGAAATCTACTTTTCAATATATTATAAGCAATCTTCAGACATGAGCCATTTTTACAGCTAATTATTGGAATTGTTTATTTTAACGCGTAAAATTGAACTATCACCCCACAGTATCACTATCAACCTATACGATTATGATTAATGACTAGTCACTTTTATGACGAATTTTTACAATAGCATATCATTTAGCACTGGGTATTAAAATCACATACACACATGTTTTTTTTTTGTAAAAAGTTATAAGGAGTCCTTCGACACTGATACACTTACGTAGCCGTATATATGCTCCTTTTGTAGCGATATTTGGAAATGAGGGTAGTTTATAACAAAATATCAAACTGCATTAGTTTTAAAAAAAAAGTATCAATGGTGTGACGGAGACACTGATTGGTCTTCCGTACTTGGTGGGCGTGGCTTTTTTTTTTTTTTTTTTATTCTGGCACGGCATGATGACTGCACTGCACCTGATGTTAAGCGCAAATGCCGTCCAGACAGAGTATCGAATGGCATCAGACGGCGGTCCCATGCCATTCGACATAATTATGCCGGCCTGCTGAGATGCTTCTTCACACTACGGCGGAAGGACCCAGGATTATAGGAAGGAGGGAACACGTGTGACGGCAAACAATTCCACAGCTTCACAGTGCGGCACAAAAAAGAATTTGCGAAATTTTTTGTTCGCGCCGAGATGGTTTGAACCGTCAAGCTGTGGCTTCGCAAGCCAGCAGCAGCTGAAACTGATAGGAGCATCAGATGTAGCCAATAGGATGTTAGTTTCTCATTATATGAATAATAAAAATGATTCCAGCAAGTTCATGCGTTCCTGGTACTTAAAAGGGGAAAACCGTTTTAATTATAGCTAATAATAGAACGTTGTTCTTGTTACCTGATTTTTTATGAATAGATAATATATCTCCGCCATCTTCATACGTTCCTGGTATTAGAAAGGTGAAAAATAAAATAATTTATAATGATGAAATGAATTTACTAATAGAGAGTTATCTACTTAGAACAAAATATCTCCGCCAACTTCATGCGTTCCTGGTACTTAACTTCATCACGTCGCTTTGAACATTGGTTCGTGTATTTAGGCTGCGTTATTATTGAGGGCAGAGATGACTGTAGAGTGAGATGAACAGGATCACCGGTCGGTGTGCGCGCACATAGTAAACTTTTTTTTAACGCACCTTAAGAAGTATATAACTCCAATAATACAACTTTAATGTTTTATAAATAATTTAGTAACATAAGGATTGCGTAGAACTACATAGTTTTTGGATAATATATAATAACGTACATATTTTTTTTAAATTATCCTCTTTCACATATAATATCTACAATACTTGGTTCCATTAGTTGTGGATCAACGCATCGAAGTTGCGCGGATGCGAGAGCATCTTCCAACAGCGCATTCAGTAGTCGCTCGTCATTGCCCATGCAAGACAATCGCTGCTGTAGGAAATGTACGTCGACTTGCAATTGCTGTAATCCGTGTCTGCCAAATGTTCGTAACCTCACACATTCCACTAGAGCCTTCAATGCCACCTTGAGGGCCCCATTAGAAAGAGCAGCTCTGTCAGCGCCAGCTGGACTAAATACTTCAATTCTTTCCGAAAATATCCTATTTAGTGGAGAAAATGAGGAAGGAGCGCGAGACCAGATAGTCCGGCGACTAGAATCACTGGAAGGTTTAACGCTAGTCGGGAAGAGCTGCGACGCGGCACTGTCGGCACTGGCAAGGGTTTCTACTACTCTACGACACACTGCTCGAGGGCCACGAGGTTCCGGCGCCCTCAGCCAATCTCTCGCCAGAACTGATACTCGCAACATTTGTGCTGCAGTTTGTCCAATAAAAACAACTTCCGAATCCAAAGCAGCCTGAGCAGCTGTAGACAAGTGCACCATCACACTGTTTGTATCTTTGTTTTCAATTGTCAAGCCCGGAGCAGACTCTTCTAAGAGTTTAAGTAAGTGTGCATGGAGTGTTGTTACTCCATTCTCCTGCATTTCTAAACATAATTTGGCTAGAACTAGGAGTAACTCAAATGGAATGTTGTTATTAGATGTTTGGAAACAGGCCATCTTCTTCACCATCTCGGAAAGATTTACCATTGTTTCAGATATCACTCTCCAGCATGCATCGGCTACTGCTTTAGCACACCAAGGCTTGAGGCCAAATGACAGATTGTTTTGCAAGAAAGCCATTAGATCTAACAGTGAAGCTTGAACTTTCTGCAATAAGTACACTTGAAGGGAGTTCAATATATCTTTCAAGTCTGTACTCTCAGTGCCTTTGCTAGCCAAAGACTGTCTGACTTTCATCAAGCTATCTTTGAACTGGTTGTGTATTGACTGAGATTGTATAGCTGCTTTGTGGTTGATACACTGAATGACAACTTCAGTTGCTTTGCTTGACATAGAGTCACTTGAGATGATTTCCGTCATAGCTTGTAGTTTTCTAAAGAATTTATCCAACCCTCTGATAAGTATTTCTGTGCCAACATTTTCAGGTCTTTTCATGACTTCTTCAAACAGATGGAATACTTGAAGAACTATTTTATCTGCAAACTCTGGTATGTTTGCATTCTCTTCTTGGAACATGTCATGATAACATGACACCACTATGCCTAAGTCAGCAAGGAGGGTGTTGTTACATTTTTCAACCCATTCAAGAATATCTGTGCTCTCAACCATAGTGCTAAGTGTTTGTAAGTGCTTGTCAAGACGACTTTCTGCACAGCTTAAGAATATGTCTTGTAAAGAAGAGTCAGTTTCTTGCAACTGTCTTAATAGTCCAACACTTTCAGCCAACTCAGATGCAGATGTTTCAGGACTGAGTAATCGTTCCCGCAAAGTTTTCTTCAATTCATATATTATTTCTGAACATTCAGTTTGTATGCTCTGGAATGAGGGTTGGTTGCCATACTTTTGCAGGACTCGCTGAGCGTGCGTGTAGTCGTGGACTGCGTCTGCGTACCTGCCTTCCACAATTGCTTTGTTTAGTTGTGAAGGCAGAAGGAACAGGAATTGAAGTTTGTCAAGCAGCTGTCTAGTTCCACACAGCCTCCTTACATTATTGCCGCTGTCTTTGAGAGATTCTGATATTTGAGCACTAAATGAAGTTATTTTATTCATATTTTCGCTCAATTTATTCATTTCTTCCTGCATTATTTTGAAATCTGTGCGCATTTTGCGGACTGTTTCAGTTGCTGATATGAACTTGTTGTAATTTTCGTAGACTAAAGTCTGCATTTCTGATTGCAAAAATTGGCTCTGTGTTATTATTTCCGCCTCCTTGTCCATAACTTGCTTGAGAGTGGCGCATTTAAGTAAACAGTCCAAATACGTATCGGGGTTGAAGTTACTGCCATCGATGTCCAGAGGATTTTCATTATTTTCCTTAGACTCTGCCATGTTTATAGTAGCTTTTTATATTTTATTACATCCGAGTTAATTGTGCACGCAAGTTATTTGTTGCAAATAAATAATCAATTTTTATAGTGGCCAAATGAAATGACAACTTAGCAACAATTAACCAAATGTCAAAATCTGACGTTTTTGATTTTTAAAATTACGTTCCGTAGATATATTTTAAGATTTGTAAGATCAACAGATATTTGTTTCGGGTCTGGATGTTTGTGAGACCAAAAAGTCATTCGTAGTTTCTGAAACCCACGGCACAAGACTCAATCTTAGTGTGCGGTCAGAAGTCGTTATTTACTCATCATTGATAGCGTCCATGGCGCAGTTGGTTAGACGCCGGCTGTGAGGCTGCAAGTTTGATCCCAGCATGGAAACAAATATTTGTGTGACCCACAGATAGGTATTTGTTTCCGATCTTGGTGGTTACTGGTCTCTCATAGAGGCCGCCTGGGTAGGTACTATCACAATATCTATGTCTCCCAGCAGCAGACTAACAGCAGTATAAATGCACTGTTCTTTTCCGGTTTGAAGGACATAGTAGCCAGAATAACTACTAAATTTAATGAGACTTAACATCCCATGTCTCAGGATGGCGAGCGCAGAGGATTGCCAAGCATTGCTTTGTAATTTATGGTGTTGTTTGGTTTTTGCTACTGTCCATGAGCGGTCGTATTGCTTCATCCATCCATTCATCAGCCAAAGGAAGTCCACTGCTGAACATAGGCCTCTCCTAATGATTTCCACAGTGACCTATTGGAGGCAGCCTGTATCCAGCGACGTCCCGCGACCTTTGCCAGGTCGTCTGACCACCTAGTGGGTGGACGTCCCACGCTGCGCTTTCCGCTTCGTGGCCTCCATTCGAGAACTTTTTGGCCCCATCGGCCATCAGTTCTCCGTGCTATGTGCCCCGCCCATTGCCATTGCTTACCATCAGGCAAATGGCATGCTCGCCTCTGGGTGATTAAAAAACCTGGGTGATTATGAAAAGCGCAGCGTGGGACGTCCACCCACTAGGTGGTCAGACGACCTGGTAAAGGTCTCGGGACGTCGCTGGATGCAGGCTGCCTCCAACAGGTCACTGTGGAAATCATTGGGAGAGGCCTATGTTCAGCAGTGGACTTCCTTTGGCTGATGGATGGATGGATGGATTATGAAAACTGAAAAGTCTCTCGTTGTTCTTAATACCTAACCACGACAAAAGACTCTATTTAAGTGTGGTATCAGGACTCTGTATGTGTCGCTTGGTTGATTGTATTTATTTATTTGTATCAAATTGTCAGTTGTACCAAATTAATAAAAACAAAATTTGCAAGAAAAATATTTTTATTTGATTTTGTAAACCATATTTTTTTGTTCTTTGGTCTTACATCTAAATGGCGCGATATATAAATATAACTACAAACAATATATGGTAATATTTTCTTGCACTTCATAAATTGTACAAAAATCACATTTATAAGCAATCACAAAAGCATTTTGAGCGTAAATCTTAGTAGGACATGTAGCATTTATTACAGATGTGGCAATAACTATGCAAATGCGTTAAAACCGGGTTTTAGAATCAAAGGAAACCCGTGAAACATGCACAATACTCTAGGTAGGTATTATATCGAGGTGTTTTTGTATTACATTAGACTATTCATTGAGGTATTGTACTAGAGCGGACATCGGGAACAAAATCTTTGCGCATTGTGCTGTTACAGGATTACCGTGGGAGAACACGGGAGCACACGGGAACGCAGTGAAGCGAGAGAGATGATGATGTTACTGCGTAGGCGTGACAGAGACAGACTATAAGCTATAGGTATAACATCACGCTACGAACTACGCGGGTAAAACCCCGGGGCATAGATGGAAGGCTGGCACCGACCTCAAAAAAAAATTGGTATATTTAGGTATTTAAGATTAATTAGAAGATTAGATTTATTTCTCTCTTTTTATTACAATATTGAAGTCGATTTAATTTTTTTGAATTATTTTGTTACAAACATTTTGTTTAGTGTCCCCTCTAGTATAATTCTCAATGAGAATATTAGAAGCAATAGAAACTAAATATAACGCCCTCTTTTGGCGTGTGCTTGAACTACCTTAATCAGAATCTATACATAATACTATGAAATACAACTATGAACACATACCATTTGCCTACACATTATTTAAACAGAATTCCATCCAAAGCGAAATGTAACAGCGCGTAAACTATGAAATAGATAATATATATAAATATCTATAATCACAAGCCTTATATATATTCTAATGTGCCTAAGTATAAAGTTTGTTAATCAATTTATAAAAAATAACTATACATAAACGAATTTGAGAATTTATATCGTTATCAAGTATGCACTATGGACCCAGATTTAGATGAGTTTAAATAAACAACATTTATGTCTAAACTATTTATAACTACGCAACTATGGTTTTACAATGTAATTTACAACTTGAACGTGCAGGTATTAATACATTTGAAATACACGTAATAAGAAATAAACTAAACAAACATTCTAATAATCTTAATAATTTCAACATAAAAGATACTTTTTCCACAGATGTTTTCCCTTTTATTCATACATCATATTTATTTGTCATAGAAACCATGCTTATTACACCAAAACCAACTATTATCGCAAAATTTTATTTCAATGGGCAACCGGACACTTTAAAAAAAGTGATAAATTCTCATTGGATATACATTTTAATTTTAGATAATTAAACATTAATAAGTATGTAACATTATGCATGGATATAGAAATTGAAATTGCCGGTTAAATGTGTAAATTTAAACGTGTGACGTCATACGCGAGTAAATAAACCTTAAAGCAGTGGTGTTTCACAGAATTAACTGACGTCATACGTCTGTAAAGCGCTGTGATTGGTGTTTGACAAGTAGTATAAAACATTAATATTAGATTTTATTTTTAATGTATAGATATAAAAGTACGATGATCAGTATGTTTTTAATGCAAGATAATTTCAGTATTAGAATTAAGAACTATTGTTTTCAGTTACAACTTTTTACTATTGTCCAGTTGTCTTCGTATTAGTGGTATACTAATAGAAATCCCAACCGTAATATATAAGCTATCTTAACAATTATTTACGTGTTACTAGTTATTTTACATTAAACTAACTATTGTAATGAGAAAATATAAGAACCTAATTAAATATTTTGAAGTAAATTCTAATTACAAATACACCTTATATGTATACTCGTATTATTGATTTATTAGAAAAATCTGTATCTGTTTATTAGAGTCGTTCTTGAAACTCGAACTCTTCGAAAGCGTTCTTAATACAATTGTGTTATTAAAATATTGAGGTCAACCCAGGCAATATTTTTAGTTAGTATGTTAAAACATTACTTCATTATCTTACGTGTCTTATCTTATATTGATTTGTTTCTCATTAGAGATTTTTTCTTACTTTTGCAACAGTGTTTTCATACTGAACTGCAGGGATTGTATAATGTCGGGACCAACTCGTTTATATTATCATATTTTGTTTATAATGTCCTCTTTATTTTTAATATGTCTATTATATACGACATTTCTATATTGTATAAAGCATACAGCAAATACTGCATAGTACATTTTTTTTTTCAATATTTTAATATGGTTCAGAAGAAAAATTAATTAGTATAAAAATCAGATGTGTCCTGTATGAAGCTTTCTATCAGGGGTTCATAGATATTAAGAGTGCTTAGTGAGATTTTATTATACTTTATAATATTATATATTATATTTATGAAAATGCTACCACCTACGTATGTTGAATTATCATAGATAGATCGTACTTGGGGCAAAATTCACTATTGAATAAACACACAACAGTGTTTAAGGAACATAGTTACGTTATATCTGTTTTGAAAGATTTTAAAATGAAGTTAATCTTGTTTTTTTTTTATTTTACCTCATATTAAAACATACTATATAAAGTAATTGTAATAGCAATGTTACCACACAATTAATGGTTCCCGATCTACAATTAACCCTTGAATTAACCTACAATATCAAAATTACGATTAATATTAACAATAAAAAATAAATTCGCTCTACATATATAACTAAAAAGTATTTTTTTCTTATTTTGAGTGCAAGAAATACATATCCTAATTTATTATTAGTATAATATCTAGCAAATATTTTATAAGTATATATTTTTATCTAAAGTTCAATATATTATTGTGTTTTAAGCAATTGAAAAAGGATTTAACAAAGACGACTTAATAAAAATATAAAAATACTTATTGCATAAGTACAGATATCTCCTTGCAAAATGTAATAGTATATGACTCTTCTATGGCTTGGTAGGCGCGAAGCTGGTTATGAAACAAGAGGCAGATGATTTGATTAAATGGTTAAACCAAATGTTGTGTTATTGGAAATAGATGCTCCGGTTTATTTCAACAAATGCTATAATTAATCGTCTTACATAATAGCTTGCTTAAAACTTCTTTATAGCGTGGTAAATAAGATAAAATATTCCACAATAACATCTAAAAAATCTAGAAAAAACTCTTGAATATTTCCTTTTTATTATCCAACTCAATATATAATATACTCAATATAAAAAATCCGAGATTATTTTTTGTCAAAAATCATGATTTTTGTTTTCAAGCTTTCTAGCAACCTCCACAGATACAAATATTTTTTCTCGCTTGGCTGTACTTCAGTTTGGTTCGGGAACCTACCCGAGCTGTAAAGACTCGTACCTATACGAATTGATCAAAGCCTTGAGAACTAAAATAGCGATTATTTTGAAATCTACCAGGCAGTTTTTTTTAACTTGGTATAATGTTACCTGGGGTGGTTAGGAACAGGTGGTTTAAATTAAATACCATATGTCAATACCACCCTGTATATACATTGTATAAAGACCACATATTTTTTTACTATATGTAGGATCAAATAGAGGTGTAGTCATATTTTAAAAAAAATATTAGTAATATTTACATTATACATCAAAACTGTAATAATGCAGATATCATAGATCTTTAAATTGTTTTTGTAATATGTGTGATGAGAGGCACAGATCTGTTTATTAAGAAAAAAGATTTTTAACAGGGAAATAGACAGGAAGGAACAATTTGATATAAGAAATGTATTAGAATCAGTTATAGATAGAACATACTTATCTATGGTCGATATCTGATTCTAACTGAATTAGGTCTAGTCGATTTAAAGTCCATCGAATGGATATATTACGCGGTGTGGCGGATTTCATTTAACATGTACTGAATTTGGTCATGTTGACCTTACAAGTTCTGAATATTGTTGAGTTAAATTCGATATAACTGAATTCAGAATTGAGTCCATTTCGTTCACATAATATAGTTGATTCAGTAACAACAGAATCTGGTCAAGTTGATTCGCATTTAATGTAATTGAATTAAGTCAAGTTGATTCATTAGTAATTTGTAGGCTTAATTTACAAAGTAGTCAAAATATTGTTATTGGTTATGCCATATTTATCCCTTAAGACAACATTTTTAAAGACACTTCTCTTGGGACATCCTTAATAGACTAGGTACTACAAATAATTATGAAAACTAAAAGAATTTAATAATTATTATACAAGATAGATTACTGTATAATTGCGACTACCACAATAGAGGTATAGCTAGCAAAATAATGCAACATTTTTAACCATATATATTTTATACACAGTACAAAATGAAACATTATTATCATTAGATAATTCTTAGATTTTGTCTCAAGTGAATACAGCGTCGGTTCCAAACTATTATTCCACTGTCTGGGCAGCATGTACCATAGACACATAGCATCATAGACTAAGAAAATTACCACATAACCATATTCTCAATCAATACGACAAAACAATCACCAACTGTATATTTGCTTTGCGGCTTTCCCTGACGATTCTAACACTTTTTTCTATCTGAGAGCGAGATAGCAAAGCACAGTCATACTCTTCTTACCAAACCAAATAAACACTTAAAACTTTCATTATAGATCTCAATGATAATAACTATACAGCATGAGTTTTCTTCTCAGTCATTCTGTCCTTAGCCTGAGCGGGTCGAGGCAGGGTAGGTCACTGGCACTGTGGCACTCTATCTGATGGAACACTTTGAGGGGTACCTCCTTGATTTTGGGGGGTTTCGGAGGGGTGCGCAGGGACGGGCGGCGGGGGATGATCGTCGCCACTGGGAGTAGTTGCTTCTGGCCCACTTTCTCTTGGGACTGTCCTTCAGCTGCTTCTAGGGCTGTCTCGACGTCTATGAGCGCGTGGTTGCGGCATTGGAGCAGTGCTGCTAGCTATAAACAAACAAATAAATAATTTCACTCAACTGTCACATACGTGTGTCATGGGTATCTGAAGCTACGAGAGACTTTTCTGGCTGTGAAACGAGAAGCCTCAGGTGCCACCCCTGCGCTGAGACAAATGATTGTGTGATCTACAGGTATTTTATTCGGGTTTAGGTTTTTGTGAGATCGGAACGTTACTGATTTCGCATAGTTATTGATATATATATCGCACCCCCGGTGCAACACTGTTACTTATGCAAAAATTGAAATAATTAGTTAAAAATATGTAATAACTATCCTAAAGCACCCCCTTACTTGGGGCGATATGTTACTTTTGTAGTAGACATAGTTTCCGTATGAGGGCGTGAATGTCATTGTCGTTTTTTCTCGTGTCATATTTTTTATACGATGTCAAAAGTTTTAAATGCTTCTCCTGAATAGTAGTATTCTTGCATAAGTGACAGTGTTGCACCGGGGGTGCGATATGGTACAACATTTGGTGTTAGTATCTGGTGTGGACTATGTATGTGAGGGTTGGGAGTATTCATTATTATTATTAGTTGACTGCCTCGGTGGCGTAGTTTTATTTTAGTATGATTGCAACGCTGAGGTTTCGGGCCAAGTGATATTAGATTTTTCTATTCATTATCAGCCCGGAGTTAGGAATTTGTGCTCTATGGCAGTAGATTCGCTTCCATCACACCGGTGGGTGCCCCGGTAACGTCCCTGCCTGGTGGTGAGACAGTGGTGCGCGGCTCACGTGCAGGATGGTGTGCAGCGGGCGCTGCAGGTGCGGCGCGGGGCGCGGCAGGGCGCGCGCGAGCGCGGCGGCGGCGCCGGGCAGGTGCGCGCGCAGCAGCGCCAGCGCCGCCAGCTCGCGCGCCACGTCCGCGCCCTCGGCCACGCCCTCCACCACGGCCGACGCGTCCGCGCCGCCCTCCTCCGAGCCGCGCTGCTCGATGCTCCACGCCGTCTCTTCCGCGCGGGACGACTCCGACACGCTGGTGGGGTGATGCATAATAGCTAGTTATCAATTTTAATAATGATTTATTTTAAATCATAATTCTTTGTCAATTATAATAACGTAAATTGCAACATTTCCTTTATTTAAAAGAAGAACGAAAATATGAAAAACATTAGATATAACAGATAGTAAAATAGACTAAAGGTAGCAAGTTTTATTAAATAAATTAAAATTTAATTGAGAACTGAAACTGAGATTATCTCATTATTTTATCATTATTTCTTTCGAACACAACCTGTCTTGGCGATGACGTCACAACTCGTGATGCGTATCTTTTCTGTCGCTTGATAACAATCCTCACCTTCAATATTTCACTTTGAATGAATTTATAAGATCACCCATCCATACATCCATCCATCAGGCAAAAAAAGTCCACTACTGAACATAGGCCTCCTCCAATAATTCCCACAGTAACTTGCTGGAGGCAGCCTGCATCCAGCGACGTCCCGCGACCTTCATCAAGTCATCTGACCACTTTTATTTATAAGATGCATTTTCTTAAATTTCAGATGGCGTATCCTTTTATTAAAATCAACTAAAAATCGCGTCAACAATTCTATTTATTGTTGAAAATACACAACATAACAGCAAGCACGACTCACTCGTCGGTGTGCGGCGGCGGCGGGGGCGCGGGGCGGGGGTGGTCGTGCGGAGCTCGCAGGTGCAGCGCCAGCGCGCACACGTGCCACACCGACAGACACACCGGCCGCATCAGCGCACACAGCGCGCCGCCCGCGCCGCCCGACAGTACTGCACACACACACATCTTTATAACTCTCGTGGCGCAGTTGGTTAAACGAGGGCTGCGAAACCAGCGGCCGCGGATTCCGTCCCCGCACCAACACACAATATTTGTACAGCCCACAGGTATTTGTTTGGAGTCTGGTTGTTTGCAAAACCGAAAAATATCTTGTAGTTTCTGATACATAGGTCTACGTCTGTATATGACTGTCGTGTCGGGTCCATTTATTTCCGAATTTAATTATAACATACACAAAATAGGAAACGGAAAGAGTAATGGCATTAGGATAGGGCTTAGTTACGCAACAATGTGTCATTCTACCACTTTAAAATTAATTTTACTGTTTTTGTATGTATTAACATGACAAATAGAATAAACCAAAAAATACAGTAAATGACAAAATAAAATACAATGAAGGACTTCACCACGGCAAGTATAAGTCCCATACTCAGACAAGAGACTACTCATACAAGTTTACAAGTTGAAATATTCAAACACAGTGGATTATTAATACTGAGAATTGAAATCAAAACAAACATTCGCAGCCTGTACGAATTGCCACTATATGAGGCGACTGCGCAAATTTTAGATACATACGAAAACTCATCACATCAAAGATTGATGTGGCATACTAAAGTTTGACGGAATTGTATTATTTTTGTATTAACTTCTGATGGCGGCAATCGCAAATAACAACTTTTTAATTTTTTTCATATCCTTTTTACTACTGGATTACAGAATTGTATTATTGATTGTAAAAACGGAAAAAAAAAACATAAATTTAAAAAAATACAGGTTCCACCGAGATTTGAACTCGGATCGCTGGATTCAAAGTCCAGAGTGCTAACCATTACACCATGGAACCGGTAGGCGGGCTGACGAAAATGTATATCTTTTTCGCGCTTCTTACAATAAAGCTAAACTTTTGTTCCGCGAGTCGGAATTTTTCAAGTATTTTTTTTATTTCACCATATAGAATACGAAAGATAGAACTCATACCCCAGCCCACCAAATTTTTGACTTGTTTATTTTTGATATAACTTGCTAATTTTCTTTTATACTTTACAGATTGGCAAAAAAGTGTAAAAACGGAACTAACCCTTTATTTCACCTGGCAGCACTGTCACATCTTTCACATTTGTGAATTTTAATTAAATTTCGCATCGAAATTTACGTTTTTATTGAAGTATTTTCGGTGAGAACGTTTAATAATAACTTTTGTTATTTAATTATCATTAAATTAATAATAATAAGAATCAAAATTTAAATCTCAGCTTTAAAGTGATACCATATAAATGGCTCAGTGGCGCCTCCATTTATTTTTACATTTTTTTGCCAAGCTATATGTATGATTATTCAGTAAAAAATTTATGTTTTTTGTTAATACTATAATATAATGTTTAGATACACGCCACAAGGCCAACCTATAAACTAGTGGCTGTGTGAGCAAGCGCGAACGCAACATCACCGGTCCCTTTTTCACGTCTTACAGTAGACTACCATGAACTACTACACTAATATATTAAAATGTATTACTGACTAAAATAAATGTGTAATTAAACTCACGTGTACTCCGTATCGATACCAACATGGCGACGATAACGTAGTGCAAGTTGGGTAACATTGGCCCATCGGAGAACAGGAAACCCCACAAGTGAGGCACTTCCGAACGCGGGAACTCACGGCCGAAGAGTAGCCTGAGCCAGCGTCTGTAACAATCAGCATTTGTATCAGCCCTTAAACGTCTTACCGTTAGCCCATAGCTATATTAGGCTCATAGCTCTATGAAAATATAAGCGTCTGGGTGTTTTTGAGACCGAAATGTTTCGTAGTTTCTGATACACGACACAAGACTCGATCTTAGTGTGGGGTCAGGACTATGTATTTGACCATTGGGCGTATTTATTATTATTTATTGAACCCATAAAATATCGTACATAATTTTGATTCAGTCACTTTTTTCTTTTTTACTACCACCCGGTTCACAAGGCTGGTTTCACCAGAGAAGAACGGGCAAGAAACTCTAGCGTTGTTCTTATATGTCTCAGTGTGGTGTCACGACTATGTATGTGACTATTGTCATACCTGTTATAAACTAATAATAGCCCTGCAGTCAGTAGTTTTATACTTACATTCCGAACAGTTCCATGGATATGTTGCATTCGTCCAAAAACGCCGCTAGCTCCGGGTCTATCTGCATCAAATAATCCTCCTTCACTCGTTCTAGGTATCTGATCACTTCATTTGGATTCTGAAAAATCATCCCATCGAGTGTTGAATCATGTTCAACATTGACAGCGTCCGTGGCGCAGTTGGTTAGACGCCGGCTGTGAAACGAGAGGCCGCGGGTTCGATCCCCGCACCGAGACAAATATTTGTGAGGCCCACAAGTATTTGTCTCGCGTCTGGGTGTTTGTGACACATTTTCTGATACCCACGACACAAGACTCAATTGATCTTAATGTGGGGTTAGGACCATGTGACTGTTGGGTGTATTTATTTATTTGTTGATATAGTTGTTTAAAACAGGTCTTTTAAGCATCATTGGGCGAATTTTCGACACAACCTTTCATCTCATATACTACATTCACCGTAGAACTAAGACTTTTTGTATACCATGCCATTTTTGACGACATTCTATATTTCATTATCAGCTATTTCAGCCATTATCTCTGAATCTATTCTGCAGTAAACTATGCCTGATCTGTCTATTCCGCGTTAAAAAATAGACTTAAAGGCGAAAACATTTAAAATCTACAGATAATTATTTGGTCTTTCGTATAGAAACTTAATCATCCATTTTTGCTTAATAATCGTAGGTAAATCCTTTACACGATTCAAAATTCAAACAAGACAACCGTAAAAGCTTACTCTCCGCCATAATAGGTCAGTAGTGAAACGTATATGACTTATATAACTTATATAAGATACATACGTACTCAACAAGATGATAAAGAAATAAATAGTACTTACATGTATTGTCCTAGATGAAGGCAAGCGTCCAGACGACAACGGTACCACGTCGCCAGTCGCATAGAACTTCTCCAAACCCTTCATTACCGCACTGAATAGCATACTGGAATAAAAAAAAAAACAAGACATAAAAAAGGCAGTTAAACGCCATTTACGGGAAGAGTTTCTCGCGGAGAGCATCGTATGCGATTATCACATAACCGCCATAGATTATCGTGTTCTGACAAATGTTTACACGATGCAACTTTTTTATATCTTTACGATAATCGTATCTTTGAGGCGAGATACTCTCTCCGTGTAAATGGGGCTTGATAAAGAGTGCTGAAACTACGGCTGTGCCAGTGCAGCGGTGCCCACAAGGCGCAGAAATACCTAGTACACAAAGATTTGTGGATGATTAAGGGCGCAAAAATATAGGGTCGCATGTGACGTATAAAAGGCTAGTTGTGGTACTATGTGAAAAATAAACAGAATAATAAATCATTTAAATAAATACGTTTAATTTTAACTTTGGAAAAAACGAATCGTCAGACATTAGACAATTTTATAAGTTTAATATAAGCGAGATTACATTTAATGCTCAGGAAATATTTTTATTAAAATCATCAGTTATAAACCTAACCTAATCTAAAAAGGCACAAAAAAAGTTTATGGCACCATTAAATTATTGGGACTTTGCTGAAGGACCTACATTTCACAATTGATTCTATTATGTACCTACTCTATAAATGAATGTAATCAAAAGTGAAATTCATTCGGAAGTTCAATTTTAATAGAAAATAATTATTATATCATGGAACTGTACTACTTGCGATTTAAGACGTCAAACTTAAAAAAAATTACGCATGAGTTCGTACTCCCAATGGTAACGAATCAAAATATTCGTATAGATTTCAAACGGAAAGAGTGGGGGGGGGGGGCGTAATATTTAACATTGTAGTAGTTTATTCCGCTACAAATCTCACTTTTACGAACTGTTCCGATTACCCTTGCCTATAAAAAAGTGGGTTCGCCAAATTATCAAATACTTCAACACTGGCTGATAAAAATATACACAGCATAATTGGGAATAAATAAAATCCCGCAATTGATATACACAAATAAAGATAATTGATGTTAGGGGTCAGCTCCAATGATAAGCAATATAAAATCACAACTGAACGCTCTCACTGCCACACAAGTCAAAGTGAATTTAAATAGTGTTCATTCAAAATGCCCGTCACCAAGTTAACATTGCTATTAATTATCGTATTGTATTCGGAAGCCGCTCCAAATGTCCACGTCCACATTCACGACAGCGTGGTAGGAGGGAACATTCAGGTAAATGTGCCAGATTCTACAGGAAACGCATCGAACAGTGAGGTTCATATTCACGATAATAACATAGGAAAGAACGTACAGGTGAATTTCGACGGTTCCCACAGCAACACCATTAATGGAATAAGCCAAGGAGGTGGTATACCATACCCATCGAATGGATTGAATTTGAATATATTGACTGGTCTAGGTCTGTCACTGGCTGATGCGCGTTTATTCTCGAATGGTATTGGGCACTCCGCCTTGAATTTGCAGACACCTAGCACTCATCAAGGTGTAATGTACCCTGGAGCAAGTCAATTTTCAAGAGATATGGGATACAATGGACGGAATTTCCATAGGCACACTGGCCTCGAAGGTGTATCATTGGCTGACGCACTTCTATACTCGGTTGGTAGTATTCTGCCAAAACAGGGCTAGAATTCGATCCTGTCAGTGGCCAAAGAGATGAAAAAGACCAAAATATATAAGGCCGCGTATTGGGGGCCCCGTGGATGAAACCATCGTGTTTTATTGGAGCTAACTCATGATGAATCTTCTATTTATCGGCCGTGAAATGAAAAACAAAGGAGAGTTGGAATAGGGTGTGTTATTTACGGGTGAAGTGATTGGTGACGTTACGTGAAAAAATTTTAACGCGCTTTGAGCGAATTATGGCAGGAGGAAATCTTTTAAATTCTCGACTATTGTCAAGTCGTCTCTGCCATGAATAATTGATGTTCGTTTTGTTCCAACATTTGTGAACATGATACTTCTTCATGATACTTAATCAATTAAAAACCGAATCTAGTTAAAAGAGTATAAAGAAATACATAGTGGCAAGTGCAATTTAAGTTAACGTTGGTGATACAGAACAATGATAATGCGCCATGCGGTCATGAACTGTCTATTGGGTTTATTCAGATTCCTTCGTGTTTTACGTACTTACAATACTCAACGTATACACAAACTGTGATAATGTTTTCATATAAATAGAAATAAGTTTATTGAAATTGATGTGTTTCTGTGTAATTAAAGTGTATCTTTATAAACTGTATTATATTGTTTTCCGATGAAGTTGTATTTTCATTTTATGCTTGCGCCGTGAATATTATGTGTTGACAGATAAATAAATCACATAAACACGTACAATAATTTAGCTATCTCTTGTATTTGACTTTGTGTACATTTATTCAAGAATAGTATCAGTTCAGTAATAAGTTGTAACTTGTAACCTACGAATAAAAATAATGTGAAGATAAGTTGAAGGCGAGAGTGGACATAGTGGGGAGATTCGCTTGGCCCGCCCACACATTAACGACGTCACAACCGTAAAATTCAACCTTCTTCTATTACTTGAGAGTTTCATCTACCATATATTATGTGCCTTTCAACTAGGCTATTTATTAATGGATTTATAAATTTGTTTTCATTTACTAAATTGGATAAAATAATCATCAAAAAATAAAAAAATACGAACATCAGTTATTTCATAGTTTTAAATTTTCATTTTTGTTAGAACTCTCCATGATTCCCTAATATTTTTGTCGATATTCGTGACCTATGTTGAGAAATGTTTTATTCTTCACAGAAAATAATGTTTTAAATGCTACTCACAAACTGTCATGTTCTAAAAATTCTTCGTCCAATATTGTCTTCAATTTCACGCTGAAAAATAAAACATCTAATTAAAAAAATATTAAAATATATTGATGATGTAGATAAAACGACATTATATAAAACTATTAACAGTTTGTCGATTAAATGTGATTACATGGGAGAATTACTATTCTCCCATGTACTCCTTACTAGGAGTTTTAAAAACCCTCCTGGCAACACCGCAAAAAGCGTGTAGTACCACTGACAAATCTTAATACTTGATCTGAAAATTATTTATATATTAATATTTGGATATCATGCCACAACCTGTGAATGATTACGTAGATTATGTGATTTTAGGTTAAATCAGTGTAAGAAAGCAAAAAATTAAAACAAAGCCTATTATATTTATTAAGAATCATAGTCAAAATCGCTATCTAAATATTCAACACCTGACATGACTTGACATGACTACACGAGACAGATCTAAAAACATATTTATATTAAATATTGAGTACATTAAAAGTGTAAGTATCAACATCTGTTTAGTTGTACTTTAAATCAGGTAAGTAGTAAGCACTACAGATATGTGTTGCCAGCACCTGATTTCAAAAAAATACTATAAAATGCCATGTAAACACATTTATTCGACAATCTATACCCAATTACCGCATCAGTAGTTTAAAAATTTATTATAAATAAATAGCGTATAAGTAACGAGTGGTAACGGCTCTGAATATGTTTTATTAATTAATAATTGGATAATATATTATTATTCTCTGTTCACTTATGGAAGTTATTTCTATTGACTCGTATTGATCGTATAGTTTAAAATCGACGTGTCTTCACTTTGTACCATTGAATACCAATATATTAAAGATTAGAATTAGTATTATTTTTCATTTTTATTTAGGTATTAGGATATCCACCAAAGTGCACTTTACAAGCTTTACTATGGTACTATTGCATTGTAACGGCCTTATTCATAGACAAATTTAAAACCTATTTCAGCCATCGAATGTTTTGTCTTCTTCGTTCAAACTGAATTCTAAAGTCGTTCGAAAGGGACAACATATTCGATAAGGTAACTATAATACTTTTAACTAAAATAACTAAAATTGGTTTTAAATGTGTTTATGAATAAGGATGTAAACATTTATTTGCTTAAAGTGTTGCATATATGTGAAAAACTGACTTGATATCGGTGGGCGCGAACTTCCTGTCGAGGTGCAGTTCGAAGAGCAGTGGCGCGAGCACCTCGTGCATGCCCTGGCGGTACCCCACGGACGAGTGCGAGCGCGCCCAGAAGAACAACACGCGCACCTGCACACACATCCACTGCATATTGCACCATCACACATACGTGCAGGGCCCGGGCCTCCCACACTATCGACAGTAAAACTGAGAGGGGTTTAGACCAGGGTCGATAATTATTGAAACCAAAAATAATTATAGGATGAAGCCCATTGGAAAAGGAAGAGAATATAACAAAAATGGAAAGAAAAATAAATTACGGGCGATCTGAGGTCGGGAAGTGGGAGGGGGTGAGTTTTTAAGGGTAAAAACGGTGTACTTTTTTGATTCTAGTATAGTCCTATTTTGCGTGGTGGCCTGTGGGTCTATATTTTACGTGGATACAAACGATGCTAACTATATTATTACTCACCATAGTGTCTTGGACATCTTTGTCTCTGAAATACAGTTCGTCGGGAAATGTTCGTACCACGTCTTGCAGTATTAAAGTCTTCAACTCCTTATCACAGAAATGCTGCTTCCATACGCTCTAGACACAAAACATATTTCATCACCCTCATCATCTTTAGGCACAAGAGCTCACTGCAGAACATAAGCCTCTCCCAATTATTTCTTTAGCTATCTTTTGGTTTAGCTTATTTTTATTTTACATACATAAAGTCAAGCTATTTTCCCAGAATGGGTAGGCAGAGTTTCTCCTGGTAATTAGGCACACACGTATCGCCTTGTCTGTATCGTCCTAGGATGTGATTACTTTGCCCGACCAGGGATTCGAACCCGAGATTACTTTTATTGTCTTTTGCATATTTGATTGCTTTACTTTTATTAACCGACTTCAAAAAAAGGAGGAGGGCACCAATTCATCGGCATCTTTGTTTTTTTTATGCTCACGAAATGTTGCTTTGTTGTTTTGATCATTTAAATTTTAAATGAATACATGACTGTATTCTTTAGGGAAATAAATTCATATCAATCCTGAAATAAACAAATATTTTTAATTATGCTTACCTCATCATTCTGCGAGAGCGGGTCGTCGCCTATCACAGCGCGGGGGTCCATGGACAGTTTCAACTTCAAGTCATTATAAAAAATCCGGTGAGTCGTTATGCTGTAATAGAAATTGATTTCATTTTAATCTATGTACATAAGTCTATGTATAAAACACTCATTAATACCGCACAACCGCATTGAGGAAGGATATTTGCATACACCCGAATAGCGACCACTTTGCATGTTGATGGAAAACCTTCACACACATTGTTTTCGCTCCTATAAAATGTACACATTTGGCTAAAAACTGTTTATATCAGCTTATTTTGACTATACACAGCGCCTTAAATCATAGTGACAAATGCAAGTGTATCGGGAACACAATGTTTGCACATCGCGCCTGTACCTTCCAAAACCGCGAAAATACAGTGGAGCGAGAGAGCAGATAGTGTAACTGCGTAAGAGTGATAGAGATAACGGTACATGAACCGTTCTATTTTGTTCCATACATTATGTTCGCCGTGTCCCTACTAGTACTGTATCAGCCCATATTTACCCACAGTTGAATACGGGACCAGTCTACAATCGAGAGTTCGATTGAGAGAGGTTAGGCTATAGTCCACCACTCTGGCCTATTGCGGATCGTTAAGATCTCTATTTTTTGCAGGTTTCCTCATGTTGTTTTTCTTTACCGGTAAACTGCGTAGCAATAGACTACTTACACATACATGCACATTATCGCCCCAAGAGATGGCGCTCGCGTCACGTATAACATAAGCTCCGTATAAATAAAAGTTTTTAATTAGTTAAATCACAGTAAGATAAAATATTAATAGTTAAAGTGCATCTTTATAGTCCAACTTCCAACTACAAGTATTATCTCAGAAATTGTATTGTTATTAGTGCTAAAAACGCAACGTTCTTAATTGTGTCATAGACAGGCTCATCGGGACTTAGTGAAGCGAGATTTTGATGAAAAATCGTAGTGGTGCAGTGTAAAGTATTTGACCCGAAAACCTAGTGTTAAAGCAGTGTACAAACCAAATCGTGCAATATTTGGGAACATTATAAAAGTTAAGAGAGTTATCAAAATACCTTCAATGTCTAAAAGTGCAACGATTTGAATATTTAAAGAAAAAGAACAAAACCAAACAATAATTTTGACAACATTGTCGTAACGAGCTTTGGTCTAGCGGATTCGCTCCGTGAGTAAATCCTCAGTGGCCGCGAGTTCGAACCCCACTAGATCATACAAAATTTGTGTGTTTTGAGTATTTTTAATAATTATTTTCGAGCACATCAATTATTAAAAATCGAATCGTATCAGATCGAAATTTGAATAACCCCTCTTACAATGGCATCAAAAACAATTATTAACTGCGCGGGGTGTTTAACCCTAGAAGCCCAATCATATTTAACTGGCTATAAAGCCCAATCATACGTAAAAATGACGTGTAAAAATAAAATCGCTCTATTTTCTAAATATTTTTAGTAATGATCTATTTGAAGGGTTTAGTTATTAAAAATACAGTTTTCATTAATAAATAAAATGCTTTTTAGGATAATATAATCTTTATTAACACAATAATAGTACTTTGACTGAATTATAAAAAATAAATCAACAAAAACTTCAAAACTTTTTCTTTTTCTTATAATTAGGATATTGTTACAAAAATCAACTAGTTTTAAACTGTTTTCTAAAATTAAATTAACTTGTAATAATACTATATTAGTCTCATAAAAAAATCAGCCTTTATAGACAGTCTTGACAAATATCAATATTGTGTTCTCCGCATATGGCCTTTTGGCATTTGCAACACTGCGCTTTGGTCATCCGCCTTTTTTTATATGAACAAAATCCGCAATAGCGTCGTTTCTTTGGTTCCGGCTCATCATTACTATTTTCTGGAGTTGCTGGTACCACATTTTTTAAAACATTTGTTATATTGTCACGTAGTGTCCTCTTCAAAGTGGGCGCCTCCAGTCGTTTTTGCATCCAAGGTGCCGTCAAGTCTGTGCTTAATTTTTTCATAAAATCTTTGCGGCTCATTGGTTTTTCTTGTTTACTTATCTTATTATGACAGTATATGATATAGGAGTTCACAAAAGCCATATTTAACATTCCGTAAAATACTGCCATTGGCCACCTATTTGTCTTCCTGTTACTGGACATAGAGGAACACATCTGATCGAAGGAATCAACACCTCCTTTCGTTTGGTTATAAAATAGTATCATGTCTGGTTTTCCATTACTTTCATTTATTACGGCATTTTCATCACAAGACGACAATAAAAATACCATTTTCGACGGCTTTGGTTTATAGGAAACCAATGTCAAAGGGCCATCGAAGCAAAAAATTGAAGATCCTACCGGCCGTGAACGAGTGTTTTTTAACTCTTCGGGTATTTCTCTTTTATTTGACCTGATGGTTCCTACTATTGTTAGGTTGTATGGAGTCTGGAGCAAGTTTTTAGCTAATGGGACCGACGTAAACCAGTTGTCGCATGTAACATTTCTGTTTGTTCCGTGTACTGTTTTAGTCAACTCTTTGACGTAAAACTCGCCTAATGGTAGACCATTTGTTTTCGTACTTTTACCAAGGTAAGGTATGGCATCTATCATGTACTTTGTTGAAGCGTCACACATCATGGGGAATTTTATCCCATATTTATCGGGTTTATTGGGTATGTACATGCGGAATGGACAACGGCCGCGGAAACCTAACAATTGCTCATCTACAGTCAAGTTACTGCCAGGTACGTAGTTCAATCTGCATTGATTGATAAAAATCTCCCAAATGTTTCTCACCGGTACAAAAGCATCATCGCTACGAAGAATTGGCCGCAGTGATTTATCGTCCATTCTCAAACATCTAAGAAGAAATTCAAATCTCTCTCGGCTCATTACCGATACATACCGGGTGCCAGAGAATGAAGCGTCAAACAACTCATCAGTTGAGAGGTGGTTATCTTTCATAACAGCCGTCAGAGTGAGTATTCCAATTAACGCCCAGACCTCCATTGCATTTGTATCCCTGTAGCTTGCCGAAATTTCTTTCAAATTTTGTCGTTTTATTATCATCTCCACGTTTGTCCACTTGACTATTTCATCAACTATCTCGTCCGTTATAAAAAGTTGAAAACAGAGCAAAGGGTCAAAAACATTGCGACACATTCGCGTTGGTCCTCTATTTGTACGTATAATATTGATAGCAGAAGTCCTTCCCGTCGTACGTCCCTTTGTAGTGGACCATACATGGCTATTTTTGCCACGTAATGACCGCTGAGGCAATGTAATAATTCTATGTGAAGTAGATGAAGTTACCTCAAGATTAGTCGATTCCAGAGAAGCAACATGGTTTTCGGGATCGTCTTGCCTGCTTGTAGGGCTTGTATCCTCAATGAAGTCGACCATCGCGTCTTCGTTATCACTCCTGACATCATCTTCAACTAAACAATCTTCTTGCTCGGAGTCCGAATCCAACGGAGAATAATCGTCATCATTTTCTAACATTGAAGCTATTTCGTCCTGGTTTAGATGTTTGCGGGACCCCATCTTGTATTCAACCTAAAATAAATAGTATATTATGAGTAATGTGCCTAAACAAAACAATAAACTCAAATAAATCACTACAATAAAAAATAGGAAACCATTACAAAAGTTACACAAAGCCCAATTATACGTCGAAATGACGTGCAACATCGTCATTCCAACAAAATGGCGGAACTTACCAAAATGGCGCAACCGTGTCCTGCGAGGTCTTGACGGCTACTGAGTTGGTTCGGGAGTTCGAAGCGATCCGATGATAAACGTGAAAGAGATAGAGATATTTCGCCGCGGTATACGTCTATTTTACGTAGATTGGGCTTCTAGGGTTAACCGCTATAAAAAACAAAGCAGTATTGAAATGTGCCAACTGTAATAACTCGTATGATCTCATGTGCGCTAACATAAATGACAGAGGATTCAATGCGCTGAGCAATGAGCAAAAACGGGCTTGGATATGCCATGCATGCCGGAGCAAACAGCCGAAAGGTGACAATACCAACACACCAATTCGCTCGAATCAAGCAGAAAGTGTCAGTTCAATCCACAGTGATGATGAGGGTAACATAACACTCCGCAGAAGAACAGCTCCAGTCATACCAGTCAACATAGGATCGTCTCCAACTTCGCAATTGGATCCATCATTTCTATCGGTCATTAAACAAGAGATATATCTAGCTGTAAAGGAAGCTATGCAAGACCAGGCTAAAATATTATTCACGCGGGAGTTTGAATACATAAAAAATGACATGGCCGAATTAAAGGAGTTAACAAGAAATTTAGAATTTTTGAATGCTGAATATGACAGTCTGAAAATTGATATGGCTAAATCTAAAGAAACAATATTGCAGCTAACAAAAGAAAAAGATACTCTTTCTAGTACCGTTAGTGATTTATCAGCCAGATTAAATTTAATGGAACAGTATTCCCGAGAAACCAATTTAGAAATTAACGGACTGCCAGAAAACAAATCTGAAAACTTAATATCAGTGGTAAAAAAACTGAGTACTGTGGTGTCCTGTCCATTACAGGAATCTGACATTATAAACTGCACGAGGGTCCGTAAACTCGATGAATCCAATAAAAGACCACGATCAGTTATTGTAAAGCTTCCTAGTGCTAGGATGAGAGATAACATTTTAGCTGCGGTATCGAAATTTAATAAAACCCACTACAATGATAAATTAAACTCCATACATCTAGGATATGCAAATAATAAATCAGCTGTATTCGTTTCTGAACATTTATCACCACACTTCAAAGCTCTTCATGCTGAAACTAGGAAAGTCGCCCGTGACAAAGGAATAAAATATGTGTGGATACGTAATTCCCGCATATTTGTTCGCCTAAATGACGATTCTCCAGCAAGACAAATTAAATCGTACAACTGTCTGAAAAAGCTTTAAACTTATTTTATACATCTATTTGCAAAATTTTGGCCGAAGAAGGAAAAAATAAAATTCAAGATTTACTATCAGAACTTTCGCGGCATGCGCACTAAACTAACTGATATTGCCTTAGCGGTCTTGAGCAATGCTTACGACATAATAATAGGTACAGAAACCTGGTTAGATGACGCCATCGAAGATGGGGAGATTTTAAGCGATGGCTATACAATTTACCGTCGCGATCGCAAATCAACTTCATCCGCTGGCAAAAAAGGTGGTGGGGTACTAATTGCTGTCTCTAAACGCATCCAGTCGAAGAGATTGAGCCATTTGGAGAGTCCTAATGAAGATTTATGGATCTCAATCGAAATGAACATTAATAATTCGAGTTGCGTTGTGTTATTATGTGCTGTATATTTACCACCTCCTTTAACACTGAATACTTTGGAGTCTTTTTTAAGCAGTGCAAACTCTTGTATTAACACTTGTTCGCATCCTACGCTTATATTTGGCGACTTTAATTTAAATTTCATTGAATGGATTCATGATAATGAGAATAATTTGAAACCGTTAAACTGTACAAATGCGATAGGACATTGCTTTGTCGATTTTCTTTCTTTGAATGATTTAAAACAGTTTAATTATGTAAAAAATATTAATAATCGAATATTAGACTTGGTATTGAGTAATATGGATAACATAAATGTTACAGAAGCTATAAATCCATTAAGTAAACTAGATTTACATCATCCTGCACTAGATATCAGTGTAAATATGAAGGTAAAAATACCACTGAAGCGCAAAACCTTTGCCACACATAGGTTTAAAAAGGCGGATTACGCTGAAATTAGGCATAAACTAAATCAAATTGATTGGGATCTGGAGTTTTCCGATGGGGATGTCAATGTCATGACTCAGAAATTTTATAACATATTACAACAACTTATTGAATCATATGTACCTAAAGTAGCGCAACGATCTCGTAATTATCCAACTTGGTTTACAAAATCATTAATTGAACTGATTAAGGAGAAGGAAAAAATTAGGAACAGGCATAGACTCTATAAGAACCCAAGGGATTTATTGGAGCTTAGTATTGCTAATAAACGAGTTACCAAGTTAATTCGGAAATGTTATAAAAACTATGTATTGACAGTAGAAAATTCGATTCAGCAACACCCAAAAAAGATTTGGTCTTTCGTAAAGGCACTAAGAAAGTCATCTGAGGTACCACGTGAAATGACATTAATGAATGAAATCGCTTCTTCAGGCGAACACATTTGCAATCTTTTCGCTAAACATTTCTCTTCTATTTATTCCAGACAACTTAACTCTTTGCAATTGGGTGTCGATAAAGAACATAGTACTTACAGCAGACGTACGTTTCCGCAGGACTCGTTGCACTGTATTCATGTCACGGAGCATATGATCGCTAGAACTATATCCAAACTGGATGTTAGTAAGGGTGCTGGTCCAGATGGTATACCACCATACTTTATAAAAATGACACAAAAATATCTTACATTACCATTGAAGTTAATATTTCAACGATCACTTCTAACATCCACGTTTCCATCATTATGGAAAGAGGCAAATGTGGTCCCTATTTACAAGAAAGGTGAAAAAAAGGATGTTTCGAACTATCGTCCGGTATCAATATTGAACATATTTTCAAAAATTTTTGAATGTATTATTTATCCGTCGGTAGCAGCATTTGTCAAAAATAGGGTATCCAACGATCAGCATGGTTTTCTTAAGGCGAGGTCCACGGTTACTAATTTAGTAACTTACATAAACGACGTCTCAAAATCTATTGACTCCAAAAAACAGGTTGACGTAATCTATACAGATTTCACCAGTGCTTTTGATAAAGTCGATCACAACACTTTGCTACGAAAACTGAAGAGATTTGGGATCCATGGTCCGTTGCTTCTTTGGTTCCAATCATATCTCAAGCATCGGGCTTTGCGGGTCGTAATGGGTGGGTACAAGTCTGAATCTTATATTGCCTTTTCCGGGGTTCCCCAGGGATCACATTTAGGGCCTTTACTTTTTACTCTCTTTATTGATGATATTCCAGATAATTTAAGACATAGTAAGTGCCTTCTTTTCGCTGATGACTTAAAATTATATAAAGTCATTACACGCACTCAGGATTCACTCGACTTACAGACAGACATCAATGCTGTAAGTCATTGGTGTTTAGTGAACAAGATGACGTTGAATGCTGGAAAATGTACACATATCAAACTGACCAAGAATAAAAGGTTAGTTCCCACTCGTTACTCTGTTGGAGAGGAGGAGCTTAGTGAAGTTGCTAGTGTCCGCGACCTAGGTGTTATTGTGGATACCAAACTAAAGTTTACAGAGCATATCGACAAAACTATCTCCAAGGCATTAAAAATGGTAGGTTTTTTAAAGCGAATTTGTCGTGATTTCACGCAGACGCAAGCATTACTTTGCTTGTATAATGCCTTAGTTCGTAGCACTCTAGAATATGCCACTACCGTTTGGAGTCCCGAATATCAAATACATATAAGCCGTATTGAACGAGTCCAAAAGATTTTTACAAAATTCCTAGCTTTTAAAGACCCAAGTTGCCCTTATCGTGCAGATTACATGTCCCGACTCAAACATTTCAAACTGGATTCTTTGGAACATCGACGAAAGGTATTCGATGTAGTATTTTTATATAAATTAGTTAATGGTTTCATTGATGCTCCAATTTTACTTGCTCAACTTCAGATAGTGGTGCCTAGAAAAATTCCTAGATTTCCATTGCAAGAAACTTTTCGGAAAAAGTCCTATAGGACTAAAATAACTTCTCCGTTGAACCGAGCTATAGATACATATAAGCAATATAATGACATTGATATCTTCAACGTTTCTGTTAAAAAATGCAAGAATTTGTTATTGGGAAGTTTAAAATGTAATAGGTTTTGATATTTCTTTTTTATTTATTTTTGTTGTTGTGTGTAATTATTATGAATTGATTTCATTTTTGTTCCTAATTATTTTTAAGTTATTGCGTATCTACTATTTTTTTTTCTTTTTTAATTATCTAAATTTCGTTTGCCGTATTTTATATTTGTTTTGTATTATTTTAATTTAATAATTTTAATGTGATTTAATTTAATATTTGAAATTTAATTTAATATTGTCACTAAATAATTTTCTATTAATATTTCTTTTTGTGTAATTTTCTATGAATGCTGTACGCACCTGAAGAGACGGTAACGCCTTGTCCAAGACTTTGATGTTATAAATCTGTGTATATTTTAGTGTTATTGTCAATGGTGTGTCCAAAATAAATAAATAAATAAATAAAAATAAATAAATGACTCAGAAAAGCCAGCAGGCGTGCCCTAGGATGTGAACCCGCGACTACCGCCTATGGTCACCAGCATTAGAATATCTGAATATCTTCGTACCTGGTAACGATGTCTCCACTGGGCGCGGGCAGGGCGTTCAATAACACGGCCCAGGCGAGGCTGCGCGGCCGCACCAGGCGGTGCTGTACCGCCGCCCTCCTCAGATTCTCCGCGCTCCATGTCGGCAGATCCAACCTGCGAATATTTTAATATTATTTTATCCATTTGGTGATTTTGAGCTAGTTTTGATCAGTGCCGTAGTGTATCCTTCAAGTAGCGTTTAAAGTAGATATGAAAAGGTTCTTTTTTTTATCAGCCCATATACGTCCCACTGCTGGGCACGGGCCTACTCTACAATCGAGAGAATCGATTGAGAGTGGTTAGGCCATATAGTCCACCACGCTGGCCTAGTGCGGGTTGGCGTACTTACATACCGTAGAAATTCTTTAAAAATCGCTACGGTATGCAGGTTTCCTAACGATGATAAGGTTACGTAAATTATATACAGGCTTTTGCGATGTGTATGGAGAAACTAGGGAGGAAAAGACGCAGTGTGTACAATGCAACACTTACTACTTAGCTTAAAATTTCTGTGATAATAAATAATTACACCCAACAATCACATACATAGTGCTGATCTCACATTAAGATCAATAAAGTATTGTGTCGTGGGTATCAGTAGCTACGAGAGACTTTTCGGTCTCACAAACACCCAGACCCGAGACAAATACTTATGAGCCTCACAAACATTTGTCTCGGTGCGGGAATCGAACACGCGACCCCGCGTTTCACAGGCGGCGTCTAACCAAGTGCGCCACGAAGGCTATCATGATGTGATGATGATGATGATGATGATATCATCTCTCACTGTAATCTAAACATTGCATAACATTAATCCATGATTCATGGTTAGCATCAATAGCAATATATATTAAGCCGAATCAGAAACCCTACAAGCTTTAGCCTTTAATTCTATGAGAAAACTTTAAATATAGCGACATCTGTCGAGGCCGATAAAAAATCGGAGTCAAATATGTGAGAATAGTTTCTTAAAAATATTCAGTTGTTAGAGCATCTGACATTTTATATGGCATATGATAAAAATAGAATATTAATACTAACATAATATATATGTTTAAGTATACGCACTGACAATAGTCAAATTAAAATAATAATAATGTAAAATAATAAATATTCACTTTGCCAACGCTTCTGAATTCTAACACAAACAAAAAAACTTGTTACAGTTGCCGACCTTATCATATACTCAACACAACAAACTTGTTTACACATAATTATATTGAATATATTATCTATAACTAGTTTAAGAGCATACAATGATATAATTGAGTAGTAATATCAACAGCAACTGTTTTAATCCGCAACAGTTTGATAAGTGATAAAAGCCCTCACACAGTAATACAATTAGTATGGCAATGTAATCCAAAACTCTCTTTTTTATGAAGTTTGTTTAACCATTGATTCAGTACTGTTTGATTTGCACCCTTCTAGCCATTAGTCATATTATCTACAATAGTCTATAATGTGGTTAAAACATTTAGTGGCCTTATCAAGTTTTAACAAAACTGATATCTCTACATATAATAAATTTGTAACCGATTAATTCTGTACATGGAAGAGAAATGAGAAAAATGGATTGTTCCTGTGGGATGAGGGAGGAATTCCGATATGTTTGTTACTTTTTGTACTCAAATGGATGGGATAGAACTGGATTACAAATCTTGAGTGAGAATGAGACGGGACAACGTGGGACTTAATGGAAGGGGATGGGATGGTATTTTTCTATAAAGATAACCACCCAAACGGAGTTACGGGCAGAGGATAGTTAATAATATGAGTAAAAACACAAAAAAAGACTAAAATCCATTATAAAAACAATAATAAATAAATTATACTGAACTGTGATCTCAGGCAAATCTTTAATAGAGGCCTATGGTTTGCAGTAGATCTCCTGTTGTCAGATATGTGATATGTGTTGTATAACTCAAAGTAATTCCAATATGTTTAGTTTAGTTTTATTTTATGACATATATGAAATGAAATATTTAAAATGAATTATAAAATGTATTTTTTGAAAATTAAATTAAGATATTCTGATTGGTTAATGATGTACTATATAGATTTATTGCTTTTAGATTTTTCCCATTTATAGTCAAATACACTATTCTAGTGTCACCAAACATTCAACTTTTAACTTTTCCATGAGTTGAGTAAGCAATTCATTTTGTATACTGTGGACCACAGTAATCGGGCCCCCATGTAATCTGTTGCTCATTGTAATCCAACATACCTACAGCTCGTAATGATATACATAAATAATAAATTTTGTCAGCATTATTTATATTTCAGATAGAATCTTATAGCTTTGAAATAATTTAATATGCCAAATTACAAGGTGCTCTATTAAAATAACATCCGTGCTATAGGTGGTCTGTATAATCTGACAAGATAGACAATTTGATAGTCTAACACCGTCCTGAGAAAGGTTTGTTTTATAACCGATAGCCTACTCTATTGTCAATATCATGAAGATTCTTATGGTTTAGCATGAATTAAATAAAATATTAAATAAAAAATCAAATTCATGGTGTGAAATGCCTGTCTATTATAAGAATATTGAAGTAAAATATTAAAATATTATGTTAATTAAGGTAAAAAACATTAATGAACATATTTTATTTAATTTCATGTGTTCATTGTACATTAAGCCAAGAATTTATATTTGTATGTTAATATCATTTAATTAGTTTTCCGAGCGTACCATGATGTGTGGTGTTGAATCATGTATGTAATGATTCACAGAATTTGTAACACATTAAATGTTTTTTTTCACAACAAAAATAAAATACTGTAAAGATATAAAATAAAGTGGTCATGCGCAAGTTGTTGTAAAGGTCGGTAAACTAATTTACAATAGCGCCGCTACGAAACATGTTCTTATAGTGACACTGAACAAAGAAAGTTCTGAAGACCACACCAAGGTTTACTCACTCAAAATCGATGCAATCGCTACCATTATTTGATGGCGAACTCGAAGAATTATCTGTGCTATCTTGATCCTGCATCATAACAAATTAATACACTAACATATTTGAATAACTGAATACAAACTCATATATATTTTTTTCTTATTACCCTTACCATTTCAAATATAGAATTAATGTGTTGGATTCATTATTATTAGTTACAGGTTTGTTCAACTACGTATATGAGCTTAGTGCTATCTAATAATGCTTTAAAATTTTGTTTTTATCCTTTTTTCGTGTTTCTCTCTAATATTCACAGTTGACAAAATATCATCTGGCAAATGACAAATTTTGACATTTACACTTTTGAATTTTTTTTTTTTTAAAACCTTCTCCCATTTGTTGGGAAGGCAAAGGGTTCTTGCCCATACAGCCTCACACTTTTGAATAATATTGACAGCTGTTGTTGTTGTTTTTTTTTAATTTATCCCACTGGAAAGGCAAAGGATTGACAGCTGTGTCTAAAAAAAAATAATGGCAAACTTCGTGCCAATGATTAAAGAATTAAATCTTTAATCATTGCTTTTATCGCGGGTGACTGTCTACTTGATACGTACTGCTACATGTTGAAAATAAAAATATTAGGTATTTATGACATATATTCAGCATTATTTGTTCTAGATAATAGTAAAACTCCATGCAAATGGTATATTTATTTGGTAAATCATAAAATTATTATCCTCTAGAACTTAAACATTTAGTAAACCTTATCAAATAATACGAATTATTTTAATGTCTTGTTGTATGTAAGTATATTCTATATCCCCAAGCTAATTTAATGTTTTTATTTGTAATTTATAATTTAATACATATTATAAATAAGTTTATTTTTGTTCATTCATAGATATTCAATGGATTTAAATCGAATCGGATTCCTGGAACGTAATATGACGCCAAGTGAACATTCGCATCTGATTGGTAGTTTTGAACGTCCAAAATAAAACTGGCAGTATTCAACCAATGGCAATGCAAGCACAAATCGTGTCGTTCTCGTGTCGTGCCCGTGCACAAGTATTTTTATAGCGTCTCGCACAGCCTGACAGACCCTGCCTCCTCGCGTCCTGCGCATAGAAAATACGACGTAACAAAAGATCTATGAAGTCTGTGGATCTATGGATCTTTCTCTTTTCCACAACTGTTCTCTCGCTTTCCGAATTTTGTAAATTTCAGTTGCATATATCGAGTGGATTTTATTTTCTGTGTGTCAGTAAATAAGCGAAGTAACAAAACGTATGTACAATAAATGTCGGAAGGTGCGAGCGACGCAATGGACTGCAGTGCATTAAAAGTGGCAGTGTACGTGCGCGGCGAGAGATCGCAAGCGCTGCCCGCCCTCGCATTGCGATGACCATAAGCATCAGCGGGAACGATGATCGCCAACCTGCCGCTCCTGTTTGCCAACGGCAACCCGACAGCCTTGTCGAAGATCAGTGCCGGCGAGCTGGAGAAGTTCATAACATTCATGGTGACTTGTTCCTGGGGCCACGACACAGCGAAGGACATCCGGCAGCCGCCGTGGTGGCCGCACGACGTCGCGTTCTCGCACCCGTTCGCGAGGCCGCCCGCCGTGCCCAAAGACTGGGATATGAGACTGAAGAACCTCGTGAAGAAGTGCTACGAGTACCACAAGAGCGCATTCCTGCTGGTGTTCTCGGCGCAGCTGGCGCGCTACCCGCGCAACCGTTTGCGTTACGTGGACAACCGCGACCACACCACCTCCTTGTACTACAGGCCCAGCGGCCGCCTGCTCGTCACCTTCCGCAACGAGAACATCTACTACGACCGTGGCGCCCACAAAGACCTCGACGAACCGCTCGTGCGGGCCGCCGACATCTACCTATGCGATAACTGCGATAGCCACTTTGACAACTTGGAGATATTGAAAGCGCATGAGAGGCTGTGCAATAACGAGGAGGTGCCGCCGAGTACGTGCAGCAGTGGCTTGCAAGACCTCCTCTCTGCTCTGAGGCTACAGCATGTTGATGACAAGAGAGTTCAGCCCGTACCCGTGCTGTATGATGATGATGGTGAAACTAAACCCAAGAATTTGAGAAATGCTGCTAACATTGACCGAGGCCCTCCTTATCCATTTTCCTCCTTAGCATACATGAGAAATGCAAAATCTTCTGTGCAGCGAGACATGACTTACTCAAGAGACAGGATTGAGAGATTCTGCTGCACTTCCTTACCCTTTAGTAAAAATGTAGTTAGTAAAGGTAAAAATCATCAGTTTCCTGTGCGATACAGGCGGCCTATAGACTACTGGCATAGGAAACATGTATTTCCCAGTCAGAGAAAGAAAAGAATACTCGACCTGAAAGCTCAGCTACTATTATTAAAATGTAGACCTCTTAAGGTCACCATAGAAAGAATGTCTCTGGACAAAGTGAATGAATACATTGACAACCTGAAAAAAGAATCGGAGCGTAAACTTAAAATGCATACAGAAGAGAAAGACATCATATTTGTAGAAAATGTTGACTGTGAACAAAACAATGATGTAGAGATTAAGTATTCAGACCCACTAAAAAGAGCAGAGGAATGTGAAGTGATTGACTTGTGTTCAGATGATGAGACTCCTAGTGTGAATGAGAACTGTGACCCTCGTGCAGCAGTGACGTGCGTAATGCGCGGCGGCGCGGTGCTGCGGCGAACGGCACCGCCGCCGCTGCTGGGAGCACAGCCCTGTGGTCCGCGGCTACGGCCCATGCCACCTGCAGTGCTCCAACCACATCCTGTCATTCTAATCGCTCATACATTGAACAATTTACAGACTATTTCATTAGATTGAATGCATGTATTAATTTATGTTTAGGTATCTTTCTGATTATTTATTATTAATTCATTATTAAACTTTTAATGTTCGCTCCAGCTTTTATTTCAGTGAAATAACTTTATGCACAATATGACATGCCTTTTCCAAATGGCAGGCCCATTTTATTTTTATTGGATTTTAACACTATTTAAAGAAGTGGGCCAAGATATTGTTTCTTTTTCAAAAATGGTATATCAACATCTCTGTTTGTAAAATTTCATAATTAAATTTCTACTAGTAAAATTTCTTAAGTCAATACTATCAGATTTAAACAAAAATGTTGTTTCAAAAGAATGTTGCTTTGGTTTCTAAATTATTTGTGCTTATTTGTATACTGAAATATTTGCTGTTAGGCATTAATTTATTTAATATTTTTTGTACTCGCAGGGTAGATTTACTATGTATTTAAATATGCCATTGCAGTGTAATATTAATAAAATAGTGCAAACCACTTTATACTGTGTTCAAGAATTTCTAAGCTACAGGTCCCAATAAATTATATAAACTGGTAAAAAGGTTATCATCTCATTATCCCTATAAAAATCATTTATATAACATAGCATATAAATTATACATAGGTTTAATGTTCCATACAATTTGGTTGTGAAACAGGTAGTTTAACTTGACCACCTGAAAGGAATGCGTCGCGTGTGTCTCGGATTTCATTGGCCCTTGCGAAGTGTTACTTGAGAATGTGCACTCAACTGCATGTGTAGTGTGCAACATTGTAAAATTCATAAAGTTGGACTTTAGAATTATACATTAAAATTAATAAACCTTGTTTAAATTGACTTTCCTTGTGGTCAAACAATTTACCTGGTTTTAATTTTAGTAAGAGGAAATATGTTCGTCTTTCAGGTCTGAATAAAGTTACTGTTTAAAATATTTTTGTTAATGTAGGGTAGGTTTTATGTTTCATAAGTGTATGACGAACAGCGCCATCTATTTGATTTATTTGTTATCAAATACAACCATAAGGCGCCTAAATGCCTTTTTGTTATAATGCCATTTATTTACCGTCAAAAATTACAAGAAATAATACAAAAAACTGTAGTAATATTTTATAATTTTTGTAACAAGAAAAAAGACAATTACAGGAAATTATAATGTTTTTTGGTAGAATCATATATCTTCGGTGCTCACTCTGTGGTGAGAGTTAAGCGGCCGTCGGCTCTCCTCGTCGGAACCGTAGATGACCTCTTCATCCGAGTCGTTTATCATAGAAAACGCCGGATTGTCTTTGGTAATGGCCGTTTCTGGAGAAAAATAACATCTGTTAAAGCAATGATTCTGAACACAGTTATATACAAGATGTAAGATTGTTATCTTTCTCCTCGTTCGTTTGACTCCATGCTCAGTATTGTGACCTTTTCATTAGATTTATGTGAGGGACTTGTTTTTAAAAGTCAGTTGGTTAGGCATCTGCTGTGAAATAAGAGGCCGTGGGTTCGAACCCGAACCAAGACAAATATTTGTGTGGCCCACAAGTATATGTTTTTGGTCTGGGTTATGTGAGACTAAAAAGTAATTTCCTGACACCCACGACACAAGACTTATCCTAGGAAAGGGTAATTATTATGTATGTATTTACTTATTTATTTATATATACTTAATTGTACACCACACGATATATCACAAACAAAAACAAAAAGCGCATAAATCTGTGCAATCGGCAGTCTTATCGCTGTCGCAAATTTCTTCCAGACAACCACAACAACAATTTGTATGTGTCTGTTAGGTGTATTTATTTATTTTATATTTCATTTTTACATGTCATAAACACTAATAATTAATTAATAGAAAACTGATACCCCATGTCAATGTTAATAATCGCGTGTACTAGTCCTTCTACCTGAATCGCAACAGTTTTATACGTAGTCTTCACTGGATCTCACAGTTTTTATGCTATGGAAAGTACTGAAAGCATTAAAGATCTGTGACTCTAGATAGTACTACCGTAAGTACTATAAATTTGATGCAATATATTTCAGAATTTTACAAATTGTTCCACTAACGCTTGATTTCAAGTGAACTATCTACAAACTACATTATTAATCTCACCGTGGATGGATCCACCGCCAGGCGAGAACAGATAAGCCATGATATACATGTTGAAGTTGAAGAGACCGTAAAGCGCCATGAACGGTGCCGAGGTGTCGTAGTGTATCTTTGGTTGAGATGCCCAGTGGTCTTGTAGGGCGGCTGGGCCCCACCCTTGGACCGCAAGGAGGGTAGTTATGAAAGTCACCGTCGCTACCACTATTGATAAGCAGCGTAGCCTTATGTCTACAAAATAAAAAGGAATAAAATTAGTCATTTGGTCAACAGAAATACTGATCATTTCAAGTTTTTCAATCAGTGAATACCATCTTATTATCGATATATTGTTGTCCATCGGGCCCGCAAAAAGTGAATGTTACTAAAAAAATAATCATTGCAATTTCAATAGATTTTGAATTATGAAGTTATCAAATGTGGCATAAATTACACACAGCTGTTGCTCCCAAACTTTGCTAGAGTCGCTGCCGCGTGTCTAAATAGTAACTGTTAAAACTCTATTTGGTAATGTGGCATTGTACTGTTACGTCACATGTCAGTAAATACTCATCAAAGTCAAAAGAACATGCATCAATGACAGCCATATTTACTATCGTATGACGTCATCAGAATCAACCTGTGGAGAGCGTTACGACCACATGGCGCTAGCTAAAAACAACTGTTTTAGAGTTTTTCGATGTAAAATATTTAAATATAACGTCTCTAATAAATTCTTATCAACTAATTTAAGTGTCATCAATTAATGACACGTCATTAGCAGGAGACGTATATGGGCTGATACAGTACAGCACACTAGTAGCCCTTTCCACTGAAGCGCATTTTAAATCCGGTTATTGTAGAAATGGTTTTCCAAAAGTAAAATCTGTTCTAGTACTAGTTTTTCTATGCCTAAACTGGAGTTATATGTACAAAACGTTAAGGTGTAATTTTTTGTACCCATTTCGTAATCGAATCGCGTAAATGGCTTTTAGGGCCAAAAAATATATTAATTGTTTTTTAATTTAATGTATAGTTAACGAGTATTATGCAATACGTACAAATTAACAATCCAAACATGTTTCATTCTCATTGCAATTCTTTAAGGAATAAATTAGCAATGTGCTTATCCACATTATGAAAGGAACTTCTGCACAACTTTTCACGCTAATTCCGCAGGATAAGGATATTGTCAGTAAGTGTTAAAACTTTATTTTCGTGAGAACGTAGTCGCTAGTATAAAAAACAGTTTTTGCAATAAAGACTCTAAGTAAAGGTTGTTGAGTTGCGAAGCGAGTGCAATCGGTTGAGCAACGGCGGGTCGCATAGATGAGCGATCGCCGGCGGAATATAGATCCACTGCGCTAGTTAAACCAACTGTTTCTTTGTTGTCAAGTGCATTAATTCAATTAGTTTATCTGTTTTAGTCTGTATTGGCTGTATTTTTGAACCTCGATATTTTAAATTTTCGTTTTGTATTGACATTGATGTACAGCATGTGATATTCACTTTAGTTTTAGCAGGTGCAGTCTTCAGATAGAGTAACTATGCAGTTTTATTTACATAATTCTCTAGTTGTAACAAAACTGGATATATACACTGTTTTCAATTCTGACGCCACTTGCGTCACAAGAGCAAACTTTTTGATTTAATCCACTACATCGGTACCGTGTTTTGGTGGATGTAGATTTGCATGATGTTTATTTGATGGATGTAGATTTTATACCGACATTTGATCACAATTTTTATGCATTGTATTGATTTTGCAATGACGTTTGACGTTTACGTTTTACGTGTGTGTTAACCTTTAAGCTCAATAAATCTAGGTATTTGCCATTAAAAACGATGCTATCAAAATCTATGCTAGGTTTACGAAATGCCTTGCGTATAAGTCTACCTCTGAATAAAGGATTACAATAAGACACCTATACTTACCGAAAAACGGCATGTTCCTCAAATCGCTGTACGCTTTGATGATCAATACCAGTAGATACAGGAAGTACAGAGTTACTGCGCTGAAGAACAATATTTTCACGACCTGCCGATAAATAGATAGTGGTATAGATCAAAACACTTCATGGAGGATGAAAAAAATAAATGAAAAGCTATAGTTTGAATATTACATAAATACTAAGCTATCTAGAATTAAGATATAAATATAAATACATTTGAGTATTTTAGGTAGTAATTACGTAGGTGCCAACTCTAATTTAAAAGTCTATTATGAACGGAAAGCGCAAAATGTCATAAGTATAGGTCCTACAAAGTTCTTGTTTAATTTATCAAAGAATACATATAATAAGTACTCGTATTTGTATGATAGTGTATTAGGTAGTATTTAGAGGCGCTCCTACTGCTATAGTGTTTTACATACCTATCTAGAAAAATTCTAAACTAATTACCTAATTTTTACACATACGGTATGTGTACCTAACCGTAAACCGTAAACACATCAGATCAACCGGCATTAAAGTTTTGGCAGTTCTAGTCAATCTAAGCATCTAGTACTTCATAAAATAGTAATTAACTCACAGGGTAGTTAGGATTCATGTTGTAGTTGAACGTAGGGTCGTAGTACGCGTAGTATTTCTGCCAAACGGTGACGATCATCGCGGGCGTCCACACCAGCCCCACCACGATCACCTTGAACAGGTAGAACGACACGAAGCCTCGCTCGTTCTGCAAACATTTACAAATAATTACTTTCAGCAGCTGATTCACAATATTTTAATCAGTCAGTAATTTGAGAGGGGTTGGTGCTTATTTTAACGTATTTTAGAAATATTTAATTTCTAACTGATTGACTCGGGTCTTGTTTTAGCCTGATTTTAAAATAGGGTTTAAAGAAGTATAGATTTTATTCTACATCTGTTTTTCTTTCTCTCTCTCTTCAGCCATACGTCGTCCAGTGCTGAATCTACGCCTCCCTTAAGGAGTTCCATCCACTTTTAACCCTACAGCTTATAACTGGAACGTAATATATAAGTTACCGGAAATTTATGAAACTTAGGAATCGCATACATTTCCTATTTATTGACTACAATTCCAAAATTTCATAAATTCCGAGCGTGTTTAGGAAATGTGTAAAATAATGATTTGAATAGAAATGGAAAAATAATCATACATTCCCTATCCATTTTAGGAATTGTACGTACTTCCTAGGAATTGTATACAATGACGGATTACAAACATTTCCGTTAAGATATATCATCAAAACAAATCTTCACATTTGCAAGCATTTAAATAATACGTTTCACTAAGGAGTAAAATTTATGTTTGAATAAATTTCTACGCATAAAAATACAACATGTAGGTACACAACGCGGCCATTTTGAGCACGCTATAATTCCAGCAACCTGTGACACATTACTCAGACTGGATTGTAGGAATTCAGTTTTCCTCAATCGTAAGGGCGTTTAATTTTTGTCTCTATAGAATATATAATTTTGTTATGATATCGACGTATACATTATTATCTCTTGTTTATATTATCCTTCGAATATTTTTATATAAAGCTGACAAGCTAGTAGTAATATCTACTGATGTGTTTTTAGTCTCTGTGGCGCTGTTGGTCCACCGCAGGCGCAGACGCTCACTGTCATAACACGAGTCGCTAGTTTGGTCTCCAACTATACTTTACAATAGAATATAGATCGTCTACGCTCTTCTGCCGTCCGAAAGCGCTGTTGTGCAAAGTAATAAGAATACTTTTTCTCTCTTCATATTTTATTACTCGTACTTTGGACATGTTATTATTATTACTATTAGATAACGGGTTTATATGTTCGTTGTTTATATTATGAAAGTATATTTACATGCTTATCAAATCTAAAAAAATGTACGTAATAAAAACAAGTGCGTCACCTGTCTGAGTCCATGGTACAGCGCCAGCCACGCCAGCATGACGCAGGCCAGGAACGTGGTCTGGAACAGCGAGTCCAGCAGCGGCGCCACGCAGCTCGCGGACACCAGCCGCAGCGGGAACAGCGGGTCTACAACCAAGCATTGTGGCTGCACTACACATTCGGGGAAATGTGGAATGTGGCAGAAGACAATGAATAATTTGAAATTCTAGGGTCTTCCCGTTTGTCATCGTGGTGTGATTTTCAATATTAAAAATTGTAATATGACATCAATTGGCATAAATAAAACCCGGCAAAATCAAAGTGGTATGGAAAAGAAAACCTTCTTGTGAAGTGATTCTATTTGATCTGGAGATCTAAATTAGAATCATAGGTAGTAGTTAGTAGTAGTACTTATTGATGATAAAAGGTAAGTACCTACATACATTAGGCAAGTATTTTATATCCACAGCTACGGAAAGAAATGGAAATGTGAATATTACACAAATGAAACTTTAATATTAGTAAAGACTTGAAAAACTATGGATTCGTTTCTGTATTTCATTCAAATAATTGACTCATGTAGCAAACCGCGTTCGCATTACCCGGGGACGGCTACCACGGCGATACGCTATTTAATGAACGCAGCCGTGTGCGCTTCCGTCCCCGCTTCCGCACCTCACCTCACCCCTTCCTTCCGACTTCCGATTTACCCCGCTCGGAAAGTACACGCATCCACATACTAAATATTTCTGAGTATTGAGTGTCTAGAACTCGTATTGATGTATGTAATACATGTGTCACGCCAACTATGAAAATGTTATCTTACAAATAAATGAATACACCCACGAAACTCACCATTATACAGCAGCAGCAGAGGCAGCAATATAGAGAGCCATTTTTGTTCTATAGCCCAGTCGTGTGTGGAGTATTTTCTAAGCGAATGCGCGAACCAACACTGGAACAATACTTTTATATTAATTTCTTTTATGTTTGCTTTTGTGTACAGCGAAATATATTTTAATAATTCAACATAATATGGTAGAGCCAGGCTTTTATCAGTCTTGACTCAGTATGAATAGGTAGGCTCGTCCGGGATGTTACCACTGTCACACAGGAAGTCGACTTAAAGCAACAGCTTTGCTGTCGCGCTTCAATCGGTGAGTGAGATTGTCGGATGTCCTATGGCCTATACCCAAAGGGATATTGGGCATCCGACAGGAAAAGAAGGAAAGGAAGAAAAGGTAGTACAGGAAAGTACTTTTTACTTTTCGCCCTGCTCCTGATTTGATGGTTCGGCCACACATCTATAATTCCAGGGCTATGGATGTTCATGGGCGGCAGTGATCTCTTACCATCACGGACTCGCTTGCCCGTTTGCCTGACATATTGTATAAAAAAAACAATGGTTGAGGAAGGGGCCGTTCAAAGAATTGTAATATTTGATACTTTTTAAAATTTAGCATCTAAAATTTTAGTCCTTTAAATTTGGAACTTACTTTATTCCATAGTAATACAGAACGAATCAAGATGCCAACACTTGTACTAAATTCAAGTGACATTATAAAATGTTATTATTTCACTTACGGTTATGGTGAATGTGGTTAATAGGAATATAAATCTGAACCACGTCTCCATTTGTGTAAACGCCGGATTGTAGGTTTTGAACTGGAAAATACGAGAAGAAATATAAATGTTGCGTTGTCAGTCACAGAAAATTCAGTTAGCCTATACATTTGCTTTCCTTTCCGTGTGTCTTTTCCCATTTCTCAACTTCGGGTTTTATACTTAGTATTACATCCTGATATGTGGTTAGGTTATTTTAGAAGTTGTACTTCTTTTAGGCGTTTGGAAAAATTATGTGAGTAAACAAGTAAATAACTGACTATACGCGAGCACACCTACAGCCAAAAAAGCAACATGATGAAATTATTTTTAAATATTATTAGTCTACTCTACCAATAGTCACCTCCGAAAGGTTTAAAATTAAAAATGGGTGTTTAATGCTTAATATCTTCAGATTTGTAACTATCAACAAGCTGCTAGGTATTGACGTCATCTTTTTGACTAGAAAATTCACTAAATTAGCTATAGGAAAGGTCATTTAACCTAATAAAGATTTACCAACATTTCAAAGTGTCTAATCGTACTCACGTAGAAAATAATCTGACCAAATTAGCTAAAGCAAACGCCATCCATCTTAATGAAAAATTACTAAAATTTCTGAGAGGTGTATACTCATACTCACATAAAATATAATCTCTCTGATGTAGTATCGCTTGTGGAACTCCTTGAGTCCGTAGAAGTGTATGTTGAGTACGTAGTGCGTGTACTCGAGCGAGCCGAGGTGTAGCGCCATCACTTCCTCGCATACTTGCTTCTTGCACTTCAGATGCTCTGTCCTAAGGGCAAAGACAATAACTCGTGGTGATTTCTTATATTTACGCTAATTTTACACATTCAATAGTATTACTTTTTTACGGATGCTGTCGGGGATTTATTTAATTTACATTTTTTTATTTGCCGATGTTACGAATACTTTACATTTTTAGTGGTCACAAGCCAGGGGAAATTTATTCACCTCTCCTTGGGTCATATCTGTACCTTCTGTAAGTGCTTTAGCTTTGTTGGTGTCTATTGTTGATAATTTGGGAGTAGTGTCTGGTAAGTATGATATGTTTCTTAAGATTGGAACGAAGACTATAGAAATGGGTTCAGTAATTTCACATTAGTTGCTCGGTGCATGTAGTTGTGCCCGAGGTGAATAATGGATATAGGTCGTCTGTATCAAATATTGGTACGGAAATTAGCTCAGGAACTGACTCGGGGATATATGGATGTGATTTTTTGAATTAAAAATCTACAAAAGTGTTTGATTAATCTGAATGTGATTCATTAGTTATTATTGGTATGTTATAAAATGAATAAAGCAGTATTGCTACTGATTACAATTAAACAATTGTATCATTCATCTTTATAATCATAATATTATTTAACGGTTTTTAAACAATTTAGATAGATATTTATCACGAAGGACATTGATATCTCTTAATATATAGTCATGAAATTGAAACGCAATATGGCCCCTGATAAAGTAATTGAATCTTTTATCGTCATAATAAATGAAGAATGGGTTTAATTTATTGGAATTCTTACTAAAAGTGATGCGATTAAGCATCTCCGATTGTATTTTTTTAGATAGATTTATTTACAAATTATTTTGCAAATCATGGTAAGTAGTATTGATATACCCGCACTAGGCCAGCGTGGTGGACTTTATGTCCTAACCGCTCACAATCGTGCTCTCGATTGTAGAGGAGGCTCGTACCCTACAGTGGGACATATATGGGCTAATACAGTATTGATATAGAAAAAATTGCTCACCTATTGGTAGCTTCGCTTTCAGGTACTAAGTTGACAGTAGTGTGGTCGCTCATCACGCCGTCTATAGATATACTTATTTGGAAACTTTTGTCGAATATCTCCTCTGGAAACAAACAATATTGGTCACAGTCCAATTGTCTAGGGAAAATTTCCATAAGTAGGTGCGTCGAGTTTCGAATACGTGAAACCATGCCAACTTTATATGAATTGAGATACTTAGTTACAATAGAAATGTGTTTAAGAAATTGAAGAATGTAATTCTGTATAGTTCTCTACAATTTGATGAATTTGTCCCAGTATCTGCAGTCCAGATTTTTTGGGTCGTTAACTACTTTCTCTTTCAATTTTCTGCTTTTCGGACAGCATGCCCAAAATATCGAAATTATTTAAGGAAGAAATTAGAAATAAATAGTTAGTATTATAGAACTATACTACAAATCCTTAAAAAATAACTACATCTAAAATGTTTTGATTGGATTTGGCCGGTCCGTCAATTTCGTTGTTACGAATATTAATGTGAAGACAGAAGTTTCAGACTGTTACGGTTTGGTGAGATAATATCGAAAGCTCAACAACTGTCAATGACCACCGATGTTATATTACTCTTCTTGCATGGTAATGATCAACTTCCTTCGGGCCTGAGTACTCGTCTACAAAAGACCTATCCATGTTCCTTTCTCTATCTCCTCGACCACTCACCATCGTTATTATTAGTGAGTATCTCGGCCAGGAGCCACAGCTGCTGCACGCGGGTGCCGAGCGCGGGACTGTGCAGGTGGAAGGGGCCCTGGTACATGGAGCTCGAGTTGGTCAGCACGCTCGACGCCGCTGTTGATGTCGTCATGGTCGGCGAGGGGCCTGACGAAATGGATTTTTGTTTATTTACACCTGCTTGATAGGTAGAGCTGCAATACATGTGATGGTAGGGGCAATCTAGATATTGTATCTAAAGATAAGATCTGGGGACGATTAACACAATTACTTTAGTCTGCTTGAATTCGAATATACACAGGGTAGAGATAGAATGAACCTCGATATAATAATTCTTTGATCTTTTAAATAGTGGTAGCGATTATACGTGCAAAATCCAGCGTTTTGCAATACTGAACCAGCATAATCACGTAACACTAGTAACAGCACTCTTCTCTAGTAACAGCATGTACATATGGGTTACGAATCATTAGATCTTGGCTTCGATTCCCAGGTTAGGCAATCCAATTCCAGATTTTGGTGGACTTAAAAAATCTGGCATCATATCTTAGGGCAGAAATAAACTCGTCGATTTGTGGGTAGTAGATCTGCCTACAATTTCAGTGAAATAGGCGCGATCATAATATGTAATAGGATAATTTCAGCGTTCAGTTAATTTCTATCATATTATGTAGCTAATAGCTATGTATGGCAGTTTTTAGAATGTGAGTCATTCTTTTACCTTGAATTTATTACTTGCAACATTCTGCCTTATTTGCATTAAGATGTAATTTTTTTATTGTATGAATATTTTTTTAAAACGACATTCGTTCATTAGACTTAGTTCATTTGACCGGTTTTATTTCATACTGATTACTATGATTTCGTTTCATATGAATATCAAAATATGAATTGATTCAAGTGATTATAAGTAGGTATTGCATTTACGATTTAAACAATTTTTGCAAAATGCAAGGATTTTCAATTATTTATTTTTATTGTTTCATGAACACTGTAATATATTAGGATATTTTGTTTCATTCATCTACGTTTTAGTATGATGTAAAAATACAAAAACATGCGCAGTTACCAAAGATTAATGTCCTCTATAAATATGGCAATGCGACTCACCTGCAAGTCCTATAAATACGCCCAAACCGAAACAAGCAAAAAATGCTATAAAAACCATTACGAATTCCCCTTTGTGCATTGAATAAATCCTCATTTGAACGGACCTGAAATAAAGAAAAAAAAAAATTAGTTCACCATTCCACTGCGTAATGTTTATGAAAACATATCACTGTTTACCACCTTTCACAGCGGTCGTGATGATACGCCGGGGCTATGTATTTGTTGAATTCGCTAAACAAATCACTAAATTGTGATAATGTGTTGCGAATCTTATAATTCCACCCGCCCGACGGCAAATGGTAGGAATATCCTACGTTGGCTGAATCCATTTTGTCCTTAGCCGATTGAAAGAAAATATAACGGTTACGGCGAAATAAACACACAAAACATTAATAATTAAATATAAAAGTTTGTAATGACGGAGTAATGTTTGCCCTACATATAGGGCTTGTTTACAAGCTGGTTATTGATTTTCGCGCTCCGACTTGCATCGCTTTACAGAGAACGCTACTAGTCAGTTTGCCCGGATATGTGACGTGGCATTGCAAATTCAATATTTTACTTTCTTTAATATTAAAATACATATTTCATTTCTATTTGGTAAATACTAATATTATTGAAGTCGTTATTGCAGAAATATACATGTGATAACATTAATAGTGCTCAGTTTCGGTCTATTTTTTGTCAGTTAATTATAAGCTGTTGTCGTTATCATTTATTAAAGATAAAAAAATTAAATATAAGCAATAAAAACCCAGTTCAACATAACGTTTTAGGAACATTTATTGAAATATAAATATTATGAATGACAATCACTGCCATCTATCGATACTCATTTGACCTATAATTGGGGTAAGGTAAATCTTTTATTAAACCTAATGCAAAAAGAACCATTGGGGTCCTACTTTATTTTGAGGAGTTTTATTCTCTAAATCCGAAGATATTCGCTTGTGAAGTATACACGTATACTTTACATTTTGAAACAAAAAGAAAATTTTCCAAATTGGTTCAGAGGGGTTACTCTATGATCCGAAACGAAACTCGAATGTTCGAGGTCTGCAGTACGTTTTTAATTTTCCACTTCTAAAAAACAACACTATTCTCTATGATACTTATCATTTACTCCTAAGTCTATAGTTACGACGTACGATAGAGGATTCGAATATATTGTGGAGTACCTAGGCACATTCGTACAGTTTTACGTGCGACGTCCGAAGTTTCGAGTTTCGGTTTTGGATCATAGAGTAACCCCCAGGCGTCAACGAATAATTGGTGAACATACATAAAAAAAAAAGATTCCGACGAATTGAGAACCTCCTCCTTTTTTTGGCAGTGTTCGGGAAACTACGTGATGTCTTCTCGTCCAAAATACCTCAGTGCCTCAAATCGAAAGTCTTCGATAGTTGTGTGTTACCAGTGATGACATACGGCACCGAGACGTGTCCTCTTACTATGGGCCTTATTAGGAGGCTCAAAGTCACTCAACGAGCTATGGAGAGGGCTATGTTCGGAGTTTCCCTGCGAGATCGAATCAGAAATGAGGAGATCCGTAGGAGAACTAAAGTAACCGACATAGCCCAGCGGATTAGCAAGCTGAAGTGGCAATGGGCGGGGCACATAGCACGGAGAACTGATGGCCGATGGGGCCAAAAAGTTCTCAAATGGAGGCCACGAAGCGGAAAGCGCAGCGTGGGACGTCCACCTGCTAGATGGTCAGAAGACCTGGTAAAGGTCGCGGGACGTCGCTGGATGCAGGCTGCCTCCAACAGGTCACTGTGGAAATTATTAGGAGAAGCTTATGCTCAACAGTGGACTTCCTTTGGCTGATGGATTGGATTGGATTGGATAAAATTAAGGATCGAAATCAGATAAAATTAAACTGGCTCAAGACAATAATTAAATAATTCAACTTTCCAGTTGTTTGGCCGACAGTCGATCAGAGTATCATTAGATCCCCGTGTATTATGTCCCAACCTAAATTATGTATGGTCACAGTACGCCCGATTTGCCCCGTGCACCATGTTAGTTTCAAATAGGTATAAAATAAATACACTTCATTATTTTAAAATTTTATTCAACATCAACTTAAATACATGCTATTTAAAGTAATAATTTCTACAAAAATACATAAATAAATTTACTACTTACATTAAAATATATTTTTCTACAGAGCCTCTTGTTTATTAACATCAAAAGCTTTTGGAAATTATTTAGAAGAGATTGTTGTATACAATTTAAAAATGTCGTTAACCATCGGACCAATAGGCATATCAACTATTAAGTTAGTAAACAAATCAATTGTCGATTTAAATATTTGTAAATAGAAAATATAATTTAAACCTAATTTAACATATAAACATCGGGGAACAAGAAACATATAAATTAAAATAGAAATAAAGATATCGAGATTTATATTTTGAATTCGAGTTATGTAATCTTGATAAATCACCAGTTACCAAAATTAATATAAATTTCAACTTAAATAAATACTTTTACTATCACCCTATGAACTAATAAGTACCATAACATTAGTATATCGATTAAAACATCTCGTATTATGATTACCTTTGGCATACATATTAAAGATGTCGTAGTGCATACCGAGATTAGGCAGGTACCTCCTTTTTAATTATCCCTCGGAATTAATACGATTATGACCTTTATCTCCTAAAAAATAAACGAGCATACGCATTTACGTCTCGTCAGTCACTTGCAAGAGGTTACAGTCATTCATGGTGACATGTTTTGTAATAATACCGACGATATATTGAAATATCTATGTTAACGGAAAAGTATGTAATCCGCCATTGTATACAATTTCTGTGAAATGTGTACAATTTTCGTACATTTTCGGTAATATATACGGTTCATGTTAAACAGTATGGCCGCTCTGAAGTTAGTTGCTTTAATGTCTAAACAATAAATGTCACTCGTAACCAACTTCAAACTTATCATGTATCGACTGAACTGTATCGAATATACCTCATTAATTTATTGCCCCATAGATATTTTTTGCGTTTTGCCTTTTCTTTTAAAAATCAAATTTCTAAGCACGCTATTTACCTTACTTCTTTAGGGAATGACGAAGTATAAGTGCAAAGACTAATTTATACACAACTAGACTAGACCTGAAATTTAGTTTATTATGTATTACTTTCTTTTCAATCATTAATTCATGTGGGGGGGGGGGGGGAGGAGTAAGGGATTTCTGAATAACTGGCCACCGACTGACACTGTACACCAGGGATAGAACTTGGACAGCCCGGATATCTTAAACTCTACATACATACATAAACATCACGCCATTTACTCAGAAGGGGTAGGTAGAAGTTCAACCAGGACACCCACATTTCGCCTTATGTGTCTTAAACTCTAAGTAGATGGTATTACAAGATAGTATTTCGTTATAGGTTATTCCATACTAAAGAAGTAATAGAATACAATAGCGGGAGAATTTGATAGGGGGCTTGAGGGATTTCAATATTTTACTAACAATCATGAAAAAGATCTCAACTAAAGTTTTTTTTAAATAATATCGTATAGAAAAACGCTACAAAGAAAAAAAATATAAAAAATAAAAGTTACACGATTAAAAGAGCTGCCAAAAATTAATTAATAAGATAAAAAACAAAACAAAAGTTTTTTAACAAAACTATTCTGGGAATTAAGTAATAAAAAATATATTAAAGATAGCGTATATTTTATATAGTCGCGAAAATAACATAAACTAGTATATTTAAAATAAAACTACAATATAATGAAAACATACATATATACCTAACCCCATTAGGATGGATCGTGACGCGTTCATTTGAAACTACGAAACATTTCATAACACATTGTAATTGGGACAAATATTTGCAGAACACAGAAATATTTGCGCCAACGAGGGAATCGAATGCTCGCTTTGGCAATAGTTGGTTATTAACATACTTTACGTAGGTCTTTATAAATTGAAATATATTTTGGTCCCATGTTGCCAATTAAGTAAGGGTAAACCCTATATTTTAATTTTCAGATATTTTTGATACCCTGATAGGGCAAATATTTGTTTAAAAATATGGTAATTCTCGATTTAATTTGATGTATTATATTGTGCTATGTTATTCACGACATCCTATTGAAAGAAATCGGTATTGTTTAAATTTTCATCTTAATTTTTATTAAGATGGAATTCGAAACAATAACGTAAGTAGTTATTTAAAAGTAAAGAGATGGAATATAAATACATATATAAAGGTATAAGAAATAAAATGTGGGTCTCAAAAATAACTTACCTCTATTTATTAAATTAAATAAACATATAAAATAACAAATCAAGCTACATAGGTCAAATTGCAATTATTCAATAAATTATTTGTGATGGTGCACAGCCGTGGATCGCTATTTATTATTATGCCATAAGAACCATAGACAAAGAGCATAGACTGCGCAATTTCACAAAAAATATCAGCGGTGACCAATTGACGCGACGTCATAGATTATAGTATGCTGTGATTGGTGTTTCATTTAACAAATAACAGACCCTACATTATTTATTTAATTTTTGTTTTAGAAGTTGACATTAATATTATCACAGAAAGAACATTTTATACTCTGTTATCCATATGTCGGGCAGCTTATCCGGTTATAAATGGGTAGATCTATAAACGCTATCTGAAACTTATTACTTGATAGTGTAGAATTGCACAATCCAAGCTCTTTCTATGTATAAAACTATGCAAATATCCAACAATAATTATACCAACATTAATTAATCTAACGAATCTAGTAATCGACGAACTAGAGATTCCAATTATCGATACACACGTCGACTATTAATTGACAAAAGTCGATAACTTGTCGGGGAGATATCGATAAAGTTTATCGTAGTTAATGTGCCTTATTATCGAGTGGGACTAGTAGTGGTTTCCGCGGTTGTACTAGGTGTGACGTCACTCAGGGTGGTGACCGAGGCTGTCGTCGTCGAGTTCTCATTCGGTATAGGGGTAGTGGTGTTGGTGGGATTTTGTTCTGGTAATTTACCTGAAAATACGACATGACATTCAAATATAAATACTTATAAAACCTTTTTTTAGTGTTAGGATACGATAGTTTCTGCCTTTCCTTCGTGAAAAAAAGTGGTGTATTAAGTGTGTATTGTTATATTAAGATATATTGCCTAACAAGATTAAAATATACCACTCTATATAAAGTTAAGTCGATAGAACATTGTAGTTTATTGTACGCTGTGCTCACGAACTTTTTTATATTACTGGGAAAAGTAATATGAATATTTTGATACCTTTGACGTAGTCTTCGAACCACTTGATGATGCCCTGCGAGTGTTTCTGCACCCAGTCGATCCTGAGATGGGCTGTGTCCACCACTTTCTGGAGGGTTTGCGACATTGGTAACAACTTCTCTTTGTGCTCTTGCATGAAGGATTTTAGCTGAAAAATGAGGAAATTTGTTGCTTGAATATATCACGTTTAACATACATACATACATACATAACCACACGCCTTTTTCCCAGAAGGGGTAGGCAGAGGTGCTACTAGAACACCCACGTTTCGCCTTGTATATTCCGTCCCACGATGTGATAGGGGGCGAGCCTATCGCCATATCGGACACAAATTCCTGACTCCGGGCTAATAATGAATAGAAAAATCCAATATCACTTTGCCCGACCCGGGATTCGAACCCGAGACCTCAGCTTTGCAATCATACCGTAGTACCACTACGCCACCGAGGCAGTCACGTTTAACGGATATCAAAAATTAGTACCTAAATTGGATCATAACATTATCGTAATTGTAAGTTATATATTAATAGGTTTATAACTTAATTTTACCTAACGCCAGTCAAATGTATTTGCTTAGTTTTAGCCAGGAAGTTCTTAAGGACGAAATTTATGTTATAAAATAGTATAAGCGATAAAAAAGCAAGACTAAACTACCATGACATATAATGGATTCCTAAATATCGTTGAATATAGTCTTAAGTTATCGAACTTCATTTTGATATATCGATAAAAATAATCTTATCTTATGCTATCTACTTTAAGGGCCTTATTAATAAACTCGGATAAGCGAAGGATTAACTTTAGTCCGAGGCTTTAGAATTGACTCGATTATTTTGACTACAAAATTGAATAATGTAACTACAATACGATGGTTGCCTAGTCCTTTATGCAATCCCGTATTTACTATGTCGTGAATACCTCGCTATTCAAAATAATCGAGTCAATTCTAAAGCCTAAAGTTAATCCTTCGCTCATCCGAGTATATTAATAAGGCCCTTAAAGTTTAAGGCTTAAACCCATTAAACTCACCTTATCCAAATCCTCAGTAGTAGTAATGAACCCGAAGGCCCCATTCAGCACGGAGGGGAACACGAAGGGGTCCATGTGGGTGAACTTGTCGTACACCCTGTCGAAGTTGTGTATGAGGAAGTCCTGCGCGATGCGGGACCCTAGTGGGGGCTCCACCCCCCACGCCGCTACCGCGTACTGCTTCGGGATCTCGGTTAGGCTTTTCTCTAGCAACCTGGGTATGTGTTTAATGTTTAAAAAATATTTTTTGGTAACCTGCATATATTAGTATATTAACGGACACTCAAACTTATAAAAGAACTTTTCTCCAGCAATCTGCAAAATGCATACAACATACGTATTAATATTTTGGGGATTCTGTTTGAGAAAACAGCATAATATAATATTGAACCATTGAGTAATGTGCATACTTATGTAGTGCATTTGTGAGCAACGCGTGTAATGCATGATGCATGTGACCGGCATGCCGTACCATGAAGATCCTTTGCTACGTCCACGGCTTGCTTATTAGCTAGAAATTGACTTTAGGAAGAGTCAGGACCGGCAACACATCTATGATCCAAGCGTTATGGATGTTCATGGGGGGTAGTGATCACCTACCATCAGGTGACCTGCTTGCTCCTTAACCGGGCCAATCCTATAAGAAAAGGATGGCGGGATGACTTGCACAAGATGGCTGGTAGCGATGCTGCAACGGACTGATGAATGATGAATAAATTTTCACTTACATAGTGATCAGCGATTCATCTCTGGTGCTAGGCAGGTTGGTGATGATCAGGCTCTTGACGTTAGGGTCGGTGGAGTTCATGAACACGTTCCACAGGAAGTCGAACTCCTGTCTGCCGCCGTACTTCAGTGCAATGTTGTACACCAATGAGCGGAGGTAGCTTGGTATCCTGGAATTACAGATTAATGTATTGTACTTTATCAACCCATATACGTCCCACTGCGGGGCACGAGCCTCCTCTACAATCTAGAGTACGATTGAGACGGGTTAGGGCATATAGTCCACCACGCTGGCCTGGTAAGAAACTTTACATACCATGGAAAATATTACCGATTGCTATGGTAAATAAATAATTATATTAGAATAATCAACACACACTAGAGCTGGCTATCCTCAATATAGAAGGATATAATAAAAACAATAAAACAACCAGCCTGAATTGGCCTAGTGTGAGGGACTATGCCTGGCCTGGCTTTTATGGCTTCACCGAAGCCAATCAAATTGTTGGTTGTAGATACCTGATGTAGTATAGTAGGTGATTGTGGGCAGAAGAAAGGTGTTGTATTGCATAATATTAAAATAAATTACATTGAAAATCTTCACATGCGTAGTGAGGCCTTTTATAATCGTTTTCAATAATGAATTATAGACCTTATTGCCTTCACTTAAGATTTAATATGCAACAACAGATTAGCCAACAGGAAATTGTCGCGCATTTAGTGTTTTTCGGTCTCATTCCTATCTACTCGAATATGCCGACCGCTATAGAGGTCTGTCAATGTAATGCCAGTTTAGCGGTCGGGACGTTCGAGTAGTTATAGGTTTACTCGAAAAAGAGACAGACAGACATACAAGGAAATGATTGTACAGGATGCATTTTTCTTTTTTGTTACTTTACGTCTAAAACATCACTTACGGGTTATTATTGACGTCCTCCTGCCTGGTCCAGTTGTAGAACTGGTCCTTGGCCCACTGCAGGCACCGGGGCGACTCCACGTAGCACTCCCACATGACCAGGTTCTCGATGAGGAAGGCTTCGTTGTCGTCCTTGGGCTTGTCCAGGCCGTAGTTCACTCGCTCCAGCTGGGTTTTCAGTAGGATTTTCATGTAGTCCTGGGGATAAGGATACAATTTTCTTAAGTGACTGTTTTAATGTATTGGGTGAGCTTAGGCTCAGCAGTTCATTTTATGTTGTTGAAGATGATTATTATGGGTTTTGAATGGCTTTTGTTTTGTTTTTATCGTTTATAGTATTTCTAAACTGACTTTAAAAAAGGAGGAGGTTCTCAATTCGACTGTGCAGTTTTTTTGCAAATAACTATTGTAATACATGCTGGTATGCATGCATTTTAGAGTCAACTAGTGTCCACCTGGTGTATATATCCAATATTGGTTAGAAAACAGGTATAATTTTATATGTAGTCATCACTCTCTTGTTCCACTGTATTTGGACAACAATGCACTAACCATCAGCCAGATATAACCACCAGTCACCTTAATTTTCTACCATTACCGTAATCCAATCCATCAGCCAAAGGAAGTCCACTGCTGATCATAGGCCTCCCAATGATTTCCACAGTGACCTGTTGGAGGGTCAGCCTGCACCCAACAGGTCATTACCGTAAACCTACCTGGAAGTACACAAATCCAGACATAGCCCGTAGGTTGTATCTCAAGAAGGCCATGTTGTTGAGCAGCAGGTCCCACAGTATCTTGGAGTGTTCCCCGCCGATGACGCAGGTGGTGAGGCTGAGTGCACAGCTGTAGTCCAGCTGCGAAGTCTTGGCGAGGTTGAAGGCGTCGTCTATGAGCTGTGCCTTGGGTATGGGCGAGGACACGCGACCTGACTTGAGCGCGGCTGATAGGAGCTGCCAGTTGCGCTGGTCGTAGTTCACGCGGTAGTAGCCTGCAACGTTCATTCTCGTTCATTTATTGTGTCTACATAATAGGTTTAGAAATTACAATATTTATAATAATATACAGGGAGCACGGTCATACACTTGTCTTCAAAAACGCAGATTTTCTTGTTCGTAATTTTGCTAGCACTGTTAAAATAGTGAAAATTGAACGAATTATTAAACAACAAATTTCTAGAAATTCCGTTGGTAAATGAAATTAAATTTAAGTATTATCCGTTTAAAACGAGTTTGAATGGAATTTAATAGATCTAAATATTACTTATTTAAATAATTCGTGCATGTTGGACAACCTGTCTATGTCAGCCAATAGGAAGGCAGAAACAGATGGCCAGGGACCACCATTTTATCTATATTTTTAAGTACCAACGCTCCCTTTATAGTAAAAATACTCTAATATAATAAGTTATTAAATGTTGTAGCAATTGTTCAGGAGATTTTGGTATGACTACCACTAAGAACCAATGCTGTTAAGGTGATATTTTAATGACCGTTAATCAAGGAAGACTTGCTTATTCTCACACACGCTGGTCAAGCGCCTAAATGTGAGCTTAGTACAGAAGCCCTTTTAATAAGGTCACCTTTTGACCCTAATTTATGTCACCTATATACCGTTCAGGGTATATCGCCATCGAATTCCTCCTAATACCATAGGTAAGTAGAGGAAATTATCTATGATTTCCTTCTGAAGATATGAGGAGTTACTCACCAACAGCATCAATATTGACGTACATAGCTTCAGTGGCATTGAGGTCGGTTTGGAAAACGGCAACGCGTTGCTTGAGCCAGGTCTTGGGTCGTGTGGTCCAGGTGTCACGAGGAGCCTCCATGCTGGTGTAGCTGATGGGGATGTGCCACAGCTGGTCCACCATCTTCTGGTACGGCTCTTGGGCGGTGGTGAATAGTCTCTATGGGATTAAAATACATTTTAATAAATTCATTTATAAGCTCAGACAAAAAATAACGTCTGGAGAATTAAAACATATTTTAGTGAGTTTTTTCATGAGCCAAGGCAATACCACCAACCTGAATTGTCTTAATGGTTAGTGTTGTGGACTATTGCCTACACTCTCTTAATATAGATTTCTATGAGCCAAGACAGTACTGGCAACTGGTGTTAATACAGCTTTGTGGACATGAGCTAAGTCCTCTCAGTCACATTCTTGATTGAAGAGCAGGTCCATGCTCAGTAGGCGATGATAAGCTAATACAGTACAGAAAGAACCTATTGCACTTTGTATATGGTTGCCAAAGTGAAAATGGATTTTTCAATTTATTATCAGCCCGGAGTCAGGAATTTGTACCTGATATGGCGATGAGCTCGCCTCCCATGACATCGTGGGACGGAACATACAAGGCGAAATATGGGTTTCATGGTGACGCCTTTGCCTACCCTTTCTGGGAAAAAGGCTTGAGTTTATGTATGCATGTATTGTTGCCACTTTCCAGGCGATTAAAAATATCATGTCAACATATAATCACCGATCAGCTCTCCAGTTGTTAATATCGTGCCATAAATGATTCTGACCTGTTCCACTTCAACGACGCCGGTGTCGTAGTTCCTGTTGACGTTGACCACCGGGTATCCCGGCTGGCGAGTCCAGCTGTTCATGAATTGCACCACCGATTGTCCAGATAGAGACTTGTCCGATTCAACTGCCTTTGACATCGCCGCCCATAGGTCGTTCTCTTCTGCATTTGAGTATTTCCTGTAGGTATGGTAAGGATGTTAACCAGTGTTCAGATAAATAAAGGCAATATAAATGTCAAATAGTTTCTGAGGTAGATATAGCGAAAAATGTGTATTACTTGTACAAATAAAGAATGGGATCGAAATTGGCGGCATTTATATCGATCTCTTGTCGCTGGATGCAGGCTGCCTCCAACAGGTCACTGTGGAAATCATTGGGAGAGGCCTATGTTCAGCAGTGGACTTCCTTTGGCTGATGGATTGGATTGGATATCGATCTCATGTTCACACACTGTGATGTGCGAACGAGAGGTCGATATACATGCCGCTATTTTCAATCCTATTTTTTATTTGTACAAGTTATAAAAACTTTTCAATTTAGATTAATGAAATGATATAAGTGAAAATCATGGTGAAATAGGCACAAAAGGTAGAAGTCCAGATATCAGACAGTGAGTTGATGAATGAACATACCCAGGGATTCAGTTACTAAGGCGCACCATATGGACAAACAAGGCTTTGGTACTTACCAATCATTCAAGTAAATGACCAATCCCTTGTGGAACAGATCCTCCGATACAGTATGGTTCAACATCCTGATTAAGTTAGCGCCTTTCGTATATGAGATCTCGTCGAACTTCTGAGAAATTTCGTACGCGTCGACTACCCTCCTCGATACTGGCGACGTGTTCTTTAAGGAATCCATTCTGAGTAGATCCATTTTGTCCCGAGAGAATGATTCTAGCATGTTCCATTCCGGTTCAATCTGGAAAGGTAATATTTTATCATAAAGGTTCCTCATCGTGAGACATAGGTCAGTAATTCGAAATGGACAAAATGTTTTACTAAAATATGATGTAGTCAGTGAGAACACTATCGTATTAGTCATAGACATACAATTCGATATCCGTTCTGACACGTATGTTTTTGTGACTCAAGAATAAAATTACTTGAGCTGGTACGAGACCAATAAAAAAAAAGTGAAAAGTGCGTGGTGGCCTGTTGGTAAACGGACCAGATGCGACTGTCAACATATTCACGATGGTCGCGGGTTCAAATCCTACGACATACCTCTGACTTTTCGGAGTCATGTGTGTATTGACAGTCAATCACAACGCACTATAACAGCGAAAGAAAAAATTGTGAGGAGACCTGCATACCATGGCGATTTGTAAAAATATCTATGGTATGTAAAGTCCGCCAACCCGTATTAGCCGTGGTGGATTATATGGCCTAACCCCTCTAGAGAAGTTTCGTGTCCTGCAGTGCGACGTATATGGCCTGATACATTTATGAGACCAAGAACACCTTCATAACTTCTGATACCAACGACACATGTCTTATATCTTTGGAGTCTGGATATATGTGTGACTAAGCCCAATGGTTTATTAATTAATTTCTGAAGTACGCGAAGCTTGCAACTCACGTGATCAACCCCAACATACTCGATGTAGGTGGCGAACCCCTCGTTGAGCCACAGGTCGGTCCACCAGCGCATGGTGACGAGGTTGCCGAACCACTGGTGCGCCAGCTCGTGCGCGATGTCGATGGCCACGTTCTGCTTGTCGCGCGGCACGCTGTCCACCTCGTCGAAGAGCAGGGTTGTCTCCCTAAAATATACGGGAAACTTTCAAATTCTTTCTTCACTTAGTTTTGGTATGGATAAATAAACTAGGATATTTTGGTCCATCCTGCTGTGTTAATTATTCAGAAAACTCAAAAAAATTAAAAAAATAGTTTTGTGTCGAAACAATTTAATGATGGATTATTATATTAATTTCAAAATTACCTGGATTTTTAAATGAGATGACTAAATATGCTCTAGTTTACATGCACTTAATAGGATACTTAGTATAATGTTGATTAGTTTTAACAATATCGAGCAATCGATGCCGTATTGTTTGCTTGATACTTGATTTTGTTAAACGGAAATATGGAATATAAACGAAGAAAGAAATATTATAATATCATCAAGATGAAAAGTTTGCTTGTTATTTCGTAACTACTTAATTATCATCTATTCCTTTAACATGTCTTCAAAAAGATACATCTCATAGAAACAATAGAATTATCCAATTCGACTTACCTGAAAGTTATCAACCCCCAATTCTCCATAGCGCCACTGGAGAAGTCAGGTATCGCGATCAGATCCAATTTATCCAATACATAAGGCAGGCCAAACACATCTTCATAGAAACTTAGTAATTTTGGCGTGATATTTAAGGCGTACTTTGCCTTATCAATGAACTGGGGCCTGGTCCATATCCTGATGGGTTTGGTGATGTTGTCTTTGCTGAGGTAGCTGGTCTCCAGGTGCTTGAAGTCTGAGAGAACGTACGCGACGAGGTATGTTGACATTTCTACTGAGCGTTCGAAGTGCGTCCACTGCCAGCCTGGTAGGTCTTTGCTGTGGATAGGTTATGTCATTTTTATAGAAGAAATGGTAAACGAACGAGCTGAAGATTTGATGGTAAGTAGTCACTGATCCACGATGCCAGTGGACATCTGACTCAGATTAATTTTTATTCAATTAGAAAGTACAAAATATATCAAATGTCGATCCTAAGACAACTATGGGTTGAATATAAGCAAATAAAAAAAGAGGGCTAACTGAAATTACGCTATTTGACTTTGCTATTTAATTTTTGTACTAGCGTTATCTAATAAAATAAATATTTTATTATTTGCTAAATTGAAAAATTCAATTAATTTTGAACTAAGCCCCTGTTGTAAATATGCGCACAAATATATAAAAAACTATGTACATCAAATAAAAATAACTTTGAAGTGTTCAAACACTTACTTAAGCGTGATCATTGTATCAATGTACATAATTATTTAGTTTATTTGGTCAATTGTTTAACAACAATGGGAGTGCATCGCAGGTCCACCAAAACAGCTGTCGTATTGTTTTGTATTATCATGCTTAGTTTAAAGACAAAAACTTTAGAACAATATCTACAGATGTATTGTGATTTGTGAATGAAGATATTATAGAAAAATATCTCTATTTTTGTGGTATTACAGTGACGTCTGCGCAAATGAGAATTGATGCTGCGTCGATATACGAAAATGCAGATTCCGACAGCCTCTGGAGGGTAGTTGGTTAGATGCCGGCTGTAAAAAGGGAGGCCGCGGGTTCGATTCCCGCACCAAGACAAATATTTGTGAGGCCCACAAGTATTTGTCTCGGGTCTGGGTGTTTGTGAGACCGAAAAGTCTCTCGTAGTTTCTGATACCCACGACACAAGACTTAATTGATCTTAATGTGGGGTTAAAACTATGTATGTATGTGACTGTTGGGTGTATTTATGAAAAAAAAGACAAAACGCAAATCGATGCTATATGTGATGCAACTCTTCATCGCATCAATAAAATAAATTCCTAATTAAATTCAATATACGGATAATTTGCATCTGTAGTTATGGGTATACTTTATAATAGGGAAGATACCACGCATTTTGTTCAAAAGAGTGGTTTATTAATCTTTATCTGCAAATCAAACTCACGAATTTCCTATTCTACCTTTCACACCGCCGCTACCTAATAACAAGTTTAAAACTAACAATAATATTGTATATTTAATACTAATTTAAACGAAAACGGAAAACGGTTTGGAAGTGGTAGAGCCACGCTGTTGTCAGTCTTGACTCAGCATGAATGGGCTCATCCGGGGCGGTAACACTGCCTCACATGAAATCGACGTAAAGCGACAGCTTCGCTGTACAATACCCCTTTCCTCTTCCCATCTTTTTCCTTCCCTCTCCCCTCCCAATTGGGCCGGCAACACATCCATAATCCAGCGTAGGGGATGTTCATGGGCGACAGTGACCACTTACCATCAGGTGACCTGTTTGCTCGTTTGCCGGACCCATGCAATAAAAAAAATCATCATATTGAGTACTCACACAGGTTCCTGCGCGGCGGCCCTCATGTTGGACAGTACGGTGAGGTTCTCCTTGTGCGCGATGCTGATCTCGAACTTCGCTTTGAACGCGGGCTCGTCGAAGCAAGGGAACGCCGCGCGCGCAAACGTCGGCTCGAACTGAGTTACACCTAGTTCTCTAAAATAAAATATTATATTTTATTTAGCAAAGATGAGTCCATTGTTGGAAGCCTAAGGGTTTCTACATGGACCTAAATCTGATATGTTGCAATCCTTATATGGCTCTGTCATCTTGTTGGTGAATTTCCCACGTTACGGTTGCTGGTGCGTGGTCGGCGGCCTCCATGAGACAGATATAGTAGTGTAAATAGAAAACACACCACTTAGCACATAAACATGAAGCCTTTTTTGCAGAAGGGGTAGGCAGAGGTGCAACCAGGACACCCACGTCTCGTCCTATGTGTTCCGGCCTATGATGTGATAGGGGGCGAGCCTATCGCCATATCGGGCTAATAATAAATATAAAAAATCCAATATCAGTTTGCCCGACACGAGATTCGAACCCGAGACCTCAGCTTTGTAATCATACCGTAGCACAACTACGCCACCGAGGCAGCGAGTTTATGGTATTTATTTATCTTGGCTTCCTACAAAACTATCACATTATTTAACGTAAAACTTGTTGCATTGAATGACGAGTTCCTAAATACAATAAGTAAGCTGTACTATAATGTATTTACACAGATTTAAGAACAGTACTTACTTCACTTCATTGTCGTTAGTCGTGTATGAACTCTTGTAAAATCCAGTCAATGAACTAGATATAGTTCCTTCGAAGGACAGCTGAAGAGTGTAGTCTACATCAGGAGTTAGAGCAGTAGCAAGGGTCAAGATTAGTCTGTCCCCTGTACCCTCAGATATACCAATAATCTTAATACTACGAACACTACTGTGGGTTATTTGCGTATCAACAGCCGTTTCAGCTTCTGTACTGTTCGTAACACCTTCCGTACTAGTTATGACCGCTTCTGTCGCATTATTAGCTTGTTCTGTCGCATTATTAGCTGTTGTAGAAGTACTAACAGTTGTGTTGTCTGGAACAACTGTCGTAACTTCTGTTGTAGTTGTGTCGTTAGTTGCATCTCGTTTACTTCTAGCGTGTAATGTCTCAACGCGCTCGTATATTTGTTCCGTAAGCTTAGCATTGCTACTAATACTGAGGTTTTTAGAGTGTAATATGATTTCTTTGGCGTGTCTGCTAGCTCGTAACGTAATGTACACATCGCCGCTAAAGTTTGAACTTTCTAGGTCTACTTTAAGTTTAAGCCGGTAAAAACTTGGGACTACGGTTGTCGGCAGCCTTAAGTCGGGCGACGGTGGGCCTGATTGTCCGAAGGGTTCTGTCTCATCCCAGAAGTCTACTTTCTTTTGTGACAGCTGCAACAAGTACAGTTATGGTTATAATTTTTAATGTATAGGTAAATATAGGAGGTATATTATTACACTCTTCATAAAAACTGAGACATAGAGATTCCTAGATTTCTATGGGACAAGAATTTATTAAAAGACTTATATGCATCATATTGTTGATATTTGTACCTATTTGAAATTATGTAAATATATTTATTATTTTATTACAGTTTTAAAGGCATCAAATTCAATAAGAGAAAAAAATAATTATAATAATATTTTATCACAAACATTCTTTGAAAAGTAATTACTATAACAGCTATGACTCATATTAAAAAGTAATTATTTTTACCAAAGTCTTTAGTGCAAATTACATAATCAATCAAACAAATATTAGTGAAACAAGTTCTGATAATGTAAGAAGTAAAAGAAAAATGATAACAAATAAAATATGAAGCCAATTTGACATAATAAATTATATTATTAGCATTGATTGAAATTAAATTATTTTTACTCATGGAAAATATTAAAAAAAAAGCAATTATAATATTTGAAACTAATTAAATAGTAGCTAGTACAATATGAATACAATGATAATGAAAAAGGTCTACCACAAGTATTAATGATAACATTTTTAATGAGTTTAATTTTATATACATAATACTAATAATTAAATTATCTGTTCAGGATAAGGCGGCCAACTTTATAATTGATCATTGAGACATTAGCTAGACCTGTTTTGAGTGATAATAAAAAGGAATGTTGCGGAATTGATCGTGGTAGAATTGGAATGAACCAAATATCTATCATGCTTAACAGTGTAGGTTTTAGATGTTAGATTGTTACTATAAGAGACAGTAATAAATAGCAATAAATTATTACATGTCTGCACAAAACACAGATCATGTGACTTATGCATTGTTTGAGAAGATAAGCTAGTGTAATATTTCATAATAAAGTTTATAATTTTACACATTAAACAACATGTGCTGTGTTGGGAGCATTAGCATTGAGCTTTGGTTTACATCATCATCATCAGCCCGTTGATGTCCACTGCTGGACATAGGCCTCTCCCAAGGTACACCACAGAGCCCGGTCTGCTGCTTTACATTGGTTTAGTTTACATCATAATTATAAGTAAATGGCTGGTGAATATCTTATACTTGCGACAAAAGTATATTGCACTATCCTAGCACAAGAATAAACACTAAATTTGTTGTATCTGCTGGACATAAACACATTTTGGACACTGGGTATATAATGTAACTTTATTGGATAACCGAAATAGTTATAGCATAAATGTTAGAGTAAATTACAAGCTTAGATTACAAGTTCTAAATATGAACTAAAATTTAGGTTTAAGTCTTTTTGGATGAGAGGTAAGCGCTCTTCATCCGGTCCCTCGAGAAAGGTCAAAGAGGCAATACATCTTGACATTGTTATATTTAATTAAATATCCTAATATGGGATTCAAAATAAGAAAAATGCTAGTCCAGCCTAAAAATCAATTAACAATTCATATTCATAAATCACCTGTAAAATTTAGCATATGAAGGATCTAAGATGTATCAAAATGTTAAAAATTATAAATAGGTATAGCATTGTAGAATAAAAATAAAATCTTGTACTTTGTAGCATTCAGATTTAACAGGCAACAACAAATAGATTCCATTCAATAAGAGGTAAAAGTTAAAACACATGATTTGTGTTTGTATCTTAGAGTATTCAAATATAGTTTGTATGAAACAAATATAACATAGTGATTACTTTCTCTAAAGAAACAAGTTCTTGATTAAAACCATGTTAAACTTTTTCGGAAATAGAATACTTAAAAGATTCGGGTAGTACCTATGTCACATTATTTCAATTTAACTTTTAAATAAAAAACGATAATATTTACTTACCGGAATATCACCATAAACAAACACTAAATAAAATAAAATTAAAAATAATTTGAACATTTTGTACTTATTAAATAATTTATCACAGTTTCTAAATGCAAAGATTTAAAATAAATATTTTTTAAGTCTCAATTATCTTAGCCCCATAGTGTTCGTTATTCATAAAGTGTTAAAATTTGCACTGACACAGTTTCCGGCAGGTCAATCAAACGTCACTTTGATTTGACGTTTCTTTTTTTTAATGACATAAAAATAGGCGGCTCGTTTACGAAGCTGGTTCTATACCAGCAGTCAGTGAGTAACTGCGGAATTAATTATTGATATTTTAATCACAGCATTATATTATATTTTAATGAGATAAAAAATTGTGAACTTGAAATCGGACAATGTCTTCATGACAATTCAGATAAGGCGTGGCCTCGATACTTTGCGACATTATTTGTAAATATTACTATTGGTCTTCAATTATTGCGTAGTATTGCTGAAAAATTTATGTTATAAAAACTAATGAAGTATATTGATAATGGTTGAACCGTGAATAGAATGTTTATGAAAAATTTACAACTCTAATTTAATAATCTAAAATTATAAGTGCGCGGTGGTCTGTTGGTAATAGATCGGATGCGACTGGCGAAATGATCGTCGCAGGTTGGAGTTCCAGGGCACACCTCTGACTTTTCGGATTCATAAATAACATGGTACTGTAAAACCACATAATTTTAACGCTGAAGGAAAACGTCGTGAAGTGTCCTGTATACCTTAGAAATCTTAAAAGGATTGTCCAAGGATGTCAAATACACAAATCCGCACTAGGCACACGTTGTTGACTAAAGCGTGTGTCCACTCCATCAAACTTTCGACTGTAAAGGAATCCTGTGCTTGGCAGTTAACGATTATGGACTGGCACACTACGGTAGTTAAAAAAAAACAATGTCTCTAAAGACGCCGGGCAGTCGGACGCTGTCTGCCGTATTTACAAATAAAAAACTCGCACTTGAATATGTGATTAAATTTAAAACGCAAGTGCAGTTACGGATTATTTTATCTGATGTTTTTTTATAGCAAAAGTCCGGAAAACAAGCAAGTAGGTCACCTGATAGTAAGTTATCACTGCCGCCCATGATCATCCACGATGGTTGGATCATGTATGGATGTGTTGCCGGCCCATCAGATTGGGAGGGGAGCGGGAAGGAAAAAGGACGGGAACAGGAAAGGGGTATTGGGCATCCGGCAGTCTCATTCACCAAACGAAACGCGTCAGCAAAACTGCTGCTTCACGTCGGTCTCTTATTAGACAGTGGTGCCACCCTGGACGAGCCTGCCCATTCATGCTGAGTCATGGCTGACAACAGCGTGCATCTACAACTTTTAGATTTTTATGCAAATAACATTACATAACTATTATGTCAAATGTCATAATCTACTATATAAAAATAAGTCGGGTTTTCCTTCCTGACGCTATAACTCCAGAACGCACGAACCGATTTCCACGGTTTTGCATTCGTTGGAAAGGTCTCGGGCTCCGTGAGGTTTATAGCAAAGAAAATTCAGGAAAAATTTCAACAGAAAGGCGGGATAATCTTTTTTCACATACAGCACAATGTTCGTTCCCATACTCCTCCGAAACGGCTTAACCGATTCTTATGAAATTTTATATGCATATTCAGTAGGTCTGAGAATCAGCTACTATCTATTTTTCATACCTCTAAGTGATAAGGGTTGTCCACCCCTAACATTTATTTTTTATTTTTTAGACAATTTTTTTTTTATTTTTATATAATGTGGCATTAAAAAATACATACAACCCTAAATTTTCACCCTTCTATCACCAACCCCTATTTTTTAACAGTCGGTTTAGTAATTAATCATTTTTTATCCCGCTCGATAACTTATCAATTATCACTTGGTAAGTTATCCCCTCCATGTGTCTACCGGTGTCACTTCTCACCCTGTAAACAGCACGGAGTAGGGATGACAACGAAGATGGTCTCCTATTTCTCTCAAACAATAAGCCTTCTCTCACTCCCTCTACAGTTTTCGCCTATTATTAGTGTTTATGCTTAAATCGCAAATGCTGGCTAATGCTTACGAGCTAAATCATATTAATGCATTACGGAATTGTATATCAGAAAAGATCGATAAAAAGTCCGCGATTTACATATTATAAAAAAATATGTACTGTTTACCAAGGTATTTTATACAAAATAGTATAATTCATTATCCAATTGAATACATGACATATGTAGGACATTTAATGTTGATCAAAGCTGCCCTTAACAGATTTTCATTAACATTTTAGGAGATATTAAAGATTTAAAAAGCGGAGGCCCAGCGGCTGGCGGGCCGTAAGTTTCTTTCCAGTTATCAACGGTCGGCAATCACGGGGTGTGCCGTGAGCATCCGTGAGCAAATAGTGCATCGATGACCGCATTGATATTCTAAATGCATAGGCGAAATTACTAGGGTAGCTGAAAGATTGCGATAAGGCGAAATGTAAAGGCACGGGTTGAGTCCGGATAGGATGCGACGAGAGAGGACGAGACGGGAAGGGAAGGGATGAGAAGTAACGGGACGAGATGGGACGAGACGGTACGGGACGGGATAAGACAGGACAGAGCGGGGAGTGACGGGACAGACGGGACGGAGCGGGATTGATTGGGTCATAGTGAGAAGAAAAGGGACGGTAGGATAGCTACGTCGAGTTTTAATATACAAGAGTTTGTACGAAAATTAACATCTATCAAGTGTAGAGTGGAATCAAAAATTATCTGCACCCAGGCGAAGCTGGGTCGGGCCGCTAGTATATTTATATTATTATAGTAAATTTTAAGAGTATGTATAAAATAGAGGGAGCGCTGGTACTTCAAATTTTAGATAATTTGGTGGTGCCCGGCCACCTTTTTTTGCCCTCTAATTGGCTGACATTTGACAAATTGTCATACATGCGCGAATTATTTGCAAAAAAAAAAATACTTTAGGGTGATTGAATTCCACTCAAACTCGTTTTAGACGGATAATAACTAAATATATTTTCATTTACCAACGGAATTTGTAGTATTATAGGAATTAGTAATTTAAAGGATTCATGGTGGATGCTGTCCTAAAAATGGCCATTTCTTTTGGTCCCTATCGTCTCGGTTAATAAATTAATTTTCATTAGCTGTAAGATTTTATGGAAAGGTTGTTAATTGAGGCAATTTTTCCAACTCACCGTGTCTATTACATATTATATGCATTCAAAAGTCCGTAAAGATATTTTCGTGGTTATAACAAGTAAAAGCAGACCTTTTAGTGGATGAGAGATGACTTTGGCTCACAAATATGTCATGTCCTGGATTAACATACCCTCCAAGATATCCTGATAACTGTATTTTTTGGGATAGAATTATAAGTAATGGTTCATAGTGATACACTACCTTAGAATAAGTGAGGAAATGTGTAATGACGCCGACGATGACAGCTGCCACTACAGCGAGAATGATAAAGCCGACACAGATGCAGTTGGACACGAAGAACCCGCCCTTCCGTCCATACTGGATGTCCTCGTTGCCGTGCGTCTCGTACGCGAGGAACTGCTGGCGGCTGGTCGACAGCGTCATGTTACGGATTCATTCTGTGAGTAAATAAAAAATTGTGAATTATACGGCCTATACTCCATACATCCATTGCTGGATGGAGGTCTCTCCAAGTAAGCGCCAACTATTCTGGTATGAAGCAGCCCCATCCACGTTCTTCACTTGAGATTACATACAGTTTTTCAAAAAGATAATGCTTTAGTGTGTATGGAATTGGAATGCTCACTATATCAAAAAATATGTCAGCGTAATGGATCATAGCCGAAGTATTTTCAATAGATTGTAGAGTCGCTAGACTCATTTAAAATCTATTGAAAATACGCACTATCTTAGCATTGGGAAGTACAGACTGATATACAGTCCGAACCTAGGGCATTGGGAGCGGTGTCTAGACACAGTGCACAGACACTAGGAGGGCATAAAAATAACAGACAAAAATGTGGCTGGTTAGGGGCGCAGTTAAAAAAACTCGAATCGGCCGAATAAAAGGATAATTACGGTACTGCCGACATAGTTCAGATTTATATTGGGAGAGGATCACGTTAACAAATATACTTCGATCAACAATCGATCATGGTATTGTTGATCGAAGCAAATTTACCTTGTCTTATGACGTAAATATCAGACATGCTTAGAGAATTTTCGTACATACTAAGTGAAAAACAAATATTTGTATCAGGTATCAATGATCTTAAACATGTACAGCCAGAGAACTCGCCACTTCAGGAGTACAACAAAACTATACCGTTAAATATATGAATTAAACAATAAATTGTGCACAATCTTGTATCGCAATTCATTCATTCCACCTGATATAGGCAATCCATTTACAATTGCATGCCAAAGGAATATAACCATTAATAACTGACCATATAAATACAAGTTATTCCAATTCCGCAAATCACGTTTGGCGATACGTGAGAGCGGGTATTGTAAGCAATAACTTGTGTGTACAAGTATGTATCACTGGAGGTCACGTGTTCTAATTGGTCCAGTGTGGAACGTGATCTTATCCCGTGAGATGAGACAGATGTGCTGGGAAAAGTAATAGTTGTGACACTGGAGCAATTTCGTTCAATAATACGTAAGTATGTTTAGAAGTGCGTGGTGGCCTGTTGGTAAAAGGACCAGAAGCGACTACCAACATGTGCACGGTGGTCGCGGGTTCAAAACCCAGGGCACACCTCTGACTTGGTGTATTGATAGCTAATCACCACGCACTATCACGGTGAAGGAAAACATCGCGAGGAAACCTGCATACCATAGCGATTTATATAAATTTCTATAGTATGTAAAAGTCCGCCAACCCGCACTAGGCCAACGTGGTGGACTATATGGCCTAATACTTCTCAATCGCACTCTTCATTGTAGAGGAGGCCCGTGCCCTGCAGTGGGACTTATATGGGCTGATACAATACAATACAATTATATCTAGGCATGTCTAAATCTGGCGTTTACTGCATCGCTACAATGAGGTACACAGCCCACATTATGATGAGTAAGTGGAACAATGACAAAGCTGGACATAATTCGCTACAGTTTGGCGTTAATATACGGCAGTTTTGTAGGCGTGGGTGTCAAACCACCGGGTGTGTCTGGTAATTGTCGGTTTGTTGTCTCTTTGTTCAGGTCCTAGTTTTGTGTTTTTAAACCATAAATATCCCCTGATGGTAGGTTATCCCCACTGTTCGTAAACATTACTCAAAAACAACCAGACAATTCAGTAATTGCCGCGCACTGGTTTACTTAAACATAACATAAATACATGCCTTTTTTCCCAGAAGGGCTACCCCAGAGAGGCAGAGGTGCTACCAGAACACCCACGTTTCGCCTTGTATATTCCGTTACCGAGGCAGTCCGAGGTTTACTTAAATCTTTCGTAAAATGAATTCAAAGACGACTTAGTGAGCGAAAATCTGATTTAGGTACTTCATCTAACAGTGCTTATCAATAAGTACGATATAGGATATCAATTTTTTTTACTGGTGGTGCGATATTTGTATCAGCCCAGAAAATGCACTATAATGACCCACGCTATCGCCTTGTGTGTTCCGTCCCACGAAGTGATAGGGGGCTAACCTATCGCCATATCGGGCACACATTTCTAATACTGGGCTGATGATGATAGGAAAATCCAATATCAATGACTCGAACCCGAGACCTTAGCGTTGTAATCGCACCGTAGCACTACTTCGCCATCGAAGCAGTCTCACTCAGCCTAACTCTTTGTATACCCGATTTCGAGTAGGGCGGACTGCACGACATAGGTAGCAATAGTTTCAAGTGTAATTTAGTCACTTTAACGTGTTAATTTAAAAACCACAACCAAAACATTTAAATACTTGAAAACGAAGCTTTACAAAAAAATCATTACCTTTGTTTGACTCCACACTGGTGTAGTGACGGAGTATATTATATTAAACATAAAGTTATACACAACACTTGGACTTATAATGTATTTTCAGGACATCTATTATGTTTAAAGTTTACAACTAAACTAAATGTTTCCTTAATCACAGACAATTTATATTGTGTCATATTTTAAAAGATTTATAAATTGTGACATCATTTTATTGGTTATCTATTATTACGTATGTATTTGACGCTGTTGTATGGCTTTTAATTTGTAGGTAACGCCTTACGTATAGGTGCCGAAGATTAATTATATCAATGTTTGATGCCATTACTCATGAACAAAACGCCCTATGTTGAATCAGTAACGCCTGATTGTTGCAAAGCGGTGGCTTTTATTGTTTTATAATCAGGTAAATCTATACACCTGTTATCACAGATTTTTATGATCCTACTTTCATAGTAATCCATGTTGTAACGCTTCTCAAAACTTTGGGGCGCGAGGCTTTTGGACCGTTACCTACAACATTAATTGAGCCTTGAGCCGCCTCTGACAGACATGAACGGAAAAGTGGCATTATTGATGGCATAGCGATGATTTTCCCTTTTGTTTGTCACAATTATCCCGACTTTAAGTACGATAATTGATAACCACTAGTAAAATACTTTGTCACTAAAAATATGGTTCCGAACAGCTAGTGATAATTGCTCATATCAACAACAAGGTCATTGCAAAATGCATAATTAGAGGATAACTAAAAACACATATTTAGAGTGACAATATACACGCGTAAACTGAGCAATTTACATTAAAAACAATTTATAATGTGTGGAACATAAATAGGACATTTTACCGGCAACTGCAACTGGCCCATATGCAAATAGTTTATTGATGACAATTTATCTTCACATAGTACATCGCTTACCTATAAATCCTTTTTTTATTTCACACACTGGTTCGTGTCAGACAATAATTGAATTGATGAGTTGGACATATCCGGATTCGCTGTAAAGTTTTAATCCGCGTCACAAAACCAGTCAGATTTTTGTTGTAGGTATATTTTGTTCCTATTGTCCACAGAGCAGAGTCTGCGCAATTTCCTTTTTCATCTATGAGTTTAACCTGCGTATAAACTTCTACATCAAACAATACGTTTGAAGTATTAAAACTAACGCGTTTAGTTTTCGTGTCTAAGTTGTTATTTATTTTATATCTATATTCAGTAGACTGTTCGGTGCTAGCATTTTGGAGTTAGGATTAAATTCATCTCTTAGATATGTATGCACGTGATCTCTAGAGTGGGTCGTATGAGCTGACATAGCTAGGCTATATGGCAAAATAATTATTATAACAATTGTAATGATTAAATTAGTCTAGTCAGTACAATTTATGACAATATATTGAAAAAACATCAATTAAAAAAAAAAATTGCGATGGGTTGATGGGGTTTCATTGGGTAAACAACTGGCCAACTTTCAAATAAGGGCGCTAGTTTTCGGCATAATAAAAACTTTATGGATTATACTTCTTGGTACAAATAATCGGAGCCATGACCCCTCCAGCGGGAGATATAAAGAGGGGTTATGTAACAGGTCACGTGTGTACTGCGCACGAGTAGATTTGCACGCTGTTGCTTTATCGCTTATAGCCACGAAATTACTATTGCGATACGGAAAAACTACGCTGGATTTTAATGTTTAGGTTTGGTCAATAGATGACGTTTCTATACTTTTAATTGGTTTTGGAATTTAAAATTTCAAAATGTCTGATCATATTTTTATTATTTCAATAAATGGCATGATGAGCATGCCATTTGCCTGATGGTTAGCGATAAGAACGCTCATGGACAGTAGCAAAACCAAAAAACACCATTAATTACAAAGCAATGCTTGGTATTTCACAGCGCTCGCCATCTCAATGAGATGTTAAGTCTCAATATGTACAGTAGATATTCTGGCTATAATGTCCTTCAAACCGGAACTCAACAGTGCATTTACACTGTCGTTTGGCGGGAGAAATAGACATTGCGGTACCTTTTTGGTACCTTATTATACTATTACCTTATTGGTACCTACCCAGACGGCCTCTCAAATATGAGAGATCTACCACCAGTAGATCATGCTGGTTCATTACATTCTGACGCTCACAGAAAAGTCTGCAGAGAATATTCACGTCAATGGAATCATAAAATAATTTCTGCTTCACAGTAATAACGTGTCGAGAAGCGAAACTCATAAATGATTCATAAAAACCACATGAATGGACAATATTATTATTATTGGATTAGATAAGTTATTTTGATAGTCATTACAAACAAATTAAAATTGATGATTTCACATCTATCATGACCTTGCGGTTTTTACTTTTTTCCTATTAGGTAACATTTAACAAATATAATGCAAGAATCAAGTTTTATTTTATTCCTGTTTTTTATTTTATAATAAAATTGTTTAATAACCTTCAATTGTTAATAGATTAAAGATAAATAGGCTTATAAGATATTTTATTCATTTGCTATGTTTGTTAACTCAATAATATTTTTTGGTTCCCAAAATACAGGCTTGCTTTGTTTGGGGGCAATAGATTTATGAACGATTGCACATCTCTAATTGATATGAATAAAAATTATTATTATTATTAACTGACTATAATTTTTGACGTAGAAGAAAGTAATAAGCCATGCATCCCTTTTACACATAAATACATACGTAAACATCCCGCCTTTATCCCAGAAGGGGTAGGCACAGGTCCAGTCACGATCCCCACGTTTCACCTTGTGTGTTTCGTCCCACGATGTGATAGGGCCAAGCCTGTCGCCACATCGGGCACAAATTCCTGACTCCAAACTGATATTGAATAGAAAAATCCAATATCACTTTATCCAACCCGGAATTTGAACCCGAGAATTCAGCTTTGTAATCGTACAGTAGTACAACTCCGTCACCGAGGCAGTCATCTCTTTTGTAGGAGAAATAGGCTCTTGTCCTAAGGTGGGACTAGTAGTACACTTTAATTTTTTATTAATTATGAACCTATAACTCACCACTGCAGGGCAAAGGCCTCTCTTCCCGCCTCCATACATCTGGGCTGGACATGTGACTCGCATGTCAGATAAAATGTGGGCGAAGACCATCACAGAATGGCCCCCGACCACGTGGAAGGCCTAGACGCAGATGGCAGGCGCCTATTGGCAGGGTTGGTCATAAAAAGCTCCTTAACACTTTAAAAAGCTACGAAAAAATATATTGTGCAATGCTTAGTTCGCTTAATAACACTGTAGGCATAGAAATGTAAATGCGACTGCATGGTAAAAGAATATAATTGTTGTAACGATAAAAACGTATTTCCCTTAGATTAATTGAACTGTGTTTCATTTCCTTATGTACTATGTTATGTAAATACCTGTTGTTTTCCCTATTGTGTTTATGTGGTCCCTATCATATTCTTTGTGTGACGAAAGCACTATTACGTACAGCCTGTTTTGTTAATTTATAAAAAAGGTTTTTTCCCCATTTAATTATTTGTTTATTTATTTACAGCAAGGAAACTTACGGCTATTTTAAATGGGAATTATGTTATTTTAGGTTACAGAAAGCCCAGTCTGCATAATTGTCTGCTAGTTCTCACCTATAGAAAATATTACAAATATTAATAAACCAAACGTTAGGCTACATGTTAATATAAATCAGATCATATAAAGTTCTGGATTCGATTTCCATCCGGAAAATAATAGCAAATACACCCAACAGTTACATACATAGTCCAGACCCCACACTAAGATTGAGTCTTGTGTCGTGGGTATCAGGAACTATGAGAGACTTTGCGGTCTCACAAACACCCAGACCCGAAACAAATACTCATCACACTAATATTTGTTTCTGGGCGTGGATCGAACCCGCAGCCTCTCGTTTCACAGCCGGCGTCTAGTCAACTGCGCCACGGAGACTGTGGAAATAATTTCACATCATGAAGAATTGTAATACGATAATCCAAATATATATAATACATAAAATAAATATTCTAATGTTATGTGGATTATTCTAATGACGATTGTACGAGTATTTAAGTTATAAAGCCAATGTTTTAAAACAGTTCTAATTAGTTTCGCATGACTGATGTCCGAAGGCATGAAAATATATGTTTTGTTGTTCGTTACGTTTCAATATTTTGCTTTATTTATTAACATTGCCAGCCCGCACTAGGCCAGCGTGGTGGACTATACGAGTACGCCCTAATTCCCCTCTAAATTATATTCTCGTTTGTAGGGGAGGCTCGTGCCCTGCAGTGGGACGTACATATATGGGCTGATACAGATTAATATTACTTTCATTTTCATTTCAATTATTTTTATAGCTTAACAAGTCATGCAGTAGAGCAACTAGTGACCATGTTGAAGTGATTTTAGACGTCGACTTAGTAATATAGCTTATATGGTTTTCAGTGCCGTAGTTGTATTACGGCACGATTACAAAGTCTACCGGGTTCGAATCCCGGGTCGGGCAATGTGATTTTTCTACCTATTATCAGCCCGGAGCCAGGAATTTGTACCTGATATGGCGATAAGCTCGTCTCCTATCATATCAAGACGAAACGTGGGTGCCCTGCACCTCTGCCTTTTTTACGAGGTTAAAACTACATATGGTTTCCTTCCCGCAATCTTTGGGCAGCAAGGGTATGTCGGGGTTTCAGCTTTTAACCCCGGCCTTCCAGCTCGGGGCGCGTGTTAATGCCAAGCTGGGTTCCTAACATTAACACCTTATGCCGGCATACCCACCAAAACCCCTCGGTGGCCCTCTTAGCGCAAATCAGGGTGAATGCGGTCCCTGCTAGCGTGACTCACCCGGTACTAATCAACAGCCACCCTATGTGGTTCGAAAACCTATGGCCACGACCGTGTTCGTATGATGGAGCGCGTACGCGACCTTGAGATCATTGAGAGATCTTGACATCTAGAGATCATGAAGCACTAATTCTAGGTGTGGGCTAAGAATAATTAGCTTAAAAAGAAACATCTGAAGTAGGACGAGGAGCATATAAGCGTATAACATAGATCCTATGATCTAGATAGATATTCTATAATCTCCTATTGTAAATTAATATTTTATGCCAAAACAAGTACTATCATCGTGCTGGTACAGGCTTCCTTTTATATTAAAAATACCAATATTTGGATCCAATCCGTTCCCGCAAAAACATCCCGAAACACTGTTCAGGCGTTCGTCTCGGGATTACCTAAGTAAGGGCGCTATCCGAATGCACCCAGTGATCCCATCGGCCCCATTTGGTCGCCTTCTATGACAGGCAGGGGTTACCGCGGTGGAATTCTAAACGCCTCCCAATCATAGGGCAGGGCAGGTTTAATTGTCCCCATTGATCCAACGCGGCGCTTCCTTACCCCTTCTTAAAAAAAGGGGTAAATTTAACTATGATTTCCATACCAATTATAGGTTCGCTTGATAGAGCGACAACACTAATTGATGGCAATTCCATGTTAGATAGTAAATATACTCCATAATTCGATATTCTAATAATCCAGTCCATCCAAAGGTTGCCTGGATGAAATCGCAGGTTGCGGTAAGGCCGGCAAATGTAACCATGTTTGAAGTGTTTTATAAGATTCTTTCATTTTGGTGTATAATAAAGTAAATATAAATAAATAAATAATATAGTAGGCATATCCGAGGCATTACACTATTTTATTATATTAATATTATATAGAACAACCACGAAACTAAATATGTAACTGCAAATGTCAACAGGTGTTCATAAATCTATATTTTCATAATTTTAAATTTATTCCAATCTCTAGTCAATTAGCATTGCAGACGAAAATATTCGCGTTATTCCTAAAATGTTACTCATAGTTGTTGACATAAAACATCCAAATGTCATACAAGAGGACAGAGTACTCATTAGCAAGTCAAAGAGATCAGTCAACTTGAAGTATAAAAGATGTTGGCACAAACTAGCGGCTGACATGCTGTCAATGATGGGCAGAGTCAATGCTCGTCAAATTATCTTCTGATTTCTGAATGGCTGTTCAGGGTTGTTTCCTTTGCTTCAACGGTTTTTTAGTTATCAATCTTCTGTGCTTTGTAATATAATATTAACGTTCGTAAATGATGCTCGGGTCTCTAAAAGGCAGTTACAATTTGTTAATTTTGCTTTTCTTTTTTTTTGGACAATTTCAATTGTTTATGTCATTTGATTTATCGGATTGCACCTGTTACGAGGATTGTATCTAAAAACTACATATGTATTCTTAAACTACAGTTATCAGCCAAAACCTCTAACATCCCATTTTGCCGGATTCCTCAAACACGGCCTGCCATACTTGACAATATAAGGATCATTATTGTGCAATAAAAAAACTCGTTGATGGAAGAAAAATCGATCAAGTTACGCGGCACAATGGCGCGGCGTGTCCAATGCGTATGCGGGCGCGCGATAAGCTTGTACTAACTACTAATACACACGTGGGCATGTCGGTGTTTGTATGTGGGTTATGGGGACTGATGTAATGGCTGCAAGCATTACCACGACAATGTTACACTTTGACTTTGAATGCGGTAGTATTTGTACTGCCCACATTGATGTCGATAAGCTACGAGAGACAAATATCATCGAAATATATTTGTCTCTCGAAAATATCATCGAAATCGAATATAAGATAGTGGAAAATGGAAATTAAACGGGAATAAGACCACTGGTCCCTATGCGAATAATGACACGTATGAATATTATGTAAAAAATGCAATATGTATATATAAAACACCACTGCACTCGCAGACAAACCGAGCAATTGGTTATGCGAGACTATTTGTAAAAAAAAATACGTTTTTTAAATATAATATTAATAATAAATAGAAAAAAGAAGAGAGATATGCATACCGTGTGCTGTATACACCGAAGGTTGTTGGACTCTTTGCGAGTTGAGGTTTATTTAAGAGCTTATCCATATGTCAATACTCGTTAAGAAAGAAATAGACAAGTTCAGAAATAGGTAGTCGATATTACAGCACTGTATTTATTACGAGGTACAGGGATTTGATGTGCCATTAGCATATCTCATTTCTGTTCTATTTTATTTTTATTGCAATAAATGGTGAGACGAGCATGCCGTTCGCCTGATGGTAACCGATACGACCGCTCATGGTCAGTAGCAAAACCAAACAACACAATGAATTACAACGCTTGGGATTCCACTGCGCTTGTTTGGAGTTTGCGGTGTAGCTGCCAGTAGAATAAAACACATTTATATTATGTACAAACATTACATACGTAAATTAACGTTAAAGCTTATAGATTTAAACAGCGACATTTTATGATATTTAGACATCTATATCGAAACAGGCGACAGTGCATAAATTACACGAAGAACATTTAAATCAATTCAAAAGTGTTGCAAAGGTTATTCAATAGGTCAGCTAATGTGACTTCATACTTTCATTATTTTGCATTATAGTGTTACAAATCCATGCTGATTTATCTTAATCGTCTAAAAATGTTATTTACATATTACGGATAATATATATATATATAATTTCGACATTAAGTGGACAGTGCAGTGGACCCTCGGTAATCTGGCCCGTCTAATTCAGCGCTGCTGGTAATCTGACATGCCTATAGCCCATAACGACACTCGAAATTATACATTTTGTTTCGCAATTATTTATATTTCAGATAATATATTACACCGTTGATATTTAGTTTTGTCGAATTACAACGTGCTCTATCTGTAAATTGTCCGGACTATACAGACCCCCTGTTTTTATAGTCCAATAAATTCGATGGTCTTGCACCGCCGTACAAAAGGTTTTTTCGGATAGACGAGGGCTCATTGTGTATGTATTCAATTAAGTTTTAAAGAAGATATGAAATCGAGGAAACAAGACGTTACACAATACGGTCGTTTTTCTTTTATTATGGAATATTCATATGCAATATCAAGTGTACCACCTTAAAAATAGTGTGTACCCTTTTAAAAAAAGTTTCAATTTCTTACAAAGAGATATAACCAAGAAAAAGATTGATAAGATGTAAGTCGGTCGTTTGATCCGCACATATTATTTTTTTCGTATTGTTTTTAGACTTTGATTTTTCAAGAATAATTATGCAATACACATAAAGTAGTGTTGCGTCGACCTTAAACAAGGGGATTTAACAAAATTTTGTTGCCATTTTAAAGTATTTGCAAAAAATCTAAACGGTAGCTTAAATACATCATATTTTTGTTCTATGTCATAGATGGAAGCCGAAGTAATTAGTAGTATAAATTCCAAAACGCTTTCAATGTGGAACCAAGCGTAAAATTAATCATTTACGGTCCGAGTTGATTGTTGAAATTATGAATAACATAGCTATATTTAATGCGTGATCACATTTCATATTTCACGACTTACCTAGAGTTTACTTTTATCGGAATTCCTGTCTTACATGACTTCCTCATGAACGCTTTTAGAGCCTCTTCAAGATTGAAGCCACATTATGTTTTTACGTGGTCGACAAAAATAAAGATTAACTTGACAGTAGCTTGAAGCGTTTTGTGGTTTGCTTTTGCGTTTTGTTTAGTCGAAACTAATCTATAATATGTTATGAATGCCTCATTAAAATGGATGGATCAGTGGATTAAGATGTACCTAGTTAAAATCGTCATGCAATGTGGGGAAATTCATATCCTCTATCCAGCGTTGAGATTATGTAGGTTAATACAAACATAGCCTATACCTGTTTTTAAATTAAGGAAATAATTTATACCTGTTACATTTTTCCGTTTGTTAACTATCTGCATATACCTATATACACCTATATACATATTTCCGCATTAACAGTACACGTAACAGACGAATAAACAAACAGGCAACGTTAACAGGATTAATGTCGGCTAATTGAAAACGATAGTCCTTCACGCGCCATTGGACATGACATAGTCTATGATTCTCTATGGTACAGGCCTTCTGTTTGCTTACACATGCGTTATTCTTGAATGAAGTGTTTCTCAATGATAGATCGGTGGAGATTTATCAGTAATTGAAAACACATGGTCTCGTATCTGTTGATACCATCAACCATGTACTGTAATGTACTGTATCAGACCATTTACACATGTTCTAGTGCAGGGCACGGTCCTCCTCTACAATCGAGAGTGCGATTGTGAGGGCTTAGGCCTATTTACTATATACACCAGACATCATAATTTACGAATTTATCTTAATTTACTATCAGTCTTAGATGAAACCTTTCAGGAAAAGTATTGTAAGATTAATAAAAAAAACCCTGTATTACTAACGAGACTAATTTAAGTACCTATTCATTGTAATTTCGGCCTTATTCATAATAAAACCTATTTCAGTTAATATCTTGTTCCTTTCGAGCGACTTTTGAATTCAGTTTGAGCGAAGAAGACAAAACATTCGATTACTAAAATAGGTTTTAAAACTGTCTATGAATGAAGCAGTGAGTTATTATCAAGTTATTATCGTAAGAACAAAAACTTCTCGTTTGTATACGCCTATTACACAAGTCGCGTATGCTACTTTTGTATCAGCACGACAAATATCACACAGCAATTTCATTACTAAATTGTGATCAATTAATATTAATTAACGCAACATATTTGCATATTAAGAACAATTAATAATAAAACATTGTAAGGCACGTGAGGAACACAATGGATGCAACGAATTCTCGACTACTTGTGTAATGCGTTACAAATTACTCTATAAATAGACTAGATTTCTTTTAAATTATGTACGTTTATACAAGAGGCTGAAAATGAGCGCTTTCAGTTATATCCAAGATCGATCTCGAAAATAAGCTGGTCAAAATATGTAAAATGTCGGCGCGTGAATAAAACTTTATCCGGATTCGTGCATTTTGGGGTACTTAAGATAGAAATTAAGATCGTTGACTAATTTCGGCGGAAGGTCACGCTTGTACTCCGAACGGGTATGCAGAGTTGCCTCTAGTGCTAACCATAACCCAGGTCACTGAGGATATTGAAATGTAGCCTATAGAATGATAATTTAATTTCTTTCTATGTTGCAGAATCCTTAGGTTTACAATGTCACAGACGGCTGCCTGATACCCTAAAAAAGCATAGAATAAGAAAATTCAATTATTTAATCAACTGTGAAGGATGGCATAGCGATACTGAATTGAACAATCGAGTAAAACAGGTATTCTTTTTGAGGGCGCGACGGTGCAGTGTGGCTGTTTTAATTCGCTGTGCGAGGTTAAAATATGGAGGGATTGTAGTCACAATATGCCTAAAATCAAGTATATATCTATTTAAACTGCAACCCTATTTTCCCTACTAATTATCATTATCATGATTAACTACAGCAACTGAAAGCTTTATGCTGAAGTCCTCCCCCCAGTATTTCTACAACAAATTGTTGGAAGCAGCCTGAATGCTGTTATGCAACATTGTGTTGCTTCAATTGGATTTAAATGTCATTTTTTAGAAAAATGTATGGGCCGAAGACTGGAATAGAGGGTTTTTGATTCCGAAAATAAAAACCGTTTTTGAATACTGGAGATAGTGTAGTATTTTTTAGAACCACAGAAGCGAAGGTACGGATAGTACTTATTGGTATTTTGTTGAGTAAAGTAATATTTTCAAGTCATGTGCAACAACCTTGCCCTCAGCTGCGGTGTGTTTGTCTACATAAACCATTGTGCAAATAACACCAACTGTTAGGTTGTGTGTACGCCGGTATAGTGATAATGATTTATTGGAAATCTATCGATTGTTGTTGAATGTTTCTGGAATTATTAATGTAAACCTGCAGACAGGATATTAAGGTTAACAATTTGAAAGTTGGGTAATGACGCAGTTTTTGTTAATTGTTGTCATTTTTCTAAGTGTGTTTTACAGCTGAAATGATTTAAAAAAATCGCGTAATTAATTGCATAATGTACACGGTAAATATAGAAAATTAAGAAAATAACACAGGCCTTGTGTGGTAGGCGGTTTTGTAACTTATATGATAATCCGTAGAAAAATTAAGCGGATATTCCATTCTGTACAAATTAAAAAAAAACATCTACACAATTTGGTGAGATAAACTAATGTTATGACACAGGCTTTAATTTATCCATTGTATTTAATAAAAATATAATGCTAACACGTACCGTAAAGAATCCAACACGGTCAGTCACAAACTGAGTCATTGGAGAAAATGTACAAGATCATTGTCTGTCGTTCAAGGTGCGTAAATAATCACGATGTTTATAGTAAACAATACATCTATGACCTAAGCAAATCAAATATACACTACACATTGGAATCAATCAGAATAACCTTCGAGAACCGAAGAAACTAATATATTTTTCTAATAAAAATGTCACCTACCGTCAACAGACCGTGTAAAAATTCCAAAAGTATTCGATTCGATCACAACACTGTCCGTAAATAATTAAAAATAAAAATTAAAACAAAAACAATAACACAACGAATAAAAAAATAAAAATTCGAAATTCAAATAAACACGACGAGCTGTGCACGCGACTCCAATCTATGGCGATATGCATGCTCCTACAGTAAGTGTAATTTACGTGTTTAGCGTCCACTTTACTTAGATCCCTCTTAAACCTTCGAAAGGTGCGTAGTTTGATACAGAGCTCGTGGATTCAGAGCTCTTTTAGACTGGACGTTGCGAATTGTTAAGAAAAGTGGCAATGGCTGTGACGACTGCCACCGTCCTTACTGATTATTATCAACGTTTTGTCACACTGAAATCAGATTTTTTATGTTTTACCATTACTTGCCATTTAAATTTAAAAAATAAATTTACGTTCAAATTGTAAACGCACGATATTTTTCAGATATTATACTTTATTATTTTTATAGAATAGTTTCGATATCCTTCATATTTTGTTAGATATAAGTTACCACTTATTTAAAGTTTAACCTTTAAAACTATGTAGTGAAAAATAAAAAGGGAAGAATTACATTTTTATACATTTATACATAATAAGAAATTCAACAACACTTGGAAAAAATAAAGCGTGGGAATAAAGTTGCGATCGTTGATTATTTGCTTTTGAGATTCTAAAAAACCTGATAATACGACTAGGTAGAATTAGTAGCGTATTAATTAACATATCATACATACTATTACGAGTATATACAATCATAGAAATTATTTAGTTTTAAGAAATCTGAACATTAGCATATCCTGCTCCGTTTAAAAGGATAATTTTGGCATTTCGTTTCCAAAGATAGTTCCACTAGGGAAATACCCATTATCCTAGTTATAAACGGAAAGGAAGTAAAAAGCACATTGACGTCATAAGTAAGTGATTCATTACGTGTTCCGAATAACTGTTTGATAAAATAAATGTGCCCAAAGGAAACTCTTTTCGCCGTCATCTTATTTTAACAATGTGATTTTTTATAACTAATAATGACTAATTTATTCGCCGTATTTCGTCTCACGGCCTCGGTGGCGCAGTCGTGTAGTATGATGACAACGCTGAGGTCTCTGGCTCGAATCCCGGGTCGGGCAGATTTTTCAAATTCATTATCAACCCGGATCCAGGAATTTGTGCCGGATGAGACGATAGCCTCGTCCATATCACATCTTAGGATGGAATCCACAAGTCGAAAAGTGGGTTTCCTGGTAGCACCCAGCCTACCCCTTCTGGAAAAAGGCGCGATGTGTATATGTATTTCGCTCTCTTAGAGTATTTAAAATATAGAGGGAGCGATGGTACTTCAAACACGTAGATAAAAATTGTGGTGCCGGGCCACCTTTTTCTGGCCTCCAATTGACTGACGTTTGACAGGTTGTCGAACATGCGTGAAATATTTAAAAAAAGAATGTTTAGGTTTATTGAGTTCTACTCAAACTCGTTTTAGCCGGATAAAAAATAAATTTACTTTTGATTACCAACGGAATTTATAGCAATTTGTTGTTAAATAATTAATTCAATTTTACTCATATATCAGCGCTACCAACATTACGAACAAAAAAATCTACGTGTTTGAAGACGCAAATGTATGACAGCGCTCCCTCTATATTTAATATAAATACTTTAAGTTCGCTTCATTTGTCTAGTAGTGCTACTACACGCTGCTCAGCGTGTTCTGTCGTGAGATCCTAGGTTCGAAATCCTGGATGGATACACAACTTTATACCATGATATTTAAGCTTAAGAAATCTCATAAGGTTGCTCGGGAATCGAATTTGATAGGTGCGCCCCCTGTCTTATCTCGGAACTACAACAAGCTGGAAGAAATGTGGGTGCTATAATCGAAAATCTTATTTGTCTATTTTTAACACATCGACAACTTTTCATCAGCATCTAAGGATGATTATCATCATTTTAACCTCTGACAACTATTGACGATAAATCATTTAATGGCATTGTACATTTTAGTATCGAGTCACGACTACGTCAAACCATTCTTATCTAAACCTTTTCACTAACAGATTCGAAGTAATGAAATCTAAATTTAATTATAGGTAAATCGATTGATGTGCTTTTGATTGGATTGCGGTCATTCTTTTTTAATTATCTCGTTTGTATGAGATTGTTCTCGCCGGTTATCTAATGAAAATTAATTATGATATGACCTTTGTGGTGCATTAAAATTTGTGCCAGTAGCTATGCCTATGAACTTCATAGTGTTGGGTTCCATTTCATTCTAAAATTGGAAAATGTGTGTAACATAAATTCTATGGTTTGGACACGGGATCCTATTATAGAAATAAGAAATCTTAAGAGTTATGAAAAATGGAAAATCATTAACGCAGTAGTTATTATTTGTACATTGCCTTGATTATTAGTTAGAAATATATTGTTCAGGCATCGTACAAATATTATGAGAGGTAGAATGTCAACCGTTTGGTTTTTCATTAATGCTCTGAAGCGACACGATAAACCGATTCGGTTTGTTGAACAGAAATAGTTTAGAGGCTGGTGAATGACAGTACTACGAAGTGCAGTACTACGAGTATTTTGGAATCCAGATGTATAGAATTGAGGGAGTACCCGTCTCCCTTAGATGGAGTTGGGTCGGAGCAAGTGGCGTATCAAATCTAATATAAATATATATTGAATATAACGACATCTTGCGGCGTAAGGTAGAACTACTTTACAATTATTTCGCGCTTAAAGGTGAATAATTATTCTTTTAATCCAGTTTTAATTCAAAACATACCATATTGGTATATGTGTTTAGTTTTATCTATAACAAATTTAATAATAAGTATTAAGTACATAAATCAATTAGAATCGGTTTATATTGCAATACTCACGTGTGCGGAGACAATAACGCGCCGATCAAATTTTCGTGTCCATAACTCGCAATGTGAGGTCGCGTATTATCAACGGGCGGCATCTGGCGGCGTCCTATTGAATATCAAGGTTCCCTCGGTACCGAGGGAAAACCGTTTGTTCTGCTGCATAACTGTAAACTGTAGTGTATCAGCCCAGATACGTCCCGCTGCAGGGCACGAGCTCCCTCTACAATCGAGAGTACGATTGAGAGTGGTTAGTCCTTATAGTCCACCACGCTGGGCTAGTGCGGGTTGGTGGACTTTACATACCATAGATTTTTTTGCAAATCGCTATGGTATGCAGGTTTCCTCACGATGTTTTCCTTCACCGTTATAGTGCGTGGTGATTGACTATCAATGCATGACTCCGAAAAGTCAGAGTTGTGCCCTGGGATTCGAACCCGCGACCACCGTGAAAATGTTGGCAGCCGCGACTGGTCCGTTTACCAACAAGTCACCACACCGCATAAAATAAAGACAAAATATAACAAAAACGGACATTGATATCACATTGTATGACTTTTCAGCCATGTTGCAGAAAGATTGGGTTTTAAAACGACTGTCTGACTTGTTATTTCCTAGGGGAAAGTTCCACACGTTTTCTATTTGCAGGTCGGGTTTGATCCCTAATTCTATAAAATTGATGTGGGTCTTCCGACTACAACTCTTCGGTGGTTATCTTCCCTTAGGTAGATTAACTGTTGAGTGAACAGGCCTGAGGCGCCTGTAATGGAACATCAGCCGCCTTTTAAGACCGGCAGACAGACTGGATATTTTATTAAGGAGTGGGAGTTTTACCACGCTGACCTCATGCTTGTAGACTTGTTTTGCACTGTTCACTGAGCTTATATTCCGCTTACGGAGGGAAGTGGACATCATTTGTTTCCAACTCCTGTTAATTTAATTTTGTTAGTAATACCGTTGCGGGTTAAAGACAAGTTAGACATTCCCGGAGGCTCGCTGAGCTTCAATGCTCGATGTCATTACAATGCGTGCCACTGTTGATCCTGGCTTACAGGAGTTCTCCTGAGCATATATGTGGGTTAAGATTTATTTTTTATGTAACGTGCAACCTAATTGGGAGTTAAGTTATCTGGCAGGAGTGAAAAAGAATTGTTGACAAGACGTATGATTTTTATGTAAAAGATTCTGTAAGATTTATTTCAAAATATACAATTAAAGTGAAATCCGCATTGAAGTACGTAATAATCTCACATATATTTGTCCCAGGCCCGTAAAATCAATGAAGTCTTCCGTCTCTTTCGCATTAATAATGTTATAATGATTGTATATGTTATGGCTCAAAACTGTAGACACTTGGATGACATAATGAGGAGTTAAATAAATTTGCCGGTTGCAAAATTTCAGACACTATTCAATGTAATTTTTAAATCCAATGAAAATAATGCCAGTGTTTAGGTCAAGAACAGTGCGTAAACAAAATGAGCAAACGTTTAAAAAACACTTAGAACGTCGGTACTGTTGTGTTGTCACTTCAAATTATATCCAGCGTTATTAGGATGGTGTAAAACAATAAGACACAATCGTGTCATTTATATATTAAATGTGCATGGATATGTGAATGTTGCAATATTATCTCATGTAATTGTGTTTTTATTTCTATACATATTTTGGTATGTTTCTGGTCCATACACACACTTAGTGGACTATGCGAACAGTAAAGTGTTAAAAATCAAAACAAAATTAATTAATCAAAACTGAACATAAAAAAAAAACAATTAAATAACAAGCGACATATTCAATTATGAACAACCATGCTATCTAGGTACAAGTAAATAATATTATATTCGGAGTTTGATTTTATCAATTTAAAATATATACATATTTAGACTAGGATTCTTGCTTCACTTTGCAACTCAAGAACAAAGACTCAAACCATGATAATTTTATTAGGCCTACGAATTTATCCACGTAGATAAAAAATACTACGGAACCCTACGAACAAACATCGATTCACACCTCCCAATGTTTTTATTAAGCCACCCGGCCCAGAGGTGAGTTATAAAATGAGCGAGCGTGTAAACGCGGTATCGGCTTTCAGCCAGCCGTCCCTCGTCTATGAACACGTGTTCAATTGTATTAATACTATCATTTCCTATTGTACAATAGTATCATATAAATAAGATATAATGTACCTGCCCTATTGACCAAATTTATATACAGTGGGAAATATTTTACTCCACAATTTGTGTCATTTAAACGCCATTTACACAGAGAGAGTTTTTCGCGGCGAGAATCGTATGCGATTATCGCATGATATAACCGCCATAGATTATCGAGTTCTGCCAAATGTTTACACGATGCAACTTTTTATATCTTTACGATAATCGTATCTTCAAGGCGAGAAACTCTGCCCGTGTAAATGGGGCTTTACGTGCGAACGTCTTTTCTGTTATTGATAATTTCGTACGGCAAGCTGTGATTAAAACATGTCTATGATTCGACATAAAGTAATTGGATTTTATTGTTGTTGAGCATCTCTGATCTTAACTTATTTCTAACGGTTTGAGGAGCATATGTATTTAATTGATGAGAAACAAGTATGTGAACTTCTGCTTTAGGCGAGTGCTATGATTTTCGACGGAACTAATTGAAGTGTACCATTTAAATTAGTTCCTATTCTATTGTATGTCGTGTACTATTTCTTTTCCCGATATTCCTGTACCCACATTTGTATTAGGGTAGGCTACTGCTCATAGAGCGAGCATTAGAACGAGGAATTAACACACGGTTCACCTGATCAAAGTGTCAGATCATTACCTTCTATGTATGATGTTGTACGATACCTACAGTATCACCTATGGCCTATGCCGTGTTGACTATTGTGCTTGTTAGTAGGCAAGTGTATCTATAGGTCAATTTCACGGTCCAGACGAAAGAGGAAACGACAGTCAAACTTTAATATCGGTCTTTTACTAAAATACCAGTTTGATCGTCCCAACCCACAGCCTGTTGTTCGTTTATATAAATAAAACTTAAGAATTGACTTCAAAATTCAGCTTACAAATGGTTACAATTGACGATAAAAATAATAAAAGACCAAATATTCCTTCTCAATTTTAATTATTTAAAATAGAGAAGGAAAACCACTAGGCATTCCCACAATTAATTACGATGATTGATGATGCTGTTAAAACAATGGATGTGACGTGAGCATACGTATTATTTACAGCTCGTTCATGACGTGTGCCGTATGTAGACAGCACATTTACATAAATGACATTTCAGACGCTAATATAACGTGTTAAATGTCCTGACATGAAGATAAATGAACATTGAACTACCGTGTCATATATCTCTGTCTACCTTTGTTCTCAGGTATCTTGAGGTTTACTCGAGTGAGCAATGGTTTTCGAATGAGACGAACTGCCAAGACTGTGGTGTTTGTTTCGTTTTTAGGCTATATGACTTAAGGAAGTGTTGTGAATATATTCGGAGTTGACTGGTTTATTTCGAAAGGTGATCATGGTTTCAAAAGACATCATAAGGAAACCCGGTGTAACTGCGAGGTTTGCGAAGATGGACGTAGTGTAAAATTACTCACTTTTTCTATCATCATTATTATCACTTTTCCTTTACTAAGTCAAAGCGTTCCTTTGCTCGCTTTTCAAATCTCTTTGTATTATACAAATTCAGCATAATCCTGCCATCCTTTAAGGAATAATCGACTTTGAAACGACATCACCTGAGCACAATGACCACGTAACCAGTGCTACGAACCCCTCGAATGCTACTGCACGACATGTTAAATTGAATGAGTACGTGTCAGATGAAGATCTCGTGACCATCACCTGAGGTTTTATTTATGTAAAGATCTGCATTACCAAGATTAATCTATACTTTGCAATACTAGAATATGAAAAACAATTTGGGGCATACTTTTACTGGTTTGTGATGTAGTGGGTGAGACAAACAATGAAGAAAGAGGAGCAAAGAATTGGAAATTGGTTAAGAATCTTCGTTTTCGTGGAGATTTTTTATAGTATGGGTCCGGCAAACGAGCAAGCAGGTCGTCTGTTGGTAAGTGATCATTGCCGTCCATGAACTTCCACAACGCTTGGATCATGGAAGTGTTGTCGGTCTATCAGATCGGGAGGAGCGGGAACGAAAAAGGATAGGAAGAGGAAAGGGGCATTGGGCATACGGTAGTCTCACTCACCAAACGAAACGCGACAGCAAGGCTGTCGCTACACGTCGATCTCTTGTGAGACAGTGGTACCGCCCCGGACGAGCCTACCCATTCATGCTGAGTCATGGCTGACAACAGCGTGGCTACCGCTTTTAATTGAGTGGATAGATTAGATAGATTTTTTGGTGTGAATTGATTGCAACGTAATTGTTTTGGAAGAATAATGCATTCGACAATATATGTCTATTTGAAAAGCATTTTCGGCTAAATGCCACATTATCTCAGGATAAACCAACCAGATGGAAAGAAGACAAATGACGTCACAATATCCGTGCACATCGACCCATTGAAGGCACCTTTGAAATGATGCGTAAATAAAATTACAAAGCGACAAGAGGACCACCGAGGCGACGGCGCGGCGTGTCGTCAGAGCAAACGAGCCATATCCTGTAATTGAGAGGATTGGCTGGGACCTCTTGCTCCACTCGCATTCTGCCTGCTGACCTCACTGAGCCTCCGACACGTGAGTACGCTTTTATTTAAAAAAAATAGGTTTTTTTTTTGCAAAGGTGCAAAAAAGTATATAGCAATCGTTTAAGGACCATTAATTAATGTGATTTAATTTAAAATTATTATTTTTTTATTTTTTTTAATGGTTTCTTTGTTAAATTAAGGTTTGGTTTTCTTTTATAATCATTAATTAATTTCAATATTGTATAATAAACATTACTGAATATTTAATACCAAGAGAAGTGAGCCTTACGGAGATAATTTTCTTCTAATTTAGTGTTCACAAAGTAAGATGCTAAAATAAAATAAATTAATTGAAACATAAATGTTAAGTTGTTATTTTTTTTAATGTTTCGTGAAAAAAACTGTGTAGTAAATTAGTCGTAAAGCAAAGTAAATAAATTGTACTAGGATGTCATAAATCACTGTGAGTGCGTAACACGAACACCTATTGACCTTCAATTTAAAGGTGCCACGACGTCCCGAATTTGACTCTTTCGTTGCGCATATTTAGGTTTTCGTAGGGAAATATCAGTCTTCAAAAGGGAGTTGGCATTTTTTGCATTATGCCTATCCGTCGTACTTTATTTTTGTTATCTTCATTTGTGTATGGCTCTTTTCTTTAAATGCGTAATATATTTTGTTTTCCTTCAGATTTATTGTGATCACTTGTATAAAGCTTATTTATAACTTTACCTCAATGGTAACGCGACACTTTCATATGCTGTCGTGTTCGATGGTCCTTTCACATTATAGACCAACATAACAGTTTCATATAGCCGGGGATTGCCTGCTACCTTTCGCTACATCACCTGGAAGACATAAAAATTTTGTTTTCACTTTCACAATGTTAAAATAATTTATTCAACGATAAATGGATGTATTTCTTCATCAGGTGAAGCAGTTGAGATGTATGTGATATCGTTGCTCCTGTGTATGCTGTGGGCGTACGCGTCCTGTCTGCCGCCCGACAAAGTAAGTTGTACTACACATCCTGCTTTATGTTGCAGGTTATCATTGTACATAGTTATGATATTATGTGGAAATAATATTATTGAAGTAATTCTAGAGTTAGGCTTTTGTTCAGCAGTGGATTTCTTGTGATAAACATGTTACTTTGTGTTGCCATGAACCAAATAGAGTAGGTTTTGTTGCAAGATATTGTCCTTTTGGCCATTTTGATTTTGTCATAGACTGGGCACAATTCTAGTTTTCTTTTCACTGGAAAAGGATTTCCGTAGGAATGTAACGGAAAGATCCTCGAGCCCCTTTATATGATTGAACAATGTACTGTGTTTCTATAAACATTATAAATTGAACACAGACAACAAACATTTCCTTGGATGTATCTGAGCATAATCCTGCTAATTTTTTACTTAAACGCAACAACACTTTGTTCAATGTCAAAAACAGTGTGCGTAAATAAATATTTCCTTGTTCTGATCGGAATCTTAGGTCTCTATACTACGTCACTCGAACGGTTACAGCTTGTGTGTAAACAAACCTTAAAATTTCAAACTAAATACAGTAAAAAAAATATTCTTCAACGTCACACCCATGACAATCGTCATATGGTCGGATTGATGTTTACTCCCAAACAGATGTTGAAATTCTACTTACTGTTTTTGTTTTTTACAAAGCGTAGGATATGCTAGAGAGTAATTAGCAAAAATCTTGAATTTTATGAACGCCTATTGTTTTCACAGAATCATTAAAGCTTTTCCTGAATCTATTGGGTAGAAAAGATGTTACGGGTGTTGATTTTAGGCACTTTGTTGGGTTATCAGTAATGGTATGACTAGACGAAATTCAACTGTGAATTTAATGTCGGTTCTCTGAGACAGTGGTGGCGTCCCTGCCAAGCCAATTATTTACTTTATTAATATATATAAATACTCTAAATATGTTTTTGTTTAAAGTACTAATCCAAAACTGTTTGCAAAACATTAGAGTAATTTTCTACATACATATCTCAGCTAGTTAACGTTAAAGGTGTGAACATAACAAGGCATATTAGCAGCCAATAGAGGCAATAAATACAAATTCGCACCCGACGTTGCTCACATTCGTTGAGTCATTACCAATTCACAAGTCTATTTGGAGCAATTTGAATTTGCGTCATCGGGTATGACGTTCACTCTTAAATTATGGGTGGGAGCAATACCTGTATAGCTTCGGGATTGCAAAAGGATTCTCTTGATGAAATTGATCACTGTCTTTGAACAAATATAAAACCAGTACAACCCTATTTGTGATGCTGGTCTTTAAGTATAGTAGATACAGGTCCTTGTGAGATTGGATTGGGAAAGTTATTATTTGGAATATACTGTCCTGACTAGCTTGTTATAATTTGTCAGGTAACTGTTATTTTACGTTGCTAATAGTAAAATTTCAGATAATCATGATGCTAGATCATGATTTGCTAGACGTCCTAGACCTCCCATGTAAAGTGACACAAATGTAGATTAAAAGCAGTGTATTTCGTGAACATTGTTAACAAACATATTAATTATCACTTAAAAGGCAAAGAACTAATAAAACCTGTTGAGGGAACCTGCATTATATTTGTCTCGATGCGGCGTTCGTATACTCTTGTTCCATACCTGGAATGACGCTAAACTCTAAAGGAATATATTATCGAAATATCACTAGCCAAATTCAGGTTTAATTAGTTATACCTTAATTCGAAGTACATTAACCCGTATAGTAAGTTAATCGATGTGAACTAATCAAGATGAACAGAGGGGTAAAGTAGGCCACGCTCGCGATAGTCGCGCCGCCTTCCGGTGTTATGTAACACTATGTAACCCGTAGCGTATCACATTAACCCGTTCATTGACGGCTTAGTTTAATACTAATATGTTTGAGGGTTGAATAGATCGATATCTTTGCAGCTATTTCAAAACTTAGTCCATCAGCCTTGTTTTAGATATTTCCGACGATTTGCATATATTTTATTTTCTTATACATAAAAGATTCTGTTCGTGCTTTTTATTTTATCGAAACCATAAACTTAGAAAATATAGTTTTTATATGAGTTCACAGGTGTTATTGGTTTTATTATTTGTCAATTTAGATGTACACTAACTACCTCAGTGGCACAGGTTCAAATCCCGGTTCGAGCAAAGTGGTATTGGATTTCCAATTTACTATCAGCCCGGAGTTAGGAATTTGTGCACAATATGGCTATAGGCTCGCCCTCTATCATATCGTGGGACGGAAAATACAAGGCAAAGTGTGGGTTTCTTAGTTAAACCTCTGCCTACCCCTTCTGGGAAAAAGGCGTGTGTTTTGTATGTATGTAATTTAGATGTATTAGTATGATGGGTAATGACGACGTCATCATACTCCCCTGATCTTTACAATTCAATACAAACTTTGTGATAATCTCCACCTGAAATATCAAAATCTGTCTAGGTACCAGCAACCCACATAATAAAGACGAGGAGTATAGACCTGAACAATGCCCATGGCCTTGCAATGGAGACTCGGTTGGAAAAGGTGGTGGAACCCACTGGATACCGTCTGGAGTTGGAGCCTTACTTGGAAGATGGCCTGTTCAAAGGCCACGTCAGCATCAATGTGACCTTCCTGAAGGAAACTGATGAGATCAGCATACATTGTGCTCACGAGATCGAAGTTAGTGATACTGATGTCAGAGTGCACTTCTCTGGAGACAAGTAAGTAGTTAAAGGTTTCTTTGACGATAGAATTTAGAGAAATTAAAGACATTAGAAAAGATACGAATTGTAATCGAAGTAAAAACCGATTGTATGAAGTGCGAAGATGATATTTTGATTCATCGCCTTTATATCATGCTGAACACTTTGTTTTAACAAAATCTAGAATTTGTTCGAACTGTTATACTTCTTTAATAAAACGACCACGTCATATTCCGTAACCGATGTAATGAAACCAAAAATCATAGAAAAGACTTGGTTTCAATTGTAAAGTAATGTATGTCAAGAGTAATGAAATTGTGTGTTCACAGGAAAGAACTCCAAAAAATTGGTGTTAAGAGGATGATGATGGATGCCAAAAAGCCAATAGCCACATTGTATTTAGAGAAATCAGTTCCAAAATCATCCTACGGATATTTGGAGTTCAGTTTCAATGGTAATCTAGAGACTTCATCTACGGAAGCGTTCTTTAAGACTACCTATGTAACTGAACAAGAAGTTGAGAGGTTAGTTAAAAGTTGAAAGGTTATTTTAAGAAATCTTTTATAATAACATCAAAATAAGTAGTTTCGTCCGGCTCTGAAATTTTAATTAGATAATTTACTGAATTCTACCCTATAATTGTTCAGAGCTGAGTAGGGCTTCCTCTAAAACCGAGAATTCGATTAGGACGGCTTCCATTAATAACATTTGTGCTAACCATAATATTAATTAGTTCGCACTAGGCCAACGTGGACATCTATATGGCATAACTCCTCTCAATCGTACTCTCGATCATATTAATCGTATCCAGTTATCGTATAATCGTATCGATTCGATATCTCTCCAATCGTGTGACGTATACGGGTTGAATCAGATGAAAGTAATCGCTTTACAATTAAATAACCGAGTTCTCGTCCGCAGCTATATTGGATATTTTAGGTATTAAGCACCGACCATAACCATCAATATTAGATTGAAGACCAGTAGAGCTTTACTAACTGTGGTACGATCCGTTCATGCGTGTACTAGTCCTAACCAAACACGATTTCGATCTTGAATCGTTTTAGTCTGTATGGTGATTCGGATTTCAGAGATTAGATGTTTTGTAGACCGTTTTTTAATTGACTGATGAAATTATTTATCACAACCTATTAGGTATGTCCAATATAAATTCAGAGATTTCGACTTAGTTAACTTATGTAGATAGATACGGATAATTAGAGCAGTATTCATAGGACTGAACCCGAGACCTCAGCTTTGCACTCGTACCGTAACACAACTACGCAACCGAAGCAAAGGATATAATTATTTCAGCCATAAAAGGTTAGGATACTGAAGACAGTAGACACTAGATGCAGTGCCATTTTATTTGAGAAGAGGAAAGCTGTTGAGCTCCCCTTCCGATACTGTAAGAAAAACTGAAGAGGGTCTGCCGGTGTCACTCGGTAATAGTTAATACGTCATACATTTAGGTATCTTACAAAATATATCCTCACCAGGATTGTAGCAGCAACCCAATTGAGGCCCAACAACGCGCGTCGCATGTTTCCGTGCTTCGACGAGCCTAGCTACAAGACTCCGTTCGAGCTGAGTGTGGTGCGGCCAAGGAACATGGTGGCACTCAGCAACATGCCGGTCAAGAGGACTGAGGATATGTGAGTTAAGACAAAGATAGAGATGAAACACACTAAAGATAGTGAAGTTAAATATATTGTATAAAAATTTGAAATATGGCCACATTGATTGCTCATGAATGAATGTGTTACCCTTTCAGGTTTCACAATGAAATTTTAAACTATTATCTAATGTGTTTTTTTACGGTTAGCTTAAACTTCGTTTTGATTAGAATAATAAAATGATATCTGTCTGAGCCTACGTCATCAGTTTAATAGGTCAGCTACAACTAATACTTGGATAGCATTGAAATAATGATTAATTTATCTTATTGCTTGACACGGCACGCATTGTGAGGAGGTTTCTTACTTTGTCTCCCCAACCGCCGATGGCTTGTGTCTTGAGCTTCACCCACCGGAGGGTAAATAATTCTTTTTGTATTTTTATATATATATTTGTTTTTTATAATACCTATATATGTGAAAATAAAATAAAAATGTGATAAATAAAATAAAAACAAAATTACATCTGATCCGTTATCAGCATCATATAATAGGAACTCCCCTGCTGATGATAATAACATAATCTGATAAATAATTAAAAAATGACAAAAGACACGTTTTCCTTTTTTAAATGATTCTGAATAATATTAATTTGCTTTTGTTCGTAGTACTGGGGAGCCAGATGCCGTGTGGGACCATTTCGAGAGGACACCTCCCATGTCCACCTTTACTCTTGGACTAGTGATAGCTGATTTGAAGCAACTTGGCAATTCTACCCATTACAAAGATGATAATGGCAATGATATTGGTAAGATTGCTTTCACTGGTAAAGTAACTGTTGCTAGTGGTCCTTTAAATCTAGTAATATTTAACATTACGCTGGTTTAGGATGTCTTATCATTTTGAAACAATAATTTTCTAGAATTTGGATATTGAAGTGTTTGATGTATTAGATGTTGTTCTCCATCATGAGTTACAAATGAATAAATAAATACACCCAACAGTCACATACATATATGGTCCTGACCCTACACTGAAATCGAGTCTTGTGTCGTGGGCATCAGGAGAGACTTTTCGGTCTCACAAACACCTAGACTCGAAACAAATACTTGTGGTCGCGACAAACATTTGTCTCGATGCGGGAATCGAACCCGCGGTGTCACGTTTCACAACCGGCCTTCAACCAACTACGCCACGGAGGCTGTCAATACATACATACATAGTTCTAATTAATTATATGGTTATGACGATAATAAACATCTGTTTATTTTTAGAACTCCGCGTCTGGGGGCGTCCAGAGTACCTGACAGCTCTCACAGGAGTCAACGAGAAGTTGGCTCTAGTGTTTGGCGAAATAGCCAACCTTTGGAAAGAGCCGTTACCCCTACAGAGGTTGGATCTGGTCGCACTCCCCAATTACCAAGGTGTGAAGCCAGCTGATAACTGGGGCCTTATCGTGTTCAAGTGAGTAATGCGGGTTGATAACGTTGTAGGTTGTTTGACAATTAATGTTTGATGAGGTTGTCTATGCAGACCTTGGGTTTGTGATCTGGTCTGTTTTTGTGTTCTTTATCTTTTTAATAGAGGTCCCTTAATGGGCACATTGATTTGAAGGCCAATAGGCTCTTTAAAATCCTTATGTCATTTGTAGCTTATAAGGACTCAAAACTAGATCTATAACGGGCGATTCGATTAGGCATATCATTAATCTTCTATTTTTGGGGTATACTGTTGAGGTCCGTAAATGCAAATTAAAAATTAGGTTACACGACGCCAGGCATTTTCGTCCTTATTTTCGTCCTTCTCCAGTGTTTCCTTATTCATCATATCCATGTCTACATTTTATATGTCCTAGTCTCTAAGATTAACAGTATCAAGACGTTAGTATGTTTCGAATAAGGATGGGTAATTGTCTCCGCCTTACCTCCAGGACGTATGACCTGCTTAAACTACCATATCCCTTCTGGATGCACATTTCCAGGAGATGTAACATTTAGACTAATACGACATACGATATGAAAATGAGTCTCGTTCAATTCGAACGACAAAACAAATCTATTGTTGTGCATCCTTTATAAAGATCAGTACATTGACTTATCCTCAGTTTTCTTAATCATCTGGAGTTACTTCTTTAACGATTTTATCTTCATTTTAAATAGTCTTGAGATTTTTTTTGATATTTACTTGATGTAAAATATTTATCTATCACTAAACCATCAACCATTAATAAACTATATTGTGCTATTGAAAGATTTAGTACACGTAATATTCTAAGGGCCTTATTAATAAACTCTGATGAGCGAAGGATTAACTTTAGTCCAAGGCTTTAAAATTGGCTCGATTATTTTGACTATAATATTGAACAATGTAACTACAATACAATGGTTGTCTTCCTCTATGCAATTCCGTGTTTATTAATAAAGTCTTGAATACCTCGCTATTCAAAAATAAGTAAGTTTCAATATTGTGCCAGCAAGGCAAAATGACTAAATTACACCTGATGTTTTGTAAAATCCTCTCCAGATACAACAGCTGCTGGAAAGTTTGTAAATTATTTCGTGGTTGACTACAGCTTATTGTAGGACCATGATATTCCCTACTAGAAACTAATTCAGGTTCCTATTCCAGGGAGAGTGATCTCAGCGGTCGTGGATACCTACAGTTGGCTCAGGAGCTGTCGTACCAGTGGCTCGGTGCGTTCACCACGCCTGCCTGGTGGTCCGACGCGCATCTCAATAAGGCGCTCGTGGGGTACTTGTCGGCGGAGACTGCTTTTAAGGTATTCTTAAATAAATAATGATATGTAATGTTTATTACATTCATAATACATAAGATATAAGGTGTGGTGGAGATATGAAGACTTTCAAGTTTCAACCACTGTATGATAACTATAGCTGCGAGTCAATTAAAATGTGTTAAAATTATTAAATTATACGTCTGGTCGAAATTTGATAATCAACATTTCTAAGCTAATGAGAAAATAGATTATTCCATAATAATTAAGTAAACATATACAGTAGCTATATCGTACAACGTATTTTAATTATTTTTGGGGTACGAACTGCTGATGCGAGAACATAATGTTATGTTGTTTCAATTAATGTCTCATTAGATTTATATAAATCACCTTAACGTATACCTAACTAAACGACAATAACAAATGTCTACTCTTAACACTCACCGAACAATTCGCAAACTTTTTCTCTCCAATATCGGTTATAGATTATAGTGAAAGCCAATAGAGACGAGGCACAAATTAGTTTCAAAAGTTCGCTCCTAACAGTTATTGAGGCGGCAATAACGGGTTCAGATGAAACTGGCCGGTTATACCCAGATCAGAATTTAGCTGGTCCGCAAACAGCCTGTATTAAACTCTTGCGTACCGGATAGAAGTTTGATCGAAGTGAATTGAAAAAAAAAATAGCTTTAAAAACTAAAAAACACACATTTGATTAAAAAAACCTAACTAAAAAAATATACAGCATTGTTACTATGGTTAAAAAACTAGTTAACTTAGAAAATTGGGTGAAATACATTCATATTATGCTTAAAAAGCTAGGCAGCTTTATGATAATTAAGAAATCGTCGCAAGCACCCCACGCAACATACACACAGGCGATAGAAGAAACGTGAATAAGTTCAATGGCATTTGGCGACTGGTAGCGTAATGAGTATTTTCTTTCATTACTCTGATAACGGCTCCCTTCCCTCAAGACCTGGGAGTGGTAAGGGTGTGCCATAAGTATGAATTTGTCATTATTATAGTGATATAAAAGGTTAATGTTTCTAGCCGACAACTACCGTGTACCGTGTCCACATCATATATTCCCGGTGCATTCTAATATATTAATAATTAAGCAACTGACCAATGGCAAAATAGCCGTCGCAGAGATGTCGTAGTGAAGACAAGCTTAGGATGGTCAACAGCGTCATCAGCTTGACAGTATGTCTTACACTCGCCAGCGTGGCTGACAAGCATGACTTGTATTGCCAACAACAAAAAAAAAAAACTCTTGGGACAGGCGTATATCTAACAGCGCACTTCCGGCTGCTATAAACATAATAATTCAAACACCAACCAAAATTACTTATATTGCCAACACAAAAAAAATATCTCTCGGGAGAGGCGTAATCCGAAGGCGCATATTGCTGCTATTACATCCTAAAATAATAACTCAAACACCAACTAAAATGTTAAAAAATTATATCTTTTAGATCAACAACGGCTCAGAGATGGAAGGCAAGTGGCCGATGACGGTGCTCTACTCCCTGTACTATGAGTTCAGCAAGCGGTATCCACATTCTCGCATCACTGGCATGAAGCAGGAAACCGCTTCTACCAAAATTGAGCTGCTGTTCAGAATGTTTAACTTTACTCTAGGAGCTGACACTTTTAAGAAAGGACTTAGGATGTTTTTGGAGACCCGGTGAGTAAAAGCATAATTTATTTAGACTAAAGTGGGTCTACAGGCCGTCTTAAGCCAGCGTGATCAATTATAGCCTAAGACATTCAGTTGGTTGAGTGTAACAGACTAACAGCTAACCGATCTAAGCAGAATATTCTTCTTCCCAGTCGTGTTCTTCATTACTGAAGGTCGTGTCTCTGAAAGACCTTCGTGACTCTGTGTGTAAATTTTATTCAATTAGCTCGGTTCTGAGCTTCCCTTAAGGCAGTTGTAGCAGAGATCCCAGTGAGTGATGTCATTTGATCCAACCAGCGCGGCGCGGCGGCTAGGTGCCCTGCCGCGAGGTCTTTTCCCTTCATAATATTAATCAGGACAAAATGAATCGCGTTTGAAATAAAAATAAAAAAAAATTGAAGTACATTAAAGAGTATTATATTATGAGTGGACTATAATAATATAACGGATTTATGAAGATTATTCTTTGAATTACTTATAATGAAAAACATATTTTAGCAAGTTCAAGACATTCACCGGTGACGACATATGGAACGCTCTGAACACAGCTGCGAGGGAGGACGGTAAAATTCCCAAAGACATCGACGTGAAGGTGGTTGCTAATGGCTGGATAGATAAGGACCGCCTGCCACTTATCACTGTTCACAAGACGAACGGCGGCAAATCTATTCACGTGACCCAGGTAATTCATGCGCATGATTTTATATCTAGTTTTTTTTTACCGTTTATACGTTCCTGGAACTACAGATAGATGTTATTTAGATAGAGCATCGTTCAATGATACAGTTATCTTTCTCCATTCTAGCAAAGAACATAATATAAAGATGTTTTATGTTTTTAAGGGATGGTTAATACAAGCGAACAGGTGAATAACTTGATTCTTACTAATGTCTATGTGAAAAAAAAAATATGAAAAAATGTGGGTGCATAGTTAGATTTACAATCTATGGGATAAGGTTAAAAAAAAAGGTCAAAATAAGGTGGAAGGTAGGGTTTCAGGACACTGCGGAAGCTCCTAACTAAAACTACCACCTGGCTTCGTTTTCGGTAGGTAGCAGTCTTGATATACTCTGTATATATCTACACGAACGTCTCGACCGCTATAGTGGTTTTTCAATGTAATGTCAGTTTGAATAGGGTATGTTTTAACTGTCAATATCAATGTAATGACAGCCTTAATGTAAGTATAAACACATAGTAGTCGGGACATTCGAGTTGATATTTAATTCTTGTGTAGTTTCTTAACGCGCGCCTGTTCATTACGATTAGCTATGTTGCACGACAGACACTTAGTTACATTATTTTAATCTTATAAAACAGATGCATTGCAAATCAGTTGCTCAATTTAAACAATATTACTGAGAGAAACGCAATTTATGATATGCACAAAACATGAGCATCATATTCTATAGTCTTTTTAAAATAAGAATGGAGAAAAAAGAACGAAAAGTATTGCGAAGTTCCATGCGCCGTTTCTTTTTCAACGATACAAAACGTTTCATGATATAGTACTACTACTAAAGTATTTAAAATATAATGTACATAACTACTTGAATGAAGAATACTTTAAATTTTTCCTGCTACTTCATCACTTTTGTCCATAGAAACTGTACCTTCGCGAGCGTCCCCATGACGTCCCAGATGCCGACCGTATGTCCTGGTATGTACCGCTGGTGGTGGCCCGAGAAGACAACCTGGACTTTAGCAACACCAAGCCCGTCTGGATGAAGAACGTCAAGGAGCTCACCATCAACGACATGCCTGGAAATGATAAGTTCATCATCGTCAATCCTGAGGAGATTGGTATGTTGTATTATGTGTTGATTAATGCATAATTATTCAATAACGAAGCACGGAGACGACGGTTTTATGCATATTTGTACTAATACAATTTTTACATTGTTTCAAGAACGGTACAATTATTTTATTAACTTTGCGAATACTACAATACCGAATTCGAATTTCCATCAACGAGACTATTTCCAAATCGTTTTGAATGTACAGATTTACAGATCTGTAAGGCCAATGAATTATATAATCTTAAATCTAAATGGAAAGATAGGTAGGTCTATTACAAAAATGGATTTTAATTACCTAGCTATGTTTTTCAACAGCACCATACCCAGTAAACTACGACAACGAGAATTGGGCACTCCTGCTCAATTACCTTCAAAGCGACAAGCGTCTCTCGATTCCCGAGCTGACCCGCGCCAAACTGCTCCACGACGCGTGGAACCTGGCCTACGCTGGAGAACTGTCCTTCGCCACCGCGCTCAACATGACCATGTTCATGAAGAATGAGAGGCACCACCTCGTCTGGGACCCCGTGTTCACCATGATCGATCATATCGGCAGGCGTATCTGCTTGTGCATTCAGGGGAAGTTTAAGGTGAGGAGATAGACGTCTCGTTTTATAATATTTATTATTTTCTTAATAATTGTAGGAAGTATTTGTTTCAAGTCTAGAGCTAATTCAAATCAATCGTTTTTAAATTTATTAATTATTTATCGTTTGCTTAACGGTGGATGGAACATGGTGCAGAATATCAGATATATGCTTAGCTCAAGGTTCTTCCAAAATTATGACGGTTTGCTAAATGTTGTCAGTAGTCTGGATGTAAATGGATGTAAATCATCACCTTATAGACGTCTTTATGATAAATTTCGAGAGAAGTAAATTTCCTTGGTGGATGATGACAATGATATTATATAACTATGCACACAGGCCTACGTCAGGACACTACTTACGCCTCTATACGAAGAGCTAATCAAGAACGAGAGAGAAGATGAAGAGAACTGGCGCAAACATCTCCGCTCTTTGACGAAGACCTTCCTGTGCGGCGCTGGATACAAGCCGTGCATCAGGGAAGCTCAGGAGCAGTACTCCAAGTGGATGCAGGCTAAGAGCCCTGATGAGGGGAACCCGTGAGTATTTATGGGTTTAAAATGCGCATGATTGTCGAAACAATTGGAGTTTTATGAAATAAAGCAATGAAAAACATAAGATAAAAACGTAAAAAAAATATTATGCAATTATACATATATGAAGATAAAAATAAACATAAAAAATCACGTGTGTAAATGAAGGATAAGTGAATATAGTATTAATTAGGACTTCATTTAAATTGTCACTCGCATCATTTTAAGTTATTTTAACACACAAATCTATGGATTCTTGATATGTCAAGAACAGCATAATTTTCATAATCTCGTCTGTACTAGCTAAAACAATTTCAATTATCGAAAATATATTTCAGAATATCGAACCAATACATCTGCCCGGTGTTCAAGTACGGAACCAGAAAGGAATGGGAGTTCGGGCTCCAGAGAGTAATCCACTTCCCTCCATCGCGAAAGCAGAACGAAAGAACCTACCTGTTGAAGACCTTGGCCGGCTGCCCAGTAGACGAATTCAAGATCAATCGGCTGCTGAACATCACTGTGCTTGAGGAGAACGGGAACTTCACGGAGACTGATCTATTCCTCATCTTCAGTATGCTAACGGGCAGTCCTCAAGGGTATACCACCCTGTTTCACTTTGTTAACAAGAATTGGGACGTTCTGAAGGAGAAGTGAGTATACGATCTTTCTTCTTTATTCTATATTCAGCATCTCGTCGTTTACTAGTTTGCTGATGAACGTAGACCTACCCAAGTGAACGCTAACCATCCTGGCCTTATAAACCCGTATCCATCCATGCATCATTTATGTTCCATATATAATTTATGTAAGCATATATGCTAAATAGCCTATATGGTTCAATTGGTTAAGACGCGCACTGTGAAATAAGAGATTGAGAATTCTAACATGAATACAAATATTTGTGAAATCCATAAGTATTTGTCTCGAGTTTGTGAGACCTAAGTAAGTAAGACCTAAGTGAGAAGTAAGTACCTCGTAGTTGCTGATAGCCAGATATAAGATTTACATACATAAACATCACGCCTTTATCCCAGAAGGGGTAGGCAGAGGTGCAACCAAGACATGCACTTTTGCCTTGCGTGTTCCGTCCCACTATGTGATTGAGGCCGATCTGCCTATCATTATATTGGGCGCAACTCCGGGTTGATAATGAATAGGAAAATCCAATATCACTTTCCCTGACCCGGGATTTGAACCCAAAACCCCAGCTTTGTAATCGTATCGAAGTACAAGTACACCACCGAGACTGTCGCAAATACAATCATTCCTTTCATATATGTAGGTTACATTTATAGTTACCTATAATATGTATGTTCCAGGTTCTCAAGCAAAACAAACCTATGGGACAACCTGATAACATCAGCAACATCGCAATTCACAACCGAAGATGGCCTAGAACTGGTATCGAACCTGTACGTGGCCCATCAAGGAGAGTTCGGCTCCGCTGAGCACATTATAGAGAAGTCAATGAGGAACATCAGGGAAGAGGCCAAGTGGTCGGCTGAGACCCTCCCAGTCATTGATGAATGGCTTAAGTATTACCTCTCCACCACTGATGTTAAAGATGACCAGTTTATAGAGAACTAAGTGATTAGACGTGGCGAAGGGTTAATTCAGAAGATGAAATCCCGAGTAAAAATATGAGAAGATTACAGTAATTTGCTTACGATAAGTTTTAGGGTTAATCAATTACGATAATAATGCAATTTTATAATGCAATTTTGCACACCATCTTTTGGTTAAATATGGCTGTACTGTATTTCTTTTTTGTATATTCATCTGTATTATTACCCATATTTGCAAAATAAATATATCTTTATCTTTATCTTTATCTTTAAGGAAGCCGATAGGAAACGGGTTAAATGGACCCTTCGCTACTGATAGTCTAGCTGTATACAACAAGGAGAGGGAAAAAGCAAATTTATTTTTTCTGTTTTAAATTCGTTCATGGTAACGGAAAGTGTGAAAGATTACGTCAATAGTGAATTGTTATTCAATTTTAATTATTTTAAATAAATAGTTCTGATAATCATTGACGTATGTGTTCTAAAAATTACAAACACATGATAAGAATGACCATGTAATTTTTATTTATTTTATTTTATTTATTGTTAGTGACGTCACAAAAATATTTTTCAGAACCTACTTTAGAAAATGTATGCCTACGTGTGGTTTATAAATAATAATAATTCCTGAAGTGGGAACTATGCTAATTACAATATGTTATGTAAAATATAAAATGCTAGAACATTTAAAAATAAACATATTTTAATTATAAGAATAGAAACTCCATAAAATATATTTAAAATGATTTCTGCCTGTGGTTTGAGGAATCTTAAATTACAAACCAATTTTATTGTACAGTAAGTTCTTTTGTGATGAAACACAGCGATAGTACTTTTTAAAGATATAGGTAAAACACATGCGTTTGTGTATATTATGAAACATAAATTTGTTTTATTGTATTTAATGTAAATATGTTATTTTAAATATTAATATTAAAAATATAACAGTTGTTTTATTGAAAACATTCATTAGTTTAACAGATGATTGGACACCGGCTGTGAAACGAGAGGCCGCGGGTTCGATTCCCGTACCGAGACAAATGTTTGTGAGGCCCACGTCGTAAATGTTTGTATTTGTCTCGGGTCTGAGTGTTTGTGAAACCGAAAGGTTCTCGTAGTGTCTGATACCCGCGACACAAGACTTATTGAACTTAATGTGGGGTCAGGACTATGTATGTGACTGTTGGGTGTACTTATTTATTTCCATCCATCCATCAACCAAAGGAACTCCTGAACATAGGTTTCCCCTAATGATTTCCACAGTGATTTGTTGGAGGCAGTCTGCATCCAGCGACGTCCCGCGACCTTTACTAGGTCGTCTGACCAACTTTATGTATTTATTATTTATTAATTCCTTACCAAACTACTGCGTAATTCATACAGGTTAATCATTCTCTTATCAGGTATACTCAGCCAGACTCATTTTCCCTCGGATAACTGGGTCGGCGCAAATAAATTCGTCGTTAGTGCACAAAGCTGTATGAATCAGAGAGGTCATGAATAAAATATCCAGATTATTCCATCGGTAAAGCTAGTGGCTCGACCATTACTGGAAACCAGTGTGGTATGAAGATTATTTTTTATACATAGGATTTCTTAGTCTAGTTTTCGATTTAAATCAAAGTTTACGTATAATGCATCTGATGCTAAGAACAGTGCAATTCAAATGCCTCTCTACTTAGAGCATTTGCAGGAGAAAAATGGTCATTTCTCGCTGGTGAATATAATTATGCCGAATTACAGTTACCTATAGTATTCACGAAGTATATGATATTCTACCACACATTCTATTTACGACACAATCAAGCAGGAATATTTGACACCGGATAAAACTATATGAACTCGAAACGGGACATATTAATTTTGGTACTTCATGTCAAATATGATTCGATTGTGTGCTTGCATTTTGATTTTCCTTATTATTTACGAAATAGCGACCTTTGGTAGCGGGAACAGTATGGTCAAAGATAATTTCTTAGAACTGATGCTTCCATACTAAGGTCCCACAGATAACCTCTGACGTCATACACTTAGATAACTACATACTTTATTTATGTATCTTATAGATATTTTTTTGTCAAACTCTCTTCTGTTTATTATTTTGTATGATAACTAAAAACGACAATGATGCACACGATGGAAGTACTAAGTACACTACATTCCAAAGAAATTATCCACTGGAGATTTCGCTGTATCTGGATTTCACAAAACGCTACAATTAAAGTTTTTTTCACATCGGTTTATGCAAGGCAGTGGTAATCCAAAACGGCCTATTTATCATCATTATCCTCAGCCACAAGATGTCCACTGAAGAATACAGACCTTTTTTTTCTCGCATTGGTCCGGCAAATAAGCATGCAGGTCACCTGATGGTAATTGATCACTACCGCCCATGAACATCCACAGCGCTTGGATCATGGATGTGATGCCGGCCCATCAGATCGAGAGGGGAGCGGGAAGGAAAAAGGATGGGAAGAGGAAAGGGGCATTGAGCAACCGACAGTCTCACTCACCGAACTAAACGCGAAAGCAAAGCTGTTGCTTCACGTCTATCTCCTATGAGACAGTGGTACCAACCCGGACGAGCCTGCCTATTCATGCTGAATCATCGCTGACAACAGCTCTACCACTTCTACCTTTTTCATGATTCCATAGCAGCCTGCGTCCAGCGACTTCATGCAACCCTTCTTAGATCGTCTGTCCATATTGTGTGAACAGCCGTCGTTGAGTTTTCATTACTGTCCCTTATTTCTATGATATTTATATAGAATGCTCACAACAAAGTTATTTTCTATTAATGCGTAAATAGTAGTTTTAATTACAAACGATCGTGTACAAGATTGCAATTAATGAGTCTGTCGTGATAATTATGGTTCGGCTGTATGAGCCCGTCTGAGAGTTATCTGTCTCCAGTGACATTGCCGTGACACACAGGACTTGTGTTCGGGTGTAAATCGGATTGTCATAATTATTTTTAAGCTGAAATATACCTATAACTTATTCGTTCGTATCTGAAAATAACAGTTTCCATGTAAATACATTATTTCTCGAACACAATCATGCTACAATAAATAGAACGACTAGTTACAATTGTCATTTATGCTTAATAGTATAATGAGCCTGAGGAGTTTATTGTTTGAAGGCGTTATATTCTGTAACTCTCTCTCTATCTTCAGCCACAGAAGTCCACTGCTGAACATAGGCCTCCCCCATGGATCGCCACATAGATCTGTTGGAAGCGGCCTGCATCCAGCGACTCCCTGCGACCTTAACCAGGTCGTCCGTCCACCTTGTGGGTGGGCGTCCGACACATTCTGTAAATACCAGTTGGAATTTAAAAACATACTTATTAGCAGTGGTTCGAAAACTAAGGAGAGGCCCTTCAATGCATTATTGGAGTTACAAAAAGACCGTGAAAATCGTGCTAAATATAATAGATTTCGTCTTAATCGTAATAATTTATGTCAATGTTTTGAAGGCTTATTATGGATAAATGTATTGTATTGTATTGTATTGTATCAGCCCATATACGACCCACTGCAGGGCACGGGCCTCCTCTACAATCGAGAGTACGATTGAGAGTGGTTAGGCCATATAGTCCACCACGCTGGCCTAGTGCGGGTTGGCGGACTTACATACCGTAGAAATTCTTTAAAATCGCTACGGTTTGCAGGTTTCCTCACGATGTTTTCCTTCACCGTTAAAGTGCGTGGCGATTGATTATCAATACACACATAACTCCGAAAAGTCAGAGGTGTGCCCTGGGATTTGAACCCGCGACCACCGTGAACATGTAGGCAGCCGAGTCTGGTCCGATACCACGAGGCCACCACGCACTTTATACGACGCATTTTTTACTTTTTTACGATAAATGTATAAGGCTATTTAATAGTAAACCGGTAAAGCTTAGCAATAAAATGCTGCCTTGGTGGCGTGGTTGTACTACGGTATAATTACAAAGTTGAGGTCCAGGGTTTGAATCCCGGGTCGGGCAAAGTGATATTGGATTTTTTTATTCATAATCAGCACGAAGTCAGGCTCGTCCCCTATCACATCGTGGGACGGAACAGACACGGCGAACCGTGGGTGTCATGGATAATACCAGGAATATCTCTGCTACCTCTTCTGGGAAAAAGGCGTGAGCTTATGTATGTATGTATGTTAGCAATATAATATAAATGAACATGGCAAAGCTGGGCACTAGTGACGAATTTAAGATATACTACTATTTTTTACTATTATTATATTCATGTCTATTGTCCACATAAATGTTACAGTTGATAAATAGGCACTAAGCACATCTATTATAAACATATAAAGGCTTGCTTATTGAGGATTTTAGATGAATATAACATAAGAAACTAGATTAAAGATTCTTGTTAACTCGCACCATTATGCTAAATTCATAGCCCGATGTAACACTGCTTTATTTGAAAAGTTGCTCCGGTCAAAGTTCCTTACAATAGTTATTATAAACTGCTCTGCGGGTACTCGCTACTCGTACAAGCCCGCGCCATTGTAAACTTGACCTAAGTTTCTATACCATTAGTTCTCTGTAACAGTTCATAAAGGATGTTTATTTGATCGTTTTGCTTGCTTAGGATATTCGCGTTGATTTGTTAATAGAAGTGGTGAGATTATGTGGTAGTGCGTGGTGGTCTGTTAGTCAATGGAACATACGCGGTTGCCAACATGTGCACGGTGGTCGCGGGTTCAAATCCCAGGGCACATCTCTGCCTTTTCGGAGTCATGTGTGTTTTGATACTTAATCACCGCGCACTATAACGGCGAAGGAAAATATCGTGAGGAAACCTGCATACTACAGCGATTTGTAAGGATTTCTATGGTATGTAAAGTCCGCCAACGCGAACTAGGTGAGCGTGGTGGATTATATGGCTTAACCTCTGTTAATCGTACTCTCGATTGTAGAGGTGGCTCTTGCCCTGCAGTGTGACGTATATGGGTTGATATTAAGATTGCAATCTTTAGCTTTAATCGTCATTGTCAACATGAGCTTGAGCCCCAGAAAGGCTGCTGTTGAGCAGCAAAGGCCTCCCCAAATGTGCTAGCTTCGGTATGTGAGGAAGTTTAGTTTTGTTTGTTAGTTAATATTTACTTACTATAATCATCAACGAACGAAATGATCAGTGTCTGATTTCACACATTTAGTATTTGGTGTTATCGAAGATGAAGGATAGAAGTAAGGAAAAAGGAAGGGGATGTGTAGGACACTGGACATCATAAATCAGAAACTGGACAAGAGAATTATGACATTTCTGTCTTACAACAATCGGAAACAAACAGTTTTGAGTAGCACCAACGTTAGTGTCTCTACTCTATGATGGAACCGAAGAACTTCTCGTTTCAAAGCGTAACAATTTTTTTTGCCGTTACAGGAAGAGGGGCTTACGGGCCCGCCTGATAGAAAGCGGCTGCCGCTGCCCATAGACCTTCGCAGTGCCAGGGGTCCAGCACAACAAAGTCGCTGCATACCTTAAGGAGAGTACTCTCTTTAAGTCTCGTTTGAAGGACAGGTCATAGCGCTCAGGAAACAGCGATGCTGTGAGTTCATTCCAGAGCTTTCAAAGTCTCTTGTTTTAATTAAGCAGAGGTTATATTATGTTATAAATTATCTTTTCATCTTTGCATCATCCTAGGTTCAACTGGTAGAGAATGCCTCAGGCATTAATTCCAACTATACTCCATGGGCCATATTCCAACTATATTCTAAAGCCTTGGACTAAAGTTAATCCTTCGCTCATCCGAGTTTATTAATAAGGCCCAATTTGTATAAAGTTTTAAGAATAAAATAAATAAATGAATAATATGTAAACCGATATCCGTTACGTCCGTGTGTGATATCGTTGTTTGTGTCACAGCTATCAACTGTGTGAGCATTACAGAACAGCTGAGTCCCGACCCTACTGAGATGTGGCGTTATTTCGTGCTCATTATCGGTGAGTTTATTGTCAACTTAATGAGATTTTTGTTATTAAGGATTAATACGTCTTTTTGGGTTTGATTAAATGCATATCTCTTTACATTTTTGTTTGATTGCTTTTTTTAGGGATCGCGGTAAAAATTAAAAACATTTATATGTAAGTGCACTGTTGAATAAATTCGTCGATTTGCATTTGTTAATATTTTGACATATTGACTAAATGTATTTCAGTGGCAAATGTACTAGCTATTTGTCACCAAAATGTTAACAAGCTCGGTGTTTTTAGACAAAATGAATCGTTGATTATTTTATAACAGCTAATGACTACAATCTACAATATAACTAGAAAAACTACGCTTTATCAACTGCTATAAATATGTACTAGAATATCTGTGTGAGAAAGAGGTCTTGTTGAAATGGTTCTTAATATACAAACTCTCATAACATTTATGTTTAAAGTTTTTATCGGAACTTCTCTGCTATATTAAGTTTTCCCATCTTGAATTTTATTTATTCTGACGCTAATTAGTGAATGAAAGACGATTCTATAGAAGCATGCAAGTTACATCATCTTTAAAGCTGTAAACTGAATTGTTTTAGGTTTAAAAAAATGTTGTGATCAATAAATATTTGTATTTAATATATAAACGGATGCCGTGATGATGTCACGACATTACAAATATGGCTTATTTAAATGAACCAAAATTAAATTACTTAAAATACCAAATTAAAAATAACTATTGAGTCACCGTTAATTATATTGAATATTAATTACATTCTTGCCACCTGTGCGATAAGTTCGTAGGTATAACAATAGATAATTGTTTCTGGATTAAAATGAGAAATACCTTATTACAATATCTTGTTGCCGTGCCCAAAACAGTATGGGCTTTATCTGTTAATCTTTAGCTAACTTATAGGCGTGTGCCGTAGGCATCTCTAAATATTCCAGTAATATAATCTATGACGTATCTTATGGTACTTCTCGCCTCTATCTTACTCTATGTAATGTTACCCTTATTTGGAATCGATTATGAAATATATTTAGCCGTGCAATTAACGTTGTAATATTAAGGTAGTGTATCATTGGTACTGCAAATAAATGGTCGCAGTTCAGAGATTGTGTAATGTATGACATACATACACACACACACAGACATACACACACACACACACACACTTGCAAAGGCGAAAAAAGGCGAAAGATGACTTCCATTAATAGTTTATTTGTCCGTAATATTTGTATTATAGTCATTGGTGTTCACTATGATGTTATCCGAGCGCGTACGTTTATTTTATCACAAACACTCCCCTATATTAAACATGTACTGTTCCAGCATCGTGTATAGGCACGGCAGTATGTGGCACGGGCTCGTGTCCCCCCACTCTCCCCGTGGATCTGTGCGAAGCGGCGTGCGGTCCGTCCACCCCCTGCAATGACACCCAGATGTGCTGCCCCACGGCGTGCGGCGGGTCCATGTGTGTTGACCCCATGACCCAGAGGCACCTTATTAATATAGGTTAGTAGGCTTCTCTGAAAGATTATTTTCTGGCATAGGAATGTAATATACTACACCAGTTGATAAGTGGCGCCTAGATGGAGTATCCACTGGATACATTCACTTATTTATCGTCTTTCCGCTTCGTGCAACTTTCGTGGCGCTGATGATTGAGAAACGCTGTGAAATAGAATGCCTCGGTTGCCTGTCCGCATCGAAACCAATTTTGTTCGTGCTATCCACAAGCGTTTGTATCGGGTCTAGTATTTGTGAGACCTAATACTATAATCTGATACCTACAATGATCCTTAATGTGATCATTGATCAGGGCTATTCGCATGGCTAGTATTTGGATGTTAATATTGATTCCTCAGGTCTTGTTCAAATAACCCAGGATTTGATGGAATTTACTACGGTATTAGCATTCTCTCTAAAACCCAATAATAACCTCAATAAATCGATGTTTCAGCAAAGAAAGGCCGTTGTCCCGAGTTCCCGCGCGGGCCGTGGATCTGCACACATACCTGCACGGGCGACTTCGACTGTCCGCGCGTGCTCAAGTGCTGCGCCAACCGCTGCGGCGCGCTCACCTGCCAGAAACCCGACGCTGATGACACGCCCATGCTCTCGCCGCCTTAGCCAATAAACTGTTAGATAATATGCTTGTCGTTTGTTCTAAGAAAGTCCACTGCTAGATATAACTACATAAATTTTGGATCTTCAAGCTTTCGCTAGATCTTATAACATATTCCGTCACAATACCAGACCCTATAACATTAATTCCTAGAGAAGAAATCCATTGTTCTGAGTTCCCGCGCTTTTGCCAACAAATTTAAAGGAATTAAGAACTATTTAATAAATAAATAAAAGTTTTCTTATCAAACACGGAAAGTTCCCTGAACATATGTGTCCAAAGAACAATTTATGAAAAAAAATATATATGCACCTAAAAATATTATGGCGCGTACTCAGATTTACAAAATACAAAGTTACCGCTGGGTAATTCTTGAGGTATTTCATAGTAGAAATTTAGCCGACGAAAATGCATGAAGAGATTGATGAAAGTAGATGAAGCGAAACTAGTATGTCAGGATCGTGCAAAGTGAAGATCCATAGTCTCTACCTACTCCTATGGGATACAGGCGTGACATTTATGGATCTATGTAATTAAATAGAGCGGAATTATTTAATACTATAAATAACTCTCGATTGGCCTAATCCACAACGAGGAATTACTGCTTCTGCTTGCAGAAATGTTGACTATTTTGCTTCAAATCTATTATTAAGGCTTGTATACTGATTCTTCGTTCCGGGCTACTTTGCTTCACTCAGCCATATTAAATATGGCGTAAACATATTTGTATTAAAATATATGTTTCTTGCAAATTATAACAAATTATTAAAACTTGTAACATTTGTAATAATCTCGATATTGTTATGCTGGTTTTGAAAAGAGAAAAACTAGAGTTTGTTGCCCGTTCTTCTCTAGTGAAAACCGCTTTCCGAATCGGGTGGTAGATCAAAGCATGACTGAATCTAAATAATGTTGATCATTTCAATGGGCTCAGTAAATTGTTTTCATTTTCATTATTGTTTGTCCTCTAAAGACATTAACACGTCTTTGATTATCCAGGTCTTGCATGAGCTAGTTCATGGATGGCGTTGATTAGTGATTATTTTCTTTGGAAGGTGTTTTATCCATCTGTATAATTCAACTGACTACAGGATAATCGTATACCTTCTATAATTATGTTACCAGTACAACTTGATCCCTTGCTTACCAATCATGCATCACATATTAAATCAATAACATTATCGCTGACATGTCTTGCATCCGCATAACCCTCACCGACGCTTTCATATCAAGCTTCACTTAAGACGATTAGCAATTAGCAAATACATGAAATTTCATTACCAACTTGTGGCGTTAGGGTTAATCTTCAACTAACTTACTAACTGAACTTTGCATTTACTGGTTATTATGTTAATTACGTACCATGTAATTGATGGCACACTCATATTCCAATCCAACAGCCAAAGGAAGTCCACTGCTGAACATAGACCTCTCGAAATGATTTCCACAGTGACCTATTGGAGGCACCCTGCTTTCAACGATGCCCCGCGACCTTTACCAGGTCGTATGACCACGCATGGTAATGACCTCGGTGTCATTACAATGCTTGCCACTGTTGAAACTCAGCGAGTCTCCGGGAATGTCTAACTTGTATTTAACCCGCAACGAAATCATTCATAAAGTTAAACTACTGTGACAAGCTTATTGGGAGTGAATCCACCCTACAAGGGAACAAATAAAAAAAAACATCCAATAAGACAGACTCGCGCAACTACTTAATATATAATTCGAAGACGGAACAATCCTCCTAACTTTGTTTAGTATTGAGGAGAATTATTTCTTGATTGATACTGTCATGCTTTCTTGATATTTTATAGTCATAATAAAGTGGTTAATGTGTACACGAGGGTAAGTGCAGTGAAATCAAAATAGAGTATCCACTGGTGACATGGTTATGTCTTGTCAGTCGACGCAATTATGGCGTCGCGTCGGGTCGAAACCGAGAGGCTGAAACCGAAACGCGACGCATTTACGTGACTCACAATAACAATTTATCAATAACCGTATATGGTAGTCGCAATCCGCGGAACACCAATGCAAACAGGCTGGAGCTACGGCAATTAACCAGGATGCATAAATAAATAAACCATCTGATCAAATGTATTTATTGTCGATCTTACACAAAGTAAAAAACACAAGTTGTAGCTATTATCAGGTCCTACGTATACACAGCGGCGTTACACTCGCTTTGGTCCACGTTGACGGGAGTCAAGCAGACTAGGGCGCCGCAAGGGTTTGGGCAGCACTTCATCACTCCTGAGCATGAAATGTCGCTGTTGCACATATCAGCACATATACCCGCCACATCATCACCGAATGTCGGGCAATCTCCCGGCTTGGCTGGAAAATAATATTTACCAATCAAAAATTGTTTTTTTCCAACTGCTACTTGTTTTTCTTCTTCATTCATTTCGATTGTGTTAGGATTAATGGGGCCTACACTTATCGTTTCGCATTTATAAGGGTGTGAGGTAGACATGTGTAGCATCTCCGTGGCTGTTCAACCTTTTCATGGACGGATACCTATGAGGTCTGAAAGATCGCGAGTATTTTTTTAAATTTCAATGAATGGCGAGTCGAGCATGCCATTCGCCTGATGGTAAGAGATTCTACTGCTCATGAACAATAGCAAAACCAAACAGCACCATGAAGTATTGTATTGTTTCAGCCCATGTGCGTCCCATTGCAGGGCCTACTCTAGAATCGAGAGTACGGTTGAGAGTGGTTAGGCCATATAGTCCACTACGCTGGCCTAGTGCAGTTTGGCGGACCTTACATGCCTTAGAAATTCTTTGAATTCACTACTGTATGCAGGTTTCCTCATAATGTTTTCGTTCACCGTTATAGTGCGTGGTGATCGACTTTTGATACATGACTCCGAAAAGTCAGAGGTTTACCCAGGGATTTGAACCCGCGACCACCGTGAACATGTACGCAGCCGCATCTGGTCCGTTACCAACAGGCCACCACGCATTTATGCTTGGCGTTCCACTGCGCTTACCACACTCCCTTACAGTAAACCTCTTCTGAGTATAGGCCTCCAAAGATTACCCCAGTGACTTGTTGGAAGCAGCCTGCATACAGCGACTTCCAAACTTTATTAATTCGTCTGTGGATGTCAGACGCTCCAAATATACTAAATACTCACTATCATTATAAACCGTAGCTGACATTGCTGTGACGATGAGTAGTGATGCTGGAACAAAAAAATATTTTAAAAAACAACAAATATCAACAGCCTTCGTGGCAGTTGGTTGGGTGCCGGCTGCAAAACGAGAGGACGTGGGATCGATCACCGCAACAAATATTTGTGTCGGGTCTGAGTGTTTTGAGGCGAAATGTCTCTCGCAGTTTCTGATCCCCAAGACACAAGACTTTTATCTGAGGACCAACTGCACAAACTAACTTTTCCTATAACTTTGACTTTGACGTCAATCCCATATATTAGCAATGTCAAATACTTCACAAATGTATGGCAATAAAATTATCGAAATTAAAGTTATCGTCACAGTTAGTTTATGCAACTGGGCCTTAGTGTGGAGTCATGTCTATGTATGAGTTAGGTGTTGACAGAAACATGCCTTACCGTATGCATGTATTTATATGACACTTGACAATTTATGCATACTGAAACATTTGAATTCATTATATGTTCTATATAAATTGGTAATTACAACATGTAATTTGTCATCGCGGTAGATACATTTCTGTATCAGCCCTTATACGTCTCACTGCAGGGCACGGACCTCCACTACAGGAAACTACGATTGAGAGATATTAGGCCATATAGTCCACGCTGGCCTAATTAAATAAATAAATACACCCAACAGCCACATACATTTTCCTGACTCCACACAAAGATCGAGTATTGTCTAACATAAGTATGAGGCGACGTCGACAACGGCGCTCTCGTGCTGTGTAAAAACTTTCAATTGGCTCTCTGTGATATCTTTTAAAATATAATTTTTATTAGACTTTATATAAAAATGTTTTAGAATAAATAATTGTCTTCAGCATCAAGAAGTACGCAGTTAAACCTAGGCCTAGTTTCTAATGGTTTAGTTAATTCTGATAGTTTAGCTAGCTCTGATGCTGTTGTCAGTCATAAGCCTTAACAATATCTTAAATGGCTATTCTGGTTAATTTAAGTAGTTTTTGATGATTCAGACAAATCAAAACAGTTCAAATCGATCTACGATTACCTAATAAATACACGTGCCGGCACACAAGGAAATTCAAAACATGCCTTTTACTTCTAACTTTGACATTTCTTTATCAGTTCTGAATACTTCGCCCATTTGTGGTGTGTATTATTTTTAATAGGGCAGCGGGGTGGACTATATGGCCTAACCACTCTCAATTGTACTCTGGATTGTAGAGGAGCCTCGTGCCCTCGAGGAAGTATATGGGCTGACGCAGATACAGATTTATTTATTTATTATTTCTAAAATAAACTTACCGAGTAACAAGATATGGATGTAACGTGACATCTTGGACCACTGACTTGATGCGATTGTAGTTTAAAATATTACCACGACATATTATTCGCCTTATATATCCATTCCTCAGGCTTATTCAAACAGCGGAAAACATTAACCACCTGTGTCCACATTATTGATCGTTTATCAATACACTACTAACAAAAATTAAAGGATATTGTTTTTGATCAAATTTTTGAGTTGTTTTTTTAAAGTCTGTATCTTGGAGAAAATTGATCACTAAGAAATTTGAAAACAAGAAATTGGAAGCCTGAAATGTCTATTTTTCAGTTCTGCGCTCTATTTCTTTATTGCATGCCTGCTTAATAAAAAATCGTAGGAAAACCAACGAGAAAAAAAAACAAACTTTTACTCGTGTTTGAAACCGTGCATTAACTTGATGTTTATTTGGTGACATCATCATAAAGCTCTTGTAGATAATTTAATTCCTTCTAATTTGATATACTAGAGAACTCCGTAGTATCATTTGGAGCTGACTTATGGTAAATCAAAGCAAAAATGGCCTTTCTGACTTTGACTCGGGATAACTTCAGAAATAATGATCACGCAGAAAAAAAATTGGCGTTTTGTAAACTTCAAAATATACTCTATAAGCTGTTATTAACGTTTTATTATGGAACACAGTATTACTGAGTGTAATTGTTAACTGAGGAAAAGGTAAAAAGTGGTTATTTAAGGATATTCGGAAAACTTTGCATATCTTTGGATAAAATTGACAAATTAAAAATATCGTCGGTAACTTTTCTACCCTGTAAGATAATATTCTAAAGACATCCTAAAAAAATTATTGCTACGATTTGATTATGTTATTGTTCGAAAGGCTTAATCTCACTGTATTCGCCAAAAATCATCTTAATGAGCAATTTTCACTTCTTATTCATTTTTTAGTTCAAAATTTTGATTTTTTAGTAATTACCCATATTCATTTTATCAAATACTTTCTCTCAAAGACATTCACCAAAGTCTGTCATTGTAAAAAAAATAAAAATATCCTGGCCCCATAACCAGTTTGTGTTAAATAGTGTACATTTTGAAGAAAAATTAAAGACTGTTATTCCATTATATGGATTGCACACTTTCATAAGGCAAATTTTATTCTGTTGCTATTTTAAAATGTTATCCCAAAGGTTTTTAAGAAAAATTTAATTAATTTAGTCCAGTGGTGTTGCAGTTCACTCTGTCAAAGTTGTTCGAGTAAGTGTCGCTTCCTTTTTAGCGACAGTCCCATCTTGCCATCTCTAGGAAACTGTCTGATCAAACACGCATTGCTCTCGAATATACAGGGGCTGTATCAGACCTAATTAATAAACAAATACACCCAACAGCCACATGCATAGTCCTGACCCGACTCTAAGATCGAGTCTTGTGTCGTGGTTATCAGTTATTACGACAGACTTTTCAGTTTCACAAACACCCAGACCCGAAAAAAATACCTGTGGGTCACACAAACATTTGTCATGGTGCAGGAATCAAATCCGCGACCTCTCGTTTCGCAGCTGGCGTCTAACCAACTGCGCCAGGGAGGCTGTCTGATAAATAATGAGATTAACATGACAATCAGTTTACAAACGAAATTTGCAAAAGTAGACGCGATAACACGTCTGTAAACTATAGTATGTTTAATGAAAGCGTGAGACAAACGTCTACAATATTCGAGAAATTAAATAACCTTGAAATAGTTTCTATTTCAATTCATATTTTATTTTACTTATTTAGGATCGCCAAATAACATACCATTGCGAATTTTACATTGAAATCTACAAAAACAAGTAAAATTGCCGTTACAATTATAGGCAATCGAGACATAACATCGCAGAACAACTAAGCATTACGTTTAAAAAAGTTAACAACAAAGTCAAATAATTCTAAACAAAACATGAAAATAAAAACAATTGGACATAAAACAGTGAAATAATAATTAAACAGATAAATTTGAAATATTACTATATCTTAATTTATATACGACTAGCGGCCCGGCCCAGCTTCGCCTGGGTGCTAAGATGTTTAGACTCCACTCCACACCAGAAATATCTTATTCCCGTTCAAACTTTTGTACTCCTGAACTCAACCTAAGTACCTACTATCCCTTTTCCTATCGTATCCCATCCCATCTCATCTGGCTCCTTTTCTTTCTGTTACATCCCGTCCCATTATTTCCCATCTACCGGTCTCATCGCGTTCGTCCCACTTTATCCCATTTCATCCCTTAATGCCTAAATAGGCATGTTGACAATTTTTTGGAATTGCTTTTATTTTGTAGATAGGCCTTATATAAACACGAAACTACGACGAATATCATTAAAAAAATACGCAAACACAAATACTTTGCAAAATTCCTGCTAAAACTTTAAAATAAATTTAATTAATTTTATAGCGTCAACAACACGTGGTAATTATACTGTTAAAATGTAGCTTATATGACACGTTCGTAGATTTACCATAGCAGCGCCATCTATTGATTACTTACTCAACCCAATCGAAAGGTATCGACATCTGTTAGAATCATTTGGAGTTAACAGATGATTGTGACTGTCAAATAATAACAGACAAATAATTAGCAATAAATTAAAATTGCGACTATAATTTGAACTATCCTATCTCTCAAGTTGGATCGAACTGCACATGGTGTGCAAATTTTATTATAATCGGTTAAGTAGTTTAGGAGTCCATTGAGGACAAACATTGTGTCACGAGATTTATATATATTAGATATTCCTCTTTATTTTTTCTTTGTTATTTTAACTAAAGGAATACCATCAACCATTCCAGTACCTTGATGAATAAGGAAAGGGGTACATGTCAGTGTCACCGGCCCTCCAGCCGCACGTTTGCAGATGCTAAAATCTACCAGTGTATGTACAGTACTGGATGACACACGGGAACATGGAAACTGGAAAACAACAGTACATTTAGACTGCTGTTTGGCGGAAGAAATAGACATCGCAGTGGTACCTACCCAGGCTGCCTGTCACATATGAGAGACCTACCAACAGTAAAAAACAATCGGTATTCGTTTTAATTTTATGCTTCTAGGTTTTCCAGTATAAACGTGTTTAACACACGGGAATACAAAAAAAGAAATGCTATTTTTTTAGGTAAAATGTCCAAAAAATAATTGAATACTGTATTTTTCAAAATATTCTATTTTAATTGTGCTAAATACAATTTATTTGCATCGATAATAGAACCAATTAGGCACAACTGCATGCCTATATATGTATTATTGTGAAGTCTATGTCAGCTCGGTCTTATAGAAAAAACATTAAAAAATAACACAAGCTTATAATACTGTATTGGCATCAGAAACTAGGAGGAGTTTTGGCCAAACAACATTCAGACTTTGTACAAATAAAACATTACAAAAAAAACGTCGCGTTTTTTTGCAAAATTTTTAGTTGCTACATGTCTGTAGTCACTGAAACTACCACCTGGCTTCGTTTTCGGTAGCAGTCTTTATATACCCTGTATAGCGACGTCTACAATTGCATTATCAATAAAAATGTGCTCAATTAATTATCGTAATTAAATATGCCAATGGACGAATAATACTTTTCAAGAAACTCACCAATTGTTAAAATACAATGACGCATGACTACGAATATTTATGTCTTGCTCAAATACATATTTGTACAAAGTCTGAATGTTGTTTGGACAAAACTCCTAGTTTCTGGTGCCAATACAGTATTATAAACTTGTGTTATTTTCTAATGTTTTTTCTATAAGACCGAGTCGACACAGACTTCACAAGAATACATATATAGGCATGCAGTTGTGCCTAATTAGTTCTATTATCGATGCAAATAAATTGTATTTAGCACAATTAAAGTAGAATATTGTGAAAAATACACAGAATTAAATTATTTTTAGGATATCTTATCTAAAAAATAGCATTTTTTTTAGTTTTTCCGTGTGTTAAAAACGTTTATACTGGAAAACCTAGAAGCATAAAATTAAAACGAATACCGATTGTTTTTTTACTGTTGGTAGGTCTCTCATATATGACAGGCAGCCTGGATAGGTACCACTGCGATGTCTAATTCTTCCGCCAAACAGCGGTCTGAATGTACTGTTGTTTTCCAGTTTCCATGTTCCCGTGTGTCATCCAGTACTGTACATACACTGGTAGATTTTAGCACCTGCAAACGTGCGCGGCTGGAGGGCCGGTGACACTGACATGCACCCCTTTCCGTATTCATCAAGGTACTGGAATGGTTGATGGCATTCCTTTAGTTAACATAACAAAGAAAAAATTCAAGAGGAATATTGTATATCAATTAAGATATTGTAATATTTTTAAATTGATCTGTTTATTTTTTTTATTTCACTGTTTTATGTTAAATTGTTTTTATTTTTGTGTTTCGTCAAGAATTATTTGACTTGAATTTTGTGACTAGCCTCGGCCTCCACCACATCGTAGGATGGAACACCCAAGACGAAAAGTGGGTGTTTTGGTAACCTTCTGAAGCCGTGATGTTTGTTTATGTATGTAATCTATGGAAACATATGATATCAATCATATTTTAGCAATAACTTCCCTAGTGTAGTTCAGGAGTGTTGGTAACTATTACTGTTCTACTTCATATAAAAGTAAACAGAAAGTTCCTTAGCAGAATCACGCGTGCTGGCTTGCGGCGCGAACTAAAGCCTCTCCAATTCTTTTTTCTGCCGTACAGTCATGCTGTGGAACGGTTTGCCATCACACGTGTTCCCTCGTTCCTATAATCCTGGGTCCTTCCGCCGTAGCGTGAAGAGGCATCTCAGCGGGCCGGCATGATTGTGTCGAATGGTATAAAACTGCAGTCTGATGCCATTCGATACTCTGTCTGGACAGCATTAGCATTAATCATCGCCATCTGTCCCGCGCCAAAAGAAAAAATAATTTTCAAATTGTCACAGGTGGGTATTTTAAATCTAGGAAATATACTACTCACAAAAATTAAAGGATATTTTTTTTGATCAAATTTTTAAATTGTTTTTTGACAGTCTGTATCTAGGAGAATATTGATCGTTAAGAAATTTTAAACCAAGAAATTGGAAGGCTGAAATATCTAATTTTCAGATCTGCGATCTGCTAACTACAAAAATGAAACTCTATTTTTCTTAAAAACCTTTGGGATAAAATTTGAAAATAGCAACAGAATAAAATTTGCCTTATGAAAGTGTGCAATCCATACAATGGAATAACAGTCTTTAATTTTTCTTCAAAATTTACACTATTTAACACAAACTGGTTATGGGGCCAGGATATTTTTATTTTTTTTACAATGACAGACTTTGGTGAATGTATTTGAGAGAAAGTATTTGATCAAATGAATATGGGTAATTACTAAAAAATCTAAATTTTGAACTAAAAAATGAATAAGAAGTGAAAATTGCTCATTAAAATGATTTTTGGCGAATAGAGTGAGTTTAAACCTTTCGAACAATAACATAATCAAATCTTAGCAATTTTTTTATATACTGTAGGTAGAAAAGTTACCGACGATATTTTTAATTTGTCAAATTTATGCAAAGATATGCAAAGTTTTCCGAATATCTTTATATAACCCTTTTTTTAACCTTTTTTTCAGTCAACAATTTTACTCAGTAATACTGTTTTCCATAATGAAACGTTAATGACAGCTTATAGAGTATATTTTGAAGTTTACAAAACGCCAATATTTTTTCTGCGTGATCATTATTTCTGAAGTTATCCCGAGTCAAAGTCAAAAAGGCCATTTTTGCTTTGATTTACCGTAAGTCAGCTCCAAATGATACTACGGAGTTCTCTAGTATATCAAATTAAAATGAATTAATTTATCTACAAGAGTTTTATGATGAAGTCACCAAATAAACATCACCCAAGTAAATGCACGGTGACAAACACGAGTAAAAGTTTGGATTTTTTTTTCTTGTTGGTTTTCCTACGATTTTTTATTAACCAGACATGCAATAAAGAAATAGAGCGCAGATCTGAAAAAAAGACATTTCAGGCTTCCAATTTCTTGGTTTAAAATTTCTTAACGATCAATTTTCTCCAAGATACAGACAGTCAAAAAACACATTAAAAATTTATAAAAAACAATATCTTTTAATTTTTGTGAGCAGTATATTGATAAATGATTAATAATGTGGTCACAGGTGGTTAATGTCTTCCGCTGTTTGAATAAGACAGAGGAATGGGTATATAAATCGAATAATATGTCGTGGTAATATTTTAAATTACAATCGCATCAAGTCAGTGGTCCAAGATGTCACGTTACATCCATATCTTGTTACTCGGTAAGTTTATTTTTGAAATAATAAATAAAGAAGTCTGTATCTGCGTCAGCCCATATACTTCCTCGAGGGCACGAGGCTCCTCTACAATCCAGAGAACAATTGAGAGTGGTTAGGCCATATAGTCCACCCCGCTGCCCTATTAAAAATAATACCACAAATGGGCGAAGTATTCAGAACTGACAAAGAAATGTCAAAGTTAGAAGTAAAAGGCATGTTTTGAATTTCCTTGTGTCCCGGCACGTGTATTTATTAGGTAATCGTAGATCGATTTAAACTGTTTTGAATTTTTTTTTAATTGTGTGAATCAACAAAAAATACTTAAATTAACCAGAATAGCCATTTAAGAGATTGTTAAGGCTTACGACTGACAACAGCATCAGAGCTAGCTAAACCATCAGAATTAACTAAACCATTAGAAACTAGGCCTAGGTTTAACTGCGTACTTCTTGATGCTGAAGATAATTATTGTTCTAAAACATTTATATATAAAGTCTAATAAAAATTATATTTTAAAAGATATCACAGAGAGCCAATTAGAAGTTTTTACACAGCACGAGAGCGCCGTTGTCGACGTCGCCTCATACTTATGTTAGACAATACTTGATCTTTGTGTGAGGTCAGGAATATGTATGTGGCTGTTGGGTGTATTTATTTATTTAATTAGGCCACCGTGGACTATACGGCCTAATATCTCTCAATCGTAGTTTCCTGTAGAGGAGGTCCGTGCCCTGCAGTGAGACGTATAAGGGCTGATGCAGAAATGTATCTACCGCGATGACAAATTACATGTTGTAATTACCAATTTATATAGAACATACAATTAATTCAAATGTTTAAGTTTGCATAAATTGTCAAGCATCATACATAAATACATGCATACGGTAAGGCATGTTTCTGTCAACACCTAACTCATACATAGACATGACTCCACACTAAGGCCCAGCTGCATAAACTAACTTTGACGATAACTTTAATTTTGATAATTTTATTGCTATACATTTGTGAAGTATTTAACATTGCTAATATATGGGATTGACGTCAGTCAGTTATTGGAAAAGTTAGTTTGTGAAATTGGCCCTCAGATAAAAATCTTGTGTCTTGGGGATCAAAAACTACGAGAGATATTTCGATTCAAATAAATCAGACGCATAGCTCATAATTATGTTATGAGCTAATTTAAAGCCTTGCGTACTATAGCGCCTTTAAAAATAAAAGAGTGTACATATTTTTTTTAGAAAATGAATGTATTTACCATCCATATAGGATGATAGGAAAAATAAAAAAAAAATCGTTGCCTTATTAAAAAAAATGTAGTTGCATTGTGTCTAAAGTCACTAAAACCAGCACCTGGCTTCGTTATCGGTAGCACTCTTGATACCCTGTATACACGAGTATATATACACCTTGTATACACGAGGTACTACTACACAGTACCTCGTGCAGTTAGAGGAAAACCCTAATTACGTAAACTATGTTCTTTGGTCGGACGAGGCAACATTCACGAGGTCAGGATTTTCAAATGTGCATTCCGATCATGTTTGGGGTCGCCACAATCCACATGCTTCACGGCAGGGCAGAATCCAACACCAGTGGCGGCTGAATGCGTGGGCTGGTGTTATGATGGGCATGTCTACGGTCCGGTCATTATGCCATCACGTCTGAACGGTAGTAACAATCTAACGTTTTCACAAACTCAATTCGAAGAGGCGATTGACGATTTTCCTGTGGCTGACTGGGATTACTTTGAGAACCAAAGAAACATGATGTTTCAGCATGAAGGAGCTCCGGCATATTTTGCTCGCAACGTACGAGAATATCTTAACGTTCGCTTTCCGCGAGGATGGTTCGGCCGCGGGGGTCCATTGCTATGGCTCGTTCTCTGGACCTCGCACCCTTGGACTTCTTTTTGTGGGGTTATGTGAAGGACAGAGCGTATTTCTCCGATTGCCCAACGGGTGCCCAGATGGGACAGCGTGTTAGATCGGTTTTCGCGTCAATAACACCGACGATGGTGCGAAATGCCACACAAGCCATATCCCGACGAGCGAGGTTCTGTATTGAGCAAGGCGGAGCACACTTGAGCCGTTTCTGTAAATTTGACGTTTATTATGAAAAAATAAGTGTTCGTTTAGGATGTTTCGAAAGGTTAGGTCTTTTTTTTATTGTGAATGGACTCGTTATAAGGCCCCATTTAACCTCTTTTCGGCTTTACGGGTAGTTTTGTAACACGTTTTCAGCGTTCTTTCTTACCACGCACCTGTAAGCTCTGGAATGAACTCCCTGCATCGGTGTTTCCTCAGCGCTATGACCTGTACTTCTTCAAACGAGGCTTAAAGAGAGTACTTTCCTTAAGGTAGGCAGCGAGTTTGTTGTGCTGGACCCCTGGCACTGCGGAGGTCTTATGGGCAGCGGTACCCGCTTCCCATCAGGCGGGCCGCTAGCTCGTCTGCCTATAATGGCTGTAAAAAAAAATAATTGTATATACTAATTTAGTTTGTGTGACAGGCAATTTAATGCAATCTAGGCGCACACTCTTTAAGCATTAAAAAAAAAAACCAGTATTTTTTTCTAGTAATTGGACTAAATACAAGTAAATTTTAATTGATAAAGCAATATATATATACGTGAAGTGTAGTTGTTCTGGCATCAGAAACTACTGGAACCTTTCATGAAACAACACCCAACTTTGGTCAAATAGAATTATATTTTTGATCAAATAGTTATGATGCGGCGTTGTGTTCTTATAATTGGTAAGTTTGTTTTATAAATATTTATCTCATAACCATTATTAAAGTTACAGTGAACATTTCATATTTTGTTTTATTTTTTATGTTTGTAATGGATTTAGAGGTAAAAAAAAAATACGGCGCATCTGATGGTAAGTAATACTTACTTCCCGCGGTCCCAGTAGTGGGATTCCGCTTCGGCTGGTCGTTTCACAGCTGACGCTGCGTCAAAATAAAATGCTGTATTAAAGGAGTATTTCAGGTTTGGTGTTGGGTGCCGCTGCGCTGTGCGCGGCGCAGGAAGGATGTCCTACCGCCTTCGCTCCGCCCAACTGTCCGGCGGTGAAGTGTGGAGGGGACAGACTCTGTGAAAGCGGGAGTCTATGCTGCCGAACGGTCTGCGGCGGCTTCCAATGCGTCAATGTCACTCCGCAGGGAGAAGACCCTGAGTTATGTGAGTTTTGACCTTGCAGTCACTCTTTCTGGAGACTGACCAGCCCTCACACTCGCCACGGCAACTCCTGTAAGCCAGGATCAACAGTGGCACGCATTTCAATGACACCGAGCGTTGAAGCTCAGCGTGTCTCCGGGAATGTCTAAATTGTCTTTAACCCGCAACCAAGTTAATCATAAAGTTAAATTAATAGGAGGAGTTGGAAATCTTTTCTGTCCACTCCCATCCGTAACAAAGCGGGCGACAAAACAATGAACTAAAGAGGTAAATAACTTCGTATGGAAATACTATTACACGCAGAGAAGCTAGCTGTAAAGCACCACAGATCAAATTGCTATATTTATTGGGAATTATTATGTGAGTTGTTATACTTGATTCAAGTAATGGGTATGGCAAAAACGCCTGAAAGCACGGAAATTCGTTCTAGTCGTCACTAGATCCGTATAGTATACAATTCCAGATGGTTTTTGCATACTGTCCAACATACTTTTACGTTCATTTTGCCAAAAATTAAAACAAAGTATATGATGCGCGGACTGTTCATATTCGCAATTAGGTGTTGAACATGGCCACGCAGGCGACTCAACGAGCTCAATTGGGTACAGTTTAGACTTAAAGTTACCATGGCCCGTGAGAAATTGTGATACGCAATAATCGACATCTAGCCAAGTCTTTGTCAAACGATCACGAACGCAAGGAAAATATTGGTATAGTTGCCGTCCCTTCGAAGATACCTCGCATCTAATTTTTAAGCCAGAACCACGTGCAAATGTATTTATGAGTAGTTTTTGTATGTATTCTATGTATTTTTTAAATGAAGTTGCTTATACTCCTAACTCTTCTACGCAATTAGCTATTATATTAAATACTTATAGAAATTGTTATTGCATAATCTACATACTCGTATATTACCCCCGTCTCCTCCCTCCAAAATGTGGTTATCCAAAAACCCTGAGTCACTATTTATTTGTGTTACGGAGATACAATTCCAATTTTCGAGTCTATATTTTAAAAACCCGATATTATTTTACATTATTTTACACCTGCCTATTTGTAGACCAGTATGAAACCGCAGAAACCCAATGAACTCAGTCATCTGCGTGTTATAATATTATTTTTATAAAAACAACCTTAAATATTAAGGGTTTTTATTTTTTTGCACATACATAGATAAACATCACGCCTTTATCTCCGAAGGGGTAGGCAGAGGTGTAACCAGGACACCCACGTTTCGCCTTGTGTGTTCCGTCCTACGATGTGATGGGGGCGAGCTCATCGCCATATCGGGGACAAATTCCTGACTCCGGGCTAATTATGAACAGAAAAATCCAATATCATTTTGCCCGACCCCGGATTTGAACTCGAGACCTCAGCTTTGTAATCGTATCGCAGTACAACTACGCCACCGAGGCAGTCGAGCTGTTTATTTTTTTGTGCGGAACCCTAATTTGTTTTCCAAAATAATAATTGCCTAAGTTACACCTGCAAAAATTAGCTATCTGTCAGCGAAACTCTCGGGTGTTATACACGTAATAGCACCTTTAAAAATAACCTCTAATTTTAAGGGTTTTTAATTTTTGCACGGAATCCTAACTCGTTTTCCAAAATAAAAGTTGTTTATGTTACTCCCGCAGAAGTTTTCTATTTCTCAGTGAAACTCCTGCATGTTATATTAACCATCTTTAAAAAAATAACCTCAAATTTTAAAGGTTTTTATTTTTTTGAGCGGAACCCTAATTCGTTTTCCAAAATTTAAGTAAGCTAAGTTCCTCCCGCAAAAAATGGCTATCTGTCAGTGAAAGTCACGTCAAAATCGGTTCAGCCGTTCTCGAGATTAGCGGCAACAAACAGACCGACAGACGGACGTTTTTTTAAAGTTCATTTTCAATATAGGTATCGTGTAAATAACGATACCTATATTGAAAATGAACTGCCTCGTTGGCGTAGTGGTACTACGGTATGATTGCAAAGCTGAGGTCTCGGGTTCGAATCCCGGGTCGGGCAAAGTGATATTGGATTTTTCTATTCATTATTAGCCCGGAGTCAGGAATTTGTGCCCGATATGGCGATAGGCTCGCCCCCTATCACATCGTGGGACGGAATATACAAGGCGAAACGTGGGTGTTCTAGTAGCACCTCTGCCTACCCCTTCTGGGAAAAAGGCGTGTGGTTATGTATGTATTATGTATGTAAATAACGATATGTACTGGAAGAAAAAAAGCAATTTTGACTTTGCAAACAGACACTCCAATTTTATTTATATGTACAGACATAGATGTATAGATAGGTGTATAGATTAGCGTTGCGGCGTTATATTGCAGCAAATATAAATAATATTAATGTCAAATGAAGTGCATGTCAATAGTGAATAGCATGTCGACACAATTATGCCAGCCTGGCCACGGAACAACATGGACCCCTAATATGGGCCCACACTCGATGCATCTAGAGTAGGTAATTACTTTCTTTGAGGAGACTATGTTCAGCGGTGGACTTTTTGTGGCTGAAGGTGATGCCGATGATATTGATCATGATGTAGATGGTCGAACATTTTTTCGAGAACGAATAATATACCAGTGTATTAATTTCATTTTTGTATTTACCAGTGGAATGCATTGACTTCAACACCACATTTGATAATTACATTTGTGGTGTGATGTGCAAGATTGACCCAGACTGCAGAGAAGGCGACAGATGCTGCAAACACGATTGCGGGACTGCCTGTCAACCGAATTCCTTGTTTATAAATAAATTTTCTATTGTAGGTTGATAATTAATTGATAAGATATATACCCTGCCTAATTGAGGGTTATGTCTTTAATTCTCTGCACAATGTTTGTCTTAACTTTACCTAATAAAATGTATTATAATGGTTTTATTGTATTTTATTTGCACATCTTTCTGGGAAGCGACTAAATTGCTAATCTGATGATAACTCATAACCTCCCGTGAATATTGGAAACTTGGGTAATAAATTCGTTGCTGGCTTCTCGAAATGGGAGGGCAAAGCGGAAGAACGACGTTGAGAGAGGTAAAATCTCTGTCATTGACCGAATAATGACAGCAAAACTGTCGCTTTATGTTGGTTTTCTCGAGACCTGTACGAGAATGGTGGTGCATGTGTGTTTACTACTTTTCTATATAAACAAGCTAGAACTCCTAGACTCACGAATCTTTGGTGCCTAATTACAATTCTTGTTCATCCATTTACAGTAGTGCAAGTTTGGGTGGAGTTTGTTTCTAGTCCAAAAGTGTTTGTAAATTATTTTTAGTCTAGCTTGGCGAAGTGCCAGCACTGAATCTGATAAAGCAATGCTCTTAAAATAGTAGACCAGCAGCAGACAGTTGATGATTTTTTTGTCAGAAAAGCCGGGTGCTTGTCCAGTGGCTGCTCGCCCAGAAACGACTACTACGTATAATGTACGATGCAAGAGCGATAGAGAATGTTGTTTGGATCCAGTAATGTAATGAGTTGTAATTATTTTTTACTATATTATCTGTAGTATGTTTAAATATTTTTAAATTTATACGATAAAACGGGGCGAATAGAAATCGCCGGGAGAATGGATTTTTTTTTTTAAGAATTATTGAAATGTAAAAATTCTATTGAAAACTCCATTAATATTCTTGTTTAAACGTTTTTTAAACAGAGTTACATATGTTTAACCTTAGACCTATTTCTTCTTTTTTGTTTTTATTTATTTAGCGGCTCGTAGCTCGCTGGTTTCCTCGTAACACTACGTACTGACTGTATGAATGCTCGTTATGTAAAATGTTACATTGCGCAGCACTGCGAAGTGTATCTTTTCGTGTAATAGATAAAGTTAAATGTTGAGTCACTCTATTAAGATGTGCGCGCAACCTCGCGTCGCGTGTCGGTGTGAACTGATCCTTACGTGCAGTAGAGTCCGTGTACCGAGACAAAATAAACAGACCAAAAACATTTTCAAGTAAAATATTGCCAAGACGAGACCATATAACTCGCACTGTCAAAAAGTTATCAGATCTCATGTACAGCCAAGCTTCTTACTCTTCAGGCCCTTACTCTACAAGGTCGGTTTTATTATTATTGCAATGAATGGCGAGACGAGCATGCCATTCGCCTGATGAAAAGTGATACGACCGCTCATGAGTAGTGGCAAAACCAAACAACACCATGAGTTGCAAAGCAATGCAACAACTACGCCACCGAGGCAGTCAAACTACATACATACATAAACTCAGGCCTTTTCCCAGAAGGGTAGGCAGAGGTACAACCAGGACAACCGCATTTGGTCTTATGTTTTTAGCCTATAGCCTAAAGAGCCTTTTTTTTTCTTTTCTATGGGTGAAAATCGTCATTGGATACCCGACTTTTTCCAAAATAGACCGGGCATGCCGGACTCCTACCGGCTAAAAAACCCCATGTCTCCATCTGCACTTTAGAGGCACTTTGGGACCTCAAAATGAACACGCCAAAGTGCCTCCAGTGCGCGACATAAAGCCACTACGCAGGAATAGAAAACAAAATCCACAACGATACTAGGTGGTAGAAACAGGATTATTTATACGACGACCGTTGCGTCTCCGTCTCCGAGCGGGATCGGCTCTTTCGCGATCGCGCTCCGCAGCCTCTTTCTGAAGCATTACAGCTTCACAGAAAAGGGCCACGGCTTTCCAGTTTGACTCTCCCGCCAGCATCGCCCTTATGACTGACGGTAGAGAGAGGTTATCTCCAACCCGGGAGACCAAGGTTTGCCGCTTTACTTCCCACGCAGAACAGTGCGCGAGTGTGTGGGCAGCTGAGTCCTGCTCTCCACTTTTGCAGTGGTGACAATTCACCGTCGATTCGCGCCCTATCTTATTCAGATAATCACCGAAGCATCCATGCCCGGTGATTATCTGAGTAAGCCGATAGGTGAGTCGTCCGTCGCTTCGTTCCATCCAGGCTTCAAAGACGGGCAGGATTGCTTCGACGACGCGTTTGTGCACGGAAGGTTCTTCAGAGAGTCTCGAGTGCCACGTCGTGAGTGCGTTTAGTTTTTCCTGCCGTCGTATCGACCCTTCGAGCACCATTCGTGTTGGTACCTTTTCGCTCGTTTGGCGGACAGAGCGAATTCGTTCATAAACATTTGCATCCATGTCCGCAAGGATGTCCAACGGCGGAAATCGTGCTTGGAGAGTCGCCGCCTCAAAGGATATTGTGCGGTATCCTCGTGCGATCCTGATGGCCATCTTCCGCTGTAGTCGATATAATTTCGTTCTACAACGGCGAAGTCTTAGTCGTTTCGACCAGACAGGCGCCCCATAGAGGGCTATAGATCGTACGACTCCTGTATAGAGACGGCGAACCCCCTCTTCCGGCCCTCCTAGATTAGGCAGTAGTCTATACATGGCACCTGCTACCCTCTCAATTCGGAGAACTAGACGCTCGAAGTGCTCCTCGAAGCCCCAACGACCGTCCAGTGTAAGACCTAAGTACTTAATGTACCGGCCCACCTGAACTTCTGACTCTCCGACTTGAATTTGCGAGTTGGGTGGCGGTAGTTTGTGGAACCATAACGCCTCAGTTTTGTGCGGTGCTATTTGTAAACCCAACTCGCGTATTTTAGCGACAACGATTGCCACCCCGCGTTGTGCCAGCTCTATGGTCCTGTCAAAATTTTCTCCGTCAGCTAAAATCAGAGTATCAGCGGAATAACAGATGACATTTATGCCGGCAGGGAGATTGATACGCAGAACTGCATCATATGCGATGTTCCACAGGAGCGGGCCCAGCACAGACCCCTGCGGAACGCCGCACAGAACTTCTCTTTGGTGCAATTGCTTATCCTGTCCCACGTACTGTATGTACCTATCGCGGAAGTAAGCCCCGATTATAGCTTGTAGGTAAGATTGCACTAAATGGTATACCAGTGCTTTCTTGATGGCATCCCACGGAAGAGAGTTAAATGCGTTGACAATATCTAAGCTTATTGCCAACGCCACTCTGCCCTGAGATACAGCCTGCTCCGACAATGACCGGACGTGAAGGATCGCATCAATTGTCGATCGTTTTCGCCTGAAACCATATTGATTATCCGCCAAATTCGGGCCGATTCGCGACAGATGTTCACTAATACGAGCAGCAATTATTCTTTCAAATAACTTACCACTCTCGTCCAGCAAGCATATGGGACGGTAAGCAGAAGGAGAGTCTGAAGCTCTGCCTTCTTTCTTTAAGAGGACCAGCTTAGCTGTCTTCCAAGCTCTAGGGAACGTGGCAGTACGGAAGCAGTTGTCAAACAACCGCCTCATTCTATCCCCCAAAGCTGTCAGGGCCAAAACCCAAGCTCGACCTGGTATCCCAACAGGGCCTGGCGCTGTGTTTCGGGCTCCCAAGCGGTGAACGGCTTGATTAAGCTCCTGTTCCGTCACTTTTATTTCGTCGGACCAGTCCGTTGGTATTACCGGGGCAATTGAGGGGCTTACCCGGCCCGCCGAGAACAAAGTGGTAATTATTTGTTCTAAGAGGTCCGGATGTAGAGTTTCCGTTAAAGGTGGCATCCAGGGGCGGAGTTTGCCCAACACCATTTTATACGGGCGGCCCCACGGATCCCTGTCCAGGCTCTCCAGAAGCTCTTTCCAGCACCGTGACTTGGCAGTTTTAATCGCATTTTGGAGTTCTATTGTCGCTAACCGATACTCTCTATAGGCTCTATCGACTTCATCAGCTATAGCTCGCCTTCGCCTTCGGGCTCTAGTGAACTTGCGACGACTTCGTAGGCAAGTAGTACGTAGTTGCCCAATTTCGGCGGACGACCAATAAACCGCCTTTCTATTGATGTTCTTGATCCGGGGCATGCATGCGTCACATATGCCAGTCATTGTGTGAAAGAACCAATTCGCCTCAGACTCTGGATCTAACACCATAGCATCCGCGTTAGTTGACCAAGCTGCAACATTGGCAGCTGCTTTAAGGATGTCACGATTAAGTCCTTTAAGCGACCATCGTCTCGACGAACTACTATATGTTCGACCAGGGTTTGGGTCTGGTCGGTGATGGGCTACATTAAGTATGAAAAAATAAGTGTTCGTTTCGGTTGTTTCGAAAGGTAAGATCTTTTAAAAAATTTGTCGTTCCGCGAATTAGGTACAAATGTAGGAACAGTCTGCGTAGTTTACTCTTTAATTTTACAGAAATAGGGTTTGCACATAAGTGAAAATAATATATATTTTTTGGGATACGTTATATACCGTTACTACGGTTCTTAAATATTGTGAATGGACTCGTTATAAGGCCCCATTTAACCTCTTTTCGGCTTTACGGGTAGTTTTGTAACACGTTGTATATATATTAATTTAGTTTGTGTGACAGGCAAATAAATGAAGTCTAGGCACACTCTTTTAAGTATTTTAAAAAAATATCCAGTATTTTTTTCTAGTAATTGGACTAAATACAAGTTAATTTAAATTGATAAAGCAATATATATACAGGGTGGAATCGCTTAGCGTTTTGAAAATTGCATAGTGTATTGTGTGTGAGAAATTAACGTTATATACAAGATTAAACATTGAATACTACTTAGTTTACCATGGTTCAAGATATCCCCAAAATACATATTAATTTTAATCACCCTACACATAAAAGTGCAACGTACCGATAAATACACGGCGGCGCGCATTTATGAGTCATGTCGCGCCACAGCTGACTAGCGAGGAGTGACCTTGAACCTACTTCGCGTCTATTTATCGGTATTATTACTCTTAATGTTACCATACATCATTTGGATTCATGTAAGCACATGTAATTATTGGTAGGTTGTTAAGATTTGCATTTTAACATATTATTTTCATAACGTACCTATCTTAAAAAAGCTGGATTTGTTTTTATTTAAACCTTTGAATACATTACGTTGACGTTTTTATTAAATCTACTAAGTTACAAATTACAATGATCAATGTTTATAAAAAAAGGAAGTAAATACCTTTTAGTGATATTGGAGTAAATGTTCAAAGTGTCCACCTCTGTTTTCCAAGCACAGCCTTGCACGTTTCAATAAATTGTTTCTGAGACGACCCAGCGTGTCTCTGTTACTTTTTAAAATATCAAAAGCATCAACAATGCGTTGCTTTAACTCCCTCACATTTTGGGCTTCTTCTGTGTACACCAAACGTTTTAGTTCAGCCCACAAATAAAAGTCTAATGGCGTTAAATCCGGTGACCTCGCTGGCCAATTTACAGGTCCCCCGCGACCTATCCACCTACCACTGAATTCACTGTCTAAGTATTCGCGCACAGAGCGTTCATAATGAGCTGGACAGACGTCGTGCTGGAAGTACATCCCTCTCAGATAGCTCAAGCTGCAACATTGGCAGCTGCTTTAAGGATGTCACGATTAAAGCCTTTAAGCGACCATCGTCTCGACGAACTACTATATGTTCGACCAGGGTTTGGGTCTGGTCGGTGATGGGCTACATTAAGTATGAAAAAAATAAGTGTTCGTTTCGGTTGTTTCGAAAGGTAAGGTCTTTTAAAAATTTTGTCGTTCCGCGAATTAGGTACAAATGTAGGAACAGTCTGCGTAGTTTACTCGTTAATTTTACAGAAATAGGGTTTGCACATAAGTGAAAATAATATATATTTTTTGGGATACGTTATATACCGTTACTACGGTTCTTAAATATTGTGAATGGACTCGTTATAATGCCCCATTTAACCTCTTTTCGGCTTTACGGGTAGTTTTGTAACACGTTGTATATATATTAATTTAGTTTGTGTGACAGGCAAATAAATGAAGTCTAGGCACACTCTTTTAAGTATTTTAAAAAAATATCCAGTATTTTTTTCTAGTAATTGGACTAAATACAAGTTAATTTGAATTAATAAAGCAATATATATATATATATACGTGAAATGTAGTTGTTCTGACATCAGAAACTACTGGAACCTTTCATGAAACAACACCCAACTTTGGTCAAATAGAATTATATTTTTGATCGAATAGTTATGATGCGGCGTTGTGTTCTTATAATTGGTAAGTTTGTTTTATAAATATTTATCTCATAACCATTATTAAAGTTACAGTGAACATTTCATATTTTGTTTTATTTTTTATCTTTATAATGGTTTTAGTGGTAAAAAAAAATACGGCGCATCTGATGGTAAGTAATACTGGCTTCCCGCGGTCCCAGTAGTGGGATTCCGCTTCGGCTGGTCGTTTCACAGTTGACCCTGCGTCAAAATAAAATGCTGTATTTTTTTTTGTATTGTATCAGCCCATATACGACCCACTGCAGGGCATGGGCCTCCTCTACAATCGAGAGTACGATTGAGAGTGGTTAGGCCATATAGTCCACCACGCTGGCCTAGTGTGGGTTGGCGGACTTACACACCGTAGAATTTTTTTAAAATCGCTACGGTATGCAGGTTTCCTCACGATGTTTTCCTTCACCGTTAAAGTGCGTGGTGATTGACTATCAATACACACATAACTCCGAAAAGTCAGAGGTGTGCCCTGGGATTTGAACCCGCGACCACCGTGAACATGTAGGCAGCCGAGTCTGGACCGATACCACGAGGCCACCACGCACTTCAAAATGCTGTATTAAAGGAGTATTTTAGGTTTGGTGTTGGGTGCCGCTGCCCTGTGCGCGGCGCAGGAAGGATGTCCTCCCGCCTTCGCTCCGCCCAACTGTCCGGCGGTGAAGTGTGGAGGGGACACACTCTGTGAAAGCGGGAGTCTATGCTGCCGAACGGTCTGCGGCGGCTTCCAATGCGTCAATGTCACTCCGGAGGGAGAAGACCCTGAGTTACGTGAGTACTGACCTTGCAATCACTCTTTCTGGAGACTGACCAGCCCTCACACTCGCCACGGCAACTCCTGTAAGCCAGGATCAACAGTGGCACGCATTTCAATGACACCGAGCGTTGAAGCTCAGCGTGTCTCCGGGAATGTCTAAATTGTCTTTAACCCGCAACCAAGTTAATCATAAAGTTAAATTAATAGGAGGAGTTGGAAATCTTTTCTGTCCACTCCCATCCGTAACAAAGCGGGCGACAAAACAATGAACTAAAGAGGTAAATAACTTCGTATGGAAATACTATTACACGCAGAGAAGCTAGCTGTAAAGCACCACAGATCAAATTGCTATATTTATTGGGAATTATTATGTGAGTTGTTATACTTGATTCAAGTAATGGGTATGGCAAAAACGCCTGAAAGCACGGAAATTCGTTCTAGTCGTCACTAGATCCGTATAGTATACAATTCCAGATGGTTTTTGCATACTGTCCAACATACTTTTACGTTCATTTTGCCAAAAATTAAAACAAAGTATATGATGCGCGGACTGTTCATATTCGCAATTAGGTGTTGAACATGGCCACGCAGGCGACTCAACGAGCTCAATTGGGTACAGTTTAGACTTAAAGATACCATGGCCCGTGAGAAATTGTGATACGCAATAATCGACATCTAGCAAAGTTTTTGTCAAACGATCACGAACGCAAGGAAAATATTGGTATAGTTGCCGTTCCTTCGAAGATACCTCCCATCTAATTTTTAAGCCAGAACCACGTGCAAATGTATTTATGAGTAGTTTTTGTATGTATTCTATGTATTTTTTAAATGAAGTTGCTTATACTCCTAACTCTTCTACGCAATTAGCTATTATATTAAATACTTATAGAAGTTGTTATTGCATAATCTACATACTCGTATATTACCCCCGTCTCCTCCCTCCAAAATGTGGTTATCCAAAAACCCTGAGTCACTATTTATTTGTGTTACGGAGATACAATTCCAATTTTCGAGTCTATATTTTAAAAAGCCGATATTATTTTACATTATTTTACACCTGCCTATTTGTAGACCAGTATGAAACCGCAGAAACCCAATGAACTCAGTCATCTGCGTGTTATAATATTATTTTTATAAAAACAACCTTAAATATTAAGGGTTTTTATTTTTTTGCACATACATAGATAAACATCACGCCTTTATCTCCGAAGGGGTAGGCAGAGGTGTAACCAGGACACCCACGTTTCGCCTTGTGTGTTCCGTCCTACGATGTGATGGGGGCGAGCTCATCGCCATATCGGGCACAAATTCCTGACTCCGGGCTAATTATGAACAGAAAAATCCAATATCATTTTGCCCGACCCTGGATTTGAACCCGAGACCTCATCTTTGTAATCGTATCGCAGTACAACTACGCCACCGAGGCAGTCGAGCTATAATTTTTTTTATGCGGAACCCTAATTTGTTTTCCAAAATAAAAATTGCCTAAGTTATACCTGCAAAAATTAGCTATCTGTCAGCGAAACTCTCGCGTGTTATACACATATGTTATACGTAATAGCACCTTTAAAAAATAGCCTCTAATTTTAAGGGTTTTTAATTTTTGCACGGAACCCTAATTCGTTTTCCAAAATTTAAGTAAACTAAGTTCCTCCCGCAAAAAATGGCTATCTGTCAGTGAAAGTCACGTCAAAATCGGTTCAGCCGTTCTCGAGATTAGCGGCAACAAACAGACCGACAGACGGACGTTTTTTTAAAGTTCATTTTCAGTATAGGTATCGTGTAAATAACGATATGTACTGGAAGAAAAAAAGCAATTTTGACTTTGCAAACAGACACTCCAATTTTATTTATATGTACAGATATAGACGTATAGATAGGTGTATAGATTAGCGTTGCGGCGTCATACTGCAGCAAATATAAATAATATTAATGTCAAATGAAGTGCATGTCAATAGTGAATAGCATGTCGACACAATTATGCCAGCCTGGCCACGGAACAACATGGACCCCTAATATGGGCCCACACTCGATGCATCTAGAGTAGGTAATTACTTTCTTTGAGGAGACTATGTTCAGCGGTGGACTTTTTGTGGCTGAAGGTGATGACGATGATATTGATCATGATGTAGATGGTCAAACATTTTTTCGAGAACGAATAATATACCAGTGTATTAATTTCATTTTTGTATTTACCAGTGGAATGCATTCGGTTCGACACCACATTTAATACCTACGTTTGTGCTGCGGCATGCACGAAGGACCCGGATTGCGGAGAAGGCGACAGATGCTGCAGACACGATTGCGGGACTGCCTGTCAACCGAATTCCTTGTTTATAGGCTAATTTTTCTATTGTAGGTTGATAATTGATGAGATATATACCCTGCCTAATTGAGGGTTATGTCTTTAATTCTTTGCACAATGTTTGTCTTAACTTTACCTAATAAAATGTATTATAATGGTTTTATTGTATTTTATTTGCACATCTTTCTGGGAAGCGACTAAATTGCTAATCTGATGATAACTCATAACCTCCCGTGAATATTGGAAACTTGGGTAATAAATTCGTTGCTAGCTTCTCGAAATGGGAGGGCAAAGCGGAAGAACGACGTTGAGAGAGGTAAAATCTCTGTCATTGACCGAATAATGACAGCAAAACTGTCGCTTTATGTTGGTTTTCTCGAGACCTGTACGAGAATGGTGGTGCATGTGTGTTTACTACTTTTCTATCTAAACAAGCTAGAACTCCCAGACTCACGAATCTTTGGTGCCTAATTACAATTCTTGTTCATCCATTTACAGTAGTGCAGGTTTGGGTGGAGTTCGTTTCTAGTCCCAAAGTGTTTTTTAATGATTTTTAGTCTAGCTTGGCGAAGTGCCAGCACTGAATCTGATAAAGCAATGCCCTTAAAATAGAGCATCGACCAGCAGCAGACAGTTGATGATTTTTTTGTCAGAAAAGCCGGGTACTTGTCCAGTGGCTGCTCGCCCAGAAACGACTTCTACGTATAATATACGATGCAAGAGCGATAGAGAATGTCCAGGGTCACAAAAATGCGGTCCCCACGTATGCATGGTCCTATGTTTGGATCCAGTAACGTAATGAGTTGTAATTATTTCTTACTATTATCTGTAGTATGTTTAAATATTTTTAAATTTATACGGTAAAACGGGGCGAATAGAAATCGCCGGGAGAATGGAAATATTTTTTTAAGAATTATTGAAATGTAAAAATTCTATTGAAAACTCCATTAATATTCTTGTTTAAACGTTTTTTAAACAGAGTTACATATGTTTAACCTTAGACCTATTTCTTCTTTTTTGTTTTTATTTATTTAGCGGCTCGTAGCTCGCTGGTTTCCTCGTAACACTACGTACTGACTGTATGAATGCTCGTTATGTTATGTTACATTGCGCAGCACTGCGAAGTGTATCTTTTCGTGTAATAGATAAAGTTAAATTTTGAGTCACTCTATTAAGATGTGCGCGCAACCTCGCGTCGCGTGTCGGTGTGAACTGACTCTTAGGGCTCATATACACGAGCGGCAAATTGCCAACGGCAGAGTAAACTGTAGCCGTCGAAGCCTGTCGGCGGTAGCCGTCAACGCTTCAACGGCAGCCGTCGACATGGCAACGTCGAAGCTTTGCGGCAGCCGTCGTCTACTCTCTTTGTATAGGAGCCAGTCGTAAAATGGATTCCGAAGAGGAAACACTGTTATTGCTTTTACTCCGTCGACGGCGACAAAAAAGAAAAAGGTCACGTGTAATGTGGGTTCAAGAAATATTAATGAATAGAGAACAAGATGGACGTTTTTTTTACACTTTATTCACTATTATGAAGAAACGAGCAAAAATTTTTCAATTATTTTCGAATGTTCATTGCTTCTTTTGACGAACTAACTGCTGTTTTGAAAGATTCAATATCTCGTCAAGATACCATACTCGTCAAGAAACGCACGCGCACTCCTGAACTGGTCGACGGCTGCCGCCGATGCGTTGACGGCTGCCGCCGACAGATGTCGACGGCTACAGTTGCCTCCGTTGTTGGCAGTTTGCCGCTCGTGTATATGAGCCCTTACGTGCAGTAGAGTCCGTGTGCCGAGACAAAATGAACAGACCAAAAACACTGTCAAGTAAAATATTGCCAAGACGAGACCATATAACTCGCACTGTCAAAAAGTTATCAGATCTCATGCACAGCCAAGCTTCTTACTCTTCAGGCCCTTACTCTACAAGGTCGGTTTTATTATTATTGCAATGAATGGCGAGACGAGCATGCCATTCGCCTGATGAAAAGTGATACGACCGCTCACGAGTAGTGGCAAAACCAAACAACACCATGAGTTACAAAGCAATGCAACAACTACGCCACCGAGGCAGTCAAACTACATACATACATAAACTCACGCCTTTTCCCAGAAGGGTAGGCAGAGGTACAACCAGGACAACCGCATTTGGTCTTATGTTTTTAGCCTATAGCCTAAAGAGCCTATCGCCATATGAGTCACAAATTCCTAACCCCGGGCTAATATTGAAGAGAAAAATCCAATATCACATTGCGAGGCCCGGGATTCGAACCCCAGACCACAGCGTTGTTATACCTTAGTACAACTACGCCACCGAGGCATTCAAACTAGCTGTCGTGAAAAAATATTTGTAACGGGTGATTTTTATAAGCGATGAGTAAAGCGTCCTATTTTAGCATGACGATGTTGCTGGCAGTTATATTAAGAAGAATAGAATAAGAATTTGAATACAGAACGGAGTTGTCAACGACTGATGTGAAGGATGGCCGAGTTGGAATATGATCACGCCATGATTATTCAAGTTGTAACGTTTTAGACAGTTTTAATATGCGAGTTGTATGTATAGAGAGCACTGCTATAAATGTACATGATGTTGGAAAAGAATAGAGGAATTATGATTACACAATCGTCGTATTATTATTCGTCTTAATGTATTAATATAATTAAATATATCAGTAACATTGTTCATTGAACAATAGTTAAATGGGGACACCAATAAAACAAAATTATGTAATAGGGGCAGGCAATTAGTGTTTAATTGACTTGATAAAATTATAAAAACAGCTGTATAAATTGACGGTAAAAATAACAAACATTTTATTTTATTTCGATACTTGCGTAAAGCTAGAGGTAGCTAATATTATGTCTCGACTGGCTGGCATTCTTTTTGGTAAGTTTGTATCTGTTAAAGTAGATCTGTATCAGCCTATATACGTCCCACTGCAGGGCACGAGCCTCCTCTACAAACGATATTACGATTGAGAGTGGTTAGGCCATATAGTCCACCACGCTGGCGTACTGCGAGTTGGCGGACTTTTACATAGGTACCATATAAATTTCTACAAATCGCTATGGTATGCGGGTTTCCTCACGATATTTTCCTCCACCTTTATAGTGCGTGGTGGCCTGTTAGTAACGGACCAGACACGGCCGCCTCCATGTTCACGGTGATCGCGCGCAATATCGCGGACGTATATCAGCTCATATACGTCCCATTGCTGGGCACAGGCCTACTCTACAATCGAGAGGATCAATTGAGAGTAGTTAGGGCATATAGTCCACCACGCTGGCCTAGTGCGGGTTGGCGGACTTACATAATTTAGAAATTCTTTAAAATCGTTTAACGCTCAACGCTTAACTATAGTTGTTTGTTCGACCGAAAAGTCTCTCGTAGTTTCTGATACCCGCGACACAAGACTTAATTGATCTTAATGTGGGGTCAGAACTATATATGTGACTGTTGGGTGTATTTATTTATTTACAACCAGGTGAGCTGTTTGCCGGACTTATGCAATCAAAAAAGTAAATAAAATGTTCTTTTCAGTGTCATTGATTGTTGGAATCTTTGCAACAAGCCTGGGTTCATCACTATGTGGTAAGATCTATACCCATTTGCGTTAAATATTATAAATTTATATTGAAAATCGACTTATAGACTTGTGTATGGCAGATGCCTAAGACGTCAGCTATGAAATAAATGTCGTGAATTGTATTTCTGCACCGTTTTGAAACGTATATTTATAGGATCTGTATATTTTGTTTCATCTATCCATCAGCCAAAGGAAGTCCACTGCTGAACATAGGCCTCTCCCAATGATTTCCACAGTGACCTGTTGGAGGCAGCCTGCATCCAGCGACGTCCCGCGACCTTTACCAGGTCGTCTGACCACCTAGTGGGTGGACGTCCCACGCTGCGCTTTCCGTTTCGTGGCCTCCATTCGAGAACTTTTTGGCCCCATCGGCCATCAGTTCACCGTGCTATGTGCCCCGCCCATTGCCACTTCAACTTGCTAATCCGCTGGGCTATGTCGGTTACTTTAGTTCTCCTACGGATCTCCTCATATTTTGTTTACTATTACATAATAATGCTTTGACACATGTTACTCGTACCTATCGATTTTAACTTCTTGTTGAATATAGACCAGTTATACACAGCGACGTTTAGAAGGTCATGTCATAAGTTTGTTAAGTATTTTTTACGCCATGCCAAAGTCCAAACCTTACATTTCTTGTCCGCGTTTGTTCTATTGTGCTATTTGATATTTTACTGTATTATGTATTTATTTAATTCTTTATTATACGTAATAAAAAGAATAACAATGTATAGAGACAATAAAAAAACAATAAAGTACAAATGGCGGTCTTATCGCTCTAAAGCAATTTCTGTCAGACAACCATGGGATGGATACATACCCTGTGTATATATATATATATATATACTTAACTAGTTAAGTGTATATGTGTATACTAGTATGCATATACATACTTATATACATTTATAAATATATAAACATACATACAGGGTATATCGTCGCGTTATCTTGCAAAAATTTTATTTGTATCGTGTCTGTAGTCACTAAAACTACCACCTGGCTTCATTTTCTTTAGTACTTTTGATATACCTTGTATATAAATATATTACCAATCGATTTAAAAGAGAAAATTGAAATCAGTATATCTGCTTAGACAATGGTAGTGTTACCTTATTTTTTTAAATGTAGTCGTCGTTAACATGTGTATTTTTTTCAGTGAAAAATGGTGTTTGTCCCAGTAGCAAGCCAGGGGAGATAAGTACATGTCAGGTGGAATGCAAACATGATTATGATTGTCCGGGCGCACAAAAATGCTGTAACATCGCTTGCAGTGTCATATGTGTTAACCCACGTTAATGTTTTAGAGTAGTTTGTATTATACGAGTATTGTCTATAGCGAACAAGGTTGAGGAAAACGTGTCAGTAAAAATATGATAATGAATTCATGAATTAAACATTTCATTTACGGTGACTTTTTTTGAATTCCTTTTATTGTAATTGAATACTATCTTAAATTACACTGTTGGTACTAATTTATTGCTGTTTGGTTTTACTCAGAAATTGGTAGAAATGATAACAAAGGACACGAAAAGGCCAAACTGCATTTGAAATCTTCTCACTCCGAGTGTACAATAACTTGGCTAACATTTTACATGTGGCCGCCAAATACCGACTTAGGAAGATTTATATCGAAAAGCATGAACGTCTAATGCTATTCAATACTCTTTTTGGACTGTCACTATGCCATTCCAGATTTTTAAAAAATCTGTTTAATTATGTTTTTTTAAATGCAATGAATGGTGAACAAGCATGCCATTCGCCTGATGGTAAGCGATACGACAGCTCATGGATAGTAACAAAACCAAACAGTACCATGAATTACAAAGCAATGCTTGGCATTCCACTGCGCTCGCCATCCTGAGACAAGTTTTATTATGTCTAGTAGTTACTCTGGCTACAATGCCCGTCATACCGGAACAGAGCAGTGTATTTATCCTGCTGTTTGGCGGGAGAAATAGTTGTTGCGGTGGCACCTACCCAGGCGGCCTCTCACATACTTTCGTTTTACGCCAAAGTATGACAAGAATACACAATTGTACATAATACTTGAGTGTCTGAATAAGGAAAATAAAAAATAATTGAAGGATTGTTTTTAAATACGTACCGTTATCGCATCAAAAGCGATGTAACGATGTCTCGTATTGGATTCTTAGATTTACGCGAAAATTACACATTGAAATAATACTATTTTCTAAGAATTATAAATCGGCGATAACATGCAAACATACATAAACTCACGCCTTTGTCCCAGAAGTGGTAAGCAGAGGTGCTACCAGAACATCCACGTCTTTTTTTTGTTCTATCCCAAGATGTGACAAGCGGCAAGCCAATCATCAATACGGGCACAAATTCCTGACACCGAGCTGATAATTAATAGAAAAATCCAATATCACTTTGCCCGACCCGAGAGTCGAACCCAAAACCTCAGCGCAACAATCATATTGTAGTACAACTGCGCCACCGAGGCAGTCCACGATAAGTCCATAAAAATATTTTTATTTCAAGATGTCTCCTATTTTGATCGTTTTGTCGATGAGTTTCTTGAATACAGATAATGCTGTCTTTTATTCAAGCACACCAAAGTACTGCATATGATTTAATGTAATTTTCCTTAGTGTAAATTAGAGCAAATTATCTCTCAAAGTTGTGAAGGAGTATGTCTACCTAGGGCATTCAATGCAGTTGGGTAGACACAATCTCGAAAAGGAAGCTGACTGGAGGATTCAGTTGGGCTGGGCGGCGTTGAGGAAGTTGTACCGCATAATGAAAATGAAAATGAAAATGAAAATAATTTATTGAATCCATTAAAATGTTCAACATTATTTAGATTCAGTCATTTTTTTTTCTACCACCCGGTTCGGAAAGCGGTTTTCACTAGAGAAGAACGGGCAAGAAACTCTAGTGTTGCTCTTTTCAAAACCAGTTTATAATATCGTGATTATTACAAAAATTACAAGTTGGTCCAAATCAGAGCAGTTCATTAATAATTTGTTATAATTTGCAAGTGAAATATATTTTTAATACAATATTGTTTATATTCTGTTTAATATGGCTGAGTGGCTAATTTCGTCGCTATCACAGAGCCTGAAGACGAAAGTGTTCAACCAGTGCGTCCTCCCTGTAATAAAAGCGGCTCCGTAGCCGAGACGTGGACTCTGACTGTAAGGCTAATCTGTATCAGCCCATTAACGTCCCACTGCAGGGCACGGGCCTCCTCTACAATCGAGAGTACGATTGAGAGTGGTTAGGCCATATAGTCCACCACGCTGGCCTAGTGCGGGTTGGCGGACTTATAAATACCATAGAAATTTATACAAATCGCTATGGATGCAGGTTTCCTCACGATGTTTTCCTTCACCGTTTTAGTGCGTGGTGATTGACTATCAATGCACACATGACTCCGAAAAGTTAGAGGTGTACCCTGGGATTTGAACCCGCGAGCGCCATGAACATATAGGCAGCCGCGTCTGGTCCGTTACCAACAGGCCACCACGCACTTAAGACATAAGGACTCTTATTAGAATTCAACATCCTTTGCGGTGCTCTTATTTGACAAGCGAAGAGGAAACGACAGGCAGCAGGTTCAATTCCGTGTGTTTGAGCGTCAACGTCATTGACGAATATTTTTTTAGGAAAGCCAAGAATCTGTCGACTGGCTCCTCGGGACTGCAACGTATGATGCAAACTGCAATAATGATTACGCTTGCCCCGGCATTCAACATAATATGGTTGTAAGTCGTAAAGTGCACGTATTTGTGACGCCGCATTATAAACGACGTCATCAGAAGTAGGGACATCACCGCAGAGTTCGTTGCAGTTCAAGGATGATCAGATATAATATTTGCCCACACTGCAACTAACGCATAGAAATCCATTATGAATACAAAAATTAAACAAATTTTGTGAACAATATTGATAATTTAAAACATTCCTGTGACTTCATTGATCAATATTATTTTCATAAATAATCGTAAATAGCAACTAAAGCCATTAAAGTATATTTTAAATGAAAGTATATTTTAGTGCTTGAATAGTTTTACATCTTAAATCAAACTTAAAGATGAAAACCCGAGGTGGCCAGACTTTTATAAAAGTCATTTTATAAAAGCGGTTTGTATGCGCATTCCTCTGACATAGGCATTACACGATCAGATTATGAAGTTTCGATCGCAGACAAACTTTCAGCTTTTATAAAATGACAAACGTCTAGCGGCGACCTGCTCTTGATCTAATAAGAAAATATAATTACTCTTCACCGAAACAAATGTAAGTAAACAGCTGATCAACTGGACATTATGCATAAAAACGTATTTCTAACACTAACACTGACATTGCTCATTAGTCATAGTGTTTATGTTTACACAAAGAGTAATATAATATATTAATTTGTGAAATGGTCAAGTAGTCAGCTGTAGCATAATTGGAACCGGGGATATTTTAAAAGGAAAACGTAGCTCCTATATAAAGACTGAAATATATGCTTTATGAATATAATAGTATTGATTACGAAGTGTCTCACCATGTCTCGCTTAGCCGTCGTTTTGTTCGGTAAGTTTGTTTTTTGTTTTAATAATTAGTGATAAATGATTCCTTCAATACGCATTGAACGCTCTCTCAAATCATTCAATTATGCACGTACTAGATAAACAGTAATGTAATTGAATTTTATTTTTCAGTTGCGTACCTAGTTGCAGTGCTTGCACCAAACGCTGATGCACTAGCCAATGGTAAGAAATACAACTTCTTGTTAACATGCGAAACACTTAGGTTTCATGATTAAGGCTACAAATTATTCAGTCAATAATTCTGCCTGGCGTTAATTCGGTTGCTAGAGTCTGCTTCACATTTTTATTTTCCACTTTCTCTTCTTAATCGTAGAACTATATTGCGATAAATTTATTATATATTGTGGTAGAGCCACGCCGTTGTCAGCATGAACGGGCAGGCTCGCCCGGGGCCGCCCGTCTGTATCACTATCTCACACGAGGCCGACGTGAAGCGACAGCTATGTTATCGCGATTCGTTCGGGGAGTGAGGCTGCCGCATGCTCAATACTCCTCTTCCCATTCTTTTTCCTTCCCTCTCCCCTCCCGATCTAATAGGCGGGCAAGACATCCATGATCTAAGCATTGTGGATGTTTACGGGCTGCAGTGATCACTTACCATCAGATGACCTGCTTGCTCGTTTGCAGAACCCATGCTATAAAAAATCCTCTAGTGGTATCCTGTATAGACTGGGATCGATTTATAACATATGAAATTCACACTTTTCCATTTCGATTCGCAATATCTCGCATTATAGGCCTAAATTCCACATGTTATGTTGAAAGTGGAGAACAGTGCGACTCTTCAAGGGCACCTGTGCTTAACCCATTCTATTTGCAGGTATAAGCTTAATTTTTTTTCAGAAAAGCCGGGCATTTGTCCAGAGAGTCGCACCAATTTAAACACACCGTGCGTGATAGAGTGCGAGACAGACTACGCTTGTAAAGGCGCCAAGAAGTGCTGTCCCTACGGATGCATGCTCACCTGCCTCGATCCAGAAAAAATATTTCCGATGTGGGTTCGTGATTAATCATGTGAATAAGGGATTGTGATATTTAATAAAGTTTCATATTGTCTATTTTATTTATATCACTGTACTGTACTGTATTAGCCCATATACCTCTTACTGCAGGGCACGAGTCACCTCTACAATAGAGAAGGGTTAGGCCATGTAGTCCACCACGCTGGCCTAATGCGGGTTGGTCGATTTTAATTATTATTTATATTATTTTCACTTATTTCTTTGGATAAACAATGTGTATATCTTAATAAGGTCGTTTGCCCATTTTGAGACAGACTTAACACCGTATAAGGCTGACTGCACTGCTGTACATGACTGCCTCGGTGGCGTAGTTGTACTACGGTATGATTGCAAAGCTGAGGTCTCGGGTTCGAATCCCAGGTCGGGCAAAGTGATATTGGATTTTTCTATTCATTATCAGCCTGGAGTCAGGAATTTATGCCCGATATGGCGATAGGCTCGCCCCCTATCACATCGTGGGACGGAATATACGAGGCGAAAGGTGGGTGTTCAGGTAGCACCTCTGCCTAACCCTTCTGGGAAAATGACGTGTGTATATGTATGTTAACACCGTATATATGTTCACCACTTTCTATTTGATTGCACCCGAACTTAGTTTATGAGAACACATATGACAGAGAAATTTCACGTAAATCCCCATTGGGTACAGGAGTATTCCAGAGTATATTAACAAAACCAACGTGTAACATGGCAATATATCTGTTTTCTACAATATTTGATATTACTATGTAGCTAAGTTAATAATTTTGTGTACAATAGGTTTGACATAGTCGCAGAGCAACTCAAATATCTTTTTTAAAATAAAGAGAAAAAAAACATCTTATGTCTCAGGATGGCGAACGCAGTGGAATGCCAAGCAATGTTTTGTAATTCATGGTGTTGTTTGGTTTTCTACTGTCTATGAGCGGGCCAGTCGTATTGATTACCATCAGTCCAATGGCATCTTGTGACGTCATTCATCGGAATAAAATAAACAAATAAATATTTTTTTATGGTTGTTGAAAAATTGCAACGCATCTTTGGAATGTTGGTTGCTGTGTTTATAGATATAAAGATATCAATTGCTAGTTTCATGTTATTCGCAATCAATAAATACTGAGCAATTCTCTTTTTCCTTGGGCACTATTTTTTTAATCCTTTGATTATCCATACATGAAGTGGCTCAAGGAATCTGTCTTCTATAAAATACACAAAATTCAAGCTCAGAATCTTATACATAGTAGATTTCCCGTCCTGTGTATAGAACGCAAAACCTCACCATCTACAGACTATATTATTATTATGTATACTCCTGCTATCCCAATGAGGTTATATATATTTTAAAGATTGAACAAGAAGTCCAAAGACATATAGGTTTGAAGGCCACGGCATTAAATTAGTTTTTTCCTTGTATAAAGAGCGTGCTAAACAGGACTGACTGGAACCGGCTCTTGATTTATATATGCATACAATTTAAACCAAAATATCATAAAAAAAAGAGACAGCAAATAATTTCCATGCTGTGTGACAGGGACAAATTAGCCCAGATAAAAAAATCGTTAACAGGTTAAAATAATGGCATCTCACGCAAAACAGAAAGAAATAGCAAATAATTTATACATAGTATGATAGAGAATTTGTGCCCGATATGGCGATAGGCTCGCCCCCTATCACATCGTGGGACGGAATATACAAGGCGAAACGTGGGTGTTCTAGTAGCACCTCTGCCTACCCCTTCTGGGAAAAAGGCGTGTGGTTATGGTGGTTATGTAGTATGATAGAGACTCGCCTGACTGCCTCGGTGGCGTAGTTGTACTTCGGTACGGTTACAATGTCTCCGGTTCGAGTCTCGGGTCGGGCGACGTGACATTCGATTTTTCTATTATCAGTTCGGATTCAGGAGTTTTAGCCCTATATCGCGAAAGGCTTGCCCCCATCACATCGAGGAACGGAACAAATAAGGCGAATCGCGTACCTGGTTAGTACCAGGAGAACCTCTGCCTACCCTTTCTGGGAAAAATGCGTGAGATTATGTACGTATGATAGAGACAAAATCTAGTATAAAGTTGGTACGTTTGGAATAAAATGTCCTTCATGTTTGGGACCAAATGTGCCCCGGATTTTTACCCACATATTTCCTACCGTGATGTTATACCTGTAGATTATAGTCAGCTGGCATCGACCTCAAAACATTGTTGGCATATTTAGGTATTTTAGATACAATTTAGAAGTCGGCTTAATCTTTTCAATTATTTTTTCATAAAAATACGATTTGTCATTGTGTATAACCTATAATTATGAATGTCCATAAAGGTTTATATAAATTAAAAATAAAATAGAATGAATTACGCCACAGTAACCCAAAATGGATCAAGATCTAGAGCCAAAAAACCCTTCACATGTCTTCACGGAAAGCAACTATGATTAATTATGATTAATGACATAAGGCGATCGGATTCAATGACGCATAAAATAGATAATTAAGCAACTCGATGCAGTATAATTATTGCAATTTATTGCTTTTGTATGCAATAGATATTAGATACTAATAAAAAGTGTATTTATAGTGTTGCTAAAGGAGTTTGTTTTTATACTGGAACGACAAAAATGGCAAGCAAATTGCAGTCCAGATATATATTAACCGGCGGCAGATGTTACAATCAACCTCCTGCTTTATTTGTGTCTGTATGGGCCCATATACGTCCCACTGCAGGACACGGGCCTCCTCTACGACCGAGAATACGATTGAGACTAGTCAAGCCATACAGTCCACCACGCTACCCTAGTGCGGGTTGGCGGACTTTACATACTACGAGTATAGAAATTTATACAAATCGCTACAGTATGCAGGTTTCCTCACGATGTTTTCCTTCATCGTTATAGTGTGTGGTGATTGACTATCAAGTATCAATACATACATGACTCAGAAAATCAGAGGTGGGCTCTGGAATTTGAATCCGTGACCACCGTAAACATGTCGACAGCCTCGTCTAGTCCGTTGCCAACAGGCCACTACGCCTGCGTTATATTTACCCTATAAAAATATACTGTTCTCAGATCAGGTATTAAGATTAAAGCACTAATTATATTATGCAACCTGGGAACAGAACCTAGGATTCCACCGTTTACACCCCATATACTTCACACTACCGCTAGACCAATGAAGCAGTTATTACTAAGCAATAAGGAAAATTTATAGTCAATCATCACGTACTATAACGGTGAAGGAAAAAATAGTGAGGAAACCTGCATACCGTAGCGATTTTTAAAAATTATATGGTATGTAAGTCCGCCAACCCGCACTAGGCCAGCGTGGTGGACTATATGGCCTAACCATTCACAATCGTGCTCTCGATCGTAGAGGAGGTTCGTGCCCAGCAGTGGGACATATATGGGCTGATACAGTAATAAGGCAAAACTACATATTATTCAGGAAGGAATATCCGTGTTATTTGACTTCACATGGGTAATCAACATAAAGGCTTACTCAGATAGGCATGAGAAATTCTTCATGACGTCAAAACAGGCATACAGAAAAGTCCCTGAGAGTAGTACGACGATGATTCAGGATATTAGTCAGTAATTAAAAGGGTATAAATGCGAATTTTATGTGGCACATTTTCAATATACTTCTTCGCCTTTGGAAACATGGCGCGTTCTTTGCTTCTCGCGATTGGTGAGTTTTGTCAAATGTTAACAATTTTTAAAATACTATTGCTTTAGATATTTATATAATCATATTAATCTGTGTTGCTATAGCATAAATTGATTGGGTTGACGGTTATGACCATAGATAATACAATATATAGGTTATGACTGACTTATAAAACCAAGTCGTTGCCAAGTTACTACAACTTTGTGTTGTATTTTGGTAATTGAGATTCGAATACAATAGCCCATTTGTATCTACTGCTGTGCGCGAGACAATCGAGAGTTATGGCCGCCACACACGTAACGATACAACTGTGCAAGTCTGAGTTAGCACCAGTATACTTTAACGTGTTTGGGCAAATAACTGCGCAAACTTCATACTACGACGATCTTTTTGACCGCAATGATGTTTGCGCGAGCCAGGGAGGTTACTTACTCTCCAACACGGCGACGACATGTTCGAACGTCGTACGTCAAACTGTACGAATGTGCCTAAATACTCTACAAAATGTTCGAATCCTCTATCGTACGTCGTAACCATAGACTACGTTCGAAGCGAATGATAAATTTCATAGCGAATAGAATTGATTTTTAGAAGTGGAGATCTTTTATCGTATACGGACGTTGAACGTACGAACATTCGAATTTCATGTCGGAAAATAGAGTAACTTCCAGACTTGCAAATTTATATCGTTATGTGTGGGCGGTCATTAGGCTGACATGTTGGTCATAGTCCTCCATGCTGTTCAATTGCGGTTTGGCGACTTCACTCACCATTCTTGCAAAGGATTGTTGCATATGTGTTACCTTATGTTTCCTTTGTGGTTAAAGTGAGTATTACTCGTAATTGACTAACAATGCACGTAGGAAACAACAATTCCTACTCACCTTTCCCGACGAGTAAACAGTGAATACAAGGTGGACGGACGACCTGGTTAGGGCTGCAGGAAGTCGCTACATGCAGGCCGCTTCCAACAGGTCAATGTGGAGATCTTTGGGGAGGCCTATGTTCAGCAGTGGACTTCCTGTAACTGAAGATAGAGAGAGAGGAACAGTGAATTAGTTTGACGGTTCACTTGTCCTTTTAATTCTGGGTCCTTGCCCCGTAGCGAGAAGATATAATAGACAGGCGTGATGACGTCAAATAGCAAATAAATTATTTTCTTTTGCTAGTCGACACTTGTTAGGATCGCATTGCAAGTACTAGCATCTGCAGTATAAAAAGTATATAAAAAGGTGTTAGTTTTTGTGCAAGGCGACCCATGTTTAGCATTAGGATGACATTCAGGCGAATTTATATTGATATTAAATATCAACAGCTTAAAAAACGTGCACAATCTCTACCTGCGATCAGTAGAATAATTTTGAGGAAAAAATATAGAGTCAACAAACAGTATCTGTATCAAGGGATTTCCCTAAGCAGAGCATGTGCACAAGGAAAATAACGAGGAATTGGCATTTAAAGATCTGTCAAGTTTTTTTGCACAAATATTTGTTTTACAAAAATTTCCTTATGCGTTTGTTTTGATTGTTATTTTTAAGATATAGCACATAATTTAATCACATTCTAACGTAGCCAAAAATCAGGTCGGAACGAAATCATAGCCCCAAATCAATTGCTTACCACTAAATATTTATGTGGTGACTTTTTCGACTGCTTTCTTTATTTCGACTGCCTCGGTGGTGTAGTTATACTACGGTATGATTACAAAGCTGAGGTCTCGAGTTCGAATCCCGGATCGAGGAATATCATATTGGATTTTTCTATTCATTATCAGCCGGGAGTCAGGAATTTGTGCCCGATATGTCGATACGCCCGTTCCCTATCACATCGTGGGACGGAACACACAAGGGGAAACGTGGGTGTCTTGGTTGCACCTCTACCTACCCCTTCTGGGATAAAGGCGTGATGTTTATGTATGTATGTAAGTATTTCTTCAGCTACCCGTTCACCTGGAAGCAGTCTCCATCGAAGAGATACAACACAAATACTAACTATGAATGGCGTATAGATTTTATGATAGAAAAATTGTTCCTCGGTCCGATTTGTCAACTGTATTTCTTTTACATTGCTTATAAGTCAATATTTGATATTCGTGTTTTCTTCTAGTGTCCTTAATGGTCATCGTGGCGTTGGTCACACCTGTCGCCGAAGCTCAAGGTAAGATTCGTCCAATCTATCTTAGAATATAGTCAATATATTGTAGTGCGAATTTCTACGGTATGTAAGTCCGCCAACCCGCACTAGGCCAGCGTGGTGGACTATATGGCCTAACCACTCTCAATTGATTCTCTCGATTGTAGAGTAGGTCCGTGCCCAGCAGTGGGACGTATATGGGCTGATAAAAAAAAATAGAGCTGGTGGGAATAGGGAACGTTACATTCAATATGCGTGTGTGAAGTGCGTGGTGGCCTGTTGGTAACGGACCAGACGCGGCTGCCTACATGTTCACGGTGGTCGCGGGTTCAAATCCCAGGGCACACCTCTGACTTTTCGGAGTCATGTGTGTATTGATAGTCAATCACCACGCACTATAACGGTGAAGGAAAACATCGTGAGGATAGCATAGCGATTTGTATAAATTTCTATGGTATGTAAAAGTCCGCCAACCCGCATTAGGCCAGCGTGGTGTACTATATGGCCTAACCACTCACAATCGTATTCTCGATTGTAGAGGAGGCCCGTGCCCTGCAGTGGGTCGTATATATACAATACAATACAATACATTCAATATGGACAGCTTCCGTGGCACAGTTGGTTAGACGCCGCCTGTGAAACAAGAGGCCGCGGGTTCGATCCCCGCAACGAAACAAATATTTGTGTGAACCACAGGTATTTATTTCGGGTCTGGGTGTTTGTGAGACTGAAAAGTCTCTCGTAGCTTCTAATACCCACGACACAAGACTCGATCTTAGTGTGGGGTCAGGACTATGTATGTGACTCTTGGGTGTATTTATTTATTATTATTTATTTTTTATTACAGATAGAGCACTGAAGCCTGGAAGATGTCCATCACTTAAGCCGGGAACTGTCGGGACTTGCGCCAACATGTGTATCGATGACGCCAGCTGTCCAGGCTCGTCAAAATGCTGCGGAACTGGGTGCGGATTCGCGTGTAAAAAGCCGATATTCTAAATACAATGTCAATAGGCTAAAAAAATGTTTTTAAATTTCTAATACCTAGTAGAAACACAAGAAGCCTTATTCATGCACAGTTTTAAAACCTATTGTAGTTATCGATTTTTTTGTCTTCTTCGCTCAAGCTGAATTCAAAAGACGTTCGAAGGGGCAAAACCTTCGCTAACTAAAATTTGTCTATGAATAAGGCGAAAGGTGGTTCAAAAACTACGAGTGCTTTCCTGGACCCTCTTGATTCAGCGATGTCCTCTGAGTAAAGATATTGTCTAAAAAATATTTGTATACAAACTCGCAGCTTCATAGTTCACTTTTTTTATTCCAATGAATAGCGAGTCGAGCATGCCATTCCCCTGATAGTACTAGTAGACCGCTCATGGACAGTAGCAAAACCAAATACCGTGAATTACAAAGCAGTGCTTGGCATTCCACTGCGCTCGCTATCCTGAGACATAAGTTGTTGTCTCATTATGGGCAGCAGTTATGCTGGCTACAATGTCATTCAAACCGGAATACAACAATGCGTTTACATTGCTGTTTGGCGGGAGAAATAGACATTGCGGTGCTACCTACCCAGGCGGCCTCGTATATGAGAGACCTACCATCAGTCGATTTCTGGATTAGTCCATGTATATATTTTCTGTGAAGATAATAAAGAATGTTGAAATAAATATTTTTCAAAGTTACTGTATTGTATTTATTTCTATTAGCGGCATTTCGTTACATGTTCAAAAGAAAGGTTCGGGAATTGCTGCTCAAAGAAGTCGTGGAATCATCATCAGTCTTCGTATTGTGTGTATGTATTTATTCGTATATATTTCTTTATGTATCCATATATTATAGTAAATATTTATGTAATAATATGTAATTTTATTTAGTATGTAGTCATATAATTACTTTTATCCATGTATATTCATAGATAAATCTCTTATAAAATGTTAATGCAGGTTTCCTCACGATGTTTTCCTTCACCGTTATAGTGCTGGTGATTGACTATCAATACACACACGACTCCGAAAAGTCAGAGGTTTGCCCGGGATTTGAACCTGCGACCACCGTGAACATATAGGCAGCCGCGTCTGGTCCGTTATCTACAGGCCAACACAAACTTAATAAATAGATCAGTAACCCGTATATCTGCTACTACTATTAAACATAAATGCAAGACAGAGATAGCTACATGCCCGTATTAAAGGTGTGAGGAAGAGAAAAGATCATCCTCATGTGATTAATGATCGTAATAACAAGGTAAATCATATATAAGAGCGTGGATATTGTTAAATTATCAGAACTTCCTTGTATTGTAACTGAACGGACGACTTCAAGATGTCGCGTAAATTCCTTTTTGTTTTTGGTGAGTATATTTGCGTATTGACTAATTGATATGTGCTGATATCAAGATACAGGCCATGCGATGAGTGTATCAGAAATTAATTGTCTTCTCAATCCCACTGACACGCAGAATCAAAATAAATTGCGGGAATCGAATCCACGGCCACTCGTTTGATGCCTAGCCGACGTTAGCTGGTCATTATTACGCTAAATTATTAGCCAAATCATTCTGTTTAGTGAAGTCAGAGACATAAGACCGAGCACACATACTTCTTGTTATGTAATTAGTTCACTTCTGACGCTTTAAAAAGTAATTAAATTTTGTAACCTTCGTAATAGTACTGTATGGCATCAGCCCATATACGTCCCACTGCACGGGCCTCCTCTACAATCCAGAGAACGATTAACAGGGGGTCAATAATAATAGAAAAATCAAACTTTAAATGTATGTTTTATTTAGGCGCCGTTTTATGACTCTCGTTTAAACAGCCAGCCCAATCCAAGATAAAAAAAAAACCCTCAAACATAAAATTCTATGACTATTCTATTCCATTCTGTGTCATCCTGTGCATCGAATAATATTAAACTTCAAAATTTAAACTTTACTATTATAATATGACGGTGGAGGGTTACCGGCACCAACTTCAAGTCTGTGATTGGCGAGAGGTGGTGCAGAATAGAGACAGCTGGAGTAGTCTCGTTTCGGAGACCAAGATCCACTTTGGGTCACTGAGTCAGCGGACTTAGTTTTTTTTATTTATTATAATATGACACAGATCTGATAGCTCTACGATTTTAAATTATTATTTGATGATTTGTCAGTATTAAAAAGCAATTGAGTGCATATTACACATAATTATCATTAAGAATTCTCATATACATAGCTATTATGACCTGCGATAAAAATATCAAGGCTAACGTGTTTGGATTTCCCTCTCGTTGTTGTTTAGGAAAAAACATTGTATATTTACATCAATAGAGGCACACAAGTGCTCAGGTTATCTCTAGAAAAATCTTAGGTGGGATGTTCGACTTAAGCGCCATTAACACGGGGAGAGTTTCTCGTGGCGAGAATCGTATGCGATTATCGCATGACATAACCGCCGTACATTATCGTGTACTGACAAATGATTACACGATGCAACTTTTTTATATCCTTACTATAATCGTATCTTCCAGGCGAGAAACTCTCCCCGTGTAAATGGGGCTTTACTTATCTATGGTGACGGATGAAGGCCTAAATAAATAGAGATACTACATTTGACTGTCCATTAATGTCACAGACTGGATAAAGAATGGAAGAATGGGATGATAAATGTCGCAGTCAGAAGCATGGCCTATTTGGACAGTAGGTAGTGGAAATCCTTAACTGATATCACTTTACGGTGGTATACGTTGAGATTGTTTTACCACCAATATTATACCACCCGATCCGAGTGACCTTGGCCTAATCTTTGACTCTATGTTTTTGTTTTTTGGCAGCCTCCGTGGCGCAGTTGGTTAGACGCCGGCTGTGAAACGAGAGGCCGCGGGTTCGATCCCCGCACCGAGACAAATGTTTGTGTGATCCACAGGTATTTGTATCGGTCTGGCTGCTTGTGAGACCGAAAAGTCTCTTGTAGTTCCCACGACACAAGACTCGATCGTAGGGTGGGGTCCTGACTATGTATGTGACGGTTGGGTATATTTATTTATTTATTATTTTTTGTTACAGTGGCGCTTGTCGTCGCCTTAGCAGCATGCACACCTGGAGCTGATGCCCAAAGTAAGTATGAAATAGTTTCCTCCTCAATGTATCAGTCTAGATACAGACTATCCCGCTCACCTATCGACCACTGCAATTCCTGTAAGCCAGGATCATCAGAACGCAAAGAAATCCAATCGAGGGCAGAACTTTGCTGAGCTTGTTAGAAGCACTTCCTTCCTTCTCTCCTTTTACTTGGCTTTATCCCGGCCTGTGCCAGGGTCCGCCTTCCAGCTGAGTCTCCTCCATACCGCCCTTGACGACATCTAGCCAGCGCTTCGTTGGTCTACCCCCCTTCTCTTCTTTGGTTGTTGGGTTAAATTGATTGTTGGTTATTCGGGAATGTTGAGGCTCAGACACATATTCCCGACCATACTCGTGTGGCTTTTTTATGACGTGACCATACCATCTCAAGCGACATTCCTGGAGTTAACTGCTACATCGCAGACACCAGAAGCACTAACATGCCTTAAATCCACGAGTAAATAAATAACACAAAAAACTTTTTTTATGGCCTCAATGATCTTGTGTAAAAAACTAAATATACTTCTACTGTTTATTATGAACCCTTCGAGGATGAAATTGTTAAGAATGTTGACAGGCTCTCTGCCTCTCATGTATTGAGACAAATAAGCATCATGGATGAAATAAGAGCATCTCTAAGTACACTGTTTTTATTTCCAGGGAAGCCAGGTAGTTGTCCTCCCAATGCTCCCCAAACAGTTGGAACGTGTGTTGAAATGTGTTCCGGGGACAGTAGCTGCCCCGGCAACCAGAAATGCTGCAGCAACGGCTGCGGACGCGTTTGCAAGCGGCCTCGCTAAACTGTGATGTGTGTAACTGCCATAACTCGAAGCAATGGAACTTTTTTTGTCAATACTTTTTCAAAACATTCGATTTGACATTTGTTTGTCGATTTGTTTAAAATAAGAATTAATAAATAATTTTTGTGTTATGTTTTTGTTTATTTTTATGTTCTATTTGATTTTATCAAATACTAGCGCCCCAGCCCAGCTTCAGCTAAATATGTTTAGGCTCCACTACACACCAGAGACGTCTTATTCCCGTTCAAACTTCTGTATTCCTGAGCTCAATCGAAGTACCTACGGTCATTTGTATATCCTATTCCGTCCCGTCTAGTCTCTAATATGTAACTTCACCAAGTTGGTTCTTGTATTATGCATGTATCAGCCCATATACGTCCCACTCCCAATCGAGGGTACGATTGAGACTAGTTAGGCCCTATAGTCCACCACGCTGGCCTAATGCAGGTTGGCAGACTTTACATACCATAGAAATTCTTGAAAATTGCTATAGTATGCAGGTCAGACACCTGTCTTCACGATGTTTTTCTTCACCGTTATAGTGCGTAGTGATTGACTATCAATACACACATGACTTCGAAAAGTCAGAGGTGTGCCCTGGGATTTGGACCCGCGACCACTGTGAATATATTGGCAGCCGCGTCTGGTCCGTTTACCAACAGGCCACAACCATAAAAAAGTCTGAAATTATGAAAGTATACGTTTGAGTAACGCTAACCGTAGGCGGGAAAGAAAAGTTTTTCCATGGAGTTAACAAAGCAAAATAGTTTAACGAAGGATAGCAAGGCATCTACAGCTTCTAGTATTTTGAACATGCGGGGTGCAATTTCCCTTAAATTTTGTATGGCAGTAGCTGATACCACATGAGTAAATAAACGGAACAGAGACAAAACTTCATACAAACGCGCGAATCAGTTGCACTACTACAAGCACGCGAGGCTTGTGTGCGTGACCACTGGCCGCTTGTCGAGTACGCTGCGAGAGTGGAAAAAACCGGTTTATGCAGGCACAGCCAGTTGACAACATCAGGGTTCGTGCGACGCACGTTGTTCGTTTTTTTAGTTTGGTTCGTCCAGTTCGTTATTTAAATATAAAAACGAGGAATTATATTATTAACTAATTATGGTTGTTTATTGTACTGTGTGTATGAATAATACTAGAAAAAATATATCATACTTTAACTATCCCAAGGAGTACAATAGGTAAGAAAATATTCAATTACTACTTTTTACGATTCTGTTACTATATTTCTACATCATTTTTATCACTTACCTTTATTTTATTGTTTGATCCTATGTTGTAAAGTATTATAATATCATTCTGAATAATAAAACTTATTAATCAAGTGTTTTGTTTTATTTGTCTAAACTTGTTGTGACAACCCTACCAAAATAGGTAACAAATTTGCACGTTCTTAGAAAGCTTTGTCTCTGTTCCGTTTATCTACTCATGTGCTGATACCCTGGATTAATGCATAGAGATCCCGAAAAATTTAGTGTACCCGTGGGATGAGCAATGAATTCAAATATATTTGCTAATCTTTCAAACTCAAAGGGATAGGATGAGACAGAAGAGGACAGGTTGCCATGCTTTGAATCACTTGACAGAATGAGATGGGACAGGATAGGATATAATAGAACGGAACAGAAAAAGCAGTTTAAGAGACGGAAGTTACACTGAGTTTATTAAGTTTAAATAATAATAAAATAGTACGCGAAATAAGATGTTGATTAAAAAAGAGATAATGAATAAAAAAAAAATACAATAATTACACCCAATAATATAAATACATAGTCCTAACCCCACGCTACGATCGAGTCTTGTGTCGTGGGTATCAGAAACTACGAGAGACTTTTCGCTCTCATAAGCACCCAGACCCGAAACAAATACCTGTGGTTCACAGAAATATTTGTTTTAGTGCGGGAATCCAACCCGCAGCCTCTCGTTTTGCAGCCGACGTCCAACCAACTACGGAGGCTGTCAAATAGATAGATATATGCATGTACAAAAGCTGCGAGCAAGAGGGAAAATCAGCCTCATAAGTTGGTAGGATTATTCTTTTTTTTTCTTAATTTATATGAGCTTATTTCTTTTAGTTGTAGCATTTTTTTAGTGTTTTTTAATATATTTAAATTTTCACTAACATGCCTTTTATTAAATCGCAAAATTAAAATGAATATTAAGTATCTCTTCTATTGATGCAAGATATCGAAAACAAAAAAATATTAAGTTTAAAATAAACACTTCCTTTTCCTTGTTCCCTATTGTACTTTATTGAGCAGTGTTCTTTGAGTTTGAATTTAATGAACAATTAACTCACAAATAAATAAATTTATTTAGACAAATGCAACAGAATATATTATTTAATGAGGCTCAGATATACGTCGCGAAGACGAAGTTTCTTGCCGATTCATTGCAAAAATGCAGTAATTTTTTACATCAACGCAAAAATGGTAGAGCTATCGCCAAACAACATCCAACTTGGGACAGATATTTGATCAAATAGTCACGATGCGTCGTCGTTTTCTTATATGTGGTAAGTTTGTTGTCTAAATATATTTTATGTCATTAATACGCGAAATAAGATGTTGCTGATGTAGACTGGACTCAAAAGGAGATAGCTATATGCATGTATTAAAGCGAGCAAGAGGGAAGATCAGCATCATATGACTAAACCACCATTTGCATGAGGAGAGTTTCTCGCGTCGAGAATCGTATGCGATGATCACATGACATAACCGCCATAGATTATCGTTCTGACAAATGTTTACACGATGCAACTTTTTTACATCCTTACGATAATCTTATCTTCGACGCGAGAAATTCTCCTCGTGTAAATGGGGCTTTATGATAGTTATAACAAGATAAATTATATTCAAGAGCGTGGATATTGTTAAGCTGCCAGAACTTCATTGTATTGTAACTGAACGGATGGCTTCAAGATGTTGCGTAAATTCCTCTTTGCCTACACATTACGTTGCCATTAAGTATAATCCAAGAGAACGTTTTGGGTTTCCCTCGCGTTATTGTTGAGGAGTTATAATTGTCTTCTTACAAACAAGTTCCCGGCTTTTCACCAGAAGAATTTTAGTTGGGATATTGAATTTAGATAATGGGAGGGATAAAACCTACATATCCAATAGGGATAAAGTTTAAATTACTGTGCAATAAGGCACATATGGGCTATTAATAGATGGACGAATGTAAAAGTCAGATGTATGGAGGCCTATGTGGGCAGTAGGTCGCGGAAATTGTTAACGGATTTCACTTGATGTTGATCTTGATAGTATAGTATGTTGATCATTGGGAGAGGCCTATGTTCAGCAGTGGACTTCCTTTGGCTGATGGATTGGATTGATCTGGATAGTGTTCATTAGCTAATATTAAAATAAATGATAATATTCTTACAGTAACGCTTGTCGTAGTCTTGGCAGTGTGCACGCCTGGAGCTGATGCTCAAAGTAAGTCTTAAATAAATGTTTTAAGTTTTGTAAGTACAGGTAGTGACTGCCTCGGTAGCGTAGTTGTACTACAGTATGATTATAAAGCCGAGGTCTCGGGTTCGAATCCCGGGTCGTGCAAACTGATATTGGCTTTTTCTATTCATTATCAAATATCAGCCCGGAGTCAGAAATTTATGCCCGATATAGTGGTATCACATCATAGGACGGAGCACAAACGGCAAAACGTGGGTGTCCTGGTTGCACCCCTTCTGGGAAAAAAGGCGTGATGTGTATGTATTTATGTATTTCTCTAGACTTTCCCGTCCACTCACCTGTCATGGTAAATCAAAAGTCGCCGTGTTTTTATTTTATTGCGATGTATGTCGAGACAAGTATGCCATTTGCCTGATGGTTAGCGATACGACCGCTAAAGAACAGTAGGAAAGCCGTGTATAGCCTTGTAAGACAAAATCAACAGCAAGCAAAGAATTGATAACAAACGATAGAGTTCGCACAGTCTCTTAGGTCTGCAAGCTTCAATATGAATCACTCTGTATCAGCACATATATGTCATACTGCTGGACACGGGCCTACTCTACAATCGAGAGAACCGATTGAGAGTGGTTAGGCCATATAGTCCTCCACGCTGGCCTAGTGCGGGTTGGCGGACTTACATACCGTAGAAATTCTTTAAAATCTATACGGTATGCAGTTTTCGTCACGATGTTATCCTTCACCGTTAAAGTGCGTAGTGATTGACTATCAATACACACATAACTCCGAAAAGTCAGAGGAGTGTCCTGGGATTTGAACGCGCGACCACCGTGAACATGTAGGCACCCACGTCTGGTTCGTTTACCAACAGGCCACCACCATAAAAAGTCTGAAATTATGAAAGTACTCGTTTGAGTAACGCTAATTGTAGGCGGGAAAGAAAAGTTTTACCATGGAGTTAACAAAGCAAAATAGTTTAGCACTTTATAATGAATCACACAGGAAATAAATAATTTATTTTTCATCTCAATAGGCTATTGGAAGATAGCTGTAAAATTCCTCTAGTCTTATACATACTTATAAGCGTAGAGTTAATTGCAATGAGTAATTAGTAAGCAATTGTGGCCTCTAATGACCTCGTTGAATACCATAATTGCTCACTATACCGTTAAGCTTAGACACTCATCTTAAGACACCTGATCGGACTCATGTAATAACTCCGTTTTGAATTTCCAGCGAAGCGAGGTAGATGTCCTACAGGTACTCTAGGAGCTGGAGTATGTTCTGAATTATGTTTCGGGGACAGTACCTGCACCGGTACCAAGAAATGCTGTTATAATGGCTGCGGACGCTCTTGCTTGGAGCTTCGTTAAACAGTGACGTGTGTAACTGCCTAACTTTTAGCGATGGATTTTTTTTGTCAATACTTTTTTTAAACATTCAATTCGACATTTGATTGTGGATTTGTTTAAAATCGAATTTAATAAATAATTTTTAATGGGGAAATAGTTACCAGAACTGCTACTAGATGGCGTTATAACACTTGTTTTGCTCCAAATGTGAGCAGTGATCATAGTACATTATAATTATTTTGGAATTACTTGTAGAGAAATATTGTAGTCTATTTTCACTATAATCTGGATTTATTTAAAGCGTAAAAAAATAAATAAAAATACACCCACAGTCACATATTTATAATTGTCTGCGTTATGAGTATATTTAGATATATTCAATAATGCAATTAACAATATTTAAGCATATTATATCAAAATATATAACTTTTAAACAAAGTATTATGGAGTGTTTTACCGTATCACAGTGATACACTTATGGTAGACTAGATGGCGCTAGTATCCACGGAAAATGTCTTAGTACATCAATTGGTGCAAACATCAATGTTTTCTTTAAAAGTATTTCACAGGTATTATTGGATAAGTTTATTTATAATACTTTCAGACTCAAATTGCCTGTAAACGGGTATTATAATTTTAAACATGAGTAATACGGCAATTGCGTTTTTTTATTGAAAATAGCCTCTAAGTAACGCCACATAAGGTACATTAGAAGTAAACTTGTACGCAGGTATGACCACATCCGTTGCTGCAGCATTTTTCGTACCACTTGCAATCATAGTCGCCGCTGCACATCTCGACGCATATACCGGCCGTGCCCTTAGCAACTGGAGGGCACGAGGGTTCATAATCTAAAAAAAAGGAACATCGTAAAATCACCGACTACAAAAAAAAATATTTCAAAACACATGGCCCCATAAACTCATAGTTGTACCCTGGGATTGCAACCCGTGACCACCGTATCGGCAATCAAATCCAGCCAATAGGCCACACATACAGCCATAGATGCAACAGTTTAGACCATATAATATGGCTAAAGCCAACCTTAAGCTTAGGCATGTAACAAACACTGTTTTTATTTAGACATTTTTCTCAAAATCTATGATAACAGTTAGAATCAAGATGGTGTCAATAGAGAGCCGAACATACATACATACTCACGCCTTTTTCCCAGAAGGAGTGGGCAGAGGTTATCCCGGTACAAACCAGGAAACCCACATTTCGCCTTGTGGGTTCAGTCCCACGATGTGATAGGGGGCGAGCCTATCGCCATATCGGGCACAAATTCCTGACTCCGGGCTGATAATGAATAGAAAAATCCAATATAACTTTGCCCGACCCGGGATTCGAACCCAAGACCTCAGCTTTGCAATCATACTCTACTTACATACCGAGGTAGTAGATAGCCGAAAGACCAATATAACGTGGGTAGTGATTCATATTTTGTGATCTAATAAGGTCGGTGAAATATTACAAAGGAATTGAAAATCGTTACGTTCGTCCCAGGTCTCCCCATCATTCTACATTATTGAGAATAGGTCGTACTACTCCGTCTATATATAAGTGTGACATAGTTTCTAGAAGAGGACTATATATACCTACCACATACCTAATAGAATTAACGTTTACATATCCGTCTTCATAGTTTCTTCGTCTGAAAAACATTGTTGCTTACCATAATAATAATCGTAGTAATCGCAGCCAGGCGCGCTCAATGCCATTGCAATAAAGAAGGAAACTGAAATAAAGAAATAAATTAATGCATAAATACACCGAACAGTCATATACATAGTCCTGATCCCACAGGAAGGCCCTATTTACACGGAGAGAGTTTCTCGCGGCGAGAATCGTATGCCATTATCACATGACATAATCGCCGTAGATTATCGTGTTTTGACAAATGTGACACAAAAAATACGACGAATTGTTTGTTCAGTAAAATTGGATACATACGTACATAAACTCACGCCTTTTTTCCAGAAGGGTTGGGCAGAGGTTCTCTAGCAACCAAGACACCCACGTATCGCCTTGAGCGTTTCATCCCACAATGTGATAGGGGTGAGCCTATCGCCATATCGGGCACAAATTGCTTGGGCCAAAATATTTAATCTACGAGTAGGAGTATTCATTGCAAGACAAATGAATGTCGAGGAAAAATATTTATTAGTAACGCACATGTAATAAAAGTCTTTTTATTTACTCAAGTGTTGTTTAGAAAAATACAGTCGTGGAGTTATTTTGTATAACTATGTATTTATGAATAAAGTCAGCATGTGCGTTTTTCAGTTGTGTGCAAGTCTTTAATTTATAAATTAAGTCAGTGGACGTCACCGTAACATTACCCTAGAAGGGTTACCGCGAACAAAATTTTCGCAACTAAGAAGAGTACCGTACCGTATTTATTGTCTTTTGCACTCCTACTGTACTGTATGAGCCGATATACGTCTTACAGCAGGGCACGGGCCTACTCTACAATCGAGAGTACGATTGAGTGGTTAGGCCATATAGTCCTCCATGCTGGCCTATTGCGGGCTGAAGGACTCTTATATACCATGGAAATTTATAGAAATCGCCATGGTATACAGGTTCCCTAGCGATGTTTTCCCTCACCGTTGTAGTGCGTGGTGATCGACTATCAATACACATGACTCCGAAAAGTCAGTGGTGTGCTCTGGCATTTGAACTCGCGACCACTGTGAATATGTAGGCAGCCGCATCTGGTCCGTTACCAATAGGCCACCACGCACTTATATTTTCACTCCTACGCAGTCCCAAAAATAATACATCCAACGGTCACATACATAGTCCTGACCCCACACTAAGATCGAGTCTTGTGTGGGTATTAGGAAATCTCGTATTTCCTTTTTGATTTCACAAATACAAATACTTGTGGTTCACGCAAATAATTGTCTCGGGGCGGTGATTCGAACCCATGGCCTTTCTTTTTAAAGTCACCGCCTTCTATCTCTTGCTCGCCTGGTGTACCTTAAAGCTTATCCTTAATGTAGCGTCATAGTTTCATTAAACGACCGATACTTATTTACCAGGTAGAGTTTGTAGTTTGAGGCTTAGGGGGTTACTCTATGATCCGAAACGAAACTCAAAACTTCGGACGTCGCACGTAAAACTGTACGAATGCGCCTAGGTACTCCACAAAATGTTCGAATCCTCTATCGTACGTCCTAACTATAGACTTAGTTCAGAGTGAATGATAAGTATCATAGAGAATAGTGTTGATTTTTAGAAGTCGAAAATTAAAAAAGTACTGCAGACGTCGAACGTCTGATCATTCGAGTTTCGTTTCGGATCATAGAGTAACCCCCTTAGTTCAAACATTTTGTTTGAGGTATTTTCTGTAGTGCGAAACCTCAAAGACTCTCATGTAATAAAAAATGTTGTGAGATACAGAAGATCCAAAAAATACTCACCGAAAATGAAGATAGTGAAACGGGACATGTCTGCGATAAAAGTTTATATTTTATATTAGAGCACAAAAACAAATGTCCTGCCGTTATATATGATTTTATTATTTGTTTTTATTAACAAAGAACTATGTACTTTACCTTAACCCTTTCACTTCGGTTTGTTTTACACTAGTCGCTCGACTTAGCTTCACTCGGTCGCAATTACTGCACTCATCTGTACATTTCATAACACGCATTTTTACATAAAACCTGGTAAATTATATCTCGTCATGATTTTTTTTCACTTTTTTTTAGAATCAATACTGTGTTAAATATCAGCCTCTTTGCATCTTCTGGTACGAGGGCCTTCACCTCTTTTCAGCCACAGGATGTCCAATGTTAGGCATGGGAACATAGGCCTCCAACAAGGAGCCACAGCAAGTCCACTCTTGAAAATAGGCCTCAACCAATGGCTTCTATAGACTTGTTAGTTGCAGCTGCCGCAACTTTCACTATACTAACAATATGATCACTATTCCAAAACATTAAAGTAATATTTCAGACTGATATAAATTCTTTCTTACCTCAGCACTCGGTTAAATTGTGTCAAGGGTGAAAAAGTGGCTCACGAAAAATACTCCACCAAATTTTCCACTTAATTTATCCATGTTGGCTCGGGGTACTTAATTAAATTCTTTTTAGTGGCCCGTCCAGAGATAACTCCCAATGAATGTGAACATATTCTAAAGTTCTGTTGCACTCTCACTGTCAAGTCAGTGATAGCAATGTTGGGAGTAAACAGAATTTACGAATAGGTGGTTGCGGGTGTTGGCTTCCAAATCGCTTTAACTTTTCAAAGTGTATTTGTCGTTAGTAATTACTTTATAATGGAAGAAGAACATACTATGTCAATATCGATAACCTCCGTGGCGCAGTTGGTGAGACGCCGGCTGAGGAACGTGTGGTTGCGGGTACAGTCCCCGCACCGAAACAAATATTTGTGTGATCCACATGTATTTTTTCCGGATCTGGGTGTATGTGAGACTGAAAAGTCTCTGGTAGTTTCTGATACCCGCGACACACAACTTAATTAATCTTAATGTTGGGTCAGGACTAAGTATGTGACTGTTGGGTGTATTTACTTATATGTCATAAGTTTTCACGAGAGTATCAAAGCTATATGAAATCTATTCTCGAATGTAGAGGTTACGATGTTGAAGATGTTGGCATGAAGAGCAATTTCCAAATTCCTATTTATTAAACTGATAAATTTCGGTACGTGCCAACTCTGTTCCTTTTTTATCGACTTCAAAAAAAGCAGATTATCAATTCGATGTGTATGTATGTAATTTTATCAGAATTGCACGTTTTTGGATATGTTGATCTATACCAGCTTCTGAACACATGTACCAAATTTCATGAATGTATGTATGTTTGTCCACGCATATCTCAAAAACTATAAGTCAGATTTCAAAAAATATTTTGCGTTGGATTAGGTTTAGTCCAACTTAGGAGCTGTGTAAGTTTCATAGAATCGGTTTGGTAGTTTTGGAGATAGAGCAGGAGTGACCAACCATTTTGAGTCCGCAGAATGCATACATGTTTATTATTCAGTCGCGGCGCCGTAATCTATTTAACCGGTTGAAAGTAAATGATTCTAGTTAGGTAAATAGGCACAAAACACAAAATCCAGAGAAAGAGAATTTCTTCGAGGCGCTTTTCTCTACAGCCTACAGCGCTGCGCGGTGCACCAGTAGGGTAATTCACGTAATTTTTTGACGCGCCGATCAAGTTGTGGTGCAGTTGTAATTAAGTTTACGTCTTAGTGCAAAATAGTATTCTTGTAATTGTTTAGCTGCGCGTAAACTGCACCTAAGCTATGCGTAAACTGCGCGGGTGCTGCGCGTCAACTGTACGTCAGTCGTATGCAAGAAGCTTACACGTGAATACCGATCAAGTTGCGATCTGAATCACGCATATAAAACACGCAGCAATAGAATACGCTAAACCGCTCGCGTGACGCGGACTTGACGCGAGCGTATCTGACAGCGGTTGTCAAAATTACGAGAATACGAAAAGGTCTGTTTTGATCGAAACTTAACTGCAACTGCACTGCAACTGTACTTATTTAATTACGTGAATTACCCTACTGGGCGCACACTTTAAGACCGTCAGATAAAGAGTAAAGTAGTAAAGTTCGTATAAGGTCGGTGCCAGCTGGCCGACTATAAGTATATCATCAAGTAACGAACTATGCGGGTAAAACCGCGGGGCATAGCTGGTCGGCTGGCACCGACCTCAAAAATTGTTGGCATATATATTTAGGTATTTCAGATTTATTAAAAAAAAGTTTTATTTCTCTCTTTTTACTACGCTTTTGAAGTCGGTTTAATTTTTAAAAATTATTTTTATACTCCCTAAGAGACGAGCATTTTTCAAAATCTTGTCTCAATGCCCATCTAAATTATATTAACTACTAGCGAACCGTCCCAGCTCCACCTGTAGATATTTTTCAATCTATGTTCATTAGGGATAATGTACGATTCTAATGGTGAAAGAATTGTTCCAATTGGTCCAGTAGTTTCAGAGCTTATTCAATGCAAACAAACAAATCTTTCCTCTTTATATTAGTTTACATATATCGCATGTCTGCGTAGAGGGTTATAATGTATTATGTAAAAGTAATAAAAGATTTACTCCATAAATTGTAAAATCAACTGTTCAACTAACAAAAGCGTTTTGCGTCATATAAAAAAAAACACGATTTTTTATATTTACGTTTAGAAAATATACAATATTGAAAAACAGTAAATTATACCCAACACTTTTACAGTCCTGACACCTCATAAATATGCGAGTCTTGTATAATATGTTTCAGAAGGTACGAGAAACTTTGGTCTCACAACACCGAGACACGAAGACATATTTTTCGGGTCGGGCAAAATGATATTGGATTTTTCTATTCATTATCATCCCGGAGTCAGGAATTCGTGCCCGATATGGCGATACGCTCGCCCCCTATCACATCGTAGGACGGAACCAACAAGGCGAAATATGGTTTCCTGGTTGGTTACAGGATAGCCTCTGCCTACACCTTCTGGGGAAAAGGCGTAAGATTATGTATGGCACGGCAGAGAGACTACCATGCGTCTGATGATAAACGCATTACTGTCAAGATAGAGACCATCAACCGACGTGAAACGTTCATGTTTCATTGGTCCGAATAATCCATCCAACTTCATTGTATCCGGATATGCACAGGAAGAACTCAAAATGGGATAAACATTCGCGGGTCACTGTGTACTAACCACTATGCACGTCGGACGGAGGGAGATAGGAATATACTCGCTCTTTCTCTCCCTACAGTCACAGGATGTCCACTGTTGAACATAGGCCTGCCCCAAGGATCTTCACATCGAACTGTTGAATGCGTTGGTTAAGGTTGCAGGAAGTCGTTGTTAGCAGGAATATACTACTAACAAAAAAATATTCTCTTCTTGTAGTTATTTTTTCTTCTTTAAACTATGTTAATTTATATGAAGTCTATACAAGGTGGACGGACCTGGTTAAGGTTGCAGGAAGTCGCTGGATGCAGGCCGCTTACAACAGATTGATATGGAGATCCTTGCGGGTGGCCTGTGCAGCAGTGGACTTCTGTGGCTGAAGAGAGAAAGAGCGTTGGGTGTTCGATACCTTGTGGGCGTCCGCGATGATTTAGGTCCAAGAGTTAACCTGCTTCGGAATCACTTTTGTTGATAGTGCAGGCGTCAAAGGTCCCTTTCATTTGCCTTGTACGGCGGGTGGGGGATATCGTGGATGCCCCCTTGCAGAAGGGCAGACACGAAAGACCAGCTGGTAATGGAATGCAAACGCAATAATTCTACAGCATGACGGGTTAAAATATTATTAATATTGCCGCAACGACAAACAAGAATGTCGTATATAAGCGCATAACATGTGTTTTTATTACTGTTTTCTAGACATTTGCGGTGCAGACACAATGACTGCAACCATGCCTCGATTCTTCTTTGCCTTTGGTGAGTTTGTGTTTTGTTCTTTCAAATCTGAATATTCTTTGTTGCTATACTTGGTTTAGTCGCAAAAATATATGTATATAAGCTAAATTGTGTGTTAATTATTCTTATACATTTTGTAAGAAAATAATCCCAACGAAATAAATGTATTTTTTATTTTCAGTTTTATTCGTATTTACGATATTAATGACGACGCCTGTCTACGGTAAGCATAACTTTTGTGCATAAAACAACCAAACATGTTACCAACACAGAGAATTATCACACGCGAATCGCAATATTTTTATGGAATATTTTAAAATATTTGCTGCCTTCACTCTCATTCGTACTCTCGATTGTAGAGGAGGCCCGTGCCCTGCAGTGGGTCGTGTATGGGCTGATACAATACAATACATGTTCATGGTGGTCGCGGGTTCAAATCCCCGGGCACACCTCTGACTTTTCGGAGTCATGTCTGTATTGATAGTCTATCACCACACACTATAACGATGAAGGAAAACATCGTGAGGAAACTGGCATACCATAGCGATTTATATAAATTTCTATGGTATGTAAAAGTCCGCCAACCCGCACTAGGCCAGCGAGGTGGACTATATGGCCTAATCCCTTTCAATGGTACTCTCGATTGTAGAGGAGGCCCGGGCCCTGCAGTGGTATATGAGCTGACACAGTATTCCTTTATGCACATATTTCTGCAATTACTAACAATTATATTTGCAAAGTATTCATAGTAAATGATTGTTTTTACAATTATAAACTTTTCGTTGAATTCGATTTTTGCCAGCACTGATTTTTTTTTACTGACAGGTTTCTTAGGGACTCTTATGTGTCCAACGATGTGCAAGAGCTCTACTTGCGGCGCCACATGCGTCCACGACTGCGACTGTCCGTGGGGACAGTTGTGCTGTGCCCACGACTCTGGTTATTGCTGTATGGACCCAATATCTTTCTAAGGGAGAACATATATTCAACTTCATTCAAGCTTTATGTGGGTTGTTACACGGCTGTATGTAATTAAATGTTTTAACATATTTTTTGTATTTTTTTACTGAAAACCTACTCCGGAAAGTTGTCGGTCGGTCGTAAAAGTATAAAAATCTTCAAGCCTTATAATTTCTGACATAAAAGGTAACATAGTATCATAGTATTTCTTCTCTGTGCCTATAGTTGGGCAAATCAGTTATAAGTAGTAAACGTACTAAGACTGGCTGCTTTTTCATGGGCCTCTTTATTCTAAAATGAATAAAGGATACCCCCAACAGTCACATACATAGTCCTGACCCCACATGTATATGAATTAAGTCTTGTGTCGGTGCTATCAGACACTACGAAAGATTTTTCGGTCTCACGAATACCCACACCCGAGACAAATATTTATGGACGGCACAAACATTTGTCACGGAGCGGGGATTGAACCCGCGGCCTCTTGTTTCACCGCCGGCGTCTAACCTACTGCGCAATATACGCGAATAAATTTATTATAAGTTGTATCCCAGGATGGCCCGTAGTACCAGGTCTTGAGATTGATATTCCTCCCGGAGAGCACCATACACAGCGGTGAAAAACTCTTCACCGTGACCCCTGTAAGGGTGTAGCGTTTCTAGTTCACCTGTAAATATCCAGAGACAAATACATACGCCTTTATCACAAAAAGGGTAGGCAGAGGTGCAACCAGGACACCCACGTTTCGCCTTGTGTGTTTCGTCTCACGATGTGATAGGGGGCGAGCCTATGGCCATATTGAGCACAAATTCCTGACTCCGAGCTGATAATTGTTAGAAAAATCCAATATCACTTTGCCCGACCTAGGATTCGAACCCGAGACCTCAGTTTTATAATTGTAACGTAGTATAACTACGCCACCGAGGCAGTAGAGGCAATTAGGCCGGCATAATAATGTCGATCGGCAAGAGACTGTCATCTCGGGTCGGTAAATAGTGTGGAGTACATTGTACATACAATCAGGTCTTTTTTAGTCACTCTGTCGTGGCAGTATCAACAATAATAATATACTTGTATGGAAATAATAGTCGCTTATATGCTTATTGTTTATATTCTATATATTTTCCAAGCGTAAATAAACAGTTGTTTTTATGTCATGTACATTCCTATTGTAAGTAAAACACTTGACTCCACTATTAATATTTTATTATTGTAAAGCGCCATTTCCACAGGGAGAGATTCTAGCGGCGAGAATCGTTTGCGATTATTGCACACGATGTTTACACGATGCTACTTTTTTATATTTTATTTATTTTTATTTATTTTATTTAACACAAAACATGTTACAATCATGAATGCAGTAACATCAAGTATGTATACATTATTTTTCTGGACGATAATTATAAACCAAAAAATTGTGTTCCAGAGAGTAATAATCAAGTTACAAGTAAAAATTATATAGTCTTACGATAGTCGTATCTTTGAGGCGAGAAACTCCCACAGTGGAAATGGGCTTAATGTATCACAAGAACAATTTGTGTAGAGTTGATTAGAGGACAAATCACATGCGACTTTTCGAAGTGTGTATTTTATAAAACAATTATTTTTGTATTGTATCAGCCCATAAACGTCCCACTGCAGGGCACGGGCCTCCTCTACAATCGAGAGTACGATTGAGAGTGGTTAGGCCATATAGTCTACCACGCTGGCCTAGTGCGGGTTGGCGGGCTTTTACATACCATAGAAATTTATACAAATCGCTATGGTATGCAGGTTTCCTCACGATGTTTTCCTTCACCGTTATAGTGCGTGGTGATTGTCTATCAATACACACATGACTCCGAAAAGTCAGAGGTGTGCCCTGGGATTTGAACCCGCGACCACCGTGAACATGTAGGCAGCCGCGTCTGGTCCGTTTACCAACAGGCCACCACGCACGCACTACGCACGCAATTCTGTAAATACCATAGATTTGAATGTAAACTTTACTTAAAAATTCTCTGCGTTCACCACAAGCATGAAGATGTTAAAGTTATTTATAGCTGCAACAACAAACGTGAAAGCCCTATACACATATAAGGGCATAACACATGTTTTTATCACTATTTCTCTAAAAATTTGCGGAGCAGACACGGTTACTGCACCCATGCCTCGATTCTTCTTTGTCTTTGGTGAGTATTTTTTATATTGTATATATTGTACAATATTTATTATATATTGTATTTTATATAAACATATTCTTTGTCCCTTAACATTTTTTCTTATTAAATAAATACCTGCCCAACGTTGGTCTAATAACCAACGGCTCTACGGCGATCAGTCGCAAAATTATATAGTAAATTAATATGTATTCATGATTTCTGTACGCAAAAAATATTTCAAAAAAATGTAATCCAAATCTAAATGAATGCAAATGTGTATTATTTGTTTCTAGTTTTATTCTTCATTGCGATGTTATTGATGAGGTCCGTCTGTGGTAAGCATAACTTTCTTATCAACTTCATAATTCTTTTAAGTCGATTTATGCAATTTTTTTTACAAACAGGGCTCTTTGGCATTTTAAGTGCCCACAAGTGGGCGGCGTCCTCGATTGCAACGGCCCATGTGATGACGATGACGATTGTGATGGTTACGAGAGATGACCACGACTCCGGTTCTTGTATGTACTCACTGTAACATCCTGTATAGTTGTTAGTGAGACCGAAAAGTCTCTCGTGGTGTCTGATACCCACGACACAAGACTTAATTGATCTTAATGTGGAGTCAGGGCTATGTATGTGACTGTTGGGTGTATTTATTAATTTATTTCAATATTTTTACAGATACTTTGCTTCCTTACTGTATTGTATCCGTCGTAGAAAATTTTAGTTAAGTGTTTTGCACATATTTACTATGTGCCGTAACAGCACTTTAACGTCAATTGCTGGGCATTTTTGTTTTAATTTAATGTTACAGTAATCGATTTATACACAAAATATAAAAAATAGGTATTTGTGAGGTCGAACCTGCAACTGATTCGTAAATTCTGTCCGCTCACAACAATGCTATCACTCACTTGACAGTGAATATGCAACACAACGTGAGAACATGTCACATTCATTGGGAGTTATCTCTGAGCGTGCCACTTAAAAGAATTTAATTAAGTACCCCGAGCCAACGTGGATAAATTAAGTGGAAAATTCGGTGGAGTATTTTTCGTGAGCCTCTTTTTCACCCTTGACACAATTTAACCGAGTGCTGAGGTAAGAAATTATATTAAGTCTGTACAGACTACATATGTTGTTTTAATATTTCGGGATGGTAGTTATATTGCTGTTATAAAGATCAGGGTTTATGGTCCAATACGTCACTGTATTGTACTGTACTGTACTGTATCAGCCCAGATACGTCCCACTGCAGGGCACGAGCCTCCTCTACAATCGAGAGCACGATGAGAGTGGTTAGGCCATGTAGGCCACCACGCTGGCCTAGTGCGGGTTGGTGGACTTTACATGCCATAGACATTTTTGTAAATCGCTGCGACATGCAGGTTTCCTCACGATGTTTTCCTTCACCGTTATAGTGCGCGGTGATTGACTATCAATACACACATGACTCAGAAAAGTCAGAGGGGTGCCCTTGGATTTAAACCCGCGACCACCGTGAACATGTAGGCAGCTGCGTCATGTCCTTTTACCAACAGGCTATCACGCACTTCTAACACTTTAACTGCAGTATATCTTTATTACCTTCTTGTGTCACAAATCGACTGTATCATTTATGTCCACTCAATAAATCATAGTTCTCCCATCCATGTTGCTGAAAATTTTGGCTTACTTTACCCATCGTAATAATTATCTCTATGCCATTTTATAGAATAGTTCAGTTTAAAGACATTTATTCTTATAAGAAATTTACATTTCACTTACAATGAGATACAAGAAAGTAGGTTAATAAATATTAAATACAAACTAAGATAGTCACTGATACTCATAGTGCCAATATATAATTTTAATTTTTTCTTAAAACTATTCACACTCTCACTGTTTTTAATATCATTTCACAAATATACTACTAAGTTATCTTACTTGAGTCAACCAATAATCAAAAATGTGCTATGAAAATCGCCGAAATTAGTTTAAAATACATACAGAATAACTTGCAAGCCCATATATTATCTGTTTCCTATACCACTGGTTTCTTTAAAAGCCTGAGGAAATAATTTTACATACCAGCATGATTGAGAATTATCCGCATAAAGCCTAGCCTATGGCTTTGTTATTACAATCAGGTGTACAGGTTACGGAATAGAGAAGAAAAATAGCTTTTTTTCGTAAACAAAGGCTACAATACTCAACAAAACGAGGTAAATAAGCAAGCCACTTAATTGAATTGCAAGAAGCGCTACTCCGATAGATTCATATTTCCTTTCTGTAGTAAACAGAAAATTTTATTTGTGCTTGAAATTATTTTAAATGGCGGCGAAGCGGGTTTGTTCAACACGGTTATTTCCGACTCATTACGCGTTGGAGTTTTTCAATTTGAGAAATTAATCTCATGCGAGTTGCTTGGGAATGGATTTTAGTCTAGTGTGTAGTCGCCTTTATGTGAATTGTAATGGAAGTAAGCTCGATGGACTGTGGGTGATATTAGTAACACTTTTGTCTATCGCTTCAAGGCTGCTTATGCATGTGTGCACGTAAATATATTTTACAACAAAAATATTTTATTTTTGTTAAACTACAACATATACAAATTGCATATTGCCTCCTACATATTGTAGAAAAAAAAAATAAGACTACTCCTAAAGATTTAGCCCCGCTACTCACCAGCCATGTCTGCAGCTCCGAGTTGGGCTATAGGAGATGTATGGGACAAGTTTTCCGCTTGCCTCAAATACCTTCCCAAAAATTGGCCAGCTCCCGGACTTAATGTATATTAAGTAAGCGTCGCTTAAGCTATACAAAACACCAACGTACCTGAATAAGCACTTGAAATTCATATAACATATAAATAATCCATTTTCACGTAGATGAAGCAGTGCGGCGCGAGTGTAGTGGCGCGGCGGAGCGCGAATCGGCGCGAGCAAGATGAAGTGGGCCATATTTCATGTTACCCGCAATTACCCGCCGGCCCGATTGGCCGTTTTCGGTTTAGGGTTCTCGTTGAATGCATAAAAAGGCCTTTTTATACGCTTGCTAAATCAAAAAGTGCCTATTTTTGTACGGCGATTTTGTTCAATTTGTCGAATGGTTGGCCGTGTGCGAGTAACGACTAGTTTCGGAATTTCAAGCTTCGGTTGGTTTAGTGTTTAAGCGGTTTGGTCCATTAGCTTGGTATGGGTTTTTATTACGCTTATTTTTTGTTATGTATTAAAATTACATCGTACATTTATATAGATTGCTGGTTGTACTCGTATATCCTGTGTCTTAGGAAACCAGTGACTGCACATACACATAGTGGTAGAGAGTAGGTAGAAATATTAAAAGGTAATTTACGTCAGAATTTGAACCTTTAGTGTATTGTATCATGTCTGTATGTCATCCCATCAGAATTAGCGCAGGCGTGGTTGATCTAAGATTAAATCCACTTACCCCATGTAAGTCGAAGGAGGCCCATTCGTAGCAGAGGAACTCATAAGCACGAATACAAATTAAGGATTCGACAGCCTACGTCGGGTAGTTGGTTATACGCCGACTGTGAAACGAGAGGCTGCGGGATCGACCCCCGTACCAACACAAATGTTTGTGTGGCCGACAAATATTTGTGTCGGGTCTGGGTGTTTGTGAGACCGAAAAGTCTGTCGTAGTTCCTGATACCAACGCCACAAGGCGTAATTATTGATCTTAATGTGGGGTCAGAACTATGTATGTGACTGTTGGGTGTATTTATTATTAAGGATATATTTCTAAAGTGCTCTTACAAAAATAATACGCAATATGTAAGTAGTCATGTCAAAGTAGTAATATTCAAATAGCATTTAAACTTACAATTATAGAAATTCGTATGCAGCCTGTCACGTCTCAATGAGAATATTGTAATAATAAAGTTTACCTGAACAAAGCCATGGTACAAGTTACCCGTAAGTTTGAACCGAGAGCAGTGTTAATTAATTTTAGAGCGTCAATGCTCGGATGTGGGTCGCACTCGATATCCGATTAGACGGATAAAAATAATAATGGCCGGTGATTGGACGCCGATTGGTTTCCGGTTCTCTTGAATCCTGTAACGCGAGATATTTAGCTAATATTGGGTGTTTATCTGATTTTGGATGAGATATTTTGTATATTGCATATATGGAGTGGGGCGAAATTTGCAACTGCAAATAAAATTGAAAAAATATATATTTAACGTATTGTTTGAGATATGTTTTCTTAATACAAACATTTATACAATAAAATAGTATTAAAATGTCCAATATAATAAAATATGAAGAGAGAAAAACTTTTCCTAATATTTCGACAACAGCATGGCAACCATGCATTTGGGCGCCAAAACACGGTAGACGATCTATAATAGCCATTTGTCTAGTGACAGCAAGTATAGGTTGAGAATTGTGAGGGTTTGGCTTTCAATCCCAGGTCGGACATATTACTTTGTAATCAGTTTTTTCATCTCATAGCTTTTGCTTGACAAAGAATTCGACCTAGCATTTCGATAGATTTATCTCAAATATTATATTTATCCGCTCCTGGGGCCAAAAATAAGTTCGCCAACTTTAGGCGGTACTACCTATATAGCTCTACCTTTCCTAACGGTGGTACAAACGCAAGCTAATGATGTATATACATCAAGGAAAAGTCCTGCTTTTTTAAAAGTCAGCTATTGAATCCTTGACCTACCACAAGGTAAGCTTTGCAACCAATGAAAAAAAATGACGAAATATTTCCCTACCTCAAAAAACGCCAACGTGTAATAACGACGACAGAGTGAAAAAAAGCTAAAATAAGCAGCGCTGTGCATTGTGAATAGGCCGAACTGTTGACGACGTTGCATTATTGTTGTCTGTATTGTTGCCTGCTGCGGTGAATGGAACGCTTTACCACTCGCCCCGTAATGAAAAATAAGATCTATGCTAAACCAGAGACGGGCACTATTTCGCTTTTGAGCGACAATTGGAATGGGAAATGAAATAAAGAGTTTGTGGCGATGAACTGGCGAGCTCTTTAGTTTCGTTTACAGCGAAGGCTGTTTGTTGCGCGTTATTCTGTTTTTGCAGCGTGGCAGCTGGCAAATGAGCGAGCTGCTTGATGGACATTTGTCACAGCCGCTCGTGAATGGTTGCTCATTGTACTTTATTTAAGGAGTAAGACGGCTACTTCTTTAAATTTACTATTACTTGTCTTAATTTACTGTTTTTTGCTTTTAATTTTGGCCGAAAATAATTTAGGTTGATTATTTAGAACACTTGATTATAGTCAGGTATTATAACACTTGTCGCTGGATGCAGGCTGCCTCCAACAGGTCACTGTGGAAATCATTGGGAGAGGCCTATGGTCAGCAGTGGACTTCCTTTGGCTGATGGATGGATGGATGGATGGATGATTATAACACTATAAATAATCAACCTCAATTATAAAGATATAATATTTTTGACCAAAATTAAAAGCAAGATGACAGACAAGTAAATAGACAAGTACCACTAATGTAGGACGGCTTTAAAATAAGCGAGTGCTTATTCTAAGGGCGTCCTAACATTAGTCGTATCATTAAATAAATAGCATACTTATTACAATCCTACTCGGAATGGAATAAAAATATAACGTTACCAATTTAAAGTTTATTTTTGAAACTGCTGTAGACAGTCCAATTATCTTAACGATTGCTCGGTGTTTGCGGCGAGAAAAGTCCATTTTTCTCCAAGTTTCGCAACGTCTGGCCACTTTTATTTCCTTGTTGCTTGTCGATGTCGACGTTTTTATTAGAAACGGAAACTGGGGGAACCTCCAACTTGCGGCTAAAAAGATTTCCAATCGACGCCTTTGTTGCTAATAATAGACTGCGTTTGTTTTACTTTTGGTCCAGTGGTTTTTGTGGTGTAGAGATGGGAAGCAATGTATAGTTAGAAATTTAACTTAAAATGGTAATATGTCAAATTGTTTTATTCGAAAGAAGTGATGTTGAAAATCGAAAAATAATTCTGAAAATTTTAATAATTAATTATTTTAAAATTTTGTACTTTATCGGTCTAAAATCTCCCACTGATTTGCACGACAATTTTCGTCGACAATCGACAATCGTCAGATAATCATGCCATACAAATTATTGTACAAATGGTGCGCAGGTTTCTCGCGGTGTTTTACTGGTAAATTAAAATAAATATATTCATGGTAAATAAACATATTCATGACTCCAAAAACTAGGTATGCTCCGGGATTCAAACCCGCGATTACCGTCTGGGCAGACTGTGTCTGATTATTTACCAGACAGCTCACACCGTAATAAAACAAAGTGTGACAAGATATTGCAATAACACAATCTTGAAGTTAGACTTCATATTTGACTTATTTTACCGAAGCAATGCCATGCAGCCCTTGACAAGATATTGGGATATCGCTATGCAATTAAGAGGGCAGAATGAGGCTGTTTTCAAAGCATTACAGCGTCGTGTGTTACGCGCCTTAATCGATGTAGGTACAGCTACCGTAGATAGCCTGGGTTGTACGAAACGGGTTTTTTGGCGTTTGGTCTGAAGGACAGACTTGTTCTTGGTGTAAAGGATGGCCGAATAAATTGCTCTCTCTCTCTCTTCCTGATTATTAATTCCATTTAGTGGCGGGGTCAACCTTATTCAGATTCTTCGTCTACTTCGCGCTATATAATACGGCGTCATCAGAAACATTACATGCTATCATTTCTTTTCCCGGGGACGGATAGTAGGACAGCCGAATAAATTGCATATTAAATCATCTTTGATTTATATTTACCTATTGTTATTATTTTACTGTTACGTGTAGTTGATTAAGCTTAGCCAGGTTACAATTCTTTTTTCTAAGTTCCAATATATATCATTTGGCTGTGCCACTTGCGGTTTCGTTCACGTAGTCATTATATTCAACGGGAAATCATAATACTATTTTGTGAAAAAAAATTATGATCACTATGGATGATTTCTGTAGATCAGTGCATCTCAAAGTTGACTGGGCTTCGACCTACCTAAAAAAGACCGCCAAATTCGGGAGTTATCTTTTACTCGTAAAGGTGAAATACAAGTATAACAACAAATTTACTTTATAATATTTTAATACTTAATACCTACAAGAACTCTAATTTCAATCAGAATGTTTTCTATTCAGGCCCATTTAATATCCGCTCGCGTTCGCTTCACATAGTTTGGAAACGTTACTGTACTCGTAGATGGATGTGCTATCGTGGCTAGTAGCTCTAGGTATATCGAACTGTCAGTGGTGTATGTTAAAATATTTATATTCATGTTCCACACTAAGCTCGTGAACGTCCCTGTCTTGTGCCCGTCTCCTGTATGTAGGGCAGGCTCGCGTTATTTTGGTCCGTGCACCCCTGGCGTGAGGGTAATTGTGCAAGGGCGGATGGCGCTCCGTACAATTAACTCCAATATGACTCGCCGACTTTTTGTCATGCCTACTCATAGCGGTTGTAAGTTGGAGCTAGTATGGCGAAGGATTATAATTTTCTTATTTTTTTAGATTTTTCACGGTTTACTAATTTTATTTATGTTTAAATTGTGCATATTATTGTAATTTTTTCTATTTTTTCTTTGTGTATTTAGTTATCAAATTAGGCAAGCTTGTTTCCCAGGCACGTGCCCTAAATGAGTTGTCAATATACGCAATAGGTAATTTATAATAATGCATACTAACTTAATGAAGCATTTATAAATATGAAAAGTGTAATTTATAAATTCGTGAAATGGAAACAACAATCACGCAGAAAGGAAATCTGTGTTAATTGTTACCTTCCCAGAATATTGTAATACTTTAACTCTAGCCTTTATCGAAACGCACAACGCTGCTGTATGAATACGATATGAAGTATCGTAGGCTTTGCATGAAAAACATCGAAAAAATATTATTTGGTTGGTCGCAGTATGCGTTGCCGGTGAGAGCGATATATGAAGCTGCATTTTGTATTCCGATCATACATGTATACCGATATTGAGAGGGGTAATTATATCAGCTCTACCAAAAATAATTGTGGCTAAATGAATGGTAAAAACCCTTTGCCTCTTCAGTCACAGGAAGTCCACTTCTGAATATAGACCTCCCCCAAAAATCACCACAAAGACCTGTTAGAAGCGGCCTGCATGCAGTGTCTTCCAGCAATCATAACCAAGTCCTTTGTCCACCTTGCGAGCGTCCGACACTTCGTCTGCCTATACGTGGCGTCCACTCCAGAACCTTTCGCCTCCAACGGCCATCAGCCCTTCGTGTTATGTGCTCGATTCTGCTACACTAAAAAATCTACCATTATTGGAATGCACACTCGCAGATTATGTATTTTTTAAATATTGCGATAAATGGCGGGATGATCATGCCATTCGCCTATCGGTAAGCGATACGACCGCTCACGGACAGTAGCAAAACCAAACAACACCATGAATTACAAAGTAATGCTTGGTATTCCACAGCACTCGCCATCCTGAAGATAAGGTGTGAAGTCTCATTATGTCCAGTAGTTACGCTGGCTACAAAGTCCTTCAAACCGAAACACAACAGTGCATTTACACTGTTTGACGGGAGAAATAGACATTACGGTGGTGTCTACCCAGGCGGTCTCTCACATAAGAGAGACCTACCAAAGTATATTTAAAGCGAACATTTAAATGATAAATGAGCCTACCAATGGATTTCTGATAATGCAGAAATAATTAACGGAAGGCTTTCTAATACTTTGACCTAATAATAACTTATTAAACTGACCCGGATACTCATTGCCGCAAATTCAAGCCACATTGGAATTGAAATAATTAATTTATGTTTGATAAATACGTTATTTACTGAGGCAGAAATGTGTGTGTGCTATATATAAATAAAATTAAAACTTTGGGGCAATTGAAAAATAGCTTTCCAAGTCGTTTTTTTGTACAAACTCTGTAATACCCACTGCGGGTATGAAAAAAGATACTTCGGATTTGATGCTTGCCCAACACAAATAAGATACTTTTGTGATCCACAAATATTTGATCAGCGAGTAGCGAAACCAAAAATTCTTCCGTCTTTCTGATAACCACGACACTCCGCTTGCGTCTTGACAATGAGGGCTATATGTAAATACACCCAACAACCACATACATAGTCCTGACCCCACACTAAGTTCGAGTCATTTGTCGTGGGCATCAGGAACTGTGAAAGACTGTTCGGTCTCACAAACACCCAGAGCCAAAACAACTGCTCGTGATTCACCACCACATTTGTTTCAGTGCGGGGATCGAACCCGCGGCCTCTCGTTTCACAGCCAGCGTCTTACCAACTGCGCCACGGAGGCTGTAAACTGTTGCGTGTATTTAAATGAGTTTGTAGTTACAGATACGCGTGTAATTAACAATAATAAACTGCTCGGATCTCATTACTGTGAAATAGCTCGCTTGATTACACATACACGTGAAACCTACTTACGCGCATACCCGAGCGTAATGTCAGTTATGATGTATCGTGATGAGAGGCCGTGGAAATTGGTCCTTAGTGGGAATTGTTATACATTGCGTGTAGGGAGAAGAGATTTGGAATGAAATGGTGTAGAAAAAGTTCAATGGATGTTGTATCTTTGTTCACGATTAAGTATGTATGTGTTATAGTCAAACCTCTAAGTTCCTGCGCTCCTAAGTATGACTAGTCGATGCTCAGGTCTGACTTGAAGTCTTAGTCAAAGCCCAAACAAATGAAGTTTTCAGGCCTTTGACAAAAGAACTTTCGTCAAGCCTTGAGCAACTAACTTTTTCAAGCAAACTTCAAAATTTAATTTAATGAAATCGCGGTTTGACCAGTCAAACCAGTCATTCTGGGAAGAGATTGCATATCGACCTTTGACTATAAAATTTACATTAATGAATTAATGATTCCACTGCATGAGAGCAGCAGCTACCAGCACATGGCAGGCCATCAGTATCACGTAGCCATATTGGCATGCCAGAAAAAAAACCTCGTCAAACCGCCAACCAGTACATTCCATTCCTAACTTTCATATGTAATAACAGTAAATTGCTATAAAGTAAATTATTTAAAAACTATTCAATTGGCGCAGCAGTCCGTGTGTTTCTAGGAATTACAAACTAGTGACGTGTCGCGCTAGTCGTGACTGGTTATTGGCAGTTGGAATTTGACCTACTGCAATTTTAAAATGTTTTCATTTAATCGCTTTCGCTTGTGAATTAATATGCGATGTTTTAGATTTTCCGTTTTATATTTATTGTGCCTTAATTAAATAATTTAACGGGAAAGTCTAATTAAATAAAAATATAAATTTATTAAATACACGCATGCATATCTCAGCTGCATACATAGTAAGACTCAAAGTCTTGTTAATTTCTTAGCGTAGATTTAAAGAAGAAAACAACAAAAAATAATTACCCATGGAATACCCAAGCATGACTATTAACCCATCTTCTACATCATACTAATGACAGCGTTTCACTAGTCAGTAATCTGTATTCAAAATGTTTTCAGTCCCCGACTGCTGTAGTCCAAGTTATGACGGGTTACAAAAGTTCCCGAGCACAATTCGTTTAACTTGGCACCTCCATCGATCCCGTTATTTACTGCGAGCTGAGCAGTTTTTGTAAACTCGGTAATTGGACGTCGATCGTTTAAGCCCGGTTAAATTCGCCATTTACCACCAATTTGTGGGCTATGGTGTTTGCTAGTATGACGTGGATGTGCAGTTTAGGGTTACCTGTTTATTAATTTTTTTAGAATGTTTTAGAAATTTCATATTTTTTTTTTTATTGCATCGGTCCGGCAAACGAGCAAATCGATCAACTGATGGTAAGTGATCGCTGCCGTCCGATCATCCAGAACCCTGGGTTCATAGCTGTGTAGCTGGCCCTTCAAATCAGAAGCTGACAATAGCGTGGCTCTACCACATTGAATTATATCATTTTATCAGTAAAGTTAAAAAGTGTTACAATGCCCTAGTCCAGCATGAAATAAGGCCTGAACCTCTTTAAATCCTGAAGCTTACTCTTCCCTTCTGTAGAACATATAACGGTCACTATACTAGATGACAAATTTCGTGGAAGACATATACTCGTATTCTGAAAGTGTGATTACAGAAGGCCAAAAAATATTTTCGATGAGTTGTTTGTAAAACCAAAATTGGCAGGTTCTACATGTTTTGTATCACTAAACGTATTCATTTCGCGTCTAATTGCTGGACACAAGCTTCCTCCAAGGAATTCTAAATCCCTGTGAGTTTCCAGGTTTCTTGTACACTAACATTATGATTCAACACTATGGATGCATCCAAATATTTCTTCAACACATTATGCAAACAACTTTTAGGCATGGCATTTTGATTAAATTTCAATATTCCCTGAAGGTTTAAAATGAAAGTTGTGGGGGTAGCTGGGCCGGTGTTTCGTTCCACTTCGCAAATAGGTCAGATAGGCAAAAATTCAACTAACATGCTTATAGCTGGAGGTACGTTTACTTTTATTTACAACTCAGTGTTTGAAGTTTCTCATTTCCTTCGCTTCTGTGCCGTTTCCTGCTTGTAGTTTAAAAGGATCATTTTCATTAATTTGTACTTATTTAATGTAGACTTTATTGTTAGTACCTTAGGTATGCGTACATTTTTATTGTGCTAAATTCTTGTTGATCGTAATAGTTCAATTTCAATCATATCAAATCAAATCATATTAAACAATTACTTATTTAGCGTGTGTTTTGCACAGTTATTTTTACTCACTTTCATAGATTATTTTTTTATCAGCCCATATACGTCCCACTGCTGGACACGGGCCTACTCTACAATCGAAAGAATCGATTGAGAGTGGTAAGGCCATATAGTCCACCACGCTAGCCTTGTGCGGGTTGGCGGACTTACATACCGTAGAAATTCTTTAAAATCGCTACGGTATGCAGGTTACCTCATGATGTTTTCCTTCACCGTTAAAGTGCGTGGTGATTGACTATCAATACACACATAACTCCGAAAAGTCAGAGGTGTGCCCTGGGATTTGAACTCACGACCACCGTGAACATGTAGGCAGCCGAGTGTGGTCCGTTACCAACAGGTAACAGATAAAAGCCTTATTATATCTTCCTAGCGTATGTAGAATTCCATCTGAGTATCCCATATTTGTTCACAACATGACATAGGTATTTTCGAGATTACGCTGTTCACTGAATCAAAACAGACTTACCCACCCTCACACGATTTATTTTCGTAAGGTCGCTGGTGCTGATGAAAGATGCTGGATTCGACAAGCCGAAGACAGGGTGAAATGGCGCAATTGGAGGACGTCTATGTCCAGCAGTGGACAATAAAAGGCTGATGATGATGGTGATCCTCACATGGGCTACGCAGGTGTTTTGACGCAGTACCGGAGTCTTCTCATGTACACACATCACATCAATATTCGAAACACCAAATCCATTAAAATATATTACCAATACTACCAAAAAATCTATAATTAAATTTCCAAACGTGAGCGCAATATATTTTTTCCAGCCACCGTCGCGAAATGCATTCGCGTTATGAGTTTTCACTGTGATTTTATGTTGTTGTTAATTCATATTCATTTTTTTCTCGTGTTGGCCTGTTGCTCATACATGTACTCACGCTTTTTTATTAGAAGGGGTAGGCAGAGGTGCTACCAGGACATCCACCTTTCGCCTTGTGTGTTCCGTCCCACAATGTGATAGGCTGAGGCTATCGCCATATCGGGCACAAATTCTTGCCTCCGCCCCGATAATGAATAGAAAAATCCAATATTACTTTGCCCACGAAAAACCCTGCTGCAAACTTCAACTTTCCAAAACGATATGTTTTCGATTATTTTTCTAAACAAGTTAAAGTTAAGGGTATGCCAGCTATTTATTTGCTAAGAGATTTGTAATAGCTGAAAATGTATGTCCAATGTTCTAGGCAGACGGCGTGACATTTGGTTTATATTTCTAAATTTTTATTGCAAGATCAAGCAAGTAGCTGGAGGAAGTTCGCTACTAGTAGAGTCAATATTTTTGCTCTTAAATGCTTATAAAGTCGTAGCAAAATATTGTATTAAGATGCAGCTAACAGTTTCATAGTTTCGGAAATGATTAAATCCAGATCAAAACGATAATGTGGAAAACTGACGCAAATCAATCCAATTTAAGTTCACAAACTTCCATAAACTTTCATTAAACCAAAGGACCAATAAAGAGTTAAAGTTATAATCCACGTAATTATAACCCCCAAAAGTATACAAACAGGGGTATTTTGTACCGCGGTAGTGATATTAACACGTGCCCAACTTTACACATTCAGCCGGGCCGTATTTAACACTTAATTATGCTAGTTAAGGGCTAATTTCCTTTGAAGTGTAACTAGCGGCTTTTTTGCTGTGAAATGCGCGTTTGAGGCGTGATTTTAATTTGTGTTATTTTATGTTCGGGTGTATTTTATGATACAAATATATTTTATTGGATTAGAATAACTGCTTCACTGCCAAGAAAACAGTTTATTAAGTTATTTTACAATAAGTTTTAAAAATAGTAATTACGTAATAAATTTTCTTAGTTATTTGGTTTTTTATACATACCTCTGTGAAAGTTGTAAAAAAATCGTATCGTAGCGTAGCGTTTTGTAGTGCAGTTTTGACGTCTATAGACCTACGCCCTTACCAAGGTAAATAGTACTTGTGAGTGTTAATTGGGTAAGTAACTTTAGCGTAAAATAAGTTTTTCGTGACTCACCTTGGCTTGACGGTGGCGACCTATTCTAACGACTAATAATTCAGAATAGAATTAAGTTCTTAATTTTCTGCTTGGTAAAATAACTTGAATTAATTGGCTTATGGTAAGCAGTGTAGTGTTTGTTAAGTGGTTATTTGTCAAGGTTAGGTTACTAGGTATTTGGTCCTGTAATTGGTTTTAGGGAAAGTACAGATCTATGGGTTGTGAACAATGAAATCCTGGGTTCGATTTTCAGGTCTGGAAATTAGGTGCGAATGTTTCAGTTAAATAATAAATTGAACTTTACTCGACTTGACTTAATTATTTTAACTCTTATGCCATTCCGTTGCAACACGTCGCAAAAACATCGATATATACTACATGCAACGTAAAACCACATCACTAGAAAATTGCCATGTCGACCTGTCGCGTACAGTAGGTACAATACATATTCTATCAATTAATTGTCAAAGCCCTCTTAAGTTTTTATTTATTGACAAAGCATTAGGAACTTAATACACAAAATCGAAAGCGATTGAACGCTATACGCAGCGATTGTTTTGGTAACCCAAGCGTGAATATTTGTGGCAACGTGGTGTGCGTCCACCAAAAGCGACCGACAGGCAAAAGCCATTGTACGATCAGTTAATTAATTCTCTTAGTTAATTGTGTCATTAGTTAATCGAACACTGTTTTGAATTACGATATTAGTTGGTTATACGGTGGGTAATTTAAATTGGTATCAGTTATTTAGTTTCGTGAGTTATTGCACGTTTGATTTTTAAATATCATAGATAATACAGATTGCATTTGTTATTTAATATGAGATGAAGTCTCGGTAGTGATACATATGTTAGGCTCAGCTTGTTACTCTTCCATAATAAAATAAATGTCATGCCGCAAATTCAAGTTCCACACATATAAGAGATTTTGGAAACTGAGTATCAAACAAAGTATATTGATTGCCTAACCTGGGAATAAAACCCAGATTCACGGTTCGCGAGAAATACAATAAGAAAATTTGCTCCCTAAATTAACCGGAAAGAAAACATTGGTCAGCTAATATTAATATCAAATCAAACGCATTACAGGCGTGCAGGCAAATTGTTTGTTGCATTCAGTGATTTTAGCTTGGCGTGGCGTGACGGGCCTTTGTAATGCAAATTCCCGTCAAACGAGCCACAGCTCCGTTTGACAGTACAGGCTAAATTGGCGGTTTCTCTCGACCGCCCCCCGCTGTTAATTATTTGGCAATTAAATTATCCCCGCGCGTAATTTGATTTCAATTAAGGTTGTAATCACTTTGATATTAGCTGATGTTTAGTTACGACGGTTGACTGCCTCGCTGGCGCAGGTATGATTACAACAGATATGATTACGGAGGTCTCGGATTCGAATCCAGGGTCGGGAAAAGGGGTACTGGATTTTGTTATTAATTTGATAATGAAATAATTTGCTATTCTGAATTGAAATGAGTTTCTTTGAAAAGAAATTTGTGCCCGACATAGCGATAGGCTCGTCCCTTGTCATATCGTGGGATAGAACAGCCAAAGTGAAACGTGGGTGTCCTGGTAGCACCTCTACTAACCCCTCTGGGAAGAAGGCGTGAGTTTAAGTATGTATGTATGTTTGGTAACAATTTGGCGACGTGTTTCTATACCTAACTGACGTTGTGAAGCCGATTGTTGTTACTGAAAAGTTTTATAGCAAAGTTAAGGAACGACATTAAAAATCGTGATTGAAACAAAGTAATACGTTATGGCCACTGAAGGCCAACAAATTGTATTGTTTCCACAATCAAGCCGTTAAAATGGCTTGCGATTTTCTTATCATCCTTAAGTAATGCCTGCAACTTTGTAACGGTCGCCTATAGTAGAATTTTCAAGCCAATACCGTTTTTGACGCCTAATGAGTGTCTAGACCAAAAACCATTTATTTATTTATTGACTAAATGACACATCAGCAGTTAATAGACCAAATATGTGTAACTAAACGTGTAAAATTTAAGACATAGTCTATTCAACAATTAAAGGTGCGAAACAAAATTCATAATAGAAATAATATTAACTAATTAATTATAAAATAAAATAATTCAGCATAACAATAATGACTAGCTCGGTGGCGTAGTGGTACGACGGTATGATTGCAAAGCTGAGGTCTCGGGTTCGAATCCCGGGTCGGGCGAAGTGATATTGGATTTTTCTATTCATTATCAGCCCGGAGTCAGGAATTTGTGCCCGATATGGCGATAGGCTCGCCCCCTATCACATGGTGGGACGGAATATACAAGGCGAAACGTGGGTGTTCTGGTAGCACCTCTGCCTACCCCTTCTGGGAAAAAGGCGTGTGTTTATGTACGTATGTATGTATGTAACAATCATAAAAAAAATAAAATAACTGCAGAATGGTAGTAAACAAAATAGCTAATTTCTATATAATATAAACATTAACAGTATTTTTAAACCATTTAATGATTGACTGAATTCCCCTTTTTCTGAGTAAAAGACGGGATGGCTTCTCTATGAAAGTTAACGACCCGAATAGTAAAAAAGATTTGTAGAACACATCCGATGACAAATGGTGGTTCTTAACCCTCGTCAACTGCGTGCCTCGGTTGCAAACTTGTTGATAGCTACATACAGCTGTGTGAGACGAATATTTTTATATTTCTTATAAGCCTATGGTTGTAATACATAATATTACATACTAGAAACTCAATAACGCTTGTACTGTGCAATCGTCTTCACATCATACATAAACTTGTGCCTTTTTCCCAGAAGGGATAGTCAGAGGCGCCACCACACCTACATTTCGCCTTGTATGCTCCGTCCCACGATGTGATAAGGGGCGAGTCTATCGTTTTCACCTCGCTTTATATTAAGATCTAATTTCAAAATCATTCTGACTAGAGATGTATTAATTTCCATAAATTTTGCCAGCCTTTTTTTCTCTTGTTTCTCTAGATTCAGGTCAGTTCTATTTCTAGAACAACGAGAGTCGGGGTGGTCTTATAAGACACTCGGCTGGTGTAGTAGGTGTTCATGGGCTGCAGTGTTTCTCCATTCAATGATCGACAGTTTCAATACACTCTATTAATACCACTATTCTTATCAACATACAGCGTCCGTTCATCAACTTTATACTCAATACGCCTAGTAAATTGCATTTAAAAACGGCCGACTGAGTTCCAATAAAAATCTAATACACTAAGTATATTTTTATCGCATACAAATGTAACATTCATGAGCACTTCGTTCTGTGCGGCCGTGTGTAGTGCTCTTACTAAATTACTCAGTTCATTTGGCTGATTAAGCTGGCCGAGTATCTGGTTAGCTTGAAACCATGGATTGAAATTATTTGGATAAGTTTACGACTTGTATAGGACTGAGTAATCTTTACGTGACTTTTGCGGAGTGAGGTAAGGCGGCGGGAGGGGGCGTGAAGCGTAGGATAGTGACCAGTGACGTAGTTGTGTTAGGTTAGTTTTCGTCGTACGCGCCCACGAAAATGTATCGCGTTTTGGTTTCAGAATGTGTATTGTAGTAAAACATCGTAATGACGCCGATCTCATTATTGATTATCTTTTTAGATTAAATTGTACCTAATATCAACCGCATTGTTGTCATTTTGTCGTGCAACGAATAAAAACAGAACAGACATGGGACATAACGGGATATAAAAGACGGGGTGGTTAGATTGTGTTTAAATATAAAACCAGTGGGTGAAATAATATGTTGTTGATGTGGACTGGACTCAAAAACTATCTGCACCCGGGCGAAGCCGGGCCCGACCGCTAGTATAATAATAAAAGGCATTTGCCTACAAGCGCCTGTTCAGCTTCAATGAGCCCTGCCGTAGACACGTTTTGTTATTCGTTGTTTTTTACAATCTACGTATACAATGCTATGGACGGCAGAATCAATCTAGCGTGAACCAGTAAATATACTTTACATTTTCTTAGAATAACAGGAAATAGTCAAGGAAATGGACTAAAATATTGTCTTTTATTTAGAAAGATCTTATATTATTGAATGTTGAGATTATTGAAATACTTGTTTATTTTAAGTTGAAGTGCGTCACACACGTCCGAAACAAGTTAATTTATTCATCAACCACTCATTTTTGTAAATGCTGTAGAACATTTTCGAAATAGACGTGTCTTTGGGTGAAAAATTAAATCTAGGTAGTAATTTCAACAACAGGTCAAAAACTAAATAAGCAAGTATCTTAACGTACCCGAAAAAATATATCATTTCTGCACATACTCGTAAATAAATTGTCTCTCCACTAAAACATATCATGTAATTGTCAAATTTTCCTATGAGATAGTGAGCTCTTAGTCAAGCTGATACATTCAAAGGACGTTATGAAAATTTAAACTTAAACTTAACTTCAACACAATATACTTGTCTATATCAACAGGCCGCAAATAGTCCAGTTATCGGTATAATTGTGTTCATATTTGAAAATGACAAAATTCTAAAAGTTTCACCAACAAATTGTCCATTGAAAATCATGTTAATAGCTTTAAAGCGAGGCCCTGTTTTTCCTTTAGTATTGCGGGCAGGTGCGCCGCTATTACTCGGCGAGAGTCAATTAAGCCACTCTAATGGTGCGCCGATCTCTCTCATTACTATGCCGCAGTCTTATTGAGTGGAATTTGTTTGTTATTCCGAGCTTAGGGGGAATAAACGGGCCTGGGATTCTCAATTATTTCTATGAGGTAGCCCGCTATATTCATACTAAAGCAATCGTCTTATTTACGCCTTAAGAATTATAAGTGGGACTTAATATGTTGTCTCTGATTGGTCTTATCTGGTCTGGATCTGATCTGGGACTTAATAGGTATTTTAGCGAAGTCTTGGCTTCATTGTAATGGACTTTCAAAGAAATTTAATTAAGCAAGAATATGGTTTGGAAATCAATAGGCTGCCCGCGACGGTTGTAAAGATTTTGTTGTGAAGCTCGGATCACGTGGCTCCTTTATTTGGTCTTTTAAGCGAACTGCGGCGTAATTAACTTGGAATTATGAAGGCTGTTATTTAGATGAGGTCACGTGTCTTACTGGATTGTGTTTTGTTTGTATTGCGTTCTGTAGTCAGGTTGGGTGGAGATTATGAAACGTGACTAATAAGGAATATTCAGAAAGCTATCTGATAACACGAATTGGGTCCGTATGATTCGCAGCATAAGATGAAAACGGCTGACCGAATGTCGCTTAGATAAATTCAGTAAAGTCCAGCAGTGGACTGATATAAAAACTACTGGAAGAATAAAGATATAGTAAAATAGTAGACAGATAACATGCATGTAATTTACGTTACAGAAAAAGAGCTAGATAGTTTAGTGAGGTGTGCAAAAAGTTGCTGAATACAGGCCTTCTCGGACAAGTCATGCGGAATTTTTTGAAGTTCAGACTTGGACTCTCTGTAGATAAAGATTAAGTTTTAATTCAGTATTGTATTGACGACCGACAATTGCGATTAATATTAGCTCATTAGTTAGCTGTGTAAGATAGAAAACGTGTTTTTCGCCTCATCCATTATGTTTTGTTCCTCGTAGTACCAAGTCTTAGGGTACATTCCTGAAGAGTCCGTTTATTTTGGCTCAGCCTCAAAAAAGTTTGAGTACCGCTGCTTTTGTAAGACGTGTTTATTAGTTAGTTTAGGGCTCTCCTTATTCTGTTGCGGTGAAAGATCTTCTCATTCGTCGTAATTAAAAAAGTAATTAATGTTGAAATGACTCTACCACTAAAACAATTTGCCTATTGTATAATCAACGGTTAGGGGAGGTTTTTGTAATAGTTCTAATGATGTCAAACTTCAGTTAATGGAATTTATTTCACTATACATATCAATCCAATCCAATCCATCAGCCAAAGGAAGTCCACTGCTCAACATAGGCCTCTCCCAACGATTTCCACAGTGACCTGTTAGAGGCAGCCTGCATCCAGCGACGTCCCGCGACCTTTACCAGATCATCTGACCACCTAGTAGGTGGACGTCCCACGTTCATTATACATACCAGTATATGACAGTGAAATTATTACACCGAGTTATTCATAAACTCATTCACAAATTCACGCCTTTTGCCCAAAAGGTATGGGCAGAGGCGCCACCATGACACCCATATTTCGCCTTGTGTGTTCCGTTCCACGATGTGATAGGGGGTGATCTTATCGCCATATTGGGCACAGATTCCTGACTCTGGGCTGATAATGAATTAAAAAATCCATGATCACTTTGCCCGACCGCCGCCCGGATCCGAACTCGAGACCTTAGCTTGCTATCTTATCGTTGTACAACTACACCACCGAGGTAGACCAATCCGAGTTGGTATAATATATGAAGTTGTAGTTTATTAGTAAACAGTTACTTCAGTTAATAGCGACAATATCGTATTAGGTTTGTACCTGTAAATATATTGTACAATTAATAAATAAATAAATAACCTTACTCTTAATAATAATCAGGTAATTACAATGAATACCTAGTTTTGTATATTTCTCCGTGCTATGTGCCTCGCCCATTGCCACTTCAACTTGCTAATCCGCTGGGCTATGTCGGTTACTTTAGTTCTCCTACGGATCTCCTCATTTCTGATTCGATCTCTTAGGGAAACCCCAAGCATAGCCGTCTCCATAGCTCGTTGAGTGACTTTGAGCCTTCTAATAAGGCCCATAGTAAGAGGCCACGTCTCGGTGCCGTATGTCATCACTGGTAACACACAACTATCGAAGACTTTCGATTTGAGGCACTGAGGTATTTTGGACGAGAAGACATCGCGGAGTTTCCCGAACGCTGCCCAACCGAGTTGGATTCGACGATTGACCTCTCTCTCGAAGTTGGACCTGCCTAAGCGGACCACTTGTCCTAAATAGACATATTCGTCTACAACTTCGAGAGAACTGATGGCCGATGGGGCCAAAAAGTTCTCGAATGGAGGCCACGAAGCGGAAAGCGCAGCGTGGGACGTCCACCCACTAGGTGATCAGACGCCATGGTAAAGGTCGCGGGACGTCGCTGGATGCAGGCTGCCTCCAACAGGTCACTGTGGAAATCATTGGGAGAGGCCTATGTTCAGCAGTGGACTTCCTTTGGCTGATGGATGGATGGATGTATATTTACTTTTATAAGCAAATTGGATTTTGTAACTAAGCAGCTTCCTTTTACTTTTTCAATATTCATGTGTGTTAAGAACTGAATGGTATAATGCATAATACCCCTACTAATCTGTACATTTATCCGTGAATTAATGAATTAGAAATCTTAATTAACGAGTGGAGTTAACATTAAAGTATAGTTTATTAACTAAAGAGAAACAGCTTACAAAGCTTATCCTTTTAAAGCTGCCATTATGAGCGACACTAGGAGGCGCACGATAAAACTTTCCATTTGAGCGGTAGATTGTAACGAGTTGCTTCTTGGCGGCTGAATGAAGGCTCTCTCTCGTATTCATGCGACCCCATGTGCTACCTCGCGTCTATGGGCCAGGGTGTTTTAGGTATAAGCTCGTAGCGATTTTAAACACGACTTAATATGATGGTAAAATGCGTGGTGGCCACTTAACTACCCACGTCCCACTTAGTACATTAATTGAGCGGGACTTTTGTACTTAATTGCAACATAATGTTTAAGTGGCGTTTGAGTATTCGGGCGTCTGCCGTAGGAAGTCAAGTATGGAGAAAATACACATAGATTAAGGTAAGTTAAAAAAGTTAGAGAGTAAGAGAAATGTTTTGAAGATGTATTTAAAAAAGAGCTGGAACCGTAGGAGAATTTATGAGTACATGGGTAAGTTAATATAATTTATTTATCTTAAATCATCTCCGTGTTAATATTGGAGTAGTTTCCATTGGAAATGCGATAAGTTCATGTATACTTCTGCCAATACCAATTCGTGTTGGGTATCGTGGATATGTGGTCGGCCTTTGAAAATAGTTTACAAGACTCCCCTCTTGTAAAAGGAATGGGAAATGGTCCTATGTTTGTTTGTTGTTTTCCTCGTTATACTAATTTTAGAAAATAAATCGCTAATCTCCTTTATCTTGCACCTGGGAAGCTCTTAGCTGCGGCCCACCGACCTCTAGATGGACGGAATATGAACAGAATGCAATCTCAGTGCGGGCTGCTTCAAAGCTAAAAAACTTCATTTTATATAGCTTCTAATGCAAAAAGAATAAAGGTCAAAATAACAAGTCGAACCCGGCTCAGATTTAAAAATGTACGTGTACACTGTATTTGGAATTTACAGATGGGTGAGCATCGTACAAATTTATTTTGATTCTGACCACGTTTCCGTAGATTTTTTGTTGGAATATTTTTGTATAGATTTTTACATCTAGGTTTTTTCCCTGCGCTATGTTTTTTAATATCGGAAGAATTATCGAAGTTATTGGGGAAGAAGAAAAGAAGAAATTGTTGTTAATACGTTATGTGAATGTCAGGTTAGGTGGATTGATGTTTTTGAAAGCTTAAAGCCCCATTTACACGGACTTTCTCGTAGGGAGAATCGCATGCGATTATCGCATGATATAACCACCATAGATTTCAGTGTTCTGACAAATGTTTACACGATGCAACTTGTTTATATCGTTACGATATTCATATCTTCGAGGCGAGATCCTCGTAAATGGGGCTTAATGATGGATAACGTCTTTATTCTAGAATGATATAAGGAACTGATGCTCATTTTCTCAATAAATGATTTTACAATTCAGGGGTAGTGTTTTATTGGAAGTAATTAAAATAAGTCATTTAATGTGTTCAAAGGAAAAAATATTTTATAATGGCGGTAGAATGAATCATAGTAAGGTATACATTTTATACGCACAACGTTTTGGTGGCAGTTATACGTGATGTGAATAGTGAGGTTCTTAATTCGATTCTCATGACAGGAAAGCCATTTGCTGTTTTCAATTTTATAAACTTGCTAAAGACGCGAAAATTTCCCAAAATAGGCGTACATAAGACATCAACGAGTAACAATACTTTTCAGTAATTTTATAATTCAACTTGCAAGCTTATGTACAGAACCATGGTATACCTACATAAATCCAATTACACAGGCTTACAACAACACCTTATTTATTCCATTAAAACTCCATACAGGGAAAAGCATGTATAAACACAGCTTATAATGGTAACGTTAATACGGAACACGAGATTGCACTCAATCCGGCTGCACGGCCTCGATACGAGCGCTTCAGCATTGTATCGGAATACCCACGTCATTTTTGTGAACATCGCTACGATCGAAATTTGGAAATGTTGGATTCGAAACGTGGATCAAATATTGGTGATTTTGTGTTGGTGATTGAGGTTGGTTAATTAGATATGATCTGCCTAATTCATAGACAGTTCTAAAACGTATTTAAGTTTCGAATGTTTTGTCTTCGCTCAAACTGAATTCAAAAGTCGTTCGAAAGGGAAAAATAGGTTTTACAGCTTTCTATGAATAAAGTTGAATCTCATGAAATTAATGACGGGCGGACACAATGTTACAGACGACGTAATAAACGTGGCTAGAGGTCTTTTTCAACAGATTTATTTATTAGGTTTACCAAAAAAGAAAAAGAACCAATAGCGCTACATATTATTACACAGTATGGACATTACAACGAAAAGGTCATGTTAGTCACAGGTGTATGCATAATTTACAGAGAAAGATCACGATAGAAATCCTAAAAAAGAAATAAAGATGAAGATTAAGGAGGGATTAAGCTGGGAGGAAGGCAATTACACCTTCATGTCACTGACGTTATACAAATGTGATGGCGGCGAGACTATAGGCAATTTTAATATTATTATATTAGTCCATCCACCCTCACAGTGAAGCACAGAACTTCTGTACAATCAAAAGTTTGATTGGCTTAGATCACAATCGGCCGCACTGTCCTATCTCGAATTACTTTCCTGTATAATTTAATTCTCAAGTAAGTATAGTACACACTTTTGATAAAATTACTGCCCTTTCTTTCGCCTTTCTCTTATCTCCATCCAAAGGTTGTCTGTAAGAGATTGCCAAGTGCAATAAGACCACTTAGTCTATTTACTTTTTACATACATAAACACACGCCTTTTTCCCAGAAGGGGTAGGTAGAGGTGCTACCAGAACACCCACGTTTCGCCTTGTATATTCCGTCCCACGATGTGATAGGGGGCGAGCCTATCGCCATATCGGGCACAAATTCCTGACTCCGGGCTGATAATGAATAGAAAAATCCAATATCACTTTGCCCAACCTGGGATTCGAACCCGAGACCTCAGCTTTGCAATCGTACCGTAGTACCACTACGCCACCGAGGCAGTCAACTTTACTTTTTATATACCTAGCTATAATTATTTTGTCTTCTTTTGGTGTACGTATAATGCATGTATCTCCTCTTCCTTGAGTCATGAGTCATCAAGGAAACAATCGTTCGCGCACGATGTTGTGCGATCTGGTCTGGTTGAATTATGTATATTAAGGAGAAAAAAAAACTTTAGATTTTCCTCGTCACGATGTTTTCGTCTTCGTTAAGAAGACTCTATTCCCTTACACATGATTCCTTGAAGTATTTTTCTAAAATGTTTCTGTTCGCGTATTCCTGAAACGACATGTAAATATTTGCAGCGTGTGCTTGGTGCAGCCCGCTTGGAAATAGGTCGATCCTCCTCCAGACTGCTGTCGACTATCGCTACGCTTACTAAATTCAGTAGATGTTCACTGTTTGTTTTTACTTTACTGTGGTTTCTTTGAAGTCGGTTTTCATTTTTTATAAAAAAAAAATGTAATTTATGAATCAGGGATTATAAATTACTGATGATGAGTGGGATACTGACTGGAGTATGCTTGGAACGATCAGGTGGTGTACAAAATAGCATGCTATTGGACAGTTTCATTCTTGGAGTCATCTTATTGGATGGTGGAGTTATTTGCATAGTGACAGCGTGAATTGGCTGTGAGACCTGGTGTTTGGGTTCGGTTCCCAGGTTAGGCAATTTAGTTTGTGTGTTTTCAGTTCAAAAATCGTTGTCTGTATTGCCTGAGACTGTTATTGGTATAGCGATAGGTCTTCCCATATCCTATCTTGATACAAAAATAAGTTCGACATTGGGCGGCACCAGTGTTACCTTTGGCTGTTCCTTTGGGGATATATATCTGAGGTTACAAATGTAAGGTATCTAAAAATAGTTAAAGTTAATTCCGATTTACAACTACATCCATTTTCGCTCCATTTCAACGTATTTAAATCACGTAGATTCCTTACAAATGGCAAAATACCTTACGTTTGAATGGAAATAAATTCAGTGCATTTATCCTTGAAGTGGAATTTTGTCAAAGAAGTAATATTCGGAAAGTATGTTAAGAAGTCTCAGAGGATTGTAATAAAGAGGGGTTAGTACCTGCATTGCTTCAAGATAGATTTTACACAAAGCAATGACCTTTTCAAATCTCTTTCCGTAGTATCTATCGTATTCTCGATTGTAGAGGTGACTCGTGCCCTGCAGTGGGACGTATAGTGGGCTAATACAGTACAGTACAGTAGCTACTAGGTACTTAGTAGTACTAATTTAGTGTGGAAATTAGTGATTCAGATTGCAGGAGAACCAATGATTTTTACCCTCACCTTCCTTCCGCATTTTCTTTATCTTTCACTTTATCCGTGATTATATACATACATAACCACACGCCTTTTTCCCAGAAGGGGTAGGCAGAGGTGCTACTAGAACACCCACGTTTCGCCTTGTATATTCCGTCCCACGATGTGATAGGGGGCGAGCCTATCGCCATATCGGGCACAAATTCCTGACTCCGGGCTAATAATGAATAGAAAAATCCAATATCACTTTGCCCGACCCGGGATTCGAACCCGAGACCTCAGCTTTGTAATCATACCGTAGTACCACTACGCCACCGAGGCAGTCGAGGCAGGCACCGTGATTATATGCTGGCAATGTCTCTTTGACTGCCTCGGTGGCGTATTTGTATTACGGTACGATTGCAAAGCTGAGGTTGCGGGTTTGAATTCTGGGTCGGGCAAAGTGATAATGGATTTTTCAATTCATCTATCAGCCCGGCTCGCCCCCTATCACATCGTGGGACGTTACATACCAGGCGAAATAGTGGTAAAGTGTCATGGCGGCACCTCTGCTTACCCCTTCTGGGAAAATGGCGTGAGTTTATGTATGTATATATTATACTACAACAAAAGCGCCAAAGTATCTCTGCAACCAGACGAATAATTGAAATCATCAAAACCAACATCGAAACCAATCCGCAGCATAATCTTCGAATAACCGCGAAACCAGATTACCAATTCAGCGCTTGTTAACAAGTCAATATTTACCTGCTGACGTCTCAGTAATAGTTGTCGGCGGCTGGGTCCTGTCTTCGGTTCCAATCAACCTGTTGATTGCAACTTAAGTGGCGGCGCCGTACGTAGATTAAGTCGTGTGAGTGTCTGTGTTAAACTTTAATCTGTGTTTCTTGTTGCTTGTATGGGTTAAGTATATGGGGTGGATGTGTTTTAATGTTGATTTCATAGTAGGATCGATATTGCTTTTTAATTCATATATCTTTTTTTCCTGATAATTTTATATATCCTCGTAAGGCCGAATCTAAATTTAAGACGATATAAATTACCGCCCAATGTGCTAAAAATCTACGCAAGTGGTTTAAAACATAATTATTTTTACTGAACTATTTTATGTGGTATTTCGTACACCTAAAGTAGTTGTTTTGTGCAAAAAGTATGCTAAAATACGAGTAATAGGTCCTTTATTGATTTTTTGTTAGATAGTAAATGTAAACATAGGGTTTCTTATACAAAATAACAAAATATATTAAAAAAATATATTGACCTTTCGGTGGCGAGGCTCGAGTCCCGAGCCACCGGTGGTTAGAAATTTGGATCTGTTATTGTTAAGTAAATAGTTAATTTTTGGGTCCAACATTATTAGAAAGAAATAGTTTTATTTGTGATTTTAATATTTTCATGTCCGATAAGAAAGCGTACAAGTATAATTAATCTAATGTATGATTCTTTTGCTTTGATTTCTTTCATTTTTGATTCTGTGGAACGTCCACCCATTAGATGGTCAGACGACCAGGTGAAGGTCGCGTGACATCGCTGGATGCACAGTGACCTGTGGAAATCATTGGGGGAGGCCTATGTTTAGCAGTGGACTTCCTTTGGCTGATGGGTTGGATTGGATTGGATGATTCTTCTTCTTTTGTGTCAATAGCTCAAATGAATGTTTGATTAAGGGATATCACGTAAGAGATAAATGAGAACGAGCTACTTGGTGTTCATGAGAATTTTTCACTTAGCCAATGTAATAAATTCAGAATTAAAAATATCTAATCACAGATAATCTCTGTTATAAATTGTCTTATGTTATTAAATTATTATTTTACAAAAACCAAGAGACTAACATACGAGTATACTTTACATAAAAGTCCGCATTAAAAACCTACATTGCATTTGCAACGCAAATACCAGTACGGGGATAAAGAAAAAGCCAATCCGAGAGGCATCCTTCGGGACCCAGCCTGGAATTGACTAAGCACAGCACATCCATTTTATCAATCCAATCGGAAATCGAGAATTGAACGAAATTGTCCGCGAAATTTCGTGCCTTATCGAACGTTCTACCTAATAAGCACGTATGGATGCTCCCAATTTTGGGCATAAATTAGGGAGGGAGTGTAATTTTTATGGGGATTTGAAATGGCGGAATTCAGGAGTTATTCGAAGGATTATTTGAACTAGAGGCAGCATGCCTACATATATAACTCACATATAGCAAGTTTTATATTGTAATAATAATGGAATGAAATGAAATGGAAAAAAACCTTTATAACGTTTATCAGTTTATTTTCATTATTTAGATTTTTTTCTCTACCACCCGGTTTACAAGGCTATTTTCGTCGAAGGAGAATGGGCAAGAAAATCTAGTGTTGCTCTTAAAAAATACTGATAACGTATTGAAGAATCTGACAATAAATGAAACCGCTGGATGTAGGCTACTACCAACAAGTCACAGTAGAAATCTCTGGGGAATAATCTCTAAATAATAAATAAACAGATTTAAGAGCTGTTTTTCTGTGACTGTGGATGAGACGAATATGTAGTCATTCATGGTTTATGAACGAATGTTACTTCTTCTTTCTATAATTCTAGATCACCAACTCATCATTGTATTGTATTGTATATATCCTACGGCATAGCATGGGGCTCCTCTATAATCGAGAGATCGATTGAGAGGGGTTAGGCCGCATAGTGCACCGCGCTAGTCAAATGATTTACTAAAATTGCATGTACTTGTTATTCACAAAATAAAATCAGAGATCAAAACGTAATGGTCTCGTATTGAATCTGTTTACACCCACATGTTCGTGGCTCGGACGGAAATTCAATTCTTAAAAGCACTTTATATGCAACTAGGGGAATTGACAATTTGATTTTACGACGACCGATATCGACTTAATGTCTGTTAGATGGCCATCGTTTTCAAACCATGATCCTGTTACTAGATTGTTTAGTTTCAGAGGCTTTTGTGGCGATGAAAAAAGGTCAATTGAAATGACAGGTCATTTATTATATCATTTTTTTTATACTGGCATGAAAGAGTGGTTGAATCACACACTACGGTGAAGGAGAATATCGTGAGGAAGCCTGCACACTATGTAATGCAGTACTGTATGTAAAGTCCGCCAGCCCGCACTAGGCCAGTGTGATGGGGTATATTACAGCCAAACCTCTCTCAATCCTCTTGATTGCAGGAGAGACCTGTGCCCAGTGGGAAGTATATGGGCTGATACAGAAAGAGCGATTACAAGGTAAATTGTCCACTACAGGATGAAGGCATCCCCAAGTAAGGACCAACCATCCCGTTGTTCATCAGCCCGCTTCCATCCGCTACCCGCCACCTTTTTACAAGTCATCGGTCCGTCGTGCAGCTAGACTTTCTATATTATTTTCCTTAGTTATTCTTTATTGTAAACAAAAAATAAATTTATAATATTCAGAAATAACAAAAAAGGTGTAAACTTTACATGTGCTTAAATGCAATTTCAAACAAACCATTATTATAATACAGAATGAAGTAAAGAAAGTTCCAGAAAACACAATAAAGCAATTTCAAAAGGAAAGCTGACGATGAACAATAGTCCTTATATTTTATTTGTTCGGCCTCAAATATGGCGACGGCTCGGCACAATATTTCAACTGCGGCATCTAAATTCTTATGAGCCACTTTGGTATTGCGTCGACTATCCTTTACAGCTGTAGACTGGATTTCGTTAAGAAAACTAGGGATTGACTGGGGGCAAACCTGTGTATGCTGGCGTACACAACATATACATTAAATGCTGGCATTAAACTGTATTTATTTGGTGTTAGACGATAGTTTTTTTCATTTTAAATGATCCAAGCTTATGCACGAATCCATTAAAAAATATGCCCAATTTATTTTTCGTAAAATATGGCAAATCATAAATTATATATATTTACAACTTCTATTAAAAGCGCTCAGAACAGAAAGCTAATTGAATTCAAATATACCATCAAAAGCGTCTGTTAAATAATAAAAAAAATAATTATTTATTTTAATTTCTATGTTACATACATACATTAAAATAGGAATTAAAGCGAATTTTATAAACTAGAATACGGCGTTAGTCATATTTTACGAAGTGTGCGGAATATTCACAATCTTGAAGTAATTCCACGTTTAATCAAATGTAGAGCTGAAACGCGGAGTAAGTCGCAAACGCGTCTGACAGCCCTTGAATACGAAGAGACGAATGTATAGTTATTTTTGCACGAACATAAAATCTACGAACCGTTATGCGAAAATTAAATTTCAGTTTTCTTGTGCTTTAGGAAAATGAATGTGCTGAAAAACTTATATAAAGAATAGGGATATGTTTTCGATGAATGAATGAATGAAAAGACATATTGTTATGCAAATATTTTCTTGTTTTCATTATATGCTATAAACTTATTCAAGTCTAGGCTTGATTTAAAATCTTTGTGCTTTGAAAGTGTTTATTAGATTTTAAAAAAGAAAGTAAAAACTGTTAAAGTGTGTACTTTTTGAATGTGTGATTTTACCGTAGCATGAAATAAAACCCTTTTAGAGGTAACATATTATTACTAGAAGTCCCTTGCTAAATACAGGCCAACTATGATTTCCATAGGAACTTGTTGGGACCGACTTTCTGTAACACTCATTAGGGCATCTATTTACCTTGACCATTAATAACAACACAAACTTGAAGTAAAATAATTCCATTCGCAACAAGTCAATCGCCACCAATAAAAATAATATGAAGTGGTAAAATTTTGTGGTGGCAACACTGGCTGTGCTCACAGTACTACGAAATTGATACTCTCAGACCGAGAGGCTGGGAACAGCGGGTCATAAATACAATCGTGACTCGAGACACGGCAGCCCATATATTGTAGGCGGAGCAACGCTTTCTTGTAATATTTGAGATTTTTACTGGATTTATGGAGATAACACTTGGTATAAAAAAAACTTTGTTTTTGGTTTATTCTACTAATATAAAAAGATAGCAGGCCACTCACTTGATGTAAATTGGCCCTAAAGGAAGTTTTAGAGCCTAAAAACCTAATTAGGCCTAATATTTGGGTCGTATGCGGAGAGCGGGATATTATCTGTTTCTGAATGGTTCCGAACGCGGTAAATATATTTTATATGGTTATACACTGGTTAATCAAAAGCCTTGAAAAATAACATCGCGATTTTAGACAAAACTACCACTTATATTTTCAAACTTGGTACAATGTTACCCGGGGTGGTTACGAATATATGGCTTAAATTAAATACCATATGTCAATATCAGCTTGTAGAATAAAAAAAAAATATTTTCCACAGCTCCTGTAATAGCGCATCATTCGTGAGTCAAGCCCGCTCAATACTTGAACGAAGTTACGCGACAGAACGAATGGCAGAATCATGAAACTTCGAATGTTGCGGTTTCTGCGGCGTGTACCACAATACTATTAAAGTTAAGCTACTCAGTGGCGTAAGTTGTAAGCGAAATTAATTGTTGGTATTTTTGGTTATCTTATTACATTCAGTAATTTATTAAAGGAAAAAAATCATGGTTTTAATGTGTTCTATCGACACACAAAAACTAGCTTTGAGATCTATCAATTTAATAAATATTTTTACTGCTTCATTCTTAGTATTACCTCCAACCCAGGTCATTGATTAAAAAAATATTCATATAATCACAATTTGAATAGGAAAGTAGAATATGAATTCATATTTTTGCATTATGGTACTGTTTCAATGAAATCCTTTACCAGTAAACAAAAAGTTGAAAATGTATGTGACAAATGTCATTAAATTAAATTAAATACAATTAAAAATATTATCAAAATAATAAACACAAAAATCGTGCATTAATTAAACAAAAATAAAGAAGCAATGCAACCAACAGCAATATCTTACATCTTAAGCCCCTATCAGAATTATTCACAGGCAATATTATAGTTCTTTACAGAGCGGCGTAAACTGCGGCTTTGAAGCCCCGGGTAATGCTTCGCGACGTTTCACTCCATGTTTACTGCTACGACTTACTGCCATGCTATTGTGCTGTACTGTTTTATGGCATTTTAAACGGGCTCTAGCTTTAAGCTTTTTATTGATAGTATTCCGCGTATTATTATTGATAAGTATTTATTCATTAATTACTTAGGTAATTTAATAAATAAATAATCCACATTAACAGTCACATACATAGTCCTGACCCCACATTAAGATCAATAAGGTATTGTGTTGTGTGTATCAGACACTACGAGAGACTTTTCGGTCTCACTATCCTACAGACATCTCACAAACGTTTGTCTCGGTGCGGGGATCGAATCCACAGCCTTTCGTTTCACAGCAGGCGTCTAACCAAATGCGCCATGGAGGCTGTTAAATTAAATTTACACATTTTGCGACTGGATGCATGAAGCAGCAGACCGGGCTCTGTGGCGTACCTTGGGAGAGACCTTTGTCTAGCAGTAGATTGCAACGGGCTGATGATGATGATTTTGCAGAGGACAGTACAATGAACTTCCCGTAGTTGAAGAGCGAGATAGAACGAGAGCCTAGGGTCTCTGAACCAAACTGCATTGGGCCTATGCTTTGACCAAACTTAAAAAGTAAGACGGGTATGATATAAGAATATAATTATAATCCTGGTGGTAGGATCGTACTCGGCCGGATAGAGACAATACACGATATTGTGAAGCGCGTCATGGTGTTCCAAGTGTGTCGCGTTTTGTCGAGCTAAAATTACAGTAAGTCAGTGGATTCAGGCCGCTTCCTTCAAGTCGCTGTGAATAACTTTGGGGTAAGCCTTGTTCACTAATGTGGTTTCTATGGCTAAAGATAATACAATTATGAAAATGATGTACGTGTGAGAACCGTTTACCAAACTAATAGAAGAAGTAAGTATCAAATAATGAACGACTTGACAGCCTCCGTGGCGTAGTTGGTTAGACGTTGACTGTAAAACGAGAGGCCGCGGGTTAGATCCCCGCATAAACACGAATGTTTGTGGGGCCACAAATATTTGTGTTGGGTCTGGGCGTTTCTGAGATCGAAAAGTCTCTCGTAGTTTCTGATACCCACGACACAAGACTTAATTGATCTTAATGTGGGGTCAGAACTATGTATGTGACTGTTGGGGGTCTTTATTTCTTTTATTTATTTAAAATCATTCAATAATTTAACTCCTGTCGATAAAAATAAAAATATACCCAAAATTTCCGAATGTAAATAACACAATTGATTGTACTTCGTTCTCGATTGCAAATACGGGTTTATTAAATTGCCACCGCTGAGTGCTGGGAACATTTTAACATACGACAAAAGCAAATATTCTGTGCCTTTGTATTGGCTGTACTCGTGTTGACGGTATGTAACAATAAAATAAATCGTATGTAACAATAAAATAAATCGCTAACGAACTTGCATTCTTTTGTTCGGTTACAGTTATTTGTTTGGAAATACTACCAATTATGAATATTCTGGTAGGTTTGCTGCTTCAGTTGTAGCAGGAGTATTATGCAGGGTATATCCAGACTGCGGCCGGAAACGAAGGCAGGTGGTAGTTTCAGTGACTTCAAACATAATGCAACTAAAATTTTTGCAAAAAAAAGCGACGATTTCTTTTGTATATTTCCTTTCGTCGGATTTGGTTGGTAAATACAAAGTTTTTCCAAAAATAATAATGTATACCCTCATATTTGTAAAAACGCTATGGCGCGCAAGGGTTTAAATTATTAATTTAGCAAAAACTATAGATTTATCACCCAAAACCCATTGATCACAAAAAATATTGTCGCGTTTTTTTGCGTAATGTTTTGTTGCATCGTGTATGTAGTCATTAAAACTACCACCCGGCTTCGTTTTCAGTCGCAGTCTGGATATACCCGGTAAGACTCGTGATGTTATGGGTTCAATCCAGGTCAAGCAAGCTGGTATGTTTTGTAAGAGTTGAGATTTTTCGACTATGGAATCGAACCGGGAACTTTTCAGCTCATATACCCTACTTTATAAATGGCATATCTATCCAGGATAGATGACTATAACCTCCGGTTGCGAAAATCATGTCGGCATGCCCAAAACTGGAAACACACCAGCTCTACCTGAAACTCGATCGAACGGGTATTGCACTATTACATACGTACATACATAAACCCACGCCTTTTTCCCAGAAGGGGTAAGTAGAGGTGCAACCACGTTTCGCCTTGTACGTTCCGTACCACAATGTGATAGCTTGTGTAGCACTTATCGCCATATCGGGTACAAATTCCTGACGGGCTGATAATAAATTGAAAAATCCAATATCACTTTCCCGACCCGGAATTCGAGCCCGAGACCTCAGCTTTGCAATACCTAATACCGTAGTACAACTGCGCCAACTAGGCAGTCATGCATTACTTAAATGTAAATTAAATAGAATAGAGGAGGCGTGAATTTTAACACCAACGCAAAACTATTGTTATCTATTCACACAGCATTTAACACAGTGGGAACAATTACAAACTTCATACGTAAGTTGGTGTAACTTCGATTCAACAACAATAACTCGAACTGGCTCTGGAGCAGAATTCAGGTGCGTGCGGATAAAGTTGCAGCTACTGGAACATAAGTAGCTAAGTTCTTGCAGGAACACTGAATAAGTAAGACCATATTTCTGGAGACTGTCCCGCCCTCACACCCACCACTGCAACTCCTGTAAGCCAGGATCAACAGTGGCACGCATTGTAATGACACTGAGCACTGAAGCTCAGCGAGTCTCCGGGAATGTCTTACTTGTCTTTAACCCGCAACGAAATCAATCATACAGTTAAATTAACAGGAGGAGTTGGAAATACCATATATGAGACTTATAATACTTATTACATACACGTGAAGTGCGTGGTGGCCTGTTGGTAACGGACCAGACGTGGCTGCCCACATGTTCACGGTGGTCGCGGGTTCAAATCCCAGGGCACACCTCTGACTTTTCGGAGTCATGTGTGTATTGATAGTCAATCACCACGCACTATAACGGTGAAGGAAAACATCGTGAGGAAACCTGCATACCATAGCGATTTGTATAAATTTCTATGGTATGTAAAAGTCTGCCAACCCGCACTGGGCCAGCGTGGTGGACTATATGGCCTAACTACTCTCGATCGTACTCTCGATTGTAGAGGAGGCTCGTGCCCTGCAGTGGGTCGTGTATGGGCTGATACAGTACATACACGGCATATTTATAGACACATTTAAAACCTATTTTGGTAATAAAATGTTTTGTCTTCTTCGCTCAAACTAAATTGTAAAGTTGTTCGAAAGGGACAAAACATTCAGCTAAAATAGGTTTTAAATCTGTCTATGAATAGGGTCGTATAGCTATATTTTTAGTCTAGCTTAGATTCTCTATGGTATGCCAAGCCCACTAACCCGCAGTGACCATCTTGGTAATATGAAATATATAAATAAATAATAATAATAGGTAAATTATTTTCATTTTCATTATGGCAAAGGATCCTTCAATCAAAGTCGGAATAATAGCGAAGTCTCGACCTCAACGCTGGGCGATTATGGACTAGTACCTATTTTTTAAATGAGACATACTTATCTTGACATAGATTGCCTCGGTTGTGTAGTTGTACTTCGGTACGGTTATAATGTTGAGGTCTCGGATTCGAGTCCCGGGTCGGGCACTGTGATATTGGATTTTTCTATTCATTATCAGTCTGGAGTCAGGAATTTGTGTCCGATATGGCGAAAGCCTCCCCCTCTATCACGCGGAACATACAAGGCGAAACGCGGGTGACCTGGTTACCAGCAGAACACCTCTGTCTACCCCTTCTGGAAAATATATGCAATAAAAAACCTCACAGTTCACATATTGCCAGTGAATCAATGAGGCTATTGCTAATTAGCAGAGTACTACTAATATTCCCAATATTACTTAATCCAACAGTCAATTGTTGATCTGTTTACCCAAAGCTGATAGATATCGAACAAGCTGCTAATTGCACGAGCGCAACATCCCAATATCTGTATCCAATACAACGCCGCAAACACTACAGTTAAGTCACATACATTGTGCACTATCCACAGCGTTTTGTTCACTCAAATCGTTCATGTAGTTAGTATAGTCGTTATTACTACGAAATAAGGTCGATTTTACCATGTACGTATGGTAGAGTCAGTTATACGTTCGGTCGTAATCAGTTTAGTGGCTATATTCAATTAGAGGTACTATAGTCCGTTGAAAATCAGGAAATCGGCGGCGCGTGTTGAAAAATGAAGTGGGCTGCTAGCTTTTTGTTATGTAAAACTTGACTTTTTTGTTTTATTTTGGATGTAAAATGCCTTTTTACTGCAGTGGACAGTGGCCCATATAGCCTAACCACTCTCAATCGTACTTTCAATTGTAGAGGAGGCCCGTGCCTTGCAGTGGGACGTATATGGGCTGATACAATACAATTGATACTAACTATAAGAAGGTCAAATTACAGAATTTTTGTTCCTGTTAAAATCCATCATTGTAGCATTGGTCTTGGATCATGATACCGTTAAAATGGTCCCCAAGCTTTAGAAGAAGTGACTCGACAAAAATGTCAAAGGTAAAAGAAAATTCCGATTTTCAGATATTTTGTAAAGGTGCATGCTGGCGGCATAATGGCACCGCTTTCATCCCAACCAGCATCTTTGCAAAGCTTCCTCGACGGCAGACTTTCTCTCCTACAATTTAACTATAAACTACATAAAAGTTGATCTCATTAGCAAAACATTTCTCAGAAGATAATTGCAACAGAATCCATTTGGTAGACAACTTTCTTCAGTAATGTAATCCCTAGACGTTGATGAGTAGTGGATTAAAGACAACACATCCAACCCTTTGCAAAACAACCTATAATGAACCCTAACTCCATTAGTTAAAGTTCATATTTCTATAGCGAAGGGATTTGCAGTGTAAGCTGGATATTAAAGCGACCAGCGTACGTAGAGCCGTATACCTACGTTTAAACACCGGTAAATGCGAAGTTATTGAATAAGGGACGGGAGGTGGGGTGGGTCTGGCTACGCTGGACTCGTGATGTGTGCGGAGCTGAATGGAGTATTATAGTATCCAAAACTGCCGACCGCCTGAGTAGAGCGTATGACATACGTGCGTTTACTTTGCCTTAATTAAATATTGTTCATATTGGAACGGTCCATTGGTCTAATACGTATAGATTCCTATTGATATTGCTATAACTGACCACGTATCTTTTCATTGTGACAGTTTTTTATTGCATAGGGTTGGGAAACGAGCGAACGGGTCTCTCGGTAGTAAGTGATTACCTCCATCCATGATATGAAGAATATATTACAAGCGAAATTACTGGGCATTACGAGACTTGGTTCTTGAAGTGTAGGAGTGACGAGTGTGGTGTTGCATGCAGTGCTTAATCAAATCTGAGTGCTGTTGCCCCTGTTTATGCGCAGGAATGATGCTTACGAACAAACAAGTGAGCAGTCGCATCTTTTAATAAACATTATAATATCAAAAGACAATGAAGATAATCAGGTCATATTCTAGACTAATGATTAATCCTACATGACTCTATTAATTATTGTTATTTAAACTGTATTTCAAAAACAATGCGTAGGGAAATAATGATTGTCGCTACTGGCTGTAAGCGGCCAATATCTTAAATGGGTGGGGACCGTACCTTGAGAACATATCATATCCAGATTTTTAATGTAGTAGAGTCGCATTGTACTTACCTGGGACTACTGAAATAAATGTTTTCTCCCGTCAAACAACAGTCTACTCGTATTTACACTGTTGTGTTCCAGTTTTAAGGATATTGTAGATTTAGCCAGACTAACTACTGGACAGACTTAGTATCTTATGTTTCGGATGACGAGCGCAGTGGAATGCCAAGCATTGTTATGTAATTCATAGTGTTGGTTGGTTTTGCTACTGTCCATGTGCGGTCATATCGCTTACCATTAGGTGAATGGCATGCTTGTCTCGCTATTCAACGCAACAAGAAAAAGTGTGTTTGGCCTTGATTAAACTTTTATCTCACAGAAAATCGACGTAAAACAATTACTCTGCTGTCGTGTTTTCCTCGATTATGGAGGATGTTGAAGGCCCAATAACAAATTTTCAAAATAGTAGAGCCACGCTGTTGTCAGCCATGACTCAGCATGAATGGGCAGGCTCGTCTGGGGTAGTACCACTTTCTCACAGGGGATCGACGTCCACCGACAGCTTTGCTGTCGCGTTTTATTCGTTGAGTGAGACTGCCTCACATGACATCTTTTTTCCTTTCCGCTCCCCTTCCAATCTGATAGGCCGGCAACACATCCATGATCCAAGCGTTGTGGATGTTCATGGGTGGTAGTGATCACATACCATCAGGTGATCTGCTTGCTTGTTTGCCGGATCTATGTTTACTGTTTTATAACATCCCCTTGCTCAAGTAGATCTTTTTCCTCCTTTTTCCTGCTATCTACGATTCAAGTATTGTAGATAGACGTGGCGGTAATTACGTACGATCAGGTGATTTTGCTGGATTGCTGAAAAAAAAAATAAGCATCGTTTTCGCAGTTTATATTCGTGAGTTTTAAAACTTGTTTCCCTTAATTATTTAAATATGTTTGAAATATCTGCACGCTCTGAATTATCAGCCTTTTTTTAATTAAACCGTTCTTTATTCGATTCCCTTGGATGTCATTGTCCAAGACCAGATTATATCTGGACGATTCTTCACTTCAGACATCGTTGATAAGCGGTGACGCATCGTTTGAGCAAAGGTCAAGTGACACTACAGCCAGACTTTCAATGTTACTTAAATACTATTTTAATACGATTTTAGAATACTTTCATACGGCAAATCACTGTTTTAGCTTTCTCACAGGATTGAGGAGTTGTTAATTTGCATTTGTATTCACGTTTTTATATATTTTAAACGAACCATCATAAGTATCTTTAGTTATAAGAATTCTAATGCTAGAAAGATTTTCTTCAAGAATTTTAGTGTTAGTAACAACTCGCATCTAGTGTGTCACATCAGTGATTTTCTTGATTATCATTACGCGGAATAGCACAGGATTTGAGTGTCAGTCCATAAAACATTAATTAATTTAAGCAGCCTATTTTATTTAGATTATTACTACACAGATTAAATCAATGACAGGTTCAGTGTCTTTCTTGGTTCTGAACTTGGCTTTGAAACCCAGTTGTATGGTTTAACCCAGAAATATTTCTAGTTTCCTGTTGTTGTGGGACCAAAATGTCTAGTATTGGTTTCTTACTCATAGCACTAAACTTGGTCGCTTGCTATGGATGTAACTGTTATTATATAAGCCTTCCGATTCCCACTGCTGAGCAAAGGCCTCCCTCCTTCCCTTCCATTTGTCAACATACAATATATTTAACTCCGTATGGATAATTATAATTATTTTATTCTCCTTTCACTTTTAATTTCATAGCCAAATTCTCGTCTACTGCGTCATCAAAGTTGTCCATGTAATTTTGTGGTAAAAAAGTTTGTTTCCTGTGCATTCGTTCGCTGCTAGTGCATCGATAAAAGTGAGTGTTTCACACTGTGACAGATGTTCGTACTAGAAGCATTGGAATTGCAATCCATCACGTGAGTGATTTTTTTTGCCGGCATCACAAAGTAAATAAAATGCACCCGGAGAAAAATGCAGAGTAGTTCAGATAGTGCATCTCTGGACGGTTCAAATAATTATGCCGGCTTTACCTACTATAGGATGTTATACACAGGACGAATTCAAAGCGGATAAAATAGATGTCGCGCAGGTGTACATAATTATGCCTTCCTGGGCAACACCTGGCCCTCCTATAAAAAAAGTTAAATACTCAATTGAAAAGTTACATTTAAACTCGGAGTAGGAACTTGCGTGGCTTAATATGATTTTTGTATAATTTGGTAGCTATCTAACACACCTATATAGTGTGGAAAGAAATGGAAAGTGGAAGTCCTTGTATTAATGCCTTCTCAAAGATATGTATGCACTTCCACTTATGTAAATCAGTATTAGGTATCTTCACAGAATTACTATCGTGTACCGTAAAATCATACATTTTATAGCCGTGAAAGCTGTTCAAACAAATCCCGGCGATATTTTGCTAATCCAGTGCACAAACTCACCCCGACCGTTTTATGTGTATCTTATATTTTATGACCGTCTGTAAGATATAAAAACACCGAGAAAATTCACCTTCAGCTGGTGATTTGTATCGTTACTGCGAGGTTAGAAAGAGAGAGGCATATACGGGTTGCTTAGGTGAGAAGAGTGCGAAAGTAATGCTCGAAATGTGGAAAAAATATCGATATGATGAATGTTAATTAAAAAATGAATTTTCAAGGAGTTTTTCGATGAAACCAAAACTTTTAGGAACTTTAAATTGGATCATGATATTAATAATAAATTGATGTAAATTATTGGAATAGCTTTCGTTGAGTTTTAGACGAAAGGACGGTAGTAATACGAAATTCTGCAGGTTCTATTCATCATCGAGAGGTTTTTTATTTATCCGTAAATACTTGTATAACATTCAGTACCAGTGGAACCAAAATAACATTGAAGTTTTTTTTACTTATAAATATAGTATCTATATATAGTTTCTGTTATCTATATATTGTTTACTGCCGCGCTGGAAGACGCCTTCAAGCTCTTGCAGTGGAAAGGATTCGGCATCAACATCAACGGCGAGTATATCACTCACCTTCGATTTGCCGACGATATTGTAGTCTTGGCAGAATCGCTGGAAGACCTTAGCACTATGCTCGAAGACCTCAATCGAGTCTCCCAACAGGTGGGTCTTAAAATGAACATGGACAAAACGAAGATAATGTCGAATGTCCATGTTGTGCCCACCCCCATCGGAGTTGGGGGCTCGACTCTCGAAGTTGTAGACGAATATGTCTATTTAGGACAAGTGGTCCGGTTAGGCAGGTCCAACTTTGAGAGAGAGGTCAATCGTCGAATCCAACTCGGTTGGGCAGCGTTCGGGAAACTACGCGACGTCTTCTCGTCCAAAATACCTCAGTGCCTCAAATCGAAAGTCTTCGATAGTTGTGTGTTACCAGTGATGACATACGGCACCGAGACGTGGCCTCTTACTATGGGCCTTATCAGGAGGCTCAAAGTCACTCAACGAGCTATGGAGAGGGCTATGCTCGGGGTTTCCCTACGAGATCGAATCAGAAATGAGGAGATCCGTAGGAGAACTAAAGTAACCGACATAGCCCAGCGGATTAGCAAGTTGAAGTGGCAATGGGCGGGGCACATAGCACGGAGAACTGATGGCCGATGGGGCCAAAAAGTTCTCGAATGGAGGCCACGAAGCGGAAAGCGCAGCGTGGGACGTCCACCCACTAGGTGGTCAGACGACCTGGTAAAGGTCGCGGGACGTCGCTGGATGCAGGCTGCCTCCAACAGGTCACTATGGAAATCATTGGGAGAGGCCTATGTTCAGCAGTGGACTTCCTTTGGCTGATGGATGGATGATGGAATATAGTTTCTGATTTCCATGACAAAATATTACTTTGAGGTTGGAACCATGCATATAACTAATAAGTACAAAATAAGATATTTCAAATTGTGAATATATTTTAAGTACAAAATAATGATTACAAATAATTCAAGAAAACTTAGAAAAATGCCGTTAAAATAATTATAAATGGAGCGCGCCGAGAACCACGGTCTATAACTAGTCAACAATACAACTAGTATGTATGAAATTACATATTTACCACAATTTCTTTGTACAAAAGAAACGTGAACAGCGAATGGGGCCGCAGAAACCGTTTTCTTTGCCACGCATTTCAAAGAGAAAAAATATTTACTTATTTTAATATCAGAAAAAATACTTACGTAAACATAGCATTGAATACGTAATAATATTCTCTACTTTGATAAACTTTGTGGTAGATAAATAAGCGACCCATCTGATGGTAAATAAAAGCCAAATTACTGAGCATTCAGAGACTTAGCAACTTGTATCTCGAGGTCACGGGAGGAGCAATATGCCATGCATTGCTTAAAGACAATCACTTTCGAGTGATATAGTTTTAGTTAATGAGCAGTCGTGACGTCTACCATCGCACAAGCCACTTGCTCTTGTCTTCTTTCTCGTTATCAATACATATACGATCAATACGTATAAAACAAAGTCGTTTCCCGCGTCTGTCTGTCCCTATGTATGCTTAGATCTTTGAAACTACGCAACGGATTTTGATGCGATGTTTTTAATAGATTGAGTGATTCAAGAGGAAGGTTTATACGGACAATACATATGTAGCGTGTCGCAGATTGTACGAAAAATAACATGTATCTGGTGTGGGGTGGAATCAAAAAACATCTGCACCCTGACGAAGCTGGTTCTGGCAGCTAGCGAGAGCTAGCGAGCGTAGTGGAATGCCGAGCATTGCTTTGTAATTCATGGTGATGTTTGGTTTTGCTACTGTTCAAGAGCCGACATATCGCTTACCGGCAGGCGAATGGCATGCTCGTCTACCTAGACGAGCATGCCATTCGCCTGCCGGTAAGTGAATAGGTATTCATTGCGATAAAAAAGCAGAGACTACAGTATGCGAAGTTGTAACGTCCAAATACAGGTGCTTTGCTTCGTCAACTGTCATTATTCTTCATGCATGCTCGTCAGCTACAAGAACTTTTATATGTGGTTCTTTAATCTGTGTCTAGACTAACTACATCGTTTCTTTTGAAAATATGACTATCAACAAGTCAAGGCCGACTAACTGGCTTTACTTTAAAATTTATTTTAGCAGAGGAGCGTTTCGAGGGTTATACGAGTATTCTGAGGCGTCCTAAGGCAAGACGCTGAACGGGTATAACTAAATAAGCTCGAAAAAAGTTTACGCGTAAAGCTCGAGGTCCAAATGAGCTTTGTTGTTGATTTATGAATGCAGAGGGATTTGTACGATGTAAATAAATAGTATATTACGGCGCAAGTTTTCGACGAACTTTTTGAATAAAGCTCTACGGCCGGCTTGGGATTAAGGAATCAAAGAGCTAAAACCTTATTACGAAAATATTTATGATGCTCGCAAGGAGTATGTTCAACGCCTTTTTTAGTTTTATGATGGCTCTTGTGAGTTTAACGAGTGTCATAAAGCAAAATTGAAAAAATATCAAATTCGGTACAGTGTTAGATTAGCGACGGTTAAAAATAGTTTTTCAGCGTAAGGTAACGCTAGATTAATATTTAAGTGAAGTGTCCTCTAAGCAAGTGTCAAAAGACACTTACTGCTGAACATAAGATTCCTCTATTCCATGGCGACCAATTGAAAGCGTTCCGCGTCTTACAACTGATCCTGGATTTTTTTACGACATTTATTTATGTATTCATTAAATAATAAATAGATATATAAATACCCCACATTCAGATCGAGTCTTGTGTCGTAGGTATCAGATACTACAGACTTTTCGGTCTCACAAACACCCAGATCCGACACAAATATTCGTGGGCCATACAAACATTTGTGTTGGTGCTTGGATCGAACCCTTGTCTTCTCGTTTCACATTCTGCGTCTAACCAACTACGCCACGGAGGCTGTCACACCACAATTCATAGATACATATCATTTTCTTCTATTTTATAACGAATTTTTTTTTTCGTATACCTAAACCAACACGACAGTATCTTAACTCACTAACAGGCCTTAGTTATCGCGTAAAAGATTCATTACACATTTTTATGCGGCTGTGGTATAAAAAATCGCATAAAGCCTGTTGCAATATGAATACATTACAAAGGCGGCGGGAGTCATTCATCCGCTCGCTACTATGAAAAGTCTTTTGGCATCGTTTACTACACACATGCTCCATGCTGCGACCTATTTTGATTTCATTCAATTTTATGGTGGGTGTGAAGCCTACATAATTGTACGTGTCTGCCTTAATATGTGTATACTTGGACATTTAATGATTGAATATTTGGGAGAGTTTAGGCCTAAAATCAATCGTGCTGCTTAGTATGAATTGATAGGTATTACTTCTGATTTTTTATAGTTATAAGCTTCTAGCCCATCCACAAGATGGTCTGATGACGTGGTTAAGGTAGTAGGGAGTCGTGGATGCAGGCCGTGTCAAACAGGTCTATGTGGCGATCTATGGGGGAGGCCTATACTTAGCAGTGTACTTCCTGGGACTGAAGAGAGAGAGAGAGAAGTTATTAGGTATACATGGCTGTATAAGATGGTTTTTGAAACAGTCAATTTATATTCGTATACATGGGTAAAGTGTAACCGTCACAATCGCCCAGGAAAGCATATCGCGATTCGGGTTGGGTCTGTGTACCTACGCAGCTGATCCAATCTGAATTTTAAAGCAACAACCACATTAAGCAGTGACAATGTTTCCGACAAAAACCCCATCAATCTTTCGAAAGCCGATAAATAACGTAATGAACAGAGTAAACATTGATTCATTTACTGCTGCGGACAGCTCAGCATGAGTAATTTGCCTACATTACCCACGCCTGCTTTACATGCATTAAAGTTTGACAGATCATTTTTAAAAAGGAAATTGGGTACACATGCCGCTCTTTTAGGGGATAGTACAGCTTTTTGTAAACATCTGTGGCGGCAGGGGTATAGTTAAAGCATTAATTGTTCTTTGATTACAAGATTATACTATTGGAAATTGGCTCAAACTGAATTTTTACTTCAATTACTTATCCTGAGCTTATGTAGCTCAAAAACGGCGCGAAAGCACGACAGTCTTTTTTGCATGGCACCAATAATATTCAACAAACTACCAATAAGTTGTAGGGAGCAGAATGCTTATAATTTAAAAAGAAGTCTGAAATTACTTTTAGAAAGAAGAGCATACTACCCTATACAAGAATTTCTTAATGAGAAGTTTTAGCAGACAATTGTTTTTTTTTTGGTAGTAACTTATATTGGAAGTTATTAAGTATAATTGATTATTATGTAACCTATTGGTTACATGCAGTTAGTGTAATTTGTTAATTATTAAGTTAGGTTAGGTAGGTAGGTAGGTAGGTAGGTAAAGTAGGTTTTTTTTTCTTCCCATTTTTAGTAATTTAGGTTTATACGCTTTAAGTATTTGTATGCCAAAAAGGCCAGACATAATGGATATTTTTTTATCTTAACACCTTGCAAGCTCTGTATGTACACCTATGTTTGACAGATAAGGGAATTTTAATTTAAAATTAAGTATAGCCGAGTGTCTCGAACCTACAACCATTAAATCAACAATGGAAAAGGACACATTCTTTATTATACCATAAACTTCGTTCGGTGAATGAGATTGCTGAATGTGCAATACCCGTTTTCTCTTCCTATCTTATAACTAATAGTCCTCACACATTTAACACTCTTTTAAAAGAAATTATATAAAATATGCATAAATTCCAAAATAAATTTCAATATTGGCACATAGCCTCTATTTATATTGTCTTCTCCGTTATTATTGTTCTTTTATTGTCGTATTTTATAGTTCCATTTTGTATTTAATTTATTTGATACTGTAAAGTTTTTTTAACAATTATTGTGTAACTATGTTTTGTGTTTTTTTTTTCAAATTGTACTTCGTTTACTTTAGCGCTTACAGTGATAAATTTATTGATGTTCTAAACTTTTATAATTGTTAATAGTTTTAATTTTTAGTACTGTCTTAAGTTCTTCACTAATTGTTTCAAAACATGTTGTGTACATCGTCCTGGAGATACAATTAGAAAGTGTCACTAATGTAATTGCTCATCAATATATAATTTTTTGTAATCTCTGTTGATGAACCGTAATAAATAAAAAAAAAAAAAAACTTTTTTCCTCCCAGCTGTTCTTCCAATTTGATGGGCCGGCAACACATCCATCATTCAACGTTGTGGGTGTTCATGGGCACAAGTGATCGCTTACCATCAGGTGACTTGTTTGCTCGTTTAGCGGACCTATGCAATGAAAACAAAGGCACTGGATGCAAGCGCCTTGCAACATAACCTATTGAACATAATTGGGGAAGCTATGGTCATCAGTAGACTTTCTATCATTGTAAATGTACTTTGTGCTTTACTGTACTCAATATTATTTATTGTCCATCCATAACTGCCTCATACTAACTAACCACTACCAATAAAATACCAAATAGTCTTGAATAATCCGCGCATACAAACCTGGGCGCGGACGTAATTCAGGTAATAAAGAACTGTCTAAGTCTCCTTTGAAATCATTCGTTTGCCGCGAGTTTATCTTTTAATGGAGATAGCAACCGGCCGTCAGGCAGCGCTGGTACGAGAGATAGAGATCGTGGGGTCCCCTCTCATACTGTTCATTCATTGTCTATGGTTATGGAATCGGGTAAACTGAATTTTGGTTGGTATGACCGAATTTTAAAATTATAATACATATAGGAAAGTAATGGGAAAAATTGTTGCGAGGTGAGAGTCATAGCGTCGTATTTGCAACTCCGCCTATTAATTTATCTTTGTGATTGATTCCGTTGCGGGTTAAAGATAAGTTAGATATTCGCGGAGACTCGTTGAACTTCAATGTTCGGTGTCATAAAATGCGTGCCGCTGTTGATCCTGGCTTACAGGAGTTGCAGTGGTGGGTGAGAGGGCGGGACAGTCTCCACAAAGTGTCATTCGCCCCATAATACGAGTATAATTTCTGCTATGTAGAGAACGAGGAATCATCTACGATGGGATTTAAACGTTGTCTAAAAAGAAAAGGTTGTTGACAAATATTTGTATCATCGGTTCTGTTTTTATTTCTACAAAAACTAAAATAAACCTGCACACCATAGCGATTCGCAAAAATTTCTACGGTATGTACAAGTCCGTTAAACCGCACTAGGTCAGCGTGCTGTACTACTCACTCAATCACTCTCTCGATTTTAGAGGAGGCCCTTGCCCTACAGTGAGACGTATAAGGGGTTAAACTATACAATACAACAAAATAAATATTTGTTTTTTTTGCGTACATAAAATCTGCGATATATAATTTCTATTATCTATCTATACAATACTGGATTTACTCGACAAATCTGCCTGACAGTTACGCCTGGCGGGCGAAACTGTCAATGTATGGCGAGAATAGACACAGGTATGCCTGCCGGTAACCCATGTTCAAAACCGATAGATTGAACACGAGGCCGACATACCTGATATATATAAATATTTAATCAGGATTTTAGTTGTATTGTGAATTCACGGATCGATTTTAAGACGCAATGGGTTAATCCCTGCGTCTGTTGCCAAAATAGGCAGTTAAATAAACATACATAAACATTACGGCTTTTTGCCAGAAGGGATAGGCAGAGGTGCACCAGGACACCCACGTTTCGCCGTACGTGTTCCGTCCCATGATGTGATAGGGGGCGAGTCTATCGCCATATCGAGCACAAATTCCAGACTCCGGGCTGATATTGAATACAAAAATCTAATATCACTACCCGACCTGGGATTCGAACCCGACACCTCAGCTTTGTAATCATACCGTACAACTACGCCACTGAGACAGTCCACTCCAATCAAATGAAAATAAAATTCCCGTAATATTGAATTATTAAAATACCTGGTGTCATATGTCCCCGCGTCAGTTTGTCCATTGCTCTGCGTTCATAAAATCATAATTGACAATGAATTCATAATGTCACAGTTTTATAATTGGATTCCGCCCGTGCGATGGTTTAAGGGGTTAATGGGAAAATTGCATAAGTTGGGCGTAAACTGGCGTTTAAGGGGCAGTAAAATATTGTATTTTTTATTGATTTCCTTTTTACTATACAACTAGCGGCCCGACCCGACTTCGCCCGGGTGTAGATACTTTTTGAGTCCAGTCCACATGAGACACATTATTTCGCGAACTGTTTCATATTTAAACTCAACGTGACTGCCGCTCTTTATATGCTTTTCTCGTTCCATTCCATTACGTCCTGTCCTGTCCCGTCTCAACCAGTTTCATGACTAAAGGCATATAATCCTGTCCTCTTATATCCCATTTCATCCGTCCTATATTCCATCTAAAAACAATCTCTTTGAGGTTGAAAGGCTAGCAAATATACATATTTGAAATCCTTTCTTATCTCACGGAGAAACTACATTTTTTCGTGATAAAAAGTAGCCTATGTGTTAATCCAGGGTATCAGCTACCTCCGTACCAAATTTCATCACAATTGGTTCAGACGTTTGAGCGTGAAGAAGTAACAAACACACAAACCTTCGCATTTATAATATTAGTAAAGTAGAAAGGAAGTAGGATAGGATTATATTTATTGACATATTTTAATATTTATGCATCATGTAGAAACCTTGAAAATTTGCAAAAATAAAATATTTATTTGGGTCTCCTGCTATTTAAGAAAGACAAGTTAAAAGCAGACCAGTGCTCTATTTATAACTGATTTCATATAAAACTTCACACATGACCCTTACTTATATTATTTGTAAAATATTTCACAACATACATACTTCATACCTTCGTCCATATTCTAAGACGTCTCAAGCCGCTATCCGTGCACGCTCGATCAGAAACCAGCGGAGCCCACCCGCCTAGTTTATCACATATCTCGCCCAAGGATTTGATTTTACACCTCACTTCTATTCGTAGTTGAACACACATTGATCGATGCAACACATGGAACTTTCCGGTATACATGCGATCTTTAAATGCTTTGTAATGCTGACTTGTGTGATACGAACGGTGTTCTGTTTTCGAATTTGAATATTTTGTTTTTAGGATACTGGCCAAAATTTTTTTAGTTAGGTTTTTTTTTAATTATGCGTGATAATTACAACTCGATAAATTAGGTCAATCTCGGCTCATAGAGAATCTATTTAAAAAAGGAATACGTCCAGGATATAGGCCTTCATTAGACCAATAATAATGAGGGAACTTCGCCTTTGTGTTATGGTTGCGGGCTGAGATCCGTGCGGTAATTGTAATTCCCGGGACGGAATCACATCCTTGAGTGTTTCAATTAAATAAATCCTATATGAGTTATACAGAATAGTATTTTCTGCGGGCCATGGCAAGATCGTTCTCACACCTTGGGGATAGTACCATCAATACGTCTGCCTAACCCAATAGGGAGAAATACGCTATTTTTATATAAAAATAAACAAGACGGTGGGTATTAATCTCCAAATAAGCAGTAAATTAGCAATACATTCACCGAATTCGCCGGCCAAAGTTAGCGAAAAGTTGGGAGCTCCAAGAAACTAAGCTAAGTTGACACAAGTACACGCACGGAATGTATCGCGAGTTAACTTAATGAGCTCTGATACGAGGGGCTTGTGGTTTGGAGAGTGAGCGTTTGGAATATGTAGGTTCGAGTCCTGGATGATTGCAGTTATTTTTGTAGTGACTCGGTGGCGTAGTTGTACTACGGTACGATTGCAAAGTTGAGGTCTCCCGGGTCGGGCAATGTGATAATGGATTTAAAGAAAAGAAAGCCTGGTTTTGGGAATTTGTCCCCAATAAGGCGATAGGCTCGCCCTCTTTCACATCGTGAGACCGAGCACACAAGGCGAAATGTGGGTGTTATGGTGGCGGCTCTGCCTACCCCTTCTTATGTAAGTATGTTCTTTGTAGTGAACTGTTTGTGTTTACGATTCGTTTTGACATAATTATTCAAAAAATATTAAGACGTATCGTTTAAAAATTATAGCAATTTTTTCATCACGACCGGTCGCAAGTTTTATAAGGAAATAATTTCATAAAACGTAGACGATTACGATAAGACTTAGAAAATAGAATTTCATAATAACCAATTTAGATTCTTTGCTACTATATCAATGATTCAACCCAAAAAAAAAGTATAAAACATTATAATTATAAACGAATACACCCAAATATGCGAGGTGTTCGAAATGCAAATACATTTATTAAACAAATGTAATATAACCGCAATTCAATCGCGACGAACTCGGCACTTTTCCTTATATTTGGGATGCCAATAAATCATTATTGGCTGCCTAAACAAATAAGGACGTCGCATCAACTTATCGGGTTACTCGTAAAACGGCGACTTTATGGCTATAAAGCGAATACGATTCCGAATGCGCAGACTTATTTTCGGCACAAGTAATTTTATTATCCTCAAACAGAATGTCCGAATCGATATGGGGTTTTTATTTTTAGATTAGGCTGTATGGTTAATGTTCCTTTGCGTTATGGACATTAAAAAAAAAACGTTCCATTTTTAAATATGACAGCTATTTTGGCGGAAACATTTTATATTGTTATTCGTGTCATTACAATTGATATTGAAATTGTGCGCAGCGCTACGAATTTAATTTATTTTGATGAAATATTGAATACTTTGGGATATTCGGTTGGAATTTTAATAGCTGTTTCGCCGAAATCTGTTACTGTAGCTATTTGTTTGGTACCAGTTTGAAACAATAGATTTAATCTTCATAAATCTTTAGTAATTTATTTTTAAATGTATTTTATTACATAAAACATTACATTATTGGACTAAAGCAATGAACAAAGGATCTATCGAATTAAGCTTGACTGTTTAGCTAACAGCTATAACGCATATATTATATCTTTTTAAACTCGAGTAAAAGAGCAAAAAACAATGTTTTTATTGTATCATCAAACAATATTACTTTATCATTAAATCTTGATTGCATGTTACTGTATCAGACTATATTACATCCTACTGTAAGGGATGGGTCTCCTCCACAATCGAGAGTACAATTGAAAGGGGTTACGTGTTAAGCTTCTATAAAATATCATGGATGCATCATTTACGTCAATCATTGGCTTTCCAAATTAGAACGATGGCACTTCATCCTTTAATCGATATTTGATAAGTGCATGTGAATATTGAATGCTTATAGCCTGTAGCTCTACTTGTTAGAAAACATTTATCAAATAAACACTAACGGCCTTATCCATAGAGAGTTTTAAAACCTATTCTATTTATCTAATCTTTTGCTGCCAAGTTAAAATGGAACTGGGCTGGCCACATTACCGTATGTCCGACGACCATTGGGCGAAAGCCACCAAACAGTGGCTCCCCAGTAGCCGAAACAGACCACGTGGTAGGCCCAGAAGGAGGTGGCCTACAAATGGAAGGAAGGTAGGGAAGCCTTTGCCCAGCAGTGGGACTTAAAGGGCTTATTAAATTTGTTTTGTCCCTTCCGAACGGCATTTAAATTCAGTTTGAGCGAAGAAGACAAACATACGATAACTAAAATAAGTTTTAAAACTGTCTATGAATAAGGCAGTTAGAATTTCGGATTTCAGGGAGCACTTATTGCGACAAACTTTAAAGCTCTTTCTACCTTTGAGAATATGTAAAGTAGCTAGTCTTTATGGTTTTATTACAAGTTAGAAACTTCGTGCGGCAGCTAGAAAGTTTTAGACCCAGATTTGGTACAAGTAATATGAAACATTATTGAATTAGTGTCGCAAAGGGGCTTGTTGAGCTTCAATGCTCGGTTTCAATTCTTTAACCGACTTCATGAAAAGAAGGAGGTTCTCAGTTGGATGTATGTCCGTTTTTGACCCTAACTGACAAAAATTGCAGAAGTAGGTGTTATAACGCGATAGCCTTTAAAGTTATAATATAAAATGTGTTCATCTGGCAATTTGCAACAGGCTGTCGTTCGTTCGTTAGTACGTTTGAGCTTCAGGACATCTCTGTTGAACATAGGCCTCTCCCAATGAATAATAATAAATAAACACGCCCAACAGTCACATACATAGTCCTGACCCACACTAAGATAGAGTCTTGTGTCGTGGGTATCAGGAACTACGAGAGACTTTTCGGTCTCACAAACACCCAGACCCGACACAAATACTTGTTCATCCAAACATTTGTCTCGGTGGGGGATCGAACCCGCGGCCACTCGTTTCACAGCCTAACCAATTGCGCTACGGAGGCTGTCAAATGTCAATGATCTCCACCTTGCAACCAGCCGTCATTCTGGACTAAAAATCAAACTCCTCCTTAAATTATGTGTAATTGCCAATCTCTAGGAGATAGTCTACATAGGTAGACTTACTTATGACACAAAAGTTTGGTCAAATCCTAACGTAAGTTGATGAAAAGTATACATCAGCTTATTTAGTTTCCAAGTGTGACACACATTGGAGCAAACATGTTTGTCGTTTCAAATATTCGTTACAAATATTGGTATTTGCTGCTAGAGTCACGTACTCTCGGAAGAACTCATTCAGCCCCTAGGGAGAGCTCTGGCCCCGTCTATACTTATTTCCTTCAGTAAATATTGTTCGGTCATAGATTATCTGCACTTTACTCGTATATTTCTTGGGTTATTTCAAATTTATATGGAAGTATAGTTGAGCGTATATAGGAAACTGATATAATAGATAACAAAGTTTTGTAAATGACTTATTTCAGCATATCCATATTTCGTGTTTGGCCGACGAAAAATAATTTAATTGGAAACTGGGATAAAGTTTGAACATTGAGGCCTTATTACAGTAGTTTGTCTACAGAACGTCATAATATAAAAGATAATTATATGAAATTCCCGAAAGCTATAGACTATATTTTTAATCATAATATTCTTACAGTGCACTACAGAAAGTATACATAGCAAAGAACTGCATTCGTGGTAGTATAAAAAAAAGTTAAAAAGTTAAATATGTCTTCAAAAAAATATTATTATCCGTAACTAGTAACTATACCATTTATTTTAAACTCTTCACGACAACAATACAATTTGAATACTTCCCCCGATGATGCACATTTCGCCTTATCTAGTATCAAACGGGTATTTAACAGACCATTGTAAATAATACTAGTGAATTTGTGGCCTTCGATTGAAATAAAGGTCAGGTGCGGCATGGTTTAGGGCTGTCAGTCACGACACTGATGTCAAGTAGCGATGCTTGCAGATTTGTTGGAAATGATAATAAAATTTCGTGAGTTCTGGAAGGAACTTCTTGTTTCGGTGTTCCCTGACCGCTATGACTTGTCCTTCTTCAAGCGAGACTTAAAGAGAGTACTCTGAACTCTCCTTACGGCAGCGACTTGTATGGCACTGCGTTGGTCCATGAGCGGCGGTGACCGCTTACCATCAGGTCGGACGTATGCTCGTCTGCCTGCATGGAACAATAAAAAGAAAATTGGCATTGATACATAAAACTATGCTCTTAGGAAGAAGATTTTGGTGGAAAAAAATATAATCTGTGCTGATGCCCTTACCCTCAGGAGGTAGGCACAGGTGCTACTAATGGCACCCGTATTTGGTTGCGTTTATTTCTAACCCACGTTGTGATAGGGGACAAGTCCATAGCATGTCGCGGACTAATTCCTACCTTGTTCATTTCATAATAAGATTTATCATACGAAAAAAACTCATACGAAATGTAGTTTCCAGTTTGTCCATTCCATATTATACTAAAAAAATGGATGTCATCAAATTTTGTCCATAATATTACACATAATCTATCTTATTCATTTTCTCCACTTTTAAAAGAATATATCAACCCTTTCAAATAGAATAGCGTGGTAAAACCTTGAACTTGTGTAAAATACTGATCGTTAATATTGTACGAACAAATACTACTAAAATGACCCTCACATAAACGCACCCTTTTCAAGATGACAAGATTAGATCGGCATGTTAATTTATGTAGTTATCGGAAAATACTTATAAGTTATTTAAGGCGACGAGCATTGACTTTAAAATATCGCAGGCTACAGAAAAACCTGCATTATATTTTACAACTGGTGTAAATCGTTTCAGACAATTACTCACTGTTGGAGAACCAAATTTTTTAAAACAAATACAAATCAACTAATTTTACCAAGTTGAACTTTTAACCGAAAATTACACCATCCATATTCAACGTAGTACATGACATTAATGGAAAAATATTCGACAAGTTTAATTTTCACTGACATGTATTTATACTCATGGAAACTTCATTATCATATCAAATAAAAACTCTATTTTTCCTCCAACATACTATTGTACCAAAGGTGATCGTACTTTCATCAACCGCACATCAATTATGCAACAAAGCCACGTTTCGATTATACCAGCCCTGACTCGCGCCGCCATTTTAACCTTTAACTAAAATGTCAGTGCTGCTGGCATGGTTGCGAATGCGTTGTATTTTGTTAAACAATCACATGTAACACGTCACTCTAAATAGCAGATGCATTCGTACATGGCAATTTAGTAATATCTTAAGGTTTAAGTTTAAAACTATACAATAAAATAACTGTTTATTGCAACCAAAACAAGGAAAAACAATCAATTTAAAAAAATACAATAGTGTTACAATTGGCGGTCTTATCACTTAAAGCGATATATGCCAGACAACTGTGCAATGAACAGTATGGGGAATAGTGGGACACGGCGGTCCACAATAAAGAAAGAGAAGAAAAACAAAGATCCTAATACTTATATACTTGTTATACAAATAGACTAATACATACTTACATTGTGTCATATATACATAAAAACTATGTGATTAATTTCAAGGTTTTCGATTGGTGCTCGTTGTTAAGACAGCTTGTTAGGTAGTAAAATGGTCCTAAATCCCAAATTTTGTCTAAAACTCCTCTAACGATAAAGTGTACTAACTATTTTATGTTTTCGGTGATGCTAGCCCTGACTATCGCCGCCATTTTAACCTTTAGCTAAAATGTCAGTGCAGCTGGCATGGCCGCAAATGCGATGAATTGTGATATAAAATCACATGAGTAACGCAGTAAGACGTCACTCAACATGACAGGCGCATTCGTCCATTGAAATTGAATTTAATTTCTAACATGGCATGTTATGACGCAGGGTTCACATTGCGTAATTTTTTTATGTAAGTTTTTGTTCGTTGTTCGTAAAACAACCTACCAGAAATTATAACTGAGCTAGTATTTTGTAAATTTTAGTCATTTATTACCAGTTTATGACAAAAGAATACTTAAAGTTTTTTCATGTTTAAAACATATCAGATTCGATGTAAAACCATTGTACCTAATGATATTATAAAAATATGACGCAACCTTAGGGATTAGATAAATGTATTGCTAACTTTTAATCCCAAAAATGGTGCCAATGAGATAGTCTGACTACTTAACAAACCACGAGAGAGTTCTCATTCAGAAAGCCACTATACCTCTAGCCAATCATTGGATAATAATGAACAACATACTCACACATAGCCTAGTACTAAAAACCACATCTAAGAACATGACCTTAATACCAAAACCCAAATTGGAAACTAATAATCGTCTCCAACAAGCGGCTATGTAAATTGTTACGTGTTTAGATCACGCGTGTACGTTAATTAAACGGGGCCTAAGTTGCCGGCACAGCGGGCAGCCCGGGGGAATTTAATCTATCTAATCTCCTCATATACAACTGCGGAATGTGTGCAGCGTAGCACAATGTATTTATAGTCGGATAGGCCTTTAGCTCAGCAGCAGCGCAAAAATTCGGACAATACGCCGTCCGTCGTGTTTGTAGCGCCAAATGGGAGGTACTCGTAAAGTAGGCCTGTGGTAGAATGTTCATCATATTTCGCAAATATACAGTTTTTGTGCTTTGTATAGAGTATCCTCCCTTTTTATACGTAGGACTGATAACTGAATACTTGTATTTTGCGAACTATGCTCATTTGTCAATGGCAATATATTATGGAAATTAATTTCAGGTACAACAGTATCCAATACACAAATAATACGTATGTTCTGATGGCACAATATTAACAAAGCAAATATCCTACTATCGGTTTCATTAGCTATCAACAACTAACTGCAACCACTAACACACAGAAAAATTCCAATAGAACGATATAAATCAATTACAAAGTTAAAAGTTTCTATGCACGACTTTGCATCGACCTCGTAGGGTTTCTCGCTGCAGATGCCTACAAAGTTCAGTAAAAGAATGGTCGCGAACCGCGCTACATTTCTTTCAAACAAACCCATTCTTTTGTTGGCAAATAGTATATTGCATCACGCTGCGCTCGCAGTCCCCATTGTTTTATTTTAAATTATATTCCTCCAGCTCATATTTACTTTGTTAGTTCCAATTTGCATTATTTTATTTGCTGTTAAGTGCTTCATTTTGTTTGCAACATTGCCTGTATTCTGAACGCGAATTTGAAAATTATTTTCGGCGACATCGTAGCAGAGCTGAAGAAGTTTTAGAAATGCTACAACCATATTCATATAACTAGCATTGATAACAGGATGAAGGTGCGGGTTAAATCAGTTGTTACTTTTTTTTATTGCATAGGTCCGGCAAACGAGCAAACAGGTCACCTGATGGCTTACCATCACCTAAGTGATCACTGCCGCCCATGACCATCAACAACTCTTAGTTCATAGATGTGTTGCCGGCTCTTAAAATCAGGAAGGGAGCTGGAAGGAAAAAGGATAGAAAGAGGAAAGGGATAGATACTAGGCATCCGGCAATCTTACACACCGAACGAAACGCAACAGCAAAGTTGTCGCTTCACGTCGATTTCCTGTAAAAGAGTGGTACCAGCCCGGACGAGCCTGACCGTTTATGCTGAGTCATGACTAACAACAGCGTGGCTCTACATAAGTTACTGCTGTTAAAGAGAAGAAAAAACAAAATTCAAATGCAAATATTTAAGATAGTTACATTTTGAAGTACTGTAGTCATTAAGATCTTCCAAAGCTTTATGCTCCATCAAACTTAAAAGTAGCCAACAGCGAGAGTTCTTAATTTAGCCCCACAATAAATATATTTACACCCGTCGAAACCCTTTGCCACGAAATTGTTATTTCAGCGTCCCTTAATAAGGGCTAATCCTATTTTTGTCCGGGTCCGTTTGTCCCGCTCAGTGGGACAACGTTTCCTGTGACCTCAGAGGGATATCTCGTGTCTTTGATTTATTCAGCCCGGTTTAAAACTGATTTATTTAAATGTGGTTAGAATATTATTTTCGAAATTATGCCTATTTCATTCCTTATCTTCGCCGGATTATAATTTATTTATTATGTAAAAGTGACTTGTATCTTTAGAATATACAGTCAGCTCATCGTAGACCACTGCTGGACGTAGGACTCCGCAAATAAGCGCCAACCATAAAATATCGATAATACAACACTTGCATGAACATACATGCATAAACATCATGCCTTTTGCCCAGAAGGGGTAGGCAGAGGTGCAACCAGGACACCCACGTTTCGCCTTGTATGTTCCGTCCCATGAGGAGGCGAGCCTATGGCCATGTTAGGCACAAATTCCTGACTTCGGGCTGATAATGAATTGAAAAATCCAATATCACTTTCCCCGACCCGGGATTCGAGCCCGAGACCTCAGCTTTGTAATTATACCGTACAACTACGCCACCGAGGCAGGCCAATGTATTCCGAGTATACAACAAACAATATATTAGAACCAGCTACACAATGTGTCAATTTGACAACCTTGTGATTTGATTTCAAACGCTGAGATTAATTAATATGCTTACGTCAGATCTTGCTAATGAGTTCCTCAACCTTAAATCGTTAAAGTTTACATTAAGATTATATTAAGTTAATTTCGACTGTTTTGTAAATATAATGTATAATTGATTTTGTTCCAATAAATAGAAAAAAAAGTTCAATAGTCACGCACAAGTAGAGCGATCCATTCAAAACGATGTAGGGACCAGGGACTGCAAGACGACGTCGAGACGCTCCACATTTTCCGATTAATCCTATAGCACTTCCCAGCTAGCACAAAACCTAATAAATCCTCCATCTTTCCTTTAAAACCCATCTAAAAGTATTTAAAATAATTAGAGGCAAGTTTTATAGTCTCTCGGTAGTGCATGCATCTAATTCCCTCCGTAATAGGCGGAGCTAATGAGACCAGGTGCGACGGCCCCCCGGTCTAATGCGATTGTACTGCACTTTGCATGCGATAAGCCTTATAAGGTATTATTAGTTCGTGTTTGCATTTTCATTTTGAATGTCACATTCGCAGAGATTTGTTTGGAGTGTTTTTTGGTTTTGGTACACTTTGGGTTCAAACCACTGATAAAACTAAGCGTGGTTTTGGTAAATTTGGTTTAAAAAAAGATAAAACTATGAGATTATTTGAAATGTCTATGTTAAGCGAAATATTGAGTCAAAATGTCGATGACGATGTTATTGTTATGTGTAATAATCTTAAAATACAGTTTATTTTTATTTATTTTTTATAATCAAGTATGTTCGGATTTAAACATTTTACTAACAGTAGTTTTTCTCATAAGTTTATTAATTAACTGCACAGAAGAAGAACAGAAAAAAATATATTACAAATAATAATAAAGACTACATATGGCGGTCTTATCGCTCTAGGCTAAGTTATTACGTACTTACCAACACTATGCGCTGATTGGTATAAAATAAAATATTTTTTATTTTTTATTATTAGTATAATAAATTGGGGCCCAAGCCCGTCCAAAAAAATAATAATAATAATAATACTCTTTATTATACTTTCTTTGTTTCGAAATAGGAACAACTGTGATGCCCACACTAGGCTATGCCTATCACGTGTGACGTGGCCATCGAGATAGGAGATTACGAAGGTGTAAGTACAATAGATGATTATAGAGTCATAACTATAAAAAAAAATGAGTTAAAAAATAAAATTAAGAAGAGTTTACACGTACAAATTAAAAAAAAAGGTACAATTATAAAACTCTTAAACTTGTAGTAAATGAGATCCAAATGAATTTTGTGCGTGCGTGTAAAATGTAAGTAAACCTTAAACATCATGCTCAAAAGTGAGCTATATGCTAGACAGATGAGACGAATAAGTAAAATTCCGACTTTATAAATCCATCCAATTTAATAAAGTTTTATTGAACTTTATACTGTTGAAAGTTCAACAAATAAAAACAAATTCCGAATATTGGTTTCGTTAGAACAATCAAATCGAGCATTGCAAAATAAACTCAAACTAAATTTTGTTCGGAAACAATAACCGACCATTCTTTGTGTGATCAATTTTAACTGTTATTATTGGATGGATTTTATTACTTAAAAGATTTTCTATATTGTCTGTTTACGATCTGCATAGATTATATGTTATGTGCAAAGTTAGACGTAGGTAGGGTGATCTTTATGTCACCAACCCTATTACTTTCATGATAAATGTTTTAAGTGGTTTGATTTTATTACAAGACAATGACCTTATAAATATATCTATGGGAATAAGATTATAGAAGTACTATTATATTTTTCGAAAAATATATTTTGTGACTTCTTCATAATATCCATTCATCTTATTGGTTTGTAAATATATTTTTGTAGATTTATGTTCTTCGATTCTCTCGATTGTAGAGGAGGCCCGTGCCCAGCAGTGGGACGTATATGGGCTGATAAAAAAAAATGTTCTTCGCTATTTTAGGTATTTAAATATCTTCATACGACAAGAAACGAATATAGAATTAACATACCATTAAAAACAATCTTTAGCTTCTCTATTGCTACTTTGGGACAATTCATTCTAATAGTAATTATTTTGAAGGATTAATCGAAATCCCATAGGATTTACATTCAATAGCTTAACATGTTTACCACCTGCTGTGCCAGCGATTATTTATATATAAAAATATTTTGAGATTTACAGCTTCTGCATACCGGTCTTGTTTTCAACAGTGCATAAGGTCCAGAGTGAAAAATAAAGATTTAAACAATTTATGTGAATTTATACCCTAGTCCATAGTAATAAGGTTCAATATACCTCGACGACTATAATTTTAAAGTAACATGCAGTTTTGATGAGGCATACAATTCTGGCTCGACGAAAAACCGCACCTGAAAGGTATTCTGTTTGGATTATTGCAAACCACAAAAATAGTAGACGGACGAATTTTTGCCGCAATTTTTCTGCGCTCTGAGAGCAATTATTGAACTCTTATGGCGGCCACACACGTTACGATATAACTGTGCAAGTCTGAGTTTGTACCAGTATACTGGAACGTGTGTGGGCAAATAACTGCGCAAACTTCGTTCTAATTTTCGGTTCGACACTTGTGCAAACTCGTGTTTGCGCAAACACACTTGAACGTGTGTAGGCAGGCTTTAGGTATACCGGTTTCCTCACGATGTGTTCCTTCACCTTTTTACCCGATAATTAACTATGATTAATTCAGTATTAGCCCATATACGTCCCTCTGTAGGGCACGGGCCTCCTCTACAATCGACAATACGATTAAGAGGCGTTATGCCATATAGTCCACCACGCTGGCCTAGTGCAAGTTCGTGAACTTTACCTACCATAGAAATTCCTACAAATCGCTATGGTACTCATAGACTAAGTAATCACTTGATGGTACTGTGAATACATCTTCGTAAATTCAGAGGTAAGTTCGCTGAGGAACTTTTACGGTTACAATACAATGCGCCTTATCGTAAAACTAAATTTGTTCGCGATAGAGAACTTTGTTATAAGAAATAGGGTAGAGGAAGCTATACTATGTTCCCGTAAGTTTTGTATGTCCCTCGTGTTGTGTATTTACGAATAGATGTGGCTGTTTAGTAACCATATTCTGTAAAAAAAATAGTTATTAATGAGCCTGATTCTAGTTGACAGCCAGAAAAGCCAAAGGTCAAGGCACACTCCTTAGATTTTTAAGTCATGTGATCTTAAGACTCTACAAGATATTTGAGTTATTTATTTTTTGTCTATCGTAAATTCCTTCGGTTGATAAATTTCATCACCAATTGTAATCAAACAATACATCGGGCAAATAACACACTAGCACCTAACAATATTTAAAGGTTTGGAATAGTGGTTCTAAGTTTATAAACACACAAATAGAGATGAAATTTATATTCAAATTGAAGCCAATTTTTTTTCAACCTCCTCTACACAACAGAAAGTTCCCTAAGACGTTACCTCCGTACAATAGAACCTCACTATTTCCCATATTAGGTAATCACTACACTTCCTAGAATCAATAGGCGAGCTTCCATTGTCAAACAGAGGCAGTTCGGATGAAAAGTTCCGCGTTAGCTCACAAAGGGCCACTTCAAACAAACGTGGGCCGTCAAAGAGCCAATCTATTCGACTGAAAATGTGGTTTTTGTTGCGAGCCAAGAGGCGCAGCGTACATAAGTTTACTTGACTCTTTCTTGTATTGAAATTACTAGTTTTACTTACTTTAACATCAACAGGTGCTGTGGAAAAGCTTGGGAGATGTGTGTAAGTAGTTGTGATCTTTTGGCTGAAGATCTAGAGAAATACTAATATATTTATTTGTTAAGTGTATTTTAGTTATAAGGTAAGACGACATATTTTTTCTGTGTTGTACGACGTGTGTTATTAATTTGTGCTAATTTAATATTTCAAGGTATATCTTCAACTTTGTCCAGGTCAACGGTGTTTTGGCAATAAAATTGCCAATGGTTGTGCTTTATTTTTCCTTGTTTTTTGGCTCATTTCTTTTGTGTATAAGGATTTTTGGGCTCTAACGATAAAAAATCAAATGTCGTTTTAGTCTAACTTGATTGTTCTTCATTACATCTTCATCCACGTCCATCGAATTCAGTACTTTTCTAAAATAATGTATAGATAGTAAACTTGTTTCGTAATAAACTATATTTGATTTTAAAACGCAATTCGTTTATAAATCTCACTACGGTCGACATCCAGCTATTGTAAAATAAGTGATCTTTCTGTGTTACACCCAATATAATACTTATAGGCTCCTGTTATGTAACTTGAGTTTTAAAGAGCACGTTGAAAATTCTATAACTTCTCTCTGCTTTAGAGTCTTGCGGCCTTTTTTTCAGTTATCGAATGTTTTGTCCCTTTCGAACGCCTTTAAAATTCAGTTTGAACGAAGAAGACAAAACATTCGATGACTAAAATAGGTTTTTTTGTCAATTAATAAGACCGTTGAAGTTAATTCTAAATATTTAAAATATTGTCATGGATTATTTATTTGTCGCTTCTTTGCATATTTTATTGACTGTATATAAATAATGTTTTAAGTTCTCGAATGGAAGCTACGAAGCGGAAAGCGCAGCGTGGGACGTCCACCCACTAGGTGGTCAGGCGACGTGGCAAAGGTCGCTGGACGTCGCTGGATGCAGGCTGCCTCCAACAGGTCACTGTGGAAATCATTAGCAGAGGCCCATGTTCAGCAGTGGACTTCCTTTGACTGATTGGATTGGATATAATTGGTCTCTGGGTTGAATTACCGGAAAAGACCGGACAATCCATGAAATGCGAAGTATTTGTAGATATAAAAATAAAACTCGTATAATATAATGGTTTCTAAGATTTACGCGAATGTTACAATTTGATTAAATTTTTACATTTTTTAACTTCTTGACGTTTCAATAACTTTACAGATTTCGTGGTCACGGCGCGGACTGAGGTATTAGTCATCCGCTTAGTGACAATTTAATTACCCTTAATTTACGATTATTAAATTTAAAAAGTTTATTAGTGTTTGCGATCCGATTTACGCAGAAGGAGCTCACTGTGTCTTGAGGTCTAGCAGTGGGTCTTTTGAATCGTCGGAAAGTTAAAAATTTAAAAAATAAATAAAATTCGCGATAAAATCCGTAAGAGTCCCTTTTATTTCATTCGTATAATATAATTCACCCAAAATACATTTTCCTGGAATAATTGACATCAGGCGGATCGTGTAATTATACGCTAAATTGGCTTTTATTTAAATAAAAATAATTTTATGCTATTCTCGCGTCAGTTTTGTTTATCTAGGTATTTACATAAATGTGGGTTAAAGTTGTATGTACATAAACTCACGCCTTTATCCAGAAGGGGTAGGCAATGGTTCTCCTAGTAGTAATCTGGACACCCACGTTTCGCCTTGTGTCATTTGTCCCACGATATGATAAGACATATCGGGCCGAACGATAGTGTATAGAAAAATCTAATATAATTTGGTCTGACCCGGTATTCGAACCCGAGACGTCAGCATTGTAACCGTACCGTAGTACAACTACACTACCAAAGCAGTCAAAGCCAGGGTGAGTTAAAGGCACGCATATTTTGCAGTGATGTAATGAGGCATACTGCCTTATTCATAGACAGTTTTAAAACCTATTTTAGTTATCTAATGTTTTATCTTCTTCGCTCAAATTGAATTCAAAAGTCGTTCTAAAGGGACAAAACACACCTTAAATAGGTTTTATAACTGTCTATGAATAAGGCCGATAGACACTAACCATTGCGGTTGAAGCCTCGAGTCCGGTCAAACCTCGGCGATCGGTGACACCTCTAGATCCAGTGGTTGGAACAGTTGTAAGGGAATTCGGCAATGGAATGCTTTGTTAATTCAGCCATGAATTTAGACATGGACTTGATGTTTCGACGTCTGATGAAATCCAATTTATAATTTGATATTTTGCTTTCAATATAACATTACATTTATATAAGATTACATTTATTGTAGCGGAATAAAGCTTTCAATTGACAAATTAATAGTCGTTTGAGTATCTTTTTTATTATTCGAATAGCATACATATTATAATCTTACATAAAATTGAAATGAAACGAATTCTTACAGATTTTACAGTTTTCGTGACCATGAAAACTGTAAAGTGATTGAAACGTGGGGAAGTTAAAAAACGTAAAAATTAAATCAAATTCTTGATGAAATCCGTAAGAATTCTTTTTTTTTTCAACATGTCTCATTCGCGTAAATCTAAGAAACCATTATCTTACATAACATTTATCTAAAGATTGAAAAATTAACTATTTAATTTTATCCTTTGTGAGTTTCAAATGGTATTGCTTTAGAATTTATTTTCTATCACAAAATGAAGTGGATATTATTTTTGTTAACAGATGTTACGGTGATTGTTGCCAGTGATGCATTTTATTTCATAGTTTTGCGGCTGTGCAAACATTCGATCATAAAGGCTTTTGTAGCGCTGACGTCATAATGTCAATTAGTTGCATGAAACTGCGACAGCATAAAATAGTGAATATTTTTCGTGTAATAAGCAAAAATGTACAAATATTTAGCAATAGTTTCCAGAAAAGCCGACGTCGACTTTGTTTTCATTTTAAAAACTACCAAATAGGGATAGCAGGTGTTGAAACGCAGGGGAAAAGGATATAATAAGGAGTGAAGAAAGATGATTATAGGTTTTTTTAATGCACAGGTCCGGCAAACGGGCAACCACGTCACCTAATGGTAAGTGATTACTACCGTCCATGACCATCCACAACGCTTGGTTCATAGATGTATTGCCGGCCTTTAATATCAGGAGGGGAGTGGGAAGGAAAAAGGATGAGAAAAGGAAAGGGGTATTGGACATCCAGCAATCTCACTTATCGAACAAAACGCGACAGCAAACCTGTCGCTTCACGTCGATTTCCTGTGAGACAGTGGTTCCGCCCCGGACGAGCCTGCCCAATCATGCTGAGTCATGACTGATAACAGCGTGGCTTTACTCATATATAGGAATTGGGCAGCATAGTCCTATCAACTGTATGGATACTATATTAAGATCGCACCTTTACTATCAGTACATTGCTGCCACTTTATAGTGCCAGTACTAAAAGAAATGAAAAGAAAAATCCGAGTCTCCAAAAATATTTTATATCAACGTTAGGCCTCATCATTTACCGAGGTGAGGAATAATTAATAAATAATAAATACACCAAACAGTCACATACATAGTCCTGATTCCACACTAATATTTGGTCTTGTGTCGTAGGTATCAGAAACTACGAGAGACTTTTCGAAATCACAAACACCCAGACCCGAAACAAATACCTGTGGTTCACACAAACAAACAAACAATATCTAAAAAATGACACAAAAGGTGAGCAATAAAGTTTTGGTCAGCAATGAAGACAAAACCTTCACCAAGCAAAGGAAACGGCTACTAACTTAATTTGGCGTAGTGGAACAAAATTTGTTTGTTTCACATCGCTCGGTCAGCCTGTCCATTAGGCTATTAGCGGCGGTCGGAGCCAGTAATGGATCTACGGAAACGGTTTAACTATACCCTCATAACAAACCGTGTTTGGTAGTTGGAGCTTGTTGTCATAGCTGCTGGTTTAATAAAGTTAGTTGGCTTGTAACTCGTTTTGGGGTTCGGCGAAAGTGGCCTTACCTTTGACCTTATTTTCAATGTTGGGTGAGATTTTGCAGTGGGTCATGATGAAAACTGTCTTTGGAAATTCGATGCGGCCAGTACATTGTCTTCTCAGTTTTTATTGGTTTGATTATCAGACTTTACTTCTCATATTTACTACTCGTATTATGATGTTAATTGTAATTCTGGTTTGATAAAGTGACAGCATGAGACATAATGGAAAGAGATATGTCATCCATCAAGAGTCCTTCTTATCTTCCACTTGGTCCTATCCTGGCCGGTGCAAGGGTTTGCCTTCCATTCTCCTCCGTTTCGCCCGATCTTCAGCATCCTCAATAGTATGCCGAAAATCCGGCAAGTAAGGCCATTGATCCTCCTATCTTCCTTGACAACATCTAGCCAGCACTTCAAGAGTAAAAATAAGAGTATCTAGGAAGAGTATCCCATAAAATAAGCGATTTCATAATATCGTACATGAACTGTCAGAATTACATTAGCCAATTGCTTCGTCATGTCTCTTTTAAGCGACCCAAGTTTATTGGAAGAACGCAATTTGGGTTTCGGCAAGAGGTCCATAATTTTGGGACACGGTAAAGAGAACGGAAACAGGAATTAGGGAGCTTCTTGCTACGCTTGGAGGTAATGGTGCACACAAAGCTGTAGATTTCTAAATCTACGGAATCTGTATTCAATCTAACTCTGCATTTTTTTATACTGGATGTTTCGGTAGGCGCAGTGCGCGAACAACATGGCATTTTTTTACAATATAAATTCAAGAGGCAAAAATGCTCTGTCCAATGTGAACCGTAGAGAGTTGTTGTAATGTACATTGCTGGGTTTGTTAGTATTATGTTTTATACAATAGAGGTGATATTGCATTGTAATAGGAACTAGAATTATGTGCGTTAAATGATAGACAATAGATATCTGAAGAGCTATACAATCATTATACAAAACCTATATAAACTGATTATAACAATTATTATTATTATAACAACTGGATTTTTTTTTATTCTGGCACGGCATGATGACTGCCCTGCACCTTGATGTTAAGCGCAAATGCCGTCCAGACAGACTATCGAATGGCATCAGACGCCGGTCCCATACCATTCGACACAATTATGCCGGCCTGCTGAGATGCTTCTTCACACTACGGCGGAAGGACCCAGGATTATAGGAAGGAGGGAACACGTGTGACGGCAAACAATTCCACAGCTTCACAGTGCGGCACAAAAAAGAATTTGCGAACTTTTTTGTTCGCGCCGAGATGGTTTGAACCGTCAAGCTGTGGCTTCGCAAGCCAGCACGCGTGGTTCTGTTAAGGAAAGGAGAGGAGGGGATCAAACTAAACAATTCCTCAGAGCATTCACCGAAATGCATACAAATCATAATTCATAGATTGAATAATCCTGTGAAATTATGTCCATATAAATATCATATGAGAATGTATTATTAAAAAAATTAGTATACATACATAAACTCACGCCTTTTTCCCAGAAGGGGTAGGCAGAGGCGCCATCATGACACCCACATTTCGCCTTGTATGTTCCGTCCCACGATGTGATAGGTGGCGAGCCTACCGCCATATCGAGCACAAATTTCCAACTTCGGGTCGATAATGAATTGAAAAATCCATGAGGCAGGCTTTATTATAATCTTTACTAAACCGGACGATGCATAATAACTACATAAATGGTCGATGATATTATAATTATATTAGTATAATTTATTTAATGAACATTCATAGTAACTAGAGCAATATCCCTAAAAAGACCTGACAAGAACGGCGAAGTTCGTAATTGTGCCGTCCTCTGAGACAGTCTTTGTCGCTGACAAAAGACTTCATTTCATTAGCAGATGGAACAGTGCAGGCGGATAAATAAGTCCTATTTTATTACTTTAACGTGCCAAATCAAATTATGCTAATTTTGTCATAATACAGAATCTTGTTGGACGTGTCCCTGTAGTGTTGTTTGGGATGCTTTTTTAGGGATAGACAGTTGGGGGAGCAGTGATTCAAAATATAGTTTATTTAAATTGAACATTCATTGGTGAGTGGCTTCACACTACAACACGGTCGATACGGGTCAATGCACTTAAAAATTGTTTAACTAATAAGTGTCACATTAAAATATTATAATAATACGAAAAATAAATGATGCGAGAAAATAATTTGCCCCATAAAAATAAATCTATTAAAATAACCAATGGCCGCAGCGTTCATTGTTACATATTGAGTGTTAGTCAATACTATGCTGACCACACTAACCACATACAGGTCTGGTTTTAATTAATGTCATGTCTCCATAACCCGAAAGTTCGATTGAGAGGGCTTAGGCCTTACTCTACCGCACTAACCTATGGGTAGTGAATTTTATAATGTTTCGTTCGGTGAGTGAGACTGCCGGATGCCCATAACCCCTTTCCTCTTCCCATCTTTCTTTCCCACCTGAACTGATGGGCCGGCAACAGATCCATGATCCAGCGTTGCGTTGATGTTCATGGGCGGCAACGATCACTTACCACCAGGTGACCTGCTTGTTAGTTTGCCAGACCTATGCTATAAAAAATACCATAGAAATTCTTGCAAATCAAGTACGTAATAAATCCAGTATGATCAGAGGATCATTACCACTTCAACTTAGTTTTCAACTCTATTATAAGTTGAGCTGCTAAATAGACATTTACTGTAAATTAGCGCTTGGATTTATTAAAACAATTTACAATCTAGCAACATCTGTAAGTGCCATAGCTTGTTAGACAGCAGGAAGTGCGCCGCGCCGCGCCGCTCGGATTAATCGGAGATTCCTACGTACCAGGGGGGCTATTCTATGATCCGAACAAAACTCGACTGTTCGAACGTTCGACGTCTGAAGTAAGATATACATTTTTCACTTCCAAAAATCAACACTATTCTTTATGATACTTATCATTCACTCCGAACTAAGTCTATAGTAGGACGTACGATAGAAAAATCGAGCTTTTATGGAGTACCTAGGCACATTCGTACAGTTTTACGTGCGACGTACGAACATTCGAGTTTCGTTTCGGATCATAGAGTAACCCACCGACTTTAATGTAATTATTGCTTTTTGAAATAACTTCATTTAGACCTTAAATTAGTTGGGACTGTTGATTAAGTGGTAAACTGCATCAGTTTTTTAACTATGAAATCGTGTGGTTTGATGTCCAAAATTTTAAATGTATATAAATCTCTAGTTCTTTGGCCATGTGCTAATGAGGTAACTAATTTATCCCAGTAGCTGCAACTTTGAAATGATTTATTCACAACTTTTAATTGTTTTTTTTTCTGAATAATGTCGGAACTGGTTAAAAACAAAAAAGTATCTTGAAGAGTCTGCTGAGGTTTTCAGCGATGGGCGTATGGGCGGTTTGGTCAAGTGAAATTGGTTTATTTGAAAATTCTAGCATTAGAAATGACTTTCTGCAATGCTCTCAAGTTGTCACATCTTGGAGCGGAAATAAGCTCGGCGAACTGTGCATGGCACGTCTGTCTACCTCTTCGGGTATAAAGTCGTTAGTTCATACATTACCTGTGCATGTAGTAAACTATATTTTTTCTCTAAACTAAGATAAGGATAGTATTATAACCACGATTTCATAATTATCATGACCATTTACGGATGATGGTGATTTATCCGTTTTACCATTTGACCTCTTACTGTTTTTTGTGTGTTTAAAACATTCAAAAATTCTAAAACCTAAGTCTTCCAACATTTTAACTTTATAAAAATGTAATAATAGTACAGAATTAGTTTCAAAATAGTCTGTAGATAAAATTATTGCGAAATAAATCAACGAACAAAACAACAATAGCGCCTTTATTTGCTGTACACTGTGTAACGACGTCTCGTCTATTCCACATTTACTGTTAAACGAGAATAATAACTCAAGTGCCCTACTTTGTTATTATTTTTCATTGCGTTGATTGAAGTGTTTAATCGTTTGGAATTCGTTTACATAATTAATAGTAGGGTTCGGGGTAAGTTGATATAATTAAATAACACACATACATACATACATAAACTCACTCCTTTTTCCCAGAAGAGGTAGGCAAAGGTGCAACTAGGACACCCACGTTATGCCTTGTATGTATGTATCGTCCCACGAGATGAGGGCGAGCCTATCGCCATATCGTGCACAAATTCCTGAATACAAAAATCCAATATCACTTTGCCCGACCCGGGATTCGAGCTCGAGACCTCAGTTTTGTAACCGTACCGCGGCGCAACTACGCCACCAAGGCAGTCAACAAGTAAAACATCTATATACACAAATGACAAAATAATATCAATCTGAATTGCAACAATGTAAGTTGAATAAAGGAGTAGCTTTTGACAACCTCCGTGGCGCAGTTGATTGGACGCCGGCTGTGAAACGGGAGACCGCGGGTTCAAACCCCGCACCGAAACGAAAGTTTGTGTGAACCACAAGTATTTGTTTCGAGTATGGGTGTTAGTGAGACCGAAAAGTCTCTCGTAGCTCCTGATACCAACGACACGAGACTCGATCTTAATGTGGGGTCATCACTATGTATGTTACTGTTGGGTGTATTTATATTTAAAGCTTCTTGCTTCCCAGCTTCTTGCAATGCGATCGGTTGCAAGCCAACGTTAAATTTTTATCGTCCTACTCCGCACACAAGTTTGTGAAGTCATTTTATTTGAAAGCACTTCGTCTTGGTTTAGAGACCATCGTGGTAGATTTTGTATCCGATACATTACACCGATGTATTTCACTTGAAATTCTCGGGACAATATTAAATTGATTACAGTTATATTTTATAGCTCAAATGTAACTTTGGCTTTGATTCCTATTTTAATTTCTTCAGTAACATTGTAGACTACAAAAACAGGATTTTCGATGGCATTCATTTCTGTAGTGGGCTGTAAAAATCGTATAAGTATCAATTCTTTAAAACCTACAATAATTTCATTGCAGAGCATCGGCACTCGATATTTTCGTCCTTAAAATTATTTTGTACATCTATATCAATAGTTAAACTAACATTTAGATAGAGGTCCGTCTAGCTCATTGGCAGCCCCGAAGTTATCAAATTGTGGCCAGTCAATTCACCAACACCAATATAATATTCACACTTTGAATTGCTTTTAGCAATACCGCCATATGTACTTTTTTATGTTATCTACTTTTTGTCTCTGGTGTACAATAAAGTATTACATAAATATAAGAACCAATGACAGACCGGATGCCCAACATCCCCTTACCTCTTCCCATCCCATCTTCTATATGAAGTGGTAGAGCCACGCTTTTGTCAGTCATGACTCAGCATGAATGGGCAGGCTCATCTGGGGCGGTACAACTGTCTCACAGGAAATCGACGTGAAGCAACACCTCGACTGTGACGTTTCGTTCGGTGAGTGAGATTGCCGGATGCCCAATACCCCATTCTTCTTCCCATACTTCCCACTCCCGTCCCAATTGGGCCGGCAACACATCCATGATCCAGGGTTGTGGGTGTTCATGGGCGGCAGTGATCACTTACCATCAGGTGACCTGTTTGCTCGATTGCTGACCAGTGCAATAAAAAAAAATCATTTTTCCTTCCCGCTTCCCTCCTGATTTTAAGGGCCGGCAACACTTAGATGACCCAAGCATTGTGCATAGTCCTGGGTGGCAGTGATCACTTACCATCAGGCGACCAGTTTCCTCGTTAGCCGGACCTGTGCAATAAAAAAAATAAAACAAAATAACTATTATTCCCAGTCCACATTTCCGAACATATAACGTCGGATACAATTGTATAAATTGTGCGGGCAAGGCAAGGATCCTTTGATCCCGCACAAAGGCCGGGCCGCGTCTACCACAATATTTCGCATAATTGATATATGGCTAACTACACAGTTTGCTATGCGGGATGTGTCACTTTGTTTTGACAGTTTCAGTATATTATCATAATGTTTGTCGATTCACATGTGTGGAACATACAGTAATAAATTATATGGTTTGACCGCAATTGATCCACATCTATACTTACCTATATATAGAAACTTGAAGAGTTCGTTTGCTTGTATGCATGCACTAATCTCAGGAACTACTTGTTAGAATTCTTTTGGTTTGGACAATTTATTTATCGAGTGAGGCTATATTATACAGGGTATATCCAGACTGCGACCGAAAACGAAGCCAGGTGGTATTATTAGTGACTTCAGATATAATGCAACTTAAAATTTCGCAAAAAAGGCGACCTTTTTTGGTGTATTTTTTTACTTATTGTCGTATTTGGGTTGTAAATATATTGTAATACATCTTCTTCCTAAAATAATAATGTACACCTTTTTATTTTTAAACACACAGTAGCACGTAATGATTTAAATTATAATTTTAACAGAAAATAGGTATTCACCACCCAAACCCGATGATATTTAAAACATTGCAAAAAAAGCCTGTCGCTTTTTTAAGAAATCTCTAGTTGCATTGTGTCTGTAGTCACCACAACTACCAGCTGATTTCATTTTCTGTCGCAGTCTTGATATACCCTGTATACTTTTTAACCCGGAAAAATATACAAAAATGTTCACGCGGGCAAAGTCGTGAGCAATAATTATATAGATTGTCAATTGACAGCAGATAGTTGTCTCTTGCCATTCGACACAATTATGTCGGCCTACATACCAGCTTTTTTACGGTAAACTAGTTGTTACGTATAGTTGCGATATAATAATATGAAAGAAAGAAAGAAAATAAAATTATTATTGACCCGCATAAAGAAGTGTAATATATTCTGTAATTATTCTAAATTCTACTTATTGGTTAGCTTATATATTTACTTAACAGCATTACATCAAGACTACTACAATGACTATAAAAAAAAGAAAAGATAATTAGGGATGGCCAGTAATAAATCCTCCCATTTAGCTTTATGTAGCTCTAATTTTCAATGGGGTGTCTGTACGGACACTATGTCGATATCAAAAAACATATGTAAATATTACGAAATTATTAATATGTTATCAATATTGAAATATATATAATTTGTTCCTTCAGAATTTTACGAGTAAACACTGACTATCACGAAAGAAGACATTCTTTGCTCTATGAAATGTTATATTCTAACACACATTTTCGTTCAAGTGTACACATAAAGGAAGTGGCGACACCGTAACGTTCAACGGAACTCTTAAAGAGATATAGAAGCATCCTTCCCACCTCAGTGCTTCTCAAACAGTGTACGCCTCCTCTTGGAAATATAACCAACATTTATTAATATTTTATTTTAGAGAATATTATTAATTCACTCTTATAAATTTTATTCTCAGTTTGTAAAAAGTTTGTAAAAAAAAAATATTGTTAATGATAAACAGATAAAAACAAGAAAGCTTAGGCATTCACATAACATCACATAATCTTACAAAAATCAACTCTAAAAATGTAATGATTATGTTCAACAAATCACTATTCAATTATTTCAATATTTTTTTTACGCTCTCTTATTCTACTTTCAAATATCGGCAAGGCATCTAGAATTCACTTATCGTTCTATTTGATCTCTTAGCACCAGGTGATTCGCTTGCTCCTTTGCTAGTGTCTTTTTTATTGCATAGGTCCGGAAGACGAGCAAACATGTCACCTGATGGTAAAAGATCACTGCCGCCCATAAACATCCACAACGCTGGATCATGGATGTGTTGCCGACTCGATTAGGATAGGAGTGGGAATTAAAAAGGATGGGAAGAGGAAAGGGGTATTGGGCATCCGCCAATCTCATTCACTGAACGAAACGCGACAGCCGAGCTGTCGCTTCACGTCGATTTCCTATGAGACAGTGGAACCGCCCCGGATGAGCCTGCCCATTCATGCTGAGTCATGACTGACAACAGCATGCTCTACCAATTAAAAAAAATCGTCTAATAAAAATGTTGAGAACTATCGCCCCTGTATGAAAATGTGGGATGCAGCTATAATAGAGATTCGGTACTTGGAATTATATTATGCCGTCGAGAGGAATTATAATATGGTAATGGACCTGTTTCAAGATAATGTCTTTAACACATGTGAGTTCGTTACTATAATATATTCTAGAGGACAGAATAATAAAGAATTTATGCGATTTTTTCCGGGATTAGACTGACCTTGATAAAAACAAATTATAATTGCTGGCCTGTCTCCTACAATGGGTAAAGTGGAGGCGTAAACTATAGTATTTATCAAAAAGATAAAATTCACAATGATAGAATACATTTTTATCCACAAAGTAAGGTTCTTCGATAGATGCTGGGTGCGAGAAGCCAAAGACAGGGTAAAATGACCCAATTTGGAGGAAGCCGATGATTTGTTACTCCATAATAAACTTGAAAAAATACTTGGGTGAATGTTAATCTTAGCAAATATGAATACAGCAGGTGTTAAAAATATTAGAACGCTATTTCAGCGACATTAACCCTTCCGCGGGGTGATAAAACGTACAAATATACCGCGAATGCTTTATATGTCCGCATTAAACTTCCCAAAAGCGGTTTTATATTAATTTATTATGGCACATATTGCCTGTTACATTGCACAGATTATCATAATATTTGTTGGAAGTTACTTTTTGTAAATGAGGCTGGTAGTTGAATCAGTATAAAGGTTGTTATGCGTGTTTAATTACCTTCGTCAAATAAAAGTAATGTTTGGAATTTCATTTCACCATATATTCCGAGAATTGAAATAAATTAAATTATTTTGAGAGTTTGTGAGTTCACTAAGTATTTACAAATAAAATTAAAGTGTTGGTTATTGTTTTAGCGTGCGTGGTGGCCTATTGGTAACGGACCAGAAGCGGCTGCTTACATGTTCACGGTGGTCGCGAGTTCAAATCCCAGGGCACACCTGTGAGTATTGATAGTCAATCACCACGCACTATAACAGTGAACGAAAAAATCATGACGAAACCTGCAACCGTGACGATTTGTATAAATTTCTATGGTGTGTAAAAAGTCCACCAATCTGCACTAGGCCACTATGGTGGACTATCTGGCCTAACCACTCTCAATCGTACTCTTGATTGTAGAGCAGGCCCGGGCCTTGCAGTTGGACGTATAGGCTGATATACATTACAGGGTTGTTTTTGTCATACGAATCTATTTTTTTGCATTAGTTTATGTAATTGAAACAGTAAACATGCCTCTTAAATCCGACGCATTTTTTTTTACAAAATATATACCATAATTTAATTAGTGAAATGGTTATGTTTAATTGCAATGAATGGCCAGACGAGCATGCTATTCGCTGATAGTAAGCGATACGACCGCTCATGGACAATAGCAAAACCAAACAACACCATGAATTACAAAAGCAATGCTTGGCATTCCACTGGTGTCCTATCACTATAACAGTAATAAAATAATTGAATTCAAATAACTACACCGTATCCAGGTCTCAATCAATTAAATAACCAATTTAACATAACAATAAGTGCAGTCCATCAAAAAAGTAATCCTTGCAAGACGATATTGTTGTCTATGAAGCTGCCATCATAAAATTGACTTTACCACCCTGACGCGAAATCGAATAACTTGACACAAGCGCCTGCGAGCAAATGAGATTCCTTCGGGGACATTTTAACGTGATAAACTCCCCGTAAATATTTTTCCAATATCTCTCTCGGTGTGACACAGTTGAGTGACGATCTGATTATAATGTTGACACGGAATTTCATGTTTGCTATTTTTTTATGATGCAGGGTGTCTTTGGATGCATCTGTATCTGAATTAGCCCATATACGTCCCGCTGCTGGGCACGGGCGACCGCTACAATCAAGAGTACGATTGAGAGGGGTTAGGCCCTATAGTCCACGCTGGCCTAGTGCGGATTGGCGGAATTTATATACCGCAGATTTTTTTTAAATCGCAGGTTTCCTCACGATGTTTCCCTTCACCGTTATAGTGCGTGGTGGTTGACTCTCCGAAACGTGAGAGGTGTGCACTAGGATTTAAGCCCACGACCACTGTGAACGTGTTGGCAGTCGCGTTTGTGCCGTTACCAACAGACCACCAGGTACTTAGGATGCAAGCTGCGAATAAATTGCTGTGGATATCCTTAGGGAAATCTTTTGTTTATTAGTCGACTTCTAGCTGACGATGGTTAATGGGTAATGCTTTGGATATGACTGACGTCCAGTCCGATCTGTAGATTTAACTTCATAACAGCCTTATTCATAGACAGTTTTTAAACGTATTTTAGTTATTAAAAGTTTTATCTTCTCGCTCAAACTTAATTCGAAAGTGGTCCAAAAGGGACAAAAGATTCTATAACTAAAATAGATAAAATTATTCATTTTTGCTCGTACAAGTAGAAATGCTTTATATACATATTTTACAGCTTCCGTGGCGTAGTTGGTTAGACGCCGGTTGTGAAACGAGAGGCCGCGGGTTCGATCCCCGCAACGAATGTTGTGCGACCGAAAAGTCTCTCGTAGTTTCAACCTAGGGTTACCCAAACTGGGTATCAACCCAGGATACAAGACTTAATTGATCTTAGTGTGGGGTCAGGACTATGTATGTGACTGTTGGGTGTATTTATTTGGTAAATAATAATCAGAGTTAGTTGGTCAACCTCACCGAACCCACATCATCCAAATCGGTGATACCCTCAACAAGTGTCAGGTGAAAAGTACCCTGAACCGACAATAATGCATGAAGCGAAACTAAAATGTATCAAGCGAAGCGACGATCCATAGTCTTTGCCTATCCCTATGGGATACAGGCGTGACGATTAAGTATGTTTGTATGTATAATTAGAATATGAAGGGTTGTACTGCTAAGTATTCCCCAACTGTGTCGGATTGACAGATTACAGGCGAGAGTCGCGGTAAAATAGGCGTCGGCCTTATCGCTGCTTGCTCGTGAGGCCGTATGTCGAACGAGCACTTCCAGCCGAAATGTGCTGTCAAATTGTTTGCAGATACGAAAATCATGTGCCTAGTTCTGCTCGGTCATGCTCGAAGATCGTTTGATATGGACCCTTTGTTGTAGGTTCGTGTTTGATGTTGAGTGTATACTGTATAGGTTATTTTCATAGTTATTGAGGAAAATGAGTGTGCGATGTATCTGGGATTATGTCGTCGATTTAATATTTTTATTGCATTGACGTCTAGTGGTCAAAGGCTTTACCGCTGTCTGGGAGAACGTAAGGGACTGGGATCATGAATGCGTTGTCAGCTTCGCAAAATGAGAGGGATGGTGTTGGAAGTGGGTAAATATTAATAGCACATGCCAACGTCACCTACCCCTGGGATCATCATCAGCCCATTGCAGTCCACTGCTCGACATAGGCCTCTCCTAAGGTACGCTACAGAGCCCGGTCTGCTGCTTTATGCATGTAGTCGCTGCCGGCTCTCTTGTGCAAGTCGTCCCGCTATCTGGCCAGAGGATGTCTCACGCTACGTTTGGATGATGTTGCCAATTCCTATACACGAAAGAGCTTAACTTAAGTTTTATCACAGCTCGATGTAACTTCAAAATTCCCTTTTTGAATTTCTGAAAGAGCATAAACAAGGTAAAAATAGCCTTTGGGGGACGCAGAAATATGTTCTATTCATAGCGAGCTGTCCCAAAACTCCACACTTAAATGTCTTCAAAGGTGCATCGGGTGAGAGGGAATTTATAAAAGAGGCGGTAAAGAGACAGCGCCGAAAGCACTACTCCCAGCATTTCAAACAGAAAATTGTATGATGCATACTGATCTCCTCTAATTAAGGGTTTGGAAACTACTCAAGTATTTTTCAGTCATGAATTTTTTTGTTTTCGTTGGGTTTTAATAACTCAACACTACAAGCATGTATATGTAAGGGGCCGCCTGGGTAGGTACCACCGCAATGTCTTTTTCTTCCGCCAAACAGCAGCGTAAACGCATTGTTGTGTTCTGGTTTGAAGGGCATTATAGTCAGCCTAATTACTGGACATAATGAGACTTAACGCCGTTTTTCTGAGGATGGCGAGCGCAATGGAATGCCAAGCATTGCTTTGTAATTATTCGTGGTGTTATTCATCACTTACCATTAAGCGAATGGCATGCTTGTCTCGCCATACATTGCAATAAAAAAAAATATATGAAAAAAAATAGGAGGTATTAATTAAAAGCAGTGCCGTCATAATAACTTAAATGAATGGATGTTTCCACTGCAAAAGTAATGTAAGTATCTTGAACGGACTATCGTTATTAACTTATAAGTATAATAGTAAAAATGACGTTCGCGTATCAAAATTAATTTGGTTCTTTTTCTGTATCTTAGTAGGCGTGTTTATTTTGAATATCAGATATTTATTCTGTCAGGGATAATGCTTTACCGGAATAGATTATACCCTGTGCGTCCCCTGTCAGTTGTCACACTATTTGATGGAAATAATAATTCAATAATCTGTATTTGTATTTCCCTTTGTAACCCTTTCATCTGCCTGCCATAAAGGTATGCTCCAATCGTAGAGGGATGGTATTATTGACTAAAATATTGAAATAAACCAAATTCTGACGCATTTTATCGCAAATTTGATTTAATTCAATATGTAATATTCGCGTAAACCTAAGAAACCTTTAGACGAAAATATTATTTGTTTATTTTATTGTATTGTATCAGCCCATATGCGTCCCACTGCTGGGGACGGGCCTACTCTACAATCGAGAGTATCGATTGAGAGTGTCATATAGTCCACCACGCTGGCCTAGTGCGGGTTGGCGGACTTACATGCCGTAGAAATTCTTTAAAATCGCTACGGTATGCATGTTTCCTCACGATATTTTCCTTAACCGTTAAAGTGCGTGGTGATTGACTATCAATACACACACAATATTTTATGGACCGGTTATCATCCTTTATCTCATTTGTTTATTGCATACACTTATTACAGTAAAATCCTTCGGTTTTTTCAGCTGCCTAGGTTCAAGAAACAAAATATTTTTTAATTTTACGAAATTAAAATGACAGACAAAGTATGGAAAATTATTTTATGTTCTGCCTGGCATAATTTATTTAGAGAAATGTTCAGTTTAGAGAAAAAATATGTCCTATTAAAAAATCACTGAAACTTAATTTCTAAGCCTGCTGAACTGCCTGAAGGTTTTACAATGTGTTTAGTTATTTGTCATACAAAGCGATTAAATTAATAACAAGTGCAATAAAAGAAGGAAAATATAGTTGATACATTTAAATTCAATTATAAATTCTTAAGTCTTCAAGTTCGAAGCGCAAACTTTTGCCCAGTGACCCAGTGGCAGTTCCAACTAACAAACACTAACAACCGACTTTCTATATAACGATCGTGGAAAAAACGCTTGAGGTCGCACTCCGGTGGCTTTCGTTTGAAACACTTTGTTGAAACTCCATCGCATCCTTCTTATAGTGAATAAAACATTGACAGATTAATTGATTTCGTATCTTTAATATCTCTGATGTTCCACATACATACATAAACTCACGCCTTTTTCCCAGAAGGGGTAGGCAGAGTTGCAACTAGGACACTCACGTTTCGCCTTGTTTGTTCCGTCCCAAGTAATAGTGGGCGAGAGTATCGCCATATCGGGCACAAATATCTGACTCCGATCTGATAATAAACATCTAATGTTTTAATGTATTAAATATATAAGGGGCATTTCACGTGAAGCGGACAACAAAAAAAAAATGAGGTCATGAATTTTGTTTATACTCCGGTCAGTTATACTTCTAGTAGACGTGGATGTGTACACACATTATTTTTTTAGTATAAAGCTTTATTGCATAGTTATGAGCTTTTAAAAGTTTACCAAGAATGAAGTCACGAATTTTTGGATGCTTATTATCTGCATCAATTAATTTGTAAAAATACTAAAAATATATTGTTTCTTAAAGTTAAAAAGTCGAAGTTTTTAATTTTTTTGTCGAATTCTAAATTTGAATTTTTTTACGTAGAGTAAACCGGAAGTGAACATTTCAAATCGATATTTGAGTAACTTCGACACTTTTTTTGTTTAATATTTTTATCTTAAATGAAAGCTTGAAACATATTAATTCTTCACAAAAAAAATTAAAACGTGATCCCCAATAGTTTAAGACTTAGAGCATATAGAGTACATACACATAGCTATGAGCACTTTATAAGCAATCGAATTTATGCGCATAAAACCATGATGAGCATAAAATTGTGGTTTCTGTCATGAAATACATTACAGACGGAGCTCCCCAACATTTTAAGAATAGGTTCAATTTTGTGAACCTATTTCACTACATCCAAAATTGTAAGATAGAAGCACAGTTACACTTCCATGCCACCACTCATGGAATAAGGCCATGTGACGGTCTTAGGGGAAACCTTAAACGTTTGGCACCCCGTGCAAACTTACAGTCCACGTATAACGCTATCTCTATACCTATAATATTATATGAATGAAACTTCTATTTACTACTGCTCGAAAGAAAGTATTCAACAAGAGCGAGATTTTCTACGATTCCGTTTTGCTTCCGCTATCACCGTTCCAGGAACTAAACAACTGCATGCTTTTCTTCAAATCAATGAGGGCTTATGAGTAAATATAATTAGTGGCAGTGCGAATAGTAAAAATTACAAAATAAATCTCTATTTTAGTTAAAACTGTTTCAATCTCAATAAAACCGCTCTAAGTCTTAAACTATTGGCGATCATGCTTAAATTTTTTAGTGAAGAATTAATGAAATCGTTTATTTTTATATTTTTGCAGGTTAGAATGAAGGAATAAAATATTAATATCGTAGTATTTTAGCATGTTAGCGCATAAACCCGATCGCTTATAAAGTGCTCATAGCTATGTGTATGTACTCTATATGCTCTAAGTCTTAAACTATTGGGGATCACGTTTTAATTTTTTTTGTGAAGAATTAATATGTTTCAAGCTTTCATTTAAGATAAAAATATTCAACAAAAAAAGTGTCGAAGTTACTCAAATATCGATTTGAAATGTTCACTTCCGGTTTACTCTACGTAAAAAAATTCAAATTTAGAATTCGACAAAAAAATTAAAAACTTCGACTTTTTAACTTTAAGAAACAATATATTTTTAGTATTTTTACAAATTAATTGATGCAGATAATAAGCATCCAAAAATTCGTGACTTCATTCTTGGTAAACTTTTAAAAGCTCATAACTATGCAATAAAGCTTTATACTAAAAAAATAATGTGTGTACACATCCACGTCTACTAGAAGTATAACTGACCGGAGTATAAACAAAATTCATGACCTCATTTTTTTTTGGTTGTCCGCTTCACGTGAAATGCCCCATAAAATAAAATATTACTAATTACTGTATAGTGGGAAAATAAAATATCAGGAATATATGAATATCTTATTACTTAAGAATTAATTACTTGGGAAAGAACAATGTTCAACAGTGGATTTACAGTAGTTGACGACTTATAGTATATTTCATTTATGCAAAAAACGTAATTAGACTCAAGAAACAACCTCCTTAATTTTCTAAAGCATAGTCATTAACTCACAGGAACATTAATTGTAACCATAAGCTTAATTACTCATATTAAGCAGTACCGAGGATATTAGGCAGCAGTGACATGTGTTGTTGAATGTCACGTCATTAACTGTTCGTACTTCTGCATTATGATAAGGATATGGATAGGATATATGATAAGGCCTCCTCTACAATTGAGAGTACGATTGACAGTGGTTAGGCCATATAGTCCACCACGCTGGCCTAGTGCGGGTTGGCGGACTTATATACCGTAGAAATTCTTATTACTTGAGAATTAATTACTTGGGGAAGAACAATGTTCAACAGTGGATTTACAGTAGCTGACGACTTATATTATATTTCATTTATGCAAAAAACGTAATTAGACTCAAGAAACAACCTCCTTATTTTTTTAAAGTATAGTCATTAACTCACAGGAACATTAATTGTAACCATAAGCTTAATTACTCATATTAAGCAGTACCGAGGATATTAAGCAGCAGTGACATGTGTTGTTGAATGTCACGTCATTAACTGTTCGTACTTCTGCATTATGATAAGGATGCAAAGATCTCTCAGAGGTATACAATTCCTAATCTCCTGAATGGAAGACTGCTGGAGTAAACAACTTATGAATTGGGGGATATGGCTTGGAGATCATAATTAAGGATGTCCTTAGGCTAGGGAAAGAGACAATTAATGGGTTGTTGTATTTACAACATACATTTACACATACATTTGTATGAGAAGCCAAGTCACATGCAATTGGAGAAAATATGGCCAATATCAGATGTCTGTAGTCTGGTTGCAAATATGATTATCCAAAATTGTTTGATTTAGATATTTGATTCTCAGGTACTTTAACGATGTGCCCTAGATAGATCTAATAGCGAAATCTCAATTCTTGTTACTAAAAATGAAGTTAATTTCTTCTTTAAATTGACCTAAAATTGTCATTTCCGATCATTCCGACTTGGACGTTGTCATTAGTTTTGCAACATCTGCAATAGAATTAATGCTGAATTGAAGAAAAGTACTGTAAGACTGTCCAGTTTAAACGGCTATTATTTTAATTAGACTGAGAATCGTTAAAGCACTTTTAAACGCGAATCTCTTATCGATCTACCTGAAACTGGTCCTTTCACGCGACCCAGTGGAGCCAGTGCACGCGAACTTCGATGCTTTAATCAATATGCCTTTGCTTTTACTTTAAAAACATTTTCAATCGATAGGACGTGGAATATGTATGTATGTATAGTATTCCCATAAAGACAAACGTTATAAGATTGCGATAGTTCTATAGTTCCATGTTTTTAAGCATACATTGAAGGACTGGTATATTTGTAGCTATAGTAACTTAAAATAGTTTAATGTTGGTCACATATTTTTTGGGTATTTTTATTTATTTGTACATGTCTTTTTATTGTTAACATTCATTCATCCTTCCTGAAGTCTTCTCGTTCGTTACCAGGATCGGCTTTTTCACACATGCTCGTTCACTTGGCCTAACTTTCAGTGTCATCAGTTGTAAGAACATTCACTTTTATATAATTGACGACATCAGCGCTTTTATGTCGCAGTTCGAATAATAAAACTACAAGTGTAAAATTATTATCAAATACCTTATCTTCGAAATCGCAATAAGTCACTGTATGCAATTAGGTCTCCACCTTACGAGTATATTAAGATGAAAATGACTTGGAAACATTTATAAACTATGATATCATGATATTAGTGTTAGTTTTAAGAATTGCAGGTATGCAATACTTTAATTTAAAATGTTAAGTTTCTCAACGTCCATGGAAGATTGATTAGTTTGATGGTCGATCTCGATTTAAAAAGAGGTAGAGCTTTTCTATGAGTTATTTATATCAATTATGTTTTGCGTATGATTACGAAAAACAATGTTATCTACACAGTAATTTTAGTTTACGTAACCCTACACTTCCAAAAGCCCCAATTTCAAAACAACTAGCTAATATAGCAACAATAGATTCTAAGCCGCAGAATACAATCCGTCAAAACAATTGAGAACAAATAAATATTAAAACCGAAAACGCAATTGTTGCTGCGAGAGCGAAAACAAAACGCTTAAAACATTCCACTAATGACTCAGCTCGGATAAATGATGCCTGAGGAACAAAGACTCTGATAAAATACGAAATGGCCTCCATGGCTCAGTACCATTTCGGCTCTTTCTTGTTTCGTCACATTCTTGAAACCATTTATAGTACGACATTGATGGATTGATGGAAAGGCAGTGAACGTCTGGGGGCGGATGCGGTTGATGATGTTGAAGATTTTGGTATCTATGATGACGACAATAATCGTAATAAATTGTTTTTTTTTCTATGCGGTAACTAAAGATAAAGATAAAAAGATACATCTCAGTGATAAACATCTAATTTGCAAAGACTCTGTAGATGGTACATTTATAGTCGTTAAATTATTTCGAACTTCAACATTCTCACTCAATACCAAACGCAGCTGAAAAAGCTACAACGTTGGTGTCCAATATATTGAATCAACTCGGTCAAGTGGGCCGATTCAGTTTGGAGTTAAAATTGGTTACATCGTTACACACTTCGAGTGAAACGTTATTTTTATCGAGACCAATATTAAAGTTACTTGCAAGAGAGAATGCATGTACATATCTTATCGTATAAAGCAGATTTGTGTATAAAGCGGACTATACCAACTACCTAAACTTGTATAGGTTTTGATACGTGACAGTGAAGACCTGCAATAAAACGTTGACTAAATGCAGATTTACCAATTTGGTTCGTAACCGTAGTATGAATGTAATACTATAAAATATAGCACAAATGATGTGGCTTGTCTCGCATCGCTTACTTCAAGAATCGCTTCAATTCTTAAATGTAAAACTTTGTTATTTTGCTTCTCATTGCTGAGAAATGCGTAGATTTTTATGTTATCGATATTAGATATCAGTAATTTAAATGCGTCAGTGTAATGGAATATAGTAGGCAAAATATCGTGAATTGTTCGGTATTATAACTGAGTAAATGTTGCCCACGTTGGTTGTAGTCTTTTCATAGCTTTTTGCTATTATTCAATACATAGCATAGTTTATAACATCAAATAGTAGTACTCCCTCGGTGGCGTAGTTATACTAAGGTATGATTACAAAACTGAGGTCTCAGGTTCTAATCCCGGGTGGGCAAAGTAATATTGGTTTTTTCTATTCATTATCAGTCCGGAGTCAGGAATTTGTGCCCGATATGGCGATAGGTTCGCCCCCTATCACATCGTGGGACGGAACACACTGGTCGCACTTCTGCCTACCCCTTCGGGGATGAAGGCGTGATGTTTATGTATGTGTGTAAATAGTAGTACCAATATTTTTCAACGAGTTTTTTTTTTGTGTCAAAAAACTTCCTCTGAGATTTGAAGTCCTTTCTTCTATTTAAAACTAGCATCCTGATTGATCCTCTCCAGACTCTACCAACTAAAGAACACTGCGTTGAAGAAACCACTTGGTAACTCTACTTTTTTCACTTATCCACCTAGTGTTCTCAATGACGTAAAGTGGTTTTGTTGTTTTTGTACTCATTGTTTTTCATTACATCATTGTGCGCTGCCGGGCTACATTACTTCAACTTTTATTCAGACGAGAGGTTGAACGCTCGCTGCATTACTTTTAGCGTCTGATGGAGCATGCTTTCCATTCAAAATTGTTTTGCATTCATTCATGATTTCATATGCATTAAAACCTTTTTTGCTGTGTACATTTAGGCCAGTGTTTCTAAGTTTCTTTTGTGGGAACAATTGGATGCTGCTGTTGAATGGGCTTTTGTGTTTTTGTGGACTTAATTAATTTTTACATTAGGGTTTAAAATTTCGTTGTTATGAAATTAATTTAACTTAATTCGTGAAAATATGTTGTAGACTTAACTAGAATGTGACTTGTACTAAGATATTTCTGTGCGTTCGATGTTATCCACCTTGTAGAATCGTGGAAAATCCCTAGTAATTATTCAGGTAAATGTGTCGCATGCCAGATTTAGCATGTATAGATAAAGTCACGTATTTTTTCCAGAAGGGTTAGTAGAGATGTTTTCGAGACACCTACATTTCACCTCGTGTGTTCCGTCCTACGATGTGATAGTGGCCGAGCTTATCGCCATATCGGGCAAAAATTCCTGACTCCGGGCTGATATTAAATAGAAAAAATCTATATCACTTCCCCTGCCCCGGATTCGAACCCAAAACTTCAGCGTTGCAATCGTACCGTAGTACAGTACAGTCACCGTGCATATATCGGTATTAAATAAGTTGTTATAATTATGTCTAGGGTGATGTTTCATTTACATTAATACGCATTTGTCATCCGGTATTAGCTTTAGTCAATGTAATTTTAACCCAAAACAGCTTTAAATTTACGCAATTTACTCAACCCAAAACCACGTGGCTCCAACAGTTTAATGAAAGGCGAATGCAACAAACTAATTCCGCGAGGCACATACCACGTTTTCAGTGGTTGTAGTTTTCAGCGGTTGTAGTATCGTTGATATAATTCATTCCGGGCTGGAACGTTGTTACGTAGCGCTTTGTATTTGTTCAAGAATCTCGGTGTAATTCTTTTGCTAGTTTTCGGTTGGCGTTACAGCGTTTTAGTAAGTCATGTTGTTTTTTTTTATTTTGGCTCTACTGCATTTCCGAAACAATTTCATACATTTTACACGTAATATGTAATATATTTTGTAATTAAAATCAATAATTGATTTTCTAAATTAAATGTTCTTACTATTTTTTTTAAACGATTACGGAAATAACTGCACGATACGGTGTATATAATTGACTATAACCGTATATTATTATTTGTTCTTAATTTCTTTTATGTTGTCTCATTTCAGAATGTCACGTCTTTTATTGTATTTAAAATTGAATATAAACTCATCGTAAGCAAAACATAAACTACAAACATTTAAATGTAAATATTTAAAAGAAACTGGAGTAAAATCAATTGAAACTATACCCAACACCGAGCGGTCTAATTTGCGAGACTACAAACAGTTTATCTTGTAAGGCTGCTGACTGAAGATTAAAAATATGGCAGCCTAACGATTTTATCTCCAGTCAGGGATGTCGCTATTGTAGAAATGAATTGATCTCAGATTATTTTAGTACTATTTTATACTCTTGAATTTAATATCCTTTTATATTTACGACTATATACTTTGGGTTCGCCATGCTGTATGTAAAGTCTGCCAACCCCTCTCAAGCCTACTCTTGATTATAGAGGGAGCCCGTGCAGTGGGACGTATATGGGCTGATACAGAAAACAGAGTAGCTTTTTCTTCCTATGTGGAATAAGAATAAATGTCAAATTAATTATGCAGCGCAGTTCGTCCAGAACTAGAAAAAGGCCGTGGTCGAGAGGAGCCCAGTATGAAGTATCCAGCAGTAGATCGATACGGGCTAATTAGATAGATATTTCGAAGGGGTACTAGTGACGTTTGTTATATACTAGCTCACATAGATTTCGTTGTTGGACTGGGGCTTTGTCAGAAATTAGATAGGTTTATACTTTAGTCTATAAGACTTTGTAAAGTTTGATAGTCACAAACCTTTATAAGATTCCGAAGAATTGGTTTTTCAAATTTTACCTAAAGCTATTATACTACGGTCTACTTCTTGGCGTAAAGAAAATCCTAGTCTTGTCAACGAGTCTATCATCTGTTCCGATTCCCAAAATTGCGTTATGCACTTCCTAGAACAGTGTGTTGGAGAGAGTTCGACGGGTCAATTGTTTGCTATTGGATTATGGCGCACAAACTACGGTCCCGTTCGTGCCGTGCATACGTTCGTAGATGCTGCAAAACGTGTGAGTGATAGTAGAGGCTATTTCTGAAGGTAGAAAATTAGAAATTTAAATCTAGTATAACAGGACATGATTAAACCTGAATAATGCATTGGATAAATTATAACTTTGACCTATTATACACTTTATATATGAAATTGCCCTTAATGACAGCGGTTCAAAAGAAGTTCTTCAAATTAAGCGGGGGTTTAAGTTGAAGAACTGTTCTGGTGGTGGTGTTGGTGGTAACTGTAACTGGTGAGGACTAGTACTAGAAATTGTAGTACTGTAGTACTTTTAATTGACTGTGAAACAATCCTTAACTTTATACAAGCTCAGTAGGTAATACCTCGTCTAGATAGAGAGCAGATTGGTAAGAGATGTTAATCTCTACGCCTCGACACAACTATTAGCCCGCTCGAAATCCGTATATACATTGGCAGAACCTCTGGGTTCTGGTACTCGACATACTCTCTTGAGCCACGATCGCGGGATAATTTTTTCAATAATCATTTATCATACATACATAAACATCACGCCTTTATCTCAGAAGGGATAGGCAAAGGGGCAAGCAGGACGCCTACATTTCGCCTTGTGTGTTCCGATTTCCGTCCCACGATGTGACAGGGGGCGAGCCTATCGCCATATCAGGCACGAATTCCTGACTCCGGGCTGATAGTGAATAGAATAATCCAATACCACTTTACTCGATTTGGATTCGAACCCGAGTCCTCAGCTTTGTAATCGTATCGTAGTACAACTGCGCCACCAAGGCAGTTTCAATAATCAGCACCGAATATTACCGAGCTTAATCAAGGCTAGTGTTAATTATCCCCAAACCTCTCATCAGCTAAATGAGCCGCCGGAAATTTTAATTTATAAGTATAATATTATAATTATGAATTGACAGAATGTATCGAAAAATTGTTGCACGAATTTCAACATGGCGTGATGTGCGGTTATTGGTCTGTCTCAATTTAATTTAATGTTCGAAATCTAGGTGAAACAGATTCGAACACGTGTTTGTATTGTGTATGAAGTGTTAATTTAAGCAAGCTGTTCGATTATTTCCAACACAATTTCGCGTTGATGGGTATTGTCATTTTTTCGATTTGTTGTTTTTTATTGCATATACTCATCCAGCGAGTCTTGGCTCACCTGGTGACATTTTATTGGGAGCGCTGGCTTATCAAAACTGGAGGAGAAAGGAAAAGAAAAAATAAAACAGGGTATAGCAAAGAGATAGGCATTTCTTTCAATAGTCTGAAATAACTGTGGTAGGCCAGTACCACTTGACATGCTTATTATGTTCTAAAACATTTAGAGTACGTGTTTCATATTGCAAAGAATTTAGTACTTGCCACGTGATAGAAAGCTTTAGAGCTAAAAAAAATCTACACGGTGGCTTAATCAACAATTAGAAAATAGAAAGTAGGAAAAAAAACGGAGTGAATTGGTTGCCCGTTTGCTTCATAATACTAGGTGTAAAAATCGCTCTGGTATAAAGAATTTTGAGGCGGCCTATTTCCAGCAGTGGACAATAAAAGGCTGATGATGATGATGATGTTAAATTGGGCGTACCTTTAATGAAGGTGCGTGTTGAATAAATAAATAAACAAAAAAAATATATTTAAAAACTCTTTACTATATTTTTAGTCTAATTTACGTGGCACTAAATGAACAGTCCCCAGCGGCAGCCCTGCGGTAAATATAGATGTAATAAATCGGTTACCTCACAGGATATTTGCACTTTAATGGTATTATTAGCATAATCGATGTCCGGCAGCCGCCGTGGCCGCTTCCTGTTTCAATATTAATGCTTTTACAGGCGCTTCCGATGAGTGTTAAACACTATTGTTTTTGCACCATTTTTATAACAAAACCTTAGGGTGGTAGTTCGAACCGTCACAATAGCAATTCTCTATCTCCGTTCAGCCATAGGAAGTCCACTGATGAATATAGGCCTCCCCCATGGATGGCCACATAGACCTGTTGGACGTGGCCTGCATCAACTACTATATACAGTAATTACATACACGCATAAACATCACGCCTTTATCCCAGAAGGGGTAGGCAGAGATCAACAAGGACACCAACATTTCGCCTCACAGTACCGCCATACAGTAATTAAGAACCCATTATAGTACGGGTATAGGTATAGTATAGGAAAGTGTGTCACGTTTCGGGTTCAATCTCTGTATCGTCCATCAATCATCATTATCAGTCCACAGCTGGACATAGGCCTCTCCCAAAGTACGCCACTTTACAATTCAATTCAATTGACCGCCATTTGTACTATGTTGTCTTATTATCTCTTTATACTATTATGTTTATAGCGTACAATAAAGAATAAAAATAAAATAATAAATATTGAAATAAAACAAATTCTTACGGATTTTATCGCGAATTTGATTAAATTTTAGTGGGGCGGACTGTAGTGATCTAAAATCCGTAAGAACTCGCTTTATTTCAATGTGTAACAATCGCGTAAATCTAAGAAATCATTATAAAATAGTAAATAAATAAAGTACCCCTGCTCCATAAGATTTTTTAAACAGTCAGGGAATCTAATCGAATGCAACAGTAAATGTCCTTCACGTCGTGTTACCTTCATACTCAGCCTGCCCCTTCTGCAATATAGCACAATTATATGTATGACTGAACATTCCACGATCGCACGATTACTCGCATATCTCTGCAAGCGCGATCTATTGCGTCAATATTTGCGCATATGGAAAACGAGTTGTTGAATTTCAATTTTGACCGCGAATCGCGTACATTCGGCCATCGGCATTATTAAGCACGTGTTTCGAATGACCGCAACGTTGTTCAACAGTAATCAGGACAAAGAGCTCGTTAAACTATCCCCACATAATCTAATATTGAAATGAAAGGCCTTATGGTACGTGCATAAATTATACGGATGACTTCATGCCGTCGGCTGAAGCGTCCACTCGCAATAACAGAATGGGGACGATGCGCTAATTGCAGCGACGGCATATGATAACATGCAAACACGACTATGCTCTTGAATTCACCTTTATCACAAACGAATAGAGCTTATTTTCCCTAATCCATCTGCATACATAACTGTGCTGACTTATATCGGACAAACTTATTAAACATCACGCTGCTGCCGCGGTAGATCGTATCGCCATGTAGTTAAAGGGTTTTACGCTGGAATCGACTGCAATATAATTTGGTTTTTATATCGAACGCGGCTCGATTACCGTGCAGTCGAGCCGACATTAGTTTTATAAGTAAAAAATGATGATATTTTATGGATGCAATAAAATATTGCAGACGCGTATTCTAGAAGTGGTGCTTATGACTGGCAGCTAGATTTTTTATTTTTCGAATCGGCAGCAACAAGTTGGTTGCGGGATCGGGTGGTGATGGATTATGGGTGCAATATTCCGATTAACGAAGTGGTTTATTGATGTCTATTTGTGTGTTATAAACGTCCCAAAGTTGACTTGACAAACATGGGCTTTCCTGAATAATGTACTGACGATCTGGTTATGACGGTACTGTTAAATTTTCAGTAAAGATATGGTGTGCGATTCTGCATGTTGCGATGTGTAATGACTATGTTTAAGTGAACATACAGTGAGTACCTACTTATACATACATACATACATAAACACACGCCTTTTTCCCAGAAGAGGTAGGCAGAGGTGCTACCAGAACACTCACGTTTCGCCTTGTATATTCCGTCCCACGATGTGATAGGGGGCGAGCCTATCGCCATATCTTTGTCCGACCTGGGATTCGAACCCGAGACCTCAGCTTTGCAATCATACCGTAGGACCACTACGCCACCGAGGCAGTGAGTACTTATTTTAAAGTTAATAGAGCCCCGCTGTTGTTACCTGTAGGAATGCGTCGCCTTCATTGGGTTATTACAGTCTCACACCAAACTAACGTTAAAAAATTGCTGTCGTGTTTCGTTCAATACAGGTGTTCGCCGGAAGCCCAGTACGTATATTTTCCTTCTCTTTTCCCTCCCGTTTAATTAGGTATTTTTCGTAACGTTCTATTGTCCAAGTGTGGTAGAAGTTCAAGGTCGGCGATAATCATTTACCAATAAAAAAATATTAATATTGTCTTTATTTTGTTGAGTAATGCTGCTTCCGCGTAGCCCTTATAATAAGTTCTTAGAATACTGAATCATGCTTCTTTGAGGAAAGCACTATGTTATTTCCCAGCTCGTTTTATTAGAAGTCGGTAAATAAAAAATGAATATATATTGTTATCAGTATAAATAATTCTAGACTCGTCTTAGTATTGTCATACTTTTTATAGAACGACAAGCTTGCGTGGGTCACTATGATGGGCTTGCAAACAATGACTACGGTAACCGCTACCCAGACGGATATGACTATCATAATCTGCATCTGTATCAGCCCATATACGCCGCTACAAGGCACGGGCCTCCTTTACAATCAAGAGTACGATTGAGAGTGATTAAGCCATATAGTCCACTACGCTGGCCTAGTGCGGGTTGACGGACTTTTACATACTATAGAAATTTATACAAATCGCTATGCAGGTTTCCTCACGATGTTTTCCTTTATACTTTACCGTTATAGTGCGTGGCGATTGACTACCAATAGACATGACTCCAAAAAGTCAGAGGTGTGCTCTGGGATTCTGTAGGCAGCCGCGTCTGGTCACTTTACTACTACTATCATAATACCATCCTATTTTATGCAAGTGACGTTTATACTATAATCAACACCTATAGAATTCTTCTTTCGTTCTTTTAAGTACAAATGACTCCCCCGTAGTTTCGGAGATTTTGCCAATGTCAAGTTTTTTGTTGTAATATCGATTATATTTACAGGTAGATTATTAGGTTAAAATAATAGATTATGTTGGATGTCAAAACATTTTAGAAAAAAAAGTTCTGGGCAAATAATTATGAGATTAGTTAATCATTTATTAATAAGCAGCCACAAATAAATTGGTAGAAAAGGTGTTAAGCAATTAAAAAATCACCTAGAGAATTGAAAAAATTGAATAATTAATAGCCAGCAACAAATAATATGTAGGCAATAAAAATATTTACTAGTACAGCGATCAAGTCTTCTAATTACTTTATAATTGAAGTGTGTAGCAGAAGTGGTTACTCCAGAAATATGTTTTACTAAACCACCAACCATTTGTTTAATGTGTTGCAAAAAGTTTAAAAAGGGAATCACTCAGGGTCGTCAAATTAAAAGCTGGTTGAGTCCGTTTGGGCAATTTGGTAAGGAGGTTCCGCATTTAAGGTTTACTCGTATGTGTTACGTCCTTCAACCTGCAATAGGTCAACGTGGCCTAAGCCTTCTCAATGGAACTCTGGATTATAGAGTAGTCCGGTGGTCAGCAGAAGATTATGTATTGATACAGAACAAGTGATAACTTCTTATGATATCAAAATGCCATCAAGCTAGTAATTTTTAAGGTCTGATCATGAGGATTAGATTCCTGGAATGGGCAATTGCTAATAATAAGGAATTTCTACGGTATGTAAGTCCGCCAACCCGCACTAGGCCAGCGTGGTGGACTATATGGCCTAACCACTCTCAATCGATTCTCTCGATTGTAGAGTAGAACCGTGCCCAGCAGTGGGACGTACATATATGGGCTGATAAAAAATAATAATAATAAGGCAATTGATAATGGACTAACTCCTCTCAATCATACTCTTGATTGTAGAGGAGGCTCGTGCCCTGCAGTGGGACGTATCTGGGCTGATACAGTACCGTAGAGTTATTTGTAGTAATCGCCAATGACAATAGGTCAGTTTACACGTGCGTATGTTCAGTGCTGCGTGATCTAGATCTAAATTTAGACTCGGACAGACACGAGCTCTCTGTATTGTTGTAAGCGGTAAGTCGCGCTCTCAATAGAGTTCGATTGAAGTTATGTAACTGGTATATAGAACAGTTTGATTGAAAAAAATAGCTCAACTTAGAAATTAATTAATTAATTCTCATTTCAATGTTGTTATGTGAATTTTCAGTTTAATATTTGTGTAAAAAAATCATATAAAATATCTGCGTTATGTGGTCTTTGCGAAATTATGAATGTGCCAACACTTTTATTTTCACATCCATGCCATTCAAACAATTCTTGGAAGTGGTAGAGCCACGCTGTTGTCAGATAAGCCTCAGCATAAATCGGCAGGCTCGATCGGAACGTTACCATTGTCTCGCAAGAGAACGACGAGAAGTGGCACCTTTGTTGTCGCATTTTGTCCGGTGAGTGAGGTCGCCCGACCCCCAATACCCATTTCTTCTTCTCATCCTTTCCACTTTTCGCTCCTCTCCCAATTTCATGATCTATGATTCAAGCGTAACGAATTTTCATGGGCGGCAGTGATCACTTACCATCAGATGACCTGTGTATTTGTTTACCGGACCTATTAAATAAAATAAAAAAATACTCCACCAGCTTTTTTTCCTCTTCAAAAACAAAAACTTGCTTACCGCGTGCCTACACAAATGCGGACCGCTAAAAATCCGTGCACACAGATTATGTATTTTTCGGTGCTCTGCAAACTGGCCGAGCAAAGACACTAATTAGGGGCGGTGCTTTTAAACAGCACATTTTTCGGTTTAATCTGTGTGCGGAGGGTAATGTGGCCGGGGCCCTGATAAAAACCACGTAAGATAAAATATCTTTTTGTACGATGTTATTCGGAATATATAATTGAGGTAATCTATTTGGTGGTGTGGTTGCGCTAGGATATTTTAGCGTTTCAGATTAGTGTTTTAGGAGCTGAAATCTGTCGGTCGGTTTTGCTATTTAATATTTTATATATTGAAAACATCGGTATGAAATGTAATGCATTCAAATAGAGTATTCACCGGCGAGACAATAACTACATCTCGCTTCACGACACAATCATGGCCGTCTCAAAACCGGAGATACAAAAGCTCCACCTGACACGTGATGCTTGCGTGGGTCATCGTGATGGGTTGTTCACCATTGTCTATGTTATTTACATTGGTCGCTTACCTCCGGAGGCGAATGTCATTTCATCAGCAATGTCTGGTTTCGAGTAGGCTGAAATAACTGTGTCAACTGGTGAAAAATCGTCGTTCATCTGAAATTCTTTCGATCAGGTAACCAAATTGATCTAGCAATTTTACCATGCGAGTATACAAAATGCTGCCTGACTGCCTCGGTGGCGTAGTTGTACTACGGTATCCTTACAAAACTGATGTCTCGGGTTCGAATCCCGGGTCGGGCAAAGTGATATTGCCCGGAGTAAGAAATTTGTGCCCGATATGGCGATAGGCTCGCCAACTATTACATCATGGGACGGAACACATAAAGCGAAACGAGGGTGTCTTGGTTGCACATCTGCCTACCCCTTCTGGGAAAACGGCATGATGTTTATGTATGTAGTATAACAAAATACCAAAAAGTATTATATATGTAAAAGTGAACAGCCTATTGACAAAGCCTTTTACCATTAAACCACAACAAAGCGAGGACTTATATATGCAGGGCACATTTAATATGGCAAGTAATCTATACGCGATACAATGGTAAACAAATTGAAGTGAGCTAGCTAGTAGCTACAACAATACGCGCCACCCTTCAGTGTATTGTTTGAGTTGACGACGGTTACTGTCGGTGCTTTGCACGAGCGAAGCGCGATGTTATCTCAATGTTCACCCACTACATTGTGAACTGTTGCTCTGTTTATGTATAGCTATCTGTAGGATTATATGTGTTGTGTATACTGCTTGTAGGTTTTATGAGTTCCTTGTGGGTGTGGTTTTTAAAATCATTTGTTCTAGTTGTACTGGTAAAGTAGTTTTTTTGCCGTTAATAAATAAATAATATATAAATAACACCCAACAGTCACATACATAGTCCTGACCCCACACTAAGTCTTATGTCGTGAGTATCAGGAACTACGAGACAAATATTTGTGGGTCAAACAAACATTTGTGTTGGTGCGGGGATCGAACCCGCGGCCTCTCGTTTCACAGTCGGCGTCTAACCAACTACGCCACGTAGGCTGTCGAATCCTTGATTTATATTTGTGCATATGAGTTCTCTGTTATGGACCTTCTTCGACTGTTCACGGAAGCTGTCTGTGTAATGGCACTAGCATGAGTGTTTTTATCATTCCTACGACTGAAAATGATGATGATAAGAATGATGAATTACCGTATTAATCGTATTGTTTTCTAAAACCTGATTCACAAGTATTACTACCCACTGGTAGGTCTCTCATGTGTGACAGGCCGCCTGGGTAGGTACCATCGCAATGTCTATTTCTTCAGCCAAACAGCAGTGTAAACACATTGTTTTGTTCCGGTTTTAAGTACATTTTAGCCAGTAACTACTGGACATAGTGAAACTTAACATCTTATGTCTCCGGATGTGGAGCGCCGTGGAACATTCCGTAGTCCATTTAATTCATGGTGTTGTTTGGTTTTGCTACTGTCCATGAGCCGCCGTATAGCTTACTATCAGTCGAATGGCATGGTCGTCTCGCCATTAATTGCAATAAAAAATCACAAGTAATTACCCAACCTATTGATTGCACTCGCTTATCTTCCGTCCCTTGGGCTATTCCATAACGCAGTGTTGTCTACTTGATTGTCCCGTTTGTGACAACTATCTCGTGCCGTATTCAAAGGACGGTAAATGACTTGTGACGGGCCACGATGTGCAGTTTGGAGTCCGCAGGCTTCCGAGCGTGAATTATTATCAGATAGGGACGTGGTATCATCTGTTATGTAACTCGTAGTATTTGGGTTTGGGAGTAATACTTACAAGTAATTGTACAAATAAATAATGGGATTTAAAATGGCGGCATTTATACCGATCTCTCGTTCACTCAGTATAACGTGCGAAAGAGAGGTCGATATAAATGCCGTCATTTTAAATCGCATTCTTTATTTGTACAAGTTATACGTAGATGTACTTGATGGAGGTCAGCTGAATGTATCTAGTTCGTACTAATTGCGTTTTCTAATTGTACGTTTTGGATTAAAGATAAATTAATGTATGTATGTATATGGTACATTAAATATTGAAAAATTTAAATTGACATCAATAATTTTATTTTACGGGAAAGTTAAAAATCAAATAACCTCATTGCATAAGGTAGAAACAGCGCAAGAATTTCTTTAATCAGCATGAAATGTCACGATGAACTACGAAGAAAGCAGAAAGTAAATATTTTTATGTATTCTACAATATAATTAACCTTTTCATTAAGTTACTCTGAAGTTCCGTAATTACCTTTTTCGTTGACCTCAATTTTAATATCTTTAACCTCTAAGCCTTGCTGTCTGAGTTCTCTTACAATAACTTTGATTGAATCGACGTAGTTGGTTGCGTCATCAACTCGTTTTATTTTAGCTTTATGAATAGCACATGTTTAAGTACTCATGTTTCTTTATCATCAATGTTACTCATGTAAGAGTGAACATCATCCTCTAATCAAGAACCATATTCAGTAAGAGCTGGTACTAAATAGCCATTGACAACAGTACTACTAGTAATATTATACAAGAATATGAAGGAGAAAGTCTGTGAGAGTAGTATGGATGTTGTTATTTTATGCAAAAACTAACATAGATTTTGATAAAGCTTAACAATTTAATAGATAATTTGCTAAATAAATACACCCAACAGTCAACCCTGACCCCATAATAAGATAGAGTCTTGTTTCGGGGGTATCAGGAGCTACGAAAGACTTTTCGGTCTCACAAACTCTCGGACTCGAAACAAATACTTTCGTTCATACAAACGTTTGATTCCATGCGGAGGTCGAACCCACGGCCTCCCGTTTCTCAGCCGGCGTCCAACCAACTGCGCCACGGAGGCTGTCAAAATCATAGTGTCATATTTTTCCCAGAAGGGGTAGAGGTGCAACTAGGACAACCACATTTCGCCCTATGTGTTCCGTTCGACGATGTGATAGAGGCGAGCCTGTCGCCATATCAGGCACAATTTCTGGACTCCGGGCTGATAATGAATAGAAAAATCCAGTTGACCCGATAATCGGAAAACAATTATAAAATATGTTCGGAAACTACTTCTGAACGTAGTTACGATGGGCCGTATTCAGAAAAGTATTTAAAATTTTCTCGGCAATTTATTTACAAGGGATTCACTAAAGTTCAGACAATATTGAGAATTTCCTTTATAAAGATTACAACGCAGACAAAATGAGTAACCCTATTCACCACTAGAAAGACCATAATATTCACAACACATATTTCATCCACAACACAATAGAGTCGAAACAACACAATCTGACCTTCGTACGGAACCTTCGGCTTTTAAAGCAATAGGAACGGTCACGACAACCCGCCTCGGGGGACGAATTAGCAACCTTCCTTCGTTATCAGTGATTTGTATTGATGAAAACTGGTTTTAAATGCTTTTTCAGAATAAGATAATTTTGCTGGGATCAATCTTATGAATGAAATGTACTTTATTTGGGCTTTTGTTATGTTTTTCACATAATTTTTGACACATTTTACTTTAAGGATTTGTAATATAATATTCTTATTTTTTAGATGGCGGGTCAACTTGCACAAGAGGGCCGGCAGCGACTGGATGTATAAAGTAGCAGACCGGGCTCTGTGGCGTACCTTGGGAGAGGCGTATGTCCAGCAGTGGACTGCAACGGGCTAATGATATCTTTTTTTAATATTTTGATATTTTAATTGAATAAAAAATACTTAATTTATATCAGCTGACATAAATATCGATATTTAAATCAACCTTTAGAAATATTCACCCATTTTTGCAGCCACATTAAATCCACTGGTAAACATAGGCTCAAACCCAAGGAATGCGACATTGACATATTCAAAATTGATATTATTGGAAGGGGCTTTCATCAATCGACTCCGAATTAAATATTAGAATAATTATATAAAAACAGTAATAACTATTCTAGGGATGTAAATAAAACAGAATATGAAATCACTAGTCTTTATTAGCATCAACGGCTTTCACTCGACATTAATCAATCTGAACATACAGTATACAAAGCTTTTATACACGGTACATGGTAATTATTGACAATGTACTAAGGCGACAACACTACGCTACATCCCCGAATTAAATTATTATCCGCGCCCCTAACACGAGATTAGAAGAATTTATGGAAAATCTACCTGCTATTACATACATAAAATACATAAACATCACGCATTTTTCCCAGAAGAGGTGGGCTTCTTATGTGTTCCGTCCCATTATGTGATAGCCTATTGCCACATCGGGCACAAATACGGGCTTTTATGTCTTTACTCTATACTATCTATAGTATAGAGAATATAGACTGTATATAGTATAGACGGGTATCTTGAGTAACCTCAAAAGTGTTTTTATATTCTGAAATGGAACAACTAGCTTGCTTTAAAGTGACAAGTTGGAGTTTTTGCGGGTTGCATCTAACGACTTATTTTTAAGATGGAAGACGCGGTCGCTTAGTTCCGTATCATTGCTTTAAATAACTTTCTTCATGTAAACTAAAGCGTTTTATGACAACTTTTAAAATGTAACTTTAGTTTTGTCCAGTTTCTTCTTTTAATTCTTCTTGTTTTAAATCATTTCATAATATAAGGTTTGCTAGTGCTCTTCGAATTTATCTAATGTAATGGAACTTCTTATCGACAGCAATTCATTACTTTAAAACAAATTTCTAACTTCAAATCTGACGAGAGTCATAACAAATTTAATATTAGGTACCTATTTTCGCGGCTCTTTTTCATATTAATTGAAATAGTGAACTTCCTTCATGTTTCTTCCCTCGTTTCATATTTCCATGTGTTTATTAAATGTAAAAATAATGTACACACGAAGTGTTTTACTTATTTTAAGGTAGGAATATTTTTTTTTGCAAAAACATATGCTTTTAAACCAGCTCAAGTTGTGCGTTATCTTTCACTGAATTAGAAACTACATTTAAATAAAATATAAAGATATCAAATTCTCATGGTAGGGGCGCGAAGTTCTAAAATAATGTAACAGCAAATTTGAAATTAAACTAATCATGTCATATGACAAATGAATGAAAAGGCCAGCGCAGACCGGGATGGAATAACAAGGGATTTAATGTTTTATCAAAGGATATCCAAGCTTATCAGGTAGGAATACGACACAAATTCCAATGTTTCAAATTGATGCCGGCTCATTGGATACCTTTCGAAGTTTGAATATTATTTGGTAAAAAATTAAATCCCTTTATATTCCGTCGCGGTCTGCGGAGGCCCTTATTGAGCAAACTGCGATCAATATAATCGGTAGTACAAAAGCTTAAATTATTAATTTACAAACTCACAACGAAATTATTGCTAAATGTCATCATAAAATGACATAAACTGAAATGGGTAAGTCCATTAAATGATAGTTCGAAATCCTAAAGGGATGATTTAGGAAGGAAGGTAATGATTTGATAATACTAAAATTTTTAAGAAAGCGATTGTTTCTGAATCTGCTTAAAGGCCAAGGAAGACTTATTTAAGGAGAGACGTTTTAAAGTAATTAAGGAAAGCATAGTATTCAATGGCCACTATTATTTAAAATCCAAAAAAATAAAATTGTTGTATAGGAGAAACTTTTACAATAATGTACTGAATACTTGATTCTCAAGCCAAATAACAGTAAACAGTTATAATTTAATATTTGACCAAAAAAATTACTAAATTATTTTTGGTTATTCACACTCAGCGTACCGGACAATAAATATTGGTAAACTTAAGGTCATTGACACTCGCAGTAAGATAGTTCAACCAAGTTATCAGAACGAGTATCCACACGTTGTGTGTGTGTATTTTGAATCAAGGACTTACCCCTATTGATCCTAATGTAATAACGCATACATAAAGAGGATATACAGATATGGAAACATTTAATTGATAATAAAACATAGGAATTATATACGCATTACTTCTGCCTGTACAAAATAAAAAAAAATACGCTACAAGTACACTATTATAGGTATATCTAATGTTATTTCACTTTTGTCTTTCATTTTGTTGCAGCTTATATATTTAGTATAGTATATAGAATACAATTATTTTCTAAGCTACTACATGCGTGTCGCTTCGAAATTTTGCGGTGGTATAAAAATAAATGAGACATGGATATGGCGATACAAATATGATTTTTCATAATGAATTATATCTTACTGTCTAATTGATAGAAAATCCTAATAAAACACCACAAAGTAATAATTCAGGTATATTTTTAATGCATGCTTGTAACGAAGTCATCAAATGTAATGTTGATGTGGGAGAAACGAATTAACTTGTATAAATGATGGAATCAATTAGTGTAGAAGCCGAAAATTAACAATAAATTCTTCAAGTGCTTTTAATTAAAAAACAGTAAACGAGAGCCATTTGTAAAAGGAATTTGTGTTCAAGCTTCATTTTTAATGAATAAAACTGTCGTTATTTATACTCGCATTGTACTGTAACTCCACCGGTCATACGATATTGTCGTATTATTTATTTATTAAGAAGGTAAATATTGATAACCTTTTAATATGCTTTTTACCGCTCTTATAGTACTCGTATTTGGCCTATCATTTGTAATTTAATCACGATTTAAAAAATACTCTTGGTTTATCTAAAATTTATTTTCGATCATCAACAGAAATGGCTTTATGATGTTTGGTTCAGCAAAATTTCGAAGCAATCAGCCACTAACAATGAGTTGGTGCTAAATTAACGATAGAAAATGGGATAATTTGAATACATTGTGTGCCAAGAGGTTCCATTAAATGTACTTAGGCCTGAAAAATTGCCAATACTATTGATACGTTATATTTAATTGACTACATTTCAACGCCGGAAATCTTTAGCTGGGCTCTGGCTAAAAGCTTTTCGGCGTTATCGGATTTTCAGTGTGTGATCATGAGTGTGTTCCGAACGAATTAAACGAAATAATTAAATTAATATTTACACTAATTACTTTTATAATACAATACTGAGTTAATTAAAAAAATACATACTCGCTATCACACACTGCACTATGGTATTTAATGTGACATGATTTAATCTATATACCTACGTAAAATAACCCTTACATCACTGTACTTAAAGCAATAATACTTTGGTTTCTACATTTATTATCATAATTTCATAATATGTTAATATTCACTAGATATATGAAGAGACTTTAAATTTAAAACTCACATTTATTTACACAATCTAACATTTTATTGTCAGTTCTGAACCTTTAATGATGAAACTAAGTTATACGAAATGTACAACGTATGTACTAACTAGTAATATTTACATACTTTGCTTTTATAAAGCATCCACACACTATACATCCAAATAAACTAGAGATAATTAATCTATACATTGAAAGCTTTAAGAAGTCATTAATTACTCGTATTGTCTTATACAAACAATATCATTGATAATATTGTGCGCGCAAATAACAATTTGTAACACTGGCCCAGTGTCGCTTTACGCATTTCTGTAGCCAACATACATGGACTAGGTGATGTGGAAGTCGCCCCGCAGGAGCCTCGTGAAGGTCTTTTTGAACTGCTGGTTGGCGAGCGCGTAACAGAACGGGTTGATAGGGCTGTTCGCGTAGCACAGGAAGTACGAGAACATGTACAGGTGCTTGTTGATGCACGGCGGGTCCGTGCAGAACCCCTCCACCAGCGCCAGTATGTGGTACGGGGTCCAACATACCACGAAAGCGCCCAGAATAAACGATATGGTCCTAAATGCCTTCCTCGCACGGTTTTCCGACTTAGACTTCTGCCGCCCGATACTCGGAAACAGGCCGTCCCGCTTCGATCGCTTAACTTTTAATTTTTTCCCTATGTTTTTCACAAACTCTTTCTTAGAGTCGCCGCGGCCTGACCCAGTTACAGCGGTGCTCGATATGTCACTGTTCTCGACCGCAGGACTTATTGCTGGGTTCAGTTTGAGTGGCGAGATCTTCACCTCGGCTGGCTTGGGAGTTGAGGGCTCATTGTTATTGGAAGACGACGTTACGAGGGTGATGACAGGTTTGGGTCGTTCGCCCGCCGTCAGACTTACCTCGGTATTGACTTTTATCGGCGGCGGTGGCGAATAATTACTTTTAGGTTGCGTCACTTGTGCTTCAGCGGTCGCTCTAATGAGAGCAGCCTGCAATAATGACGTATTTGTTACGTTACCAGAATTTAGAGTCGGAGGTGATGATGGTTCAGTCGCAGTGGGAAATGTCACTGATGAAGGTGGACTCTCGTAAGTAGGTGACGGCAGTATGACGGAGCTCTCGTCCATATACCGGAGATCCGCTCCGTCCATGCCAAGGAGCACGTCATACGACATACCGTCACCTTTTACAAGTCTGATTGTTCTATTTCTAGATGATTCCGAATATGATGGTGGACTCTCAGATACGGGTGGGCTACATCTGAACTCTGATGGAGGAGGAATGATTCTTTGAGCAATAGTGGTTGATACCTCGCGCTGATCGGACGGTGTGGCGATCCCTGATGAGAGCGGGGACATGAGGCTGGCGGTGGAGAGAGGCGCGTTGGGCACCGGGGTCGGATCGTTGCTCTGTGATGTGTCAGGGTTGTCTGTGTCGAGCAAACTCTTTTCTGAGATCTGCGACAGTGATGACTTGGGTTTATCTAAATCGTGTTTCGTCACAGGAGATTGTTTTAAGTCCGTTTTAATGAGCATACCACCGTTCAACCTCATATTATTTAGCAATTGTAAAGCACCGGTTTGCATAACTAGATTAGCAACGGAAGGACGCTTCTTAACGTTAGTCTGGGTAGTGCTTTCTTCATCTGAGTCGAAGGCAGGGCTACTAGATCGTTCCGCTTCTACCTGATCTTCCTTTTTATCGTCAGACTCAGCAGTTGTAGAAGTACCAGTTGCAGTGGCGCTGCTTTTATGAGCTGAGGACTTCTGGCTGGAGTTGGAATCGCTTGAGCCTCCTAAGTTTAAAAGTGGAGCAGCCAAAGAGCCTTTGGAAGTGGAATCTTTTCGGATGGACTCTGATACTTTAATTTGATCTTCGCTTGATATTGTTGGCTTAGCTAGGCCCGACATGCCAGCAGCTCGTCCCGCCATGCCTGTCATCACACCAGCACTCAAAGCAACCATCGATTGCATCTTCCTCTGTTTAGCTTCACTCTTCTTTTGCATATCGTAAGCGGTTTTAAATATTCCAGCGTACAGCACGATGAGAACAAATAGTGTAGTCCAGTAGTATCCGATGATGAGAGCTGTGTTAAAAATTGGGTCTTTAAGGAACTGTACCGCGCACTCTCCTTCTTGCAGGTCTCTGTATCCGACAAAGTGTTCCCATCCGAAAATGGTGGTAAAGAAAAGCAAAGCTGGTATGATCCAGGTGACAGTGACCATCCATATCACCCTGTTCTTCGTCCGCCACGCTCTGTACCTCGCTGCTATTTTCACGCTACAAAATCTATCCACGGTTATAAGTAGGACAGTATATTGGGACACAAGACACACTGTATAGTCTACGGAGAGCCAGAGGTCGCATAGCAGCGGTCCCAGGTGCCAGTACCCTTTCAATACGTAGTCTGTGTAGAATGGAAGCGACAAAGTGCCTGTGAACAATGAAAACTGTAATTTATTTGATACTTTGTAGCGTTTGACCTTTGTCAAAGGTTAATAGACAGCGAATCGAAGTTGTTAACTAGTCATTTGTGAATAGTCGCTCAAGTTTCTGTTTGATATCAATTTTCAGTTTTTTTATTTTTTATCGAATTACAATTTTACATTTTTTTCAAAGTTTATTTTTATTGCTTAAACCAATCAGACATTGACATTGCTTTAAAGTTTTATTTAAATATGTAGTTACCCTTTTTTCCCACATTGATAATCATATGGGCTAACCAATCAAAATATTGATTTCGTAATTGTAAATCATGCAAGTATGTCGCATTGTTGTCACTCTACGAGTATATGTAATTTTAATTAACTGATACTAATCGTAGTTTAAATGATAAATTAATTACAGGTGAGCATCTAACAATGAAAATAAACGAAGTTCTCGCTTCACTTTCAAAACTGGCTGCAGTAAATCAACACCTTTTCCGATATTCAAATTATTATCCTCTTCAAAGTTTTTGCTAGTTCTGAAGATAATGGATTTTCGATCGCTTCACTTCCTTAGTTTTTATACTCTATCATATTTTTAACTTTAAGTGTTTCTTTGTTAAGATTACAACATGAACTGTATTATATTTTAATGAAACTAAATGCGTGTTGATACCTCTAGAATCGAAACAAATAAAAATACATAATTATTTTATCACATTCCTAATTTAGAATTTCTCTAATCCGCAATATAATGCCCCTTTAAATCCCCTGTTGCAATAATTGAAGCGTAAAGAACCAATTGAGCAAGCATAATTGTGAGCGCTGTATAGACAATCATCTCTTGTTAAACGATAAAATCAACCTCGCCAATATAAAGGTTCTGCAGTATTGCAATTAGTTTCAAGTCACTTTTTTTTTTACAAAAGTTTTAGTTGCATTCTGTCTAAAGTCATTAAAACTACCATCTGGCTTCGTTTTCGGTAGCAGTCTCGATAAACCCCGTATAATTAATAAACAAATCCAGCTATGACAAGCATATTCGAAGAATCTACAAGAGACTTTCTTATCTAACACCCAGACCCGAAACGAATATTTCGGTATAAAAAAATAGCTTGGGGAGTGAAGTGATCCCTGATTTGTTTTTCAGTACGCGTCTTTACCAATTACTGCTTCAGAGGCTGAATGTAACCAATATCAGTAAAAAAAAATATCTTACCAAAAAATAGCAGTTTCATGGAATAAAAAATGTTCCTTACCAATCAACAGGTCAGTGGCAGCAAGAGAGGCGATGAAGTAGTTGCTGGGTTGCCTGATAGTCCTGTCCACCAGGAAGGCCAGGAGTACCAGTACGTTCCCGCTGACAGTCAGCAGGATGACCAGGACCAAGCAGGTGGCGAAAATGGCTGCCATCCACAGAGGGAAGGGGGGAAGAACTGGTTCCTGTGGTAGAAAACTACGGTATACCATAGATTCTAATGTATTTGAAATTTTTTTATTGTATTGTATCAGCCCATATACGACCCACTGCAGGGCACGGGCCTCCTCTACAATCGAGAGTACGATTGATTGATTGATTTGAAATTGATGTCACTATTTCAGTTGGTTTAGTTGCTTCGGTTGTGGTAACCGATATGATTGAAAATATTGTAAAAATAATATAATAATGTGGGTAGGTCAATTTTTAAAACCATTACATTTTTGTAATTGGTTTATAAAGTTTTTTTTAGATGTAATAAATAAGTATTAACACCTATTATATATTTTTTTATCTCTGTTATTACATGAGACCCAAAAACATATTTTGAAATTATTAATGTGATTAGTAATTGTTATAAAAATCGACATTTCCTAGTAATTAGTTAAGTTACTACTTATAGTGTACAAAGATAAATTTAAAATAACATTTTATAAGATTGCCAAGAAAGTTCGAAGTTTATGAGACTATTGGTAACAGTTAAAATAGTTAAGCAAGTTGTATCGACCTCAAGGAAAAAGTTCTGAAGAAGTCGACTTTTGTTCTATTTTTGTTGCATTGTTACTAGTTTTAAAGTAGGTTATATCGGAGGAAGAACATGTCGGCATTAAACTTATTCAACGCTACTTAATTAGTCTCTTGAAGTATACCCTTTTTGTAAATGAATATTTTTAAGGAAATTAAATATTTGTCAAGTTTGGTGCGTACATTTTTATTGGTAATGTCATTTTCATCTTCTTCTTTCCTAAGGAAGAAAAAAGTAAAAATAATTTCGACAAAAACTTATAAAATAATTTGTCGAGTGTTATAATCTGACGCCTGTAGTTGTGAATATGATATGAAGTTCCCTCTCCCCATTGATAACATTAGAATACCAAAAAAAAAAAAAAAAAAATACAAATATCTAACAAAACAAATAAAAACGCAATTAAACCCAATTAGGGTACAATAAAATTCGGCGGGATGCAATATAACCTTGTAGGGATGTCAAAAAATGGTATCACCATACGTCGTGTGCCAAAGGTTTGAATCGTGTGTCCGTTAGGGTCGCCGGGTCGTCATAAAAATAAAACAGTCCAAACACACGAGCACAAGAAACAGTTTATTTTATACAGCACACAGAAAGAAAGAAGGAGTAAAGGCGACAGTAGTAAGCACAGAAAGTCAGTAAGAATAAGCAACACGTAAACTAGTAAGACAATCGAACAGCTGATAGCAAAGCGGAAAGAATCGAGCGTCATGCGTCTCGCGTCAAAGCGGTCGGGAGCAGACTGGCGGCCGGACGGCAGCGCGCGCGCGGTGCGGTTACCGTTAGGCTTGGAGGGGTCGCTTCGGCCACCGCTCGGGCGGTCGGCCGAGCGCGCCGTCGCTAACTATATTTTAGTATGGTTCGCCTGTCTGTCCGTTCGTTGAATAATTAAATTTTATAAAAATATAAAAGTAGCTCCGCTACAACCTCAAGTTTGGGGTATTTTAGTTCATTGAATAGTTCGCAATACGCGTGCTTGAGTCGGTAGGGATTAGTGTTGTTCTACATCGCGCGGACATATTGCCGCAGCCTATTTATAGCGCATTGTAGAGCAATGCAAACATTCCCCTACGTGCCGCCACAGTGCATGGACAAACGGTAAACACGCGTCGGACGGGTTTAATTTTCAAAATCGAAAAAAAAAAAGAAATAACGTTTTGACAATCTGTAAAACTAAATAATATAAAGAATCTTCCACACTGGGGTACGTTACGAGTATAGCCTCAAGTTTAAGGTATTTTGGTTCATTAAATAGTTCGCACCACGCGTGCTTGAGTCGGCAGGGTTTAGTGTTGTTCGTCTGCATCGCGCCCACATATTGCCCCGGGCTATCTATAGCGCATTGTGGAGCAATGCAAACATTCCCCTACGTGCCGCCACAGTGCATGCACGAACGGTAAATACGCGTGGGACGGGGCTTAGTATTCAAAATAGAAGAAGTGTAGGTGGTTTTTTAAGATACATTTTACAAAACCGCCCTCCATTATTTTTCGAATTATTTCTGTTACTTTGCTATTTTTAAGGTAAGTTGGTTCTATTTATTTTATTAATTTATTATTATACAAGAATAGTCAGCTTACAGTATATCCAAAACGCTAACTATAATTTGCAAATTACGACTTAAAAATAGTTAACTAAAACTAACTATAACTGAATGTACTGAAAAAAAATGAACTAAGGCAAAATTATCTTTTATTTATTGAAATATTATTGAATGATTAATAATAATTTATTCTACTATTTTATTCCCATCTCTTTACCAAGGGCGGCAACGCAAGGGTGAATATTTATATAGAGGTCAGAGATCATCATAAAGTATCCTTGTATTATTATGTGATCGATGTTAGAAAATACAGGCACACCAACTGTAGATAAGTGAAATATACCTTTAGTAGCCAATATTTTCTGAAAGGTGAAATATTACACTCCATAGTTTACTAATACACGAACAGTGCGTGCTTTCAGACAATAAAGGAAAATATCGAGACGTCATCACGTACTAAGAAAAAATATTTTGTGTTCTAAATGTAAAAAATGGTCGGGCCAGGTCGCAATGTATTTTGGACGTGACTTTGATAACATTATTTAGTCTTTTTATGATAAAAAAGTCTTCGATGGCGACAGACAGTGTTTGAGACTAGTTTCCGCGAAAATTGTTTTATGGTAGATAGGTATGAAAGCAAAAAGAGATAATAGTATATTTGTAATATATACTTGTACAGAAAAAATGTATTTCAGAATTACTGGTGCTACAAAACTTAAGCATTTTTTTTAAGTTGAACTAATACGTAAAATTAGATATTATATATTTATATAATATATTATATTTATAGAATTTGCTAGTCCGCCAAATTATATTGGATTGCTATTCAAAATTCATATTTTATTCCAAAGATGAATTTCATAGTCAATATTTTTAATTATTATGGCAGGAATTTTAATTGGCTCTTAAATCCGCTTTGGAACAGCACAACGCTTTAAAATTTAAATGATAACATTCTTCTAGACTCGTCTGGTAATCACATTTTATTGATAAATAGAAATATACACAGACAAAATGAAAATCTAGTCGCATACTTGATCTACTGTCTAGCTCACAGCTACACCGCCTTAGTCGGCCGTGACACACTCTTGTGTTGTCGATAATGGTTGGAATCGATTAACTGTCTTCTAGATGTTAAACAATGTACCCGCCTTTGTCGCTCCTTGTACCGCTAACGCGAATAAACAATATTAACTAAAATAATGTTTGCTTTGAACCCCTCGCTTCAAAATGTAGGCTGAATTTTGGGGCATACGTTTTATAGTGTGTTTGCATTTTGTTACTATGTGGTGCGAGGCAAGAGATTTTTTTAAAAGTATCTAATGTTGGGGAACAGTATGAACATTTTGTTTACAATGTGTTTGGGTTAGCGAAATACATATTATATTATTTAAAATATAATAAGAATGTAATACATTTTACGATTTTTTTTAATGCGCGGGGAGATACTAGTAAATTTAACATAATAGTGCACATGACGTACTTCCTAAATGAGTCACGTCATATTTTTAAATCAAATTGTATGAGTGATATAAGTCACGTCAATAGAATTTTAATAACATTGTGTCAACATATTAAAGTTATTGTTCGACTTATAAAATTAAATATTAAATTCGACAATACTAATTTAGAACATATTTAAAACCACTGTCCAAGAAATTGTAGTATTTAATATTTTTTTAACATGTCTAATTGTTTTCATACCTCCATGCACGCGGTCCTCCAATAAGTCAGCACAGGTACTCACCAAACCTCCATTAGCCGTGAGTATGTTCTCCAGGGTGTTGTTGAAGTAGTATATATCGCTGTAGTTGGTCCCGTTGGAGACCATGTACCCGGCCTGGCACTCCTGGTAGTTGCTCGAGAGACAACTGCGCTGCTTCATCCTCTGCAGTTTCCTGGAGAAGAGATTGAGATATGAAACTAGATCGATGTAGTCTGATAGTAGTAACTATTCTCTATCTCTCTTCTGTAGTGAAGAAATTGAGAGTTACAAGAGATTGTTAAAATCCAATAGAAAAAATACTTCGAAGTGAACGAAAGAAATATAAAAGGATTATTATTATTATTAGATTTTCACAATCTCTTTCAACTCTTAATTTCTTTACCATGGAATGAAAATAGAAAACCTTCTCTATCTTCCTTCTATTATGAAGAGAACAAGAGTTGAAAGAGATTGTTAAAATCTAGTATTAATAATCCTTTTATACCTTTTTCGTATGATTTTATTGTCTATTGGAGAAGAAACGTAATTATAACTCCCCGAGTGTTGAAGGTGACCGATTTCAATCTGGTAAGTAGGTTGCTCGTAAAATTCGCTTAAAGTGGAATACGCCTTTACGATAATCTCATAATAACTGTTAAAATGAAGACATCCAGTGATTTAAAGTCGGTCTGTAGAAATTAATAATCAATATCAAAAAGTGGTTTATGTAATCCAATACATCTTAAACGCCATTGGTGTAATAATTTTCACTACACTATACAGCTTCCCAAATATAATACATAATATTTTTTTCAATTATCCTCTTCGTTCTTTCATTCCGAATGTTCTAACTAACGACGTTATTTCAACGGTATTTCGTAGCTCATTGTTATACTAAAGGCTTTCCTTAACACTGTTCTCGATAGCTTGCCGTAGTACATATAAAATTGGAAATTTCCAGCATGTCAGCGAATAGATTGGCAATATTGCCATACGGAGACTTCGAGAAATATCTGATAAATGCATATTGCACTGTAGATGTCCTACGGCGTAGCTCGTAGCTTACGTCATCAGCTACACGAGCGCTACGACGCTACGGGTTACGATAAACGTATTTACATACTTCAAGGTCATATTTCATTTGGGTCGAAGAAAATTTTATCTAATTATGTAGAAAGTTCGTTCGTCCCGTGATCAGAAATCTCATCAATCATTGTCAAATTATTTGTTTTGTAAACTGGAGCACATTGTTTTTCGGAATTATCGGCTTTTTTCGGAGATAAATTGAATTTGCGATCAAATTTGCTTACCTAAAGCTGTAACACAGAAGAGATTATCTTATTTCTTTATCTTGTTTTGCGCAACGAAATTATGTTTATAAATCGGATATTCGAAAGGCCCTTTATTTTTATAAAACAAATCCTTGTTTCCGTGTTCTGTTCTTTATTTCATGCTACAAAATTAACGTTGTTTTTCAAATATTTTTGGAGTTAAATCGAAATATGTTTTTCATCTTCTATTTCTATATCTCGTCTTTCTTTCTAGCCGAGTGCATATTAAAAATCATGGTCTTGTGGTCATGTATTATACAGGATATATCAAGACTGCTACCGAAAACGAAGCCAGGTGATACTTTTAGTAAATGAAGACACAATGCAAAATGAAAAAAAAAACGTTGATTTTTTTGTATTTTTTTCCTATAATGTATTTGGGTGGTAAATACATACATTTTCCTAAAAAATAATGTACACCCTTTTATTTTTAAAGACGCTCTAGTACGCAAGGCCTGAAAATTATAATTTTAGCAAAAACCATGGACTTACCACCCAAACAAAATGATATTTAAAACATTACAAAAAAAGGCGACGCATTTTTTTTGCAACATTTTTAGTTGCATCGTGTCTGTAGTCACTAAAACTACCATCTGGCTTTGTTTTCGGTAGCAGTTTTGATATAACCTGTATTTATTGTACATTAGGTCTATACAAATAGAGAGGAATTTGTGTGCATGCAGCCTCGTCTCTATTTCATGCAGTCACTCATTTTGTCCCGACACAAAAAGCCTGCGCCACGCCATTAAGTTGTGAAATAATGTGTTCGCTCACGCGATTCTTTTCTTCTACAATATTGTGTCTTTTAAAATGACTTGCGGGGATGAAAATGCATGGAGATTTTTTTACTGGCAAATGTGTAAGTGATTTTGATGGTGTTCACTGTCTGAGAGTAGTATGGTGAAGGAACCGTAGGAGCATTGTCTGTTTGGAGGAAGGGGAAGGGGAAGGTTTATTAATTTTTTTTATTGCGATCCATATTGACGGGACAGTCAAGTAGTTCTTTCTCTCTTTTTTTCTCTCTCCTATATAGGAAGTTTCGTATATGGGCCTCCTAAGAATTAATAAAAAAAAGTTGGAGTTATTATGGCTGCCTTCAACAGGTCACAGTGGAAATCATTGGGAGAGGCTTATGTTCAGCAGTGGACTTCCTTTGGCTGATGGAATAGATTGATTGATTATTATATCTACTGTATAAACGCGACGCATTTTTTAAAGCCAGTACTATTCTACGTATTTTAAAGGACAAATATCATGGCCGCTATGACTTGCAGGATTTCACCTACTCATATTTATACCGACTTAGAGAATACATACATACATAAACACACGCCTTTTTCCCAGAAGGGGTAGGCAGAGGTGCTACCAGAACACCCACGTTTCGCCTTGTATATTCCGTCCCACGATGTGATAGAGGGTGAGCCTATCGCCATATCGGGCACAAATTCCTGACTCCGGGCTGATAATGAATAGAAAAATCCAATATCACTTTGCCCGACCCGGGATTCGAACCCGAGACCTCAGCTTTGCATTCATACCGTAGTACCACTACGCCACCGAGGCAGTCCTTAGACTTAGAGAACATATGCGAACTAATAATTTATTAGAGAGTGGGTAATTTAAATTGCAATAATATTATTAATATTGGTGGTGTTTGTGAGACCGAAAAGTCTCTCGCAGTTTCTGATACCCACGACACGACACTTGATCTTAGGGTGGGCCGGGAATATGTATGTGACTGTTGGATGTATTTATTTATTGATTTAAATGTGCAAACTGCGGGTTATAAGGTGACATGGGATAAGCTGTCATCATTACAATGTACAAAATCCATTCGAGATACTGTTTAATAATATAAAAATATTCGAGGTGTCCAAAATCGCGTGGCAGCGTGATAGTCGTAGTAAGTAGTTTGGTTGCAGGTTTGTCTCCTAGGTTCCATGCTTAATTTTTCGCTTGATGAAATACCTAATTAAGTTAAGTATTACAATTCAAGCTCGGAGAGATGAAATGTACTTCATAAAAGCAAGAATCTTACTTACACTTAAACAGAACAAAAATAAACACACGACCCGTAATTCCCGCTGAAAGCTAATCCCAGAGAAGAACATCTTCATAACAATCTGAGATGATAAAAAACGCCACTAAATCCTTCGCATTAGACTCGCCATAAAATATGCCACAAAACGTTTTAGGATTGCCGCAAACGGCTGTGATCTTCCACCGGACACGGAATGACCAATTCCCCTTTATGGCCACTTGAATACATCCCGGTAATAACTCCATATTAAAACCTAAGCAATTTTCACAGTATGGAACGCTTCACTGGAAATATGAGGCAATTACTTTAAGTTTTATATATTGCTCTGAGGGTCACGATGTTTTAGGAAATTGTTTGTGGTTGCAATTTTTTCATATCAACTCGATAAAACTGCGATGCTCTTCGCTGTAAGTGAAATGCTGTCTAGACAGAATATCCATCGAACAAAGAGGTATCTCTCACAAGTTGATTAATTATATACATACATAAACTCACGCCTTTTTCCCAGAAGGGGTAGGTGGAGGTGTTACCAAGACACCAATATTTCGCCTTGTGTGTTCCATCCCATGATGTGAGCTTATCGCCACATCGGGTACAAATTCCTGACTCCGGGCTGGTAATGAATAGAAAAACCAATATCACTTTGCCCGACCTGGGATCCAAATCTCAGTGTTGTAATCGAACTGTAATATAACTACGCCACCGAGGCAGTCGATTAATTATCAGGCCAGAAAGTAATTATAGACAGAGATACTTAAATTACTGGACTAATATACCAGACTAAATTATTATAATTATAAAAGATTGACGTGGAGAATGGTTTGACAGCTTCCGTGGCACAATTGGTTAGACGCCGACTATGAAACGAGAGGGTGCGGGTTCGATCCTCGCATTAAAACAAATATGTGTGTGAACCACAGGTATTTGTCTCGGGTCTGGGTGTTTGTGAGACCCAAAAGTCTCTCGTAGTTTCTGGTACCCACGACACAAGACTTGATCTTAGTGTGAGGTCAGGACTATCTATGTCGCTGTTGGGTGTATTTATTTAATTCATGTTAAACAGTTTTAACTTCAAATACTAAGAACATGGTATAATATTATTTTATGCATTCCCAAATATCTTTTCTCACCTTAACAAGAGCTTTATGCAAGTAGCGTTCGTTATTTCTAAACAAAACAAGTTAGACGCGGAGTTAGGTCCTAAAAAAACGACTTTGCAAAATGGACGCTTAAAATCTGTTAAAGTGAAAGCAATTGAGTGGAAAATCGGGCTTTAATATTGCGGTCAATTTTATACCGGAAGAAGACGACGAATTTAGAAAAAAATCTGTAATTGTTTCTTATTTATATTTTCTTTTATTTTCTTATATTTTTTTCAGCTCAAATTATATAATAGTTAAATGCATACGTATCAAATTGGCACTGTAATATGTAGAGAAAAATAATTTAATTATTTCCTAATTATCATGATAACTTTCATTTTTGTTTATTATACAGCGAATATAAAAAAATAACTATCACACTTTGAACATCATATCAATAGTTATGGATTTATTACTGAATATTCCTTTTAAAATTACTTCACTAATCCGCCGCGCTGCATATTTCCCTCATCCATACTTTGAAAACTCCAGTTTTTAATTCCACCAATTAAAACTCACTTCACAAAACTAACTCGGTAATTCCGAATTAAAACTTACCTTCTTCAACTATCCTCTAACAAAATTTAAAAGGGCAAACTGGGTAAGAGCTCCGCCACGCCCCATTTCTAGTAATTCCCTCTCAGACAATTCAGAATAGGTAATACCACGTTATACGGACTGGAGGCAATAAAATCGAGCCGTAACTGAATTATAAAGTACTCAACGTCTTGCATCCACATTTACAAGTTTCCATACTTGCTGAAGTTATGAATTTTTTATACATTAGTATGTAGATTGGTGAGAATTTCTTTTTTGTTTTGTATCTCGGTTTCCGTGGCGCGTTGGAAATGTAACTTTGTTTTTTGAGTTGAAGTAGGACATTTTTAAGTATTTCTTTTTTTGGTAAGTGGTATTCGTAAAGAAGACTGTCCCGTCCTCACATCCGTCCCAGCAACTCCTCTAAGCCAGGAATAACAGTGGCACGCATTTTAATGACACCGAGCATTGAAGCTCAGCGCGTCTCCGGGAAAGTCTAACTTGTCTTTAACCCGCAACGAAGTTAATCATAAGTGGTATTCGTAAAGTCGCACTATAGCGAAAATATGGCATAGGTCCGACTGAAGCTATTTTGCAAACGGCTTTCTGTAAATACGTAATCATAGACTACTTCATCCATCCATCCTTCAGCCAAAGGAAGTCCACTGCTGAACATAGGCCTCTCCTAATGCAAATCGAAAGTCTTCGATAGTTGTGTGTTACCAGTGATGACATACGGCACCGAGACGTGGCCTCTTACTATGGGCCTTATTAGGAGGCTCAAAGTCACTCAACGAGCTATGGAGAGGGCTATGCTCGGGGTTTCCCTACGAGATCGAATCAGAAATGAGGAGATCCGTAGGAGAACTAAAGTAACCGACATAGCCCAGCGGATTAGCAAGTTGAAGTGGCAATGGGCGGGGCACATAGCTCGGAGAACTGATGGCCGATGGGGCCAAAAAGTTCTCGAATGGAGGCCACGAAGCGGAAAGCGCAGCGTGGGACGTCCACCCACTAGGTGGTCAGACGCCCTGGTAAAGGTCGCGGGACGTCGCTGGATGCAGGCTGCCTCCAACAGGTCACTGTGGAAATCATAGACTACTAACTACTAGACTTACCATGCATTCTTCTAGCCCACTTGTTATGTCTATTAAAATATATAATAAACTGCCAGACTACATAAAAAACGCAAGGAATGAAACATCTTTTAATAAACAACTAAAACAATTATTACTTACAAAAACCTACTACACAATATCAGAATATCTAAACGAAAAATAAACAGCTAATTTAATAAATAAAGACGGATTAAAATATATTATACTAAATATTTTATATTATACTAATTATTTATAACATAATTATATAACAACTAAACAGAAATATTTAACAAATAACATTTCTGAAAAAATATCATTAAAGTAATTATGCTACCATAAGTGCATATTAAATACAAATATGTACACTTATTATAAATTTTAAGAATACAATATTCCAAATATATCTAGGTATCTATAAATAAAATGAACATTATGGCTTCCTCCTCTCTCCTAAATTGTTGCCGTGCCCAACAGGGTCCACATTGTACCTTTTTATAAAATTATAACATCTTTATAACATGTGGTGTGCAATAAAGATATTGAGTATTGAGTATTGAGTATGATTTATCAAAAGTGGTAAATTTTCATCTCGTGATCTTCATAAGCAGTGGTAATGGAGATAAGTACATCTACGAGAGTTTATCCTTTAAAACGAGAGTTCTACAACTATTGCTATATATACTGGCTGAACTATCATATTATTTAATATAATTATTCTTAGTATTTATGTCTATTATATTATGTATTTGCGAATATTTTATAATTTATTTGTGTATGGACTAGTATATGTATATTTACTTTGGTTTACTTCTCAACCCATGGCGATAGGCTCGCCTCATATCACGTCATGGGACGGAACACATAAGGCGAAACGTGGGTGTCATGGTGGCTCTTCTGCCTACCAATTCTGGGAAAAAGGCGTGAGTTTATGTATGTATATGTACTTCTCACCCCATATTTATGCATCTTTTTAATTTATCTCTGCAACTCCTGGTTGGCTGTTAAAAATGCCTTTGGCATTAAGCCCCGCCTTTACACAACTATTTATAAGAAGTATTAAATAAATGAAATGTTTGCTCGCTGGTCGCCCTTTGTTTCTAAGCCTCCATTGTCCCACTGTTGTTATATAAACAAATAAATTGGAAACGAATAACTTTACATTGTCCTATTTGACCTATACCTTGAGTTTATTTAAAATAATAGTAGTGTTTAATTCTCAGACCTTGTTTTACGTTTGTTTATTACATTTAAATGTTTTTTATTTGATGTGTTTAGTACACACGCGAACTCGTTATATAACAATTATACCGTACGATTTGAGTAATAGTTTGCCGGAGATTCGAACACACGAAGGATTTTTAAGGGCGGATTAAGAACCAAAACCTAGAATAGATTAATTTTGCAATATTCGCTGAAAACTTTACATTTAATTACACATAATTTTAAGTGTACTTATTGAATTATCATAATTGAAAAAAAAGTAACTAAAATATTATAATATAATTTTTTAACTACATTTACTGTAGCTGCAAGAATTTCATAGCTGGATCTACGTTTATGCAGGTTCAGCCATTGATACCTATATAATATTAATTGATAAATCATCAAACCATTGAAAAATACAATAATATATTATGTCAAATAAAGTTCAAATTAGTTTTCATAACAGAATACAAAACAAAACATCAACATTAGCAATAATTTGAGCCACAAATCTATTTCGAAGTTGGTCCTATAGTTCAGCGGTAAATATTACGTGGTTATTACATTTCGGTATTTCGTAATAACACAAAGTCACGGTCAAACGATCACGCAATCTCGCCCTATTGTTTCTAACGATGGAATTATCAGATTTGATCACAATAATTGGACTCTTGGCTTATTATGTGAAACGGTGTTATTTGAAAAGCTTGTTAATTGTGAATTATTTATTTTTTTAGGCTGTCGCGGAAAATTGGTTGTAGGTACGATACCGTTCAAAGACAGTACAGATTGGTAACACACCGTCACTTCTTGTTAATCCACACAATTATTCCGGGCTTCCTAAATGCTTCTTTACGATGTGGTGAAAAGACTAGGTTCCTCCTAGTCGTTTTTTATAAGTTTTTTAAGTTTATAAATTAAAACTAATGTTTGCTGGTCGTGTGTAATTTCTCCAGTCCTCAAAAAATACTTTTATATCAATTTTGAAGTCTCAACCAGGACTATGTATGTTACTATTGGGTGTATATATTAATGGTTAATCAATTTATTTAATCACGTTTCATTAGGCATTAAAGCGGATAGCTTGGTCCCTATCACATCGTGGGATGGAACACACAAGGCGAAACGTGGGTGCCTTGGTTGCACCTCTGCCTACCCCTTCTGGGAAAAATGCGTGATGTTTATGTACGTATTAAAGCTTCATTACTCCGAGACAGACTTCATTAGAAGAGCCATGCTGTAGTCTCAACTAGAGCATAAATGGTGGTAAGATACACGTTTCCGCCCGGAACGCTACCACTGGCCTGTATCGTTGATACTTTAGAAGAGGAAAAAATATTGAATACAATGTTATGTATTACAGTTTTCGTAGTTATATCGTGACAGCACCGTACAATATTGTATGAATGACATTTTAATATACATTGTCTAATGGAAAAGTAATAGGTAATTAAAATTTTATGTATTTATTATTAACAAAACAAATGAAGGACTTGCTCAACTGATAAACTACCATATTATCGTAGATTCCTTTCCGAAGAAAAAAAGCAAGACCGAAACGAAAGAAATAAATATGGATTGCCTGACTTCTTATAAAAATGTCATAGTAAAATAAAATAAAAATGTAAGTTCCTTTCAAAATTGAATTACTATGATAATATGACATTGTCAAATGACAATGTTGCGATTTTAAAAAAATAACCTTGGTATTACGTTCCGAATACTTTTACATCCAATATTATGACAGAGTTACTGATAACACTTACCATTGCGTTATAAAACTTGTACCAATGGTGTAGATAGGAGTCGATCGGTTCACGTCCAAACTCGTCTCAGTGGAATTCATATTGAAGGCTTCTCTTATTGTCTACGTTTCTCGATATGTTCTCACTACATCTGCAACAAAGTGAGAAGTGAGTCTGTAGTAGAGGCTGCTACTTACGGTAATAAACCTGAGTTATTAGATTAAGTGGCTCTTAGTGGATTAGGTCGGTGATGGTCAAGTTAAAACACTTTGTTCTGTTAATTATTTGCCATTATGAACCTGGGCCCGATACAGTGTAATTAAGTTTAGCAATAAGATATAATTTCAGTTAATCATCATTTTAACGGTGAAGAAGAACATCGTAGGGAAGTATCTGTAAGTTTTATACAAGAATTTCATAGGAATGAGAAGTCTGCAAATCCATATTAAGAAGGCACCGTTCACTACAGCCAGTCCATTTTCGACACAAAGTTGATGGCGGGCTGCAGCTCGTTATTGTAGGCGAAAGAGCTTTCAAACATTTTTGGAATTATGATGCGTCGGCGCCACGTAAGCATCAGATTATTTATTTTTAAGAATAAGAATAACAATCTTTATTTGCTTAAAAGTTGGTACAGGATAGATCTTAATACAAATTGGCAAAGCGCAACTTTTGTCAAATTTTGACATGCAATAAATATTATTATTATTCTTGTATTTTGTGTTAATGTATAGGTAGTTGATTTTCAATGTCACTTGCTTGCTAAATACTTTTATCCTGTGTCTGTGACTAATAAATAAATTTTCTTTCTTTCTTCAGATAAAGGCAGGTAAACCCCAGCATCCCATTACGTGCTAATAGTGTTCCTATCTCACAAGATTTGGAGTGGAATAATATTGTCTTTATACAAAAATCAGGTCGTTACTTTAGGTTAATCGGGTGTTATTATATAATTTGCATTGCTTCGTGTAGTTCTTATTAAGTAACTTCGATTATATCATGTATGTTTTTAAACAAGAGCCTCAATGAGCCAAATCTCTTATCTGACGTAAAACACGACTTTCATAAAGGGAAGGCAATGAACACACTGGATTCTTAAAACAATTGCAAATGTATGTGTTTGTTCCTGTAAATATTATTTAACCAACTCACCAGTGAGGAACGGGGCTCGTCTGTCCTCCCGCCATATGCACCCGGCTTATTCCATCTGCAAAGGAGACCGTTTGATCTCGCCTGAACGTCTGTTAAATTGGATTTCATTAATTCCACACGTGTTTTAATAAACGGATCAGCGATGTTTACATTCCGCATCGCTGGGTTGGATTAATTTACTAATTACATGAAATGGTATTTCGTGTAAATGTGGATTTATTGAATGTATAAATCTTTGGGTTAGAAATATGTATATGTTTTCCGTGGGCATCTTAAGTACTGTCGCTGAGGAAGACAATACAGATAAATATTTTTTTGGAATTAGTTCAATGACTAAGTAAAATAATTATTTTTTTTAAGTTTTGTTAAACGCGTATTCACCGTAGCCATTAATTTAATATGGAAAACGTATTTACTCCTTAATCAATCTTCTTCGCAACGCCCAATTTTTGTTTTGTTTTTAATCCACATCAAGGCACGTTTCGTGAAAGTGATAAATCACAAGCTACTTTTTAGTTCTGCTTCAACTCAAATTCGAAACTTGTATTGAAAACACGCAAAAAATCGTCTCAATATTATATGTATAGTAGAGACTAACCTTTCCCTAACTAAAACTTTCACGTTACCTAACAAGCAAGTACATACAAAATATTAAAAAGAATAAAGCTAACCGCTTTTAGTTTCACAAGTTATAAAACGTTTAAGACGGCTACAGCATGAACGGATTTAAGAATCAAAACGGTTTCACAGAGATTTGGCGGGTTTACCGTGGCATTCCATTCTAGGTAGCGACGCGAGCAGGTTAAAACTTAGAACACGGATAAGCCGGCTTGTAAACGTGCCAGAATGTCTACAATGCGCGTTATTCTGATGTTGGTGTAAAGCATTTTTGTGGTACCTGGATTCTTTTATACTCGACATGGTGCTAAGGCTCGAGACTGGGATGGTTGGCGTTTACTTGGAGAGGCCTGAGTCCAGCAGTGGACAGCGATAGGCTCAGTATATATGGTGCTAAACCTTAGTGATGCTAAGAATAAGTACGTCGTCTTTCAAGTTCCTTCTGTGTATATCCTGCTCTATATTATTCTGGTTACTACTAGTAGAACCTCTGCCTACTCCTTCTAGGAAAAAGGCGTGAGTTTATATATGTATATCCTGGCAAAATTAGCTTGGCATAATTGTGTAGACCGAGACACAGCTGTCTCGCATAGGTGGATGCTGTATCTGGATTGCACTGCACTTAACGTTAATTGGATTGCAATTAATAATAATTAGTCGAGCAAATATAAAAAAAAAAGCTCGCTGCCTATAACATCTTGAGACGGAAATAAGCTTAATAAGCCGTAATAAGCTTAATAAGAATATAAGAAGGTTAAGCTTGGATGCATTTCACTCTCTCTCTCTTTTCAGCCACAGGAAGTCCACTGCTGAACAAAGCTCTCCCCCAAGGATCTCCACAACACAACTGACTAGTTGGATGCATTTAGTGCTACTAATTCCAACCCCTTGGGTATACAGCTATAAGTATAAGTATCTATATATGGAATGCACTTCTGCATAATCCACGCTGATATTTACGTAGAATAAATATAAATATATATTAGGTATATTGCAAATTGATTTGGTTTATAAATTCACGACTGGCCGCCGGCCTGATGTCAATCAGTTCAGAAACCGATTGTGATACCTGAAATGACCTACTTAATTTGTTTCACACCATACTCATCTCTATAGGATTGGAAAATATTTTATTACAGTTTATGTATTTCTTATGATCATCTCACGTTGAATAAGTTTTAAAGCAAATATATTTTGTGCTTAACAGCGCTACGGTGTACTTGGAAAATTTATCAAGTATTAACAATTTCGGTAACATTAATAAAAAATCCAGGGATATATTGTATTACTATAGAAGAATTTCAGTCTGCTTTTTCCACGATTGTAAAAATAATCTGAAATCAATTTTGAATCAATCAATCAAAATAAAAACTGCCCCAATAATTTAGATAACATAACCAAACAAAGCACATAAAAAAAAACTACATAAATATCCTGTACGTGCCGAATGGAGCACATCTCCTTTCGAAGCCGTTTAAAACCTACGACACACAACGAAGAATATTTCCAGCACAACCGTGTGCTCCGAGAATATTTTCTCCCGTTTAGTTATTGCTACTGCGGATAGCACGTGGTTCAGTGATCACAACCACTCAACTGTGAACGTACGTATCCCAAGAATGCGTATACTTGTACGATACCTTTGTTCACATTGCCTTGTATCGAGTTTTGTTTGTGCTTTTGTATAAGATAGAAGCGGCAAAATGTACTGTATCAACCCGGAATCGAAATCGTAATATAGAGTTCGATTGAGAGGGCTAAGGCTGTCCACCACGCTGGCTTAGGAGTTGGCAGACTTCATATACCGTAGAAATCTAACAGATATCGTACAAGTAGTTTGAAGAAGCCTATACATTTATTTAAGTACGGGCTCTACTATGTGGAAAAGGTTTAAATGAGTGAGTTTGAATTACAACAATATTTTTAAGCGTGGTTACTTGTGCGTGGCTTTTGAAAACGCATCAGTGTCTTTAATCAGTTGAATTAAAAAAAGAAAACCTCGCTTAAACTTTATTAGAAGTTACTTAGAAATGTCTCTAAAAACAATCTTCAGTCAGTAAATTGCATCACAAGACATGGCTGGCTGAAACAAACAATTTTATCCGGCTTCCAAAAAGAAGACTTAATTCTTTTTTTTAACTTGAACAAATCACCTCAAAGGAATTATCTCTAATGATAAATATTGCCTTCACAAAGGCTGTTTGCAGTATTTATAGGTTGGAGGTATCGTGTCGCCACGCAATCGCAAAATGTGTAATCGACCGAGCACCGTCTCGAAATAAAAGACCCGACGAAGGTCAACCACGACGGAATTATGCAGGTGTATTGAACAACTCGCCACCGGCGTACTCGTATCGGAATTTCATATATTTTTTATATCTGTACCAATAACAACGGGCATAAAAGCAAATGGCGATTGGATGTAAGGTCATGGTAAGAATTTGAGTACTGTTTTGCAAATATGGTTTTGTATTTGGTGAAATCGCAAGCTTAATTCTGCTATTGATGTATATCGATATCGATATAAGCCTACATTAAGCTTCTGCTGGGTATGAGCTTCGTAATTTCCACTCTACACTACTCCCCGACTTCAAGCGAATTCACCGTCGCGTCAACGCAGCGTCGACGTTGTACAGACGTTCGAGAGACGACACCGCTTGTAAATCGCCAATGGGATAGGAGCCTTACACATGTAGCCATAATTAAATAATGATTATGCAACACAAGAAAAACAAGGAGACGAGGAAGAAAATGGTATGTCATTTATATACCCGAATAATGATGAAGTAAATGACAAAGATGAAAAAATGCAGTACTACTTTAACATTCGTGTATAAGGACGATAGAATAGGGACGAGAGTTAAGAATTTGGATTATTGGGCTAACTGAAATATTACTGAGCAAATAGAACTCTACAGCAAAGGTATTCATTGAAGTTGACATCTAAGAGATAGAAGTCGAGCTGACCAAACACAAATAAAACGAAGTAAAATTACGTGGATTTATCAAAATAAATATCACAGTCGAATTCAAATATTTTAATAAAGCTTCACGAGTACAGCCGAACAAGTTATATTGAAATCAAAACTAGATAACGCCAGAGCCACTGAGAACCATTAACGCTAGTGGTAACACGAGGAAAGTTATAATAAGTATCGGCTTTCAACCAACATTTACTTGGCTGGGTGAATCGCGGCTTTGAGAAGTACGCTTGTGTTAGTATCAATCTTATGCGGGCGGATATGGATACCTCCGGTAAACATTTGCAAATCATAGTTAATTTAACATACTAATATTTCTTGCGGTTCAAAAAACTGATAACCATCGTCTGGGGCCGTGAGGAAAATGATGATGACGATCTACAGATCATGACCCAATGCTTATGGTTATCTGAATAGGTAATTTAACCATTGTGGGAAAACTTTTTTCTAATAAGACAATGTCAGGTAAATATTGAGACAGATGTGAGTGGATGTATAATGGATTATAACGGCCTGAAAAGGTCAATCACCATATAACATTTAAAGTCACATTGCGTCAAAACCATTCAGACGATCTTGAAAATACCCTTCATAATAAAGCACTTGAAAAGGTTTAGCTTGAGCACACCGAGTACAACCTCAAAGAAACGCCATTAGACCGCTCATAAATCACGAACCTGCGAAGACAATCACAAAGAGATATTGTCTAAATTATTCTATCGGTTCGGAACTCAAGTGATTTCAATCCACGCTCTGAATTTAAATGATTATGAAATATTAATTGTCAGTTCCGACCAGTACCTCATTAGCTTTGATGAATTGCTGGATTCGCCGGGGCGTGAACATTCCGATGACAATGGTTAGTTCTAACGTTTTGAGATGGGTTTTTGTCAGAGGCGTCGGCTGTCCTCATTAATATTTTAAATATAATGAATTCTTTAGTCTGTCGTCAATGGCAACAGACTTCTTGGAAGGAGCCAATTAAGGCGCTATGGTAATGTCTTCGAAATATGCTTTTTTGATGTCCTTTCTAGACTTGGTGTTGCTTATACTCGTATATAAGGGCATGCAAAATATTTCACTGCTTTAAGTGGTAGAGCTACTTTGCAAGCATTTGTATTAGTATCATGCATGAGCTGGATTGGTCAAGGTTGATCGAAGTGCATAAGCTAATTTATAGTCCTAATTAAAACGGAAATCAAGGATACCGCAGTCTACAATAAAAATCAACAAAGAAGCTATCTCTTTATTGTAAAAAAATTTTCAAACTTCATAAATTTTTTCGTAAAATATTAGCAATCTTCAATTTAAAAATTACTAAATAAACATCATTAGCTGGAATACGACGGCGGTTGATAGCAATAATATTTGATATTGGCTAAAGTTACACCAAGTTAAATTAGTTCGGTAAGAATTTTTAATGAGCTGCAACGAGGTTCGGCGGTCGTACAGTGATAGGGATGAATTAACAGGTGCTACGGATGAAAGACGATGAATAAAATATACTGAATGAAATCAAAGACCGTCATAATTATTGTGGATTAAGCAGGTATTGCAATACTTTTTTGTGTAGGCGTTACGACGATGTAGGAACACATTCCTTAGGTTCCTTTGTCTCCGGTTCGCACTAACCGAACAATGTCTATACATTGTTTGGAATATTTTCAGGAATATTTTGTCTTTATTTATTTATATATTATGTTGAAGAGAATATAGTATTTTTTTCGCCGGCAATGAATATGCGAACGTTTATTTTGGGAATAATATATCTACTAAAATAGACTAAATTTTTCAAATAATTAACTATTCCTTTGTCAATTATTTTATAGAAAAGAAATACACGTCTCCAACTGCTTTAAAAGTGAATTAATATAGCTCAAATATCCATGAATGTAAAATGTAGTGAGTAGTGTCAAAAGTGTCGCTTCTATCCACCCGGCTGGCTTGGTAGCGCGGTGCCTTGTCGCGCCTAGTCCCAATTAATCCTTATATTTTGTAACGGGATTTTGCTATAAACTTTTTTACAGGCACTTAAATTTATCTTTCAGTTTTTTTTTTTCCTTTTAGTAAAATAACTACGAGAGCAAAATATTTATGTAAAGTTTAAAGTTGAGATGAGGAGTTATAGTTTCAATTGGTATAGCAGAGGATAAATAATTAGTTTTTTTGATTCGTCTATGGTACAGATAAAAAAAAACGTGTTGTGATTCTTCACCTTTGTTACAACGATAACATTGCTAAAGGATTGATGTCAGTCATTATCCAATCATAACGTACCAAATATGGTTAGGTATGCCATAACAAAACATATCAGTAACGATCACACAAGGAGGACAGAATAAAGAGGTAGCTTTAATGTTAACTAAAGTTGTCACACATTTCCGAAATCACCCACAGTTACAGGAATATCACCCTTATATCCTCCATAATAATAAGCAGGTAAAAGGAACTTAGTTAAATTCCGTATCACACGTACAGGTATTTGTAAGTTAAGTGGAAGCTAGAGATTACTCGGGATCGTCGCCTGATCATCCTCTTATTATGATTATCGGGACCCGCTTTGCATACAAATTGGAAGGTTCAGAAATAATACAGTTAAATTTTAGTATGAGCGGAGTGTGTATTATGACGTCAGCGTTTTGTGCTCGTTTTTGTATACTTGGTTGTGTAACAAGGCTCACACACTATAGGCTGTGAAATGTGAGTTTTTGGATTTGAATCCTGGGACGGGCGCTCCACTTTGAGTGTTTTTTTCAGTATCAAAAATTTTATATTGGCTAGTAAGTAAGTAGTAGTAATCGCCTTTGTCTATTTGGGAATGTAATTTCATAATGTACTTCATGTCAATAATTAATCTAACATGTCCAATAATTGTTTTCGTTTCAATATAATATCAAATCTGTAGACGTTTGTATCAGAAAGCACGAAGGACTTTTCCGACTTGAAACAGTCAAGCTGTTTAATCTATAGAATAAATAACTTCTAGATTTGTCAAGGTAATAAATAATAATAATTTGTCGAAAAAGATTCAAGATGCAAAATATGTCATCAATATAAACGATCTGTAATTATGTCAATTAGATCTATTCTCAGAGTTCAAGTGCCTTTTCGTATCTTTTATCGAGATAAATATGAATTCTGAATCAAAAGAAGCTTTTTGTAGCCATGTTTAAAAATAATCTATAATGTTTAAGTAGAGTAGGTTTTTATACCTTGAAAATGAAAATATAATAAGTTATTGAATCCATAAAAATATTCAACATTATTTAGATTCAGTCTTTTTTTGATCTACTACCCTGTTCGGAAAGCGGTTTTCACTAGAGAGGAACGGGCAAGAAACTCTAGTGTAGCTCTTTCCAAAACCAGTTTACAATACAGTGATTATTGCGAAAGTTACAAGTTGTTTGAAATCAGAGCAGTTCGGTAATAATTTGTTATAATTTGCAAGTAACATATATTTTTAATACAAATACGTTACGTTATGTTTAATATGGCTAAGTGTAGCGAATTAGCCCAGAACGAAAAATCATTATAATTTGTTTCGCCAACGCAATGAATAATTGTGAAAGCCTTAAAAAATCTATCAATCAGTTACAATGTAAGCAAATCGGACAGTGCACACAAGCAGCGCCCGTTTACGAGTATGACACATGTGCCATCGGCCTCCTCAACAATGTTACAAGGAAGTGACCGACACGGCACACGATGCCACCGCAAGCACACCAAGCCTTTACCGGGTGTCTCCATAAAATTGGTCAGTTTTACTTCAAGTTTACCATGCTTAAAAATATTATTGAAGGTCAGTAATTACGTGGCAATATAACTTCCATATCTAGATTACCTAAATTGTATAACAAAAAAAAATACACTAATCCTAGTACATTTACTTAATCACTAAGTATATGGTCAAACCAATTTAGATTATATAAAATTAATAACAAAATGCCGGGGTGGTTTTCTGATCCCATTCCACACAAGATACATGTTACTTTTCGTACAAATTGGGACACCCTGTACATGTATTATACATATAAACCTTCCTCTTGAATCACTCTATCTATTAAAAAACCGCATATAAATCCGTTGCTTAGTTTTCAAGATCTAAGATAATCTATCTACCAAATCACAGGGATAGACAACGAGAAGCAACTCTGTTTATACCATGTAGTGATTGAATTTCAAAACTCCGGGGCATATTTAATTATCTCCGTTACAACAGTTATTAAACTATTGAACAAAGAGATCAAATCAATATAATTCTAATATCTACTGATCATTCAACTAATAGACACGGCCCAATACTGAGTTAATTAAACCTGATTGAGAGTCGATTGAAAGGGCAAGTTGGATTTTCCGGTTGGACAATGGGAAATTAAGCCCTGCCCATTATTATAGAACAGTATTGGCTCGTTGATTTGGCTCGTTGTTTGTTTTTGAACTACATGTTTCGATAACTTTGGATTATCTGTTGTACCTTTGTAATAAATGAGGTTTTGCGTAAATTTATAGTTTCAAGCCAAATAGGTGCAAGCTAGCTACGTAACAAGGGGTTTTTGAGTAGATTTCTGTTATGGCAAATCGTGTGCTTAGTGAAAATATATAATATCTTACTTTCTGATGCCACACGTTCGTTATATATATAACTCAATGTACATACTTCATCGTGCTCAACTTACGTATCCTAAATCCTGATATTGTTAAGTCACAACCTCGGGATTAAATGTTATAAATATGTAGTGAAATACAAAACAAAACAAACATCTATCTTTACAAAAACCAGCGAACGGATAAGCGTCCAAAATATTTCGACTTGAAAAAAAATCTTTTAACAAAATTCCACATTCAAATGGACCGCAGAGTAAATAACGGAGCAAAAACTATTCCCAGCATAAAACCTGTGCCATTAAAAATATGCAAATGGCCGAATCTGGGCGATCCGCTGTACCCATTCGGTAACGTTTCGTTCAAGCCACCTGTCACCCGCACTGTTTGCGCGAAAACAATAAATAGGGATGTCGATTCGGCAAAAATCGATTTCCGATTGTTTCAGTTCCGATTGAATCGAATGCAATTTAATCGATTTTTCATTGCATGGAAAAATGGATTTTAGATCGGCAAGGTGCCCTGGACCGGTTATTTGCTGAATCATGCGATCAATTTTCATGCTGGAATTGATCTGGTCGTTATTGGTAATGTTCGTGTTATATAATATGGTTGTATTAAAATGCCTTATTGGTCTAGTGGAAGTATCTTTCATCTGTGATGTTTTGGTTCAAATCCCAGTTCGAGCAATGCACTTTGGGTGAGTTTTAAGTTTGGTAAGTTTTGTGTGGGCTGGTCGGATCTAGAATTTGTACTCGGCGAGTTTTGCTTCCTAACATCCCTTGGGACGGAAATGAGATCGGCGGCCAGTGGATGGCGCTAGTGTAGCACGTCTGCCAACTTCGAGAACATTAGCGTGAGCTTATGTATGTATGTATTTACTTGGAAGTCTGCAGTACACACCATGGTAAAGTTATATCAGAACATATGCACCTCTACTATAAATGTGAGGGCTTTGACCTTAGGCCGCATAATACACGTACAATATTCCAGAGCAGAATAAAAGTCAGTTTTTATCACATAAGCATTCCATCAGACTGTAACAAAATTAAAACATCTATAGGTATATAGAAATCATTTTTCATATACTTCATTTTCTAAGAAACGAACTACAAAAAACCCTTCTCAATCCCTTAAAAAGTTATCGAGGACGTAATTATAAAAATCTTATTATAACTTTAAACGCCAACCTACACCGACACGATCTAAAATCGATGGTTCTCAGAATCGATTATCCGATTAATATCGGCATCGCGAACAATAAATTGGATATCTTTACTTCAAACTTTGTTCTCATTGTGCTAGGGTTCTTCCATCCCCGAGGCAATAAAAAGAGCAGCAAGGTTTTAAATCCAATTCCGAACTGGATGTAAGATGAATGGTAAACAATGTAAGTCAATAGCACCGTACTGTTGTTTAAGATTTAATATTTGCATGCAGATGCACTTGGTTAATAGAATTTATTTATTCAGCTTATTTCGAAGTGCGTGTTGGCCTGCTGGTAACGGACCAGATGTGACTGCCAACATGTTCACGGTGGTCGCGGGTTGAAATCCCAGGGCACATTTCTGACTTTTCGGAGTTATGTGTGTATTAATAGTCACCACGCATTATAACGGTGAAGGAAAATATTGTAAGGAAACCTGCATACCGTAGCTGTTTTAAAGAATTTCTACGGTATATAAAGTCCGCCAACCCGCACTAGGCCAGCATGGTGGACTATATGGCCTAGGAGTACAAAAAAAATCGTCGTGTTTTTTTTGCAAAATTTTTAATTGCATCGTGTCTGTAGTCACTAAAACTACCGCCTGGTTTCGTTTTCGGTAGCAGTCTTGATATACCGTGTATTCGTCCCTACTTGCAAGAGATAATCCTAACTTATTCAGGTAGCCTCTAGTCATTCAAATAAAAAAGAAAAACTAATGCCAATTTCTACTGAACAGAGCTGGGTATTCAATCTTCATTAATCAAAGAGAACACAAGCATATATACACTGTGGAATCGTATTGGCTGCGTCCTTCAAAGGTACTGTGTCATTGATATTCGATTCGTTTGGAAACTAAACACATGAAAAAGCTTATTGCATTTGACGATAGAATGAATCATTAACTTCATTGAGTTATTTACTTATAATTTTAAAACGTATATAAAAATAATATAATAATAATAATGAGTTTTTATTAATTAAGTACGGTAAGGTAAATATTATGAGATCTTAATATTCTAGTGGTATCAGAAGTTCCCAAACTAGGCACAGCCTGTATCTTGGGATACCAAACTAATGTATATAAATGTCGTAGTTCTAATGCAATATTTATTGGTTTTGATAATTGACATGCGATACAAAACTGCTGACTCATTAACAATTACAGTAGATCATTAGTGTTAAATATTTGTGGTATTCATGTTTTAGCTATTTATTTCTTACAATTCCCGCATAAAATCTCAAAAATCATTTTTCGCATCTGTGAAAACTCTAATATGAACCCAGAAACGTAGTTGTTTATCTGGTTGGGATAAACAAATTGACTTACTCACTAAGGATTAATGTAAGAGTATTAGTCAATGATCCTTAGTTAATAAGTCAATTTAAGTTTATTTATACATGTATTTTCATTATCAGGCCGACACGTTCACTTAGTGAAAAAGCCCTTAATTAAGACTTAAAAAAATGGCATTTCCGAAAAACTATTCACAAGCAAACGAAGTGAAATATTTAAAATATTCAATGCAAAAGTTTTAAATACAAAAATACATCCTATGTAAATCATCCACTCAATTAGATCGTTTAAAGTCACAGCACAAGTTGCTATCACGACGGTAACTTCGCAAACGCAGTTATAACTTGCCAACTTGTTTCGATATGTCACGCTGCAACTTGTAAGCAAGACTTGGATGTAACATAAACTTGGACTTGGCTGAAGAATTAATGATGGGATGCAGCGTTGCAATAAAACGTCTGGAGTACTAGCATTTTATTTTATGTCGACTTTAGACGTTTCCATTTTTCTCTTCTTTATATGTGTTATTAGACGCAATTTTTTGTATTTATCATGAACCGTCTTTACCAAATGTTTTACGTTTCGTAATATGTATATATCTTCGAAAGACTAGGTAGAAGTACCACTAATGTCACTCATAGTTATTCGAGTGTACTTTCTTCCCAAGGTAGAATAGGAGAGCCTATTCCCATGTCGAGTTGAAATTGCCTTCCCAAATACTTTTATGATTTTAAAAAAAATCTCGAAACACTACTCTCACCAAAAATCTCGTACCACGTATCCCACCTGACTTGAGAATTGAACTTAGGTCATTGAAATACCCTGTATAGTTGTATTATACAGGGTATATCAAGACTGTTACCGTAAACGAAGCCAGGCGGTAGTTTCAGTGACTACAGACACGATCCAACGAAACATATTGCAAAAAAATGCAACGTTTTTTTGCAATGTTTAAATATAATTGTGTCTGGTTGGTAAATCCATAGTTATTGCTAAAATTATAATTTAAAACTTTGCGTACTATATCGTCTTTACATTATTTTTTAAAGAAATGTATGTATTTACCACCCAAATACGATGATAGGGAAAAAAAATACAAAAAAGTCGTCGCTTTTTTTATTTAGTTGCATTGTGTTTATAGGCCAATAGGCCACTGTGGAAATCATTAGGAGAGGCCTATGTTCAGCAGTGGACTTCCTTTGGCTGATGGATGGATGGATGGATTGTGTTTAAAGTCACTAAAACTACCGCCTGACTTCGTTTTCGGTAGCTTCTCGGTCTTGACATACCCTGTATTATAATTAAATGTGTATAAAGACACATTTACTACGTATAAGATCCTCGATCGCTTCGCTTGGCCACCAAATTAATTCACAAACTCTCGGAACATGCTTGTTAGACCAGTAAATATTTGACTATAAGCTATTTAATAACGCTATTTCTACACTAAGTCTTCAGATTTTAGTACAACATTTTGGTGAGCTTATTTTAGTGGTTACTGTAGAACCGGTGTCGTGGGATACAAAACGGTCTTTCGTAATTTTATGCATGAGATTTTACCATCGAAAAATAACTTCTGTGGTGTATAATGCTGAATTAAAATTTTTCAAAATGGTCATTTATGTTTACTGTTCTTTTTTCAGAAATGAGAGCGTGTGGAAAGATACGAAGCGAAGTGGCTAATTAACAAATAAGTATTAATGCACAAAAGAAGTTGAAATATAATTTAAAAAGGTACTTAGGTATTGTTAATGACATTCATTCATAATAGTTATCGAAAAACAACACATTTACCATGACCATCTCTTTATCCACCAAAAGACCACTGCTGCACATAAATTGACTCCAAGGATTTAGACAGTGACCTGCTGGAAGCTGCCTGCATCCAGCCACTTCTCACCATTTTATAAGGTCGTCTCTCCACGTAACCGAAAAATTGTACTGATATTAAAAAATAATTAATGCGGCAATGTTTTCAACTTCTTGTTGCAGAACAACCAAAGTGAATTAAAGTACTAGAATTAAAATTTACTATAACAATTGTACCGTGACGTCACGTAATTGCTCCCCGAGGACAAGAACCCGCTACCCGTGCAAGATAAAAGGGTCCAGTCACGTAATTAATGCTCTAGTATAGACCACTGGGCACAACCTGGGAAAATACGTGGCTGTCTCCGGGGAAAGCGTTTGTTCTGGAGTGAAAGTTTCCAGCTAGATTTCTCGGTATTTGCATACTACTGGTTTGTTTTTTCTACTGACAAAAAATATACCCGACACAATTATACATGATTTGCATACACAGGATGTCCCAGAACTAGATGTTTACTAATGACGGGAGATAGATCAAATATATATAAATAAATAAATACACCCAACAGTCACTTATATAGTCCCGACCCCACACTAAGATCGAGTCTTGTGTCGCGGGTATCTGGAACTATGAGAGACTGTCCGATCTCACAAACACCGAGACCCGAAACAAATAGTCGTGGTTCACACAAACATTTGTTTCGATGTGGTGATCGAACCCGCAATGAACTAAGACGGCAACAATAAAAAATATACCCCTATCGAAGATAGTTTTCAAGATATAGCTATTCTAGTAAACATTCAAAAATCTCTACTTTGACTCACACTTTGTAGCATTGTGACCAGTGATATCCATAATTTGTTACTTGAGGTTTTGAAATATTATATAGATAAGCTTAAGAACTGCATACCAAATTAAACCAAAACAAGTGTATAGTTCAAGAAATATGCTCGAGTTCCTCAAAGAAGAAATGTTCAATTATTTAGAAATCATTTTTGACAGGACGTACTGAAAAAAATATGCACTATAGTACCCATGGCACGTTTCGTCAAAAAATTTTATATTTTATCAAAATTTTAAAATGCTACACTTGATATTTTTTCTTCAAATTTTCTATTTATTCAGTTTTTAGTTGCGAATGACCTTATTTTTTAAACAAGTCTTAATAATTATAAGTATTAATGAAATTTTTCTACTCAATCTTCGACGTTTTCATAGATAATAAAAAACCATATAACAAAGTTTTTGAAGAGTTTCTTTGAATACACTAGTCTCAGAAACAGTATTATTTGCAAAAATAGTTTTGTATTTTATCAAAGTGAATGCCTTACAATATATATATTTAAATACTGGTATGACAAAGTGACTGTCATGGACCTCATGGTAATGGCAGGGCAGACCAGGGCATTAAGCTATGTGAGATGGTTTTCTCTCTCCAGTCGACATAATAATGCCGGCCTGATGGTATCGGGATATACACAAGTTCACCCGAAACGCGACACACTTAATATGTAGCTTACTATGCAGGTTTCTCAAATTGTAAATGTGTCAGTATTTATATAGATCAATCCACCAGAAAATTTAAACTGGTAATTTTGCCAGCCTCCGTGGCGCAGTTGGTAAGACGCCAACTGTGAAACGAGAGGCCACGGGTTCAATCCCCGCACCGAGACAAATGTTTGTGTGACTCATAAGTATTAGACTCAAGTATGGGTGTTTGTGGGACCGAAAAGTCTCTCGTAGTATCTGATACCCTCGACACAAAACTTAATTAATCTTAACACGGGAAAAACTAAGCATGTGACTATTTATAAAAAAAAAAAAATAGATCCACCGGCAGTTAATATTTAAAAAACATTTAGTTTTAGTTACAATTATACTGTAACATTGAAACTGCACGAAACGTTTATTTTAATTAAGCATTTATGTAATGCATTCATTAACGATAATGTTAAACTTAGATTGCGTGTGATAGTAAATTAATTTTAAATAAAAAATGCCACAAGCGGTGTTAATATAAAATGTTTCAGCGTTTAAACTATACATGCATTATAATGATGTAGAAAAGTTTTAATCGTGTTAAATGAATGCACTATAACGGTGAAGAAAAACATCGTGAGGAAACCTGCATACTTTAGCTATTTGTAACAATTTCTATGATGTGTAATGTCCGCCAACCCGCACTAGGTCATCGGTGGACTACGACCTAACCCTTCTCAATCGTACTAGCGATTGTAGAGGAAGCCTGTGGTCCGCAGTAAGATATATGGGCCGATACAATAGGAAAAAATACATAAATGTGTTTTAAAATGGTCTTTATATTTTTTATGCGGCATAGTTCTGACAAACGAGCAAACTGCTCACTTGTTGATCAGTTTTTTTGCCTGTATTTCCCTGTTGTGTATGGCGGGGTTCTTTTATATGTGCCGACAAGGAGACGTTGCTTGGTTATTTGGCATATTTCGCCTCTTCATTTTAAATGCTAACATGTTGCTGAATTTACGCGAGTCCAGTAGCCTACGACTCTGGTATGAAATATATTGTACATTGCGGCTTTGCGAAATATAACATTGCAAAAATGATAATCAAAAAGGCAATGAATACCGTATTTCCTATATACAAAGAAGATGTACGTTATTACCGTTTCCACTTCAAAACAGTCGCTTGCATGTAAAGTTTACAAACGTTGCATTTCCTTGAAAACCAATCGCAGGAAAACTCAAAGTAACTATTTTCCCCTATCAAATATTTAAATCAACTCCACTTTCAAATGAAACACAATTTCGCATAGAAGCAACCGCGGGTCCCCCAGGACCTTCATTTGAAATAGACTTGGACGGAAACGGGCGTGATCGCGTGATCCCTCGGACGAGAGATAAAATTATTTTTGAGAATTTCAAGAATTTTTCCATCAAATGTAACTGGACGCCGCGCCGCCTCTCGTCCGAAAAATGTACTAAAATACTTTAAGATGACCCTTCTTGATTAAGGATTTTGTTTTGTTATTCGACGGGATGTTTTGTTGGTGGTAAAGTATTCGTTTCCATTCAGATAGCATCGTCGAAAACTCCTTATAATGCATAAATACATACATAAACTCACGCCTTTTCCTAGACGAGATAGGCAGAGGTTCTCCTGGTAGTAACCAGGGCATCCACGTCTCGCCTTGTCTGTTCCGTCCCAGGATGTGATAGGGGGCAAGCATATCACCGTATCGGGCACAAATCCTGACTCCGGGCTGATAATACATAGAAAAAAATATAAATATCTCGGGTTTGGGAGTTTGTAAGTCCGAAAAATCTGTCGTAGTTAATGATACCCGTGACACAAGACTCGATTTTAATGTGGGGTCAGGACTATGTATGTGACTGTGGGTGTATTTTATTTTCCATCCTTGTGCACCTTGTCCATCGATTTTCACCACTTGAGTAAAAAACCTAAAACATAATTCCCTATAATCCTTAAGTATTTCCCCCAAACTATCCCGAGATGAAACGCCAGCGCGTGTGATTGACGGCCCATCTTCGGACATAATCAGGCCGAGATACGGCCGACGGATATTGGAACGAGTCTGCGATTCGCTGCGATCGGCTTAACTGTATGAGCACAATGGATATCGAATTGGACTTAGTGCTGTGGTTATTGGATCGTTGTTGTGTAGGTTTTATGGGATAAAGTATATTTTCGTGATTTATTTTTTTATAAGAGCAGTATCTAAATTGTATATTGAGGATGTGATATCTTTGCTGGTTGAGACGATTATGTCGGCCTAGTTCCTTAGGTTTACGCGAATGTTACACGTTGAAATTAAACTTAAACTAAAAAACAATAAATAAAATTGCAATTTAAGGGTAGTTAAATTGTAACAGTCACTGAGCGGATGGCTAATACCTCAGTCCGCCCTGTGACCACGAAAACTGTAAAGTGATCGAAACGTCGGGAAGAAAAAAAATTTTAAAATTTAATCAAACTCACGATAAAATAAGTAAGAATTCGTTTTATTTCAATTAAGTCGGCCTGTTTGAAACCAATTTTCATTTACAGAATTCGAAACATGGTACAATAACCCCTTTTAAGACTAGAAGACTAGAGACTAAGAAGATTTTGGTTCTAATAACTTTATCTTAGTTAAAAACTATCTCAAATAATGTAATTATTATGTAATTAATCTGATTTATAAAACCCAATCAAACAAATTCTGCGATAAAATGAGGCTTTCGAGTTTCTTCTTCACTACTTTTATTTTAATCAGTGTTACTATTATTCATACTTCAACTAAGCCAGCTATATGGCCTAACTTCTTTCTCTCAATTATAGAGGAGGCCCGTGCCCTGCAGTGGAACGTATATGGGCTGATATCGATATAGAGATACTTCAACTAAAGTACAAAGCCGGTGCCTTTTAGTATTCCTTTGTAACTGTCCGTGCAGATACTAACAATTTTGTTCCTAACTCAACTACAGGAACAACAGAGAGACGCAAATTCAATTCCTCGGGTGTATCTAAGCCAGCACGACACATTTAAATACATGCTGACCCTTGATCAAACTGTACCCTTGACTTTAGTTCGTGTGACGCTGTTCATTTGTATTTATATATTGAAATTTTGAGAAGAATGGTAGCTTCAACAATATCAAATGCCAATGTCATAATCACACAGATTTAAATATCAAAAAGTCAAATAAAGTTCTCCACTGTTATGTAACAAATTATCCACAATATTATAATATATTGTATTACCTAAAAGTTTGTTAGATTTACGCGTATGTTATATATTGATGATGTATTATATTAATTTGGTCCCGTGACAACGAAAGCTGTAAGGTGATAGAAACGTGGGGAAATGAAAAAATGGAATGTTAAATCAAATTCGCGATAAAATCCGCGAGAATTCGATTTATTTCCATATTATATTACCCTAGTGAACCATCGAAATTAAATTAAATGAAAATGAATTCCATCCCTCCCAAATTCTATTTTAATTGTATTGTATCATCGATCAGTCGTTTACTCGCGTTTTTACTTCAATATTCACTAAAAACTTACCAAAAGTGTCCGACGTCACAGTTTATCTAAATCCAGCCGGACACAGCCGGATAGAGGCTATTAATATCGCATCAAACATTTACGTACGCCTGATTAGTGAACGCGACGAGTGCCAATAATTGCACATGCACATATTAGGGACGAATTTCCAATATTTGCTTGGTGTCAATTAATTATCGTATCGTCGTTTTATTGTCATTGATCTATTGGAATATGCAGGAGCTCTAAAACAATTCCAGCTTCGATTCCTAGGCGGTTTAGTTGCTTAAATTCTTCATTCACAAATTCAATTGTTAAATTGAAATGTTATGGAGACATAATATAACTTAACTTATGAGTGCTTAAAGCCAATTAAATCCATATATGTTTTAAGTTGATATTTTACGTATACATTTTATAATTCAAGTTTTATCTTAAAAGTACACTTAGACTGACCTCTCTTTTTTTCCTTCTCTTATGTCTATCCCATGGTAGTGGGTAAGAGATTGCCTCGAGCGTTACGACCGCCACTTGTACTTTTATGTGAAATGTTCCTTTAGTTATTAAGATTTACTTGGTTTACAAAAAATAATTAAATAAATAAAGGAGCCTATCTGACACATATTTGAAGTAGTATTATTAGTATCTACTTTTCTATAATTTAGCTAATTTAAAGAGCAATTTAGGCAAGTTTTTTATGAATATGTTCGTCGCTGCTTGTAAACCAGGCATCGTGTAAAACTCAGTAGCGCGGCAATTAGCCGTATCTAAAGTTTCTCCGTGAACAATTTTTCAAATGTCAACGAGTCGTTGTTTTTGAAGTTAAAAGTTTAGGTTTATTTATAGTTTAATATAAAAAATTTGCCGACGAAGTTCTGCTTCTCGACTCCACACTTAATTGAAAAGCCGTCATGGTTAATGACCTTTGCATAGGCAGTGTTCAATGTGCGTATTATGGTACGGCTAGAAATTTACTCTCATTAAAAAAAGGGTTAGGAATATACTTTCATTTTGATAATGAAACATGATGGTTGTAGCCAATTGAAATAGGATAACCTTTCTGTCTTTTCTAAGTTTGTTTCTAACTTTTTGCTTACTAACTCTTTCAAGATATATCTAGAAACAAGCAAAATATCTCTCTTCGGTCGAAACTATCGTGCAATGGGTGAAGAAAGTGAAAATTGAAAACAAACCGCTTAATATGGCCGATAGATATTGATATCCAAAATATTTGAAGAATAAGGGATTCCTCCTAATTCTTGTTTATGGATTTACTTCAACACATATTTCTTCATATTACAGGGCATTAACCTCTTCTAAAATTGAAAAAAAAAGCCCTAAACAATGACCCTGGCCCAGTAGGTTGATCGACATATCTTCATAATTCCAAACACTTCCACAGCCTAATGTGGTTTGTATATTTCAGAATGTTTTTTCAAAGAAATCCATGTCAATATAATTTACAGTCATTTCGAGTGTGTATTTCATTGTAATGTGTTGTATTGTTAGTTTACCGCAGCCTTGGTGTCGTATGTATCGAACGAAGGGTAAATATTATTATATTTGTAAACCAACAAGCGATTGAAATAGTTGAAGCTAGTGGTAGAATGTTCGTATCTGTACGCATAGCGATTATCATGCATGATAGTGGAAAAACTGTTATTATGAACTACACGCTTCCTACATGAGTGTGTAGTGTGCGTAGTGACTTGTTCGTAAAGGATCAGACGCGACTGCCAACATATTCGCCGTGGTCGCGGGTTTAAACCCAGAGTACTTATCTGAATTTTCGGAGTTATGTGTGTATTGTAAATCAATCAACACGCATTATAACGGTGAAGGAAAACAACGTCAATTAAATTAAAATTAAATTAAATTAAATTAAGTTGAATTTAAGTTTCCGAATTGAACTGAAGTTCAGCTAACCGTATCTGAATGGAGTGGCCAAAAATCGTGAAAAATAAAATCATGATTTGTGACAAAATATCTCGTATTTTTTCAAATTTTATACAGTGTCACCTGGGGTGATGCGAAACATGCGGGTTAAATTAAACACCATATGTCAATATCTAATGTATTACTATTTATTTAAACATAAAATATTAAAGTTAAATCACAGGCCACAGATTTCGAAGTTGCGTGTATTTCCATAGATTGTTATCGATCGATTTAACAGCGAAGGCAAACACTACGGGGAAAACTGCATAAGAGAGTTTTCAACAAAACTTTCACTAGTGTTTGTAGCCTATTAATTTGATTTTGGCCAGGTTAATGGACTAAAACTTAAAGTTAGTCTACAGCACGAGAGTCCCTGATTAACTATTAGTATTTAATATTATAGGTATCTTATAAGTTTGTGTGCGAGTCATTGACTTCTTTCAAACTACAAAACGACTACGAACCATCTGTTCTCAGTCAACACAGGCTATAGAGTATCCGAAAGTTGACACAATTTTTAAGCCTGATTGCATCCAGATATGCACAAGATAAAACCGAACGCCACACACACGTGAGTCACCTTGACGATTTCTATCCCATGTGTACCGTCTATATTGAACTTGGCGGAAGCTATCACCATTTTTTTTTTTGCATAAGTCCGGCAAACTAGCAAGCAGGTCACCTGATGGTAAGTGATCACTGCCGCCCATGAATATCCACAACTCTTGAATCATGGATGTGTTGCCAGCCCATCAGATCGGGAGTGGAGCGGGAAGGAAAAAGTATGGGAATAGGTAAGGGGTACTGGGCAGCCTCACTCACCGAACGTAACGTGACAGCGAATCTGTCGCTTTTCGTCGACCTCCTGTGAGACTGTGGTACCACCCAGGATTAGCCTGCCCATTCATGACGAGTCATGGCTGACAACAGGGTGGCAATACCACTTATATGTATATTGTAATGTCTATTAAAATTACCAACACTTTCACCTTCATAAAACTTTCTTTTACTCCAGTGTCCAAAAACTCTTCCATACAAGCAGATTAACAATAAGTGTTTAATTAAAAAGTGCGCAGTCAGCACCCAAAAGGAACACTACAAAAGAACTAAGGAGAACTCTTTTATTTAACTTCCTCGTGCTTGTTTGCGTGTGTAAGTAGCGTATATTACTTTTTTAATCACAATGTAGAGAACACTTGTAACTTAGATGTTACTATGCCCGAGTTTCGCCATTATTGGACCAACAGTTGGCTTACTCTGGGTATGTGATTTCATTTCTAGAATTAGAATTAAAACTGTCAATCTGGTACTATTGTATATTTACAGTATATTTTATTATTTTTATTTATATTCTTTATTGTGCACTAGAAAAAGACAGACATTATAACTAAATTAAAAATTAGTACAAGCGGCGGCTTGATTGCAGAGGGCAATCTCTTCTAGGCAACCTTTGTATGCACATGAATGAAAGGACAGCAAAAAGGCAGTCTAGAAAATTTGTGGTGGCATTTTAAGGAAATAAATGAATTCGAGTGTCAAGAGTAGATGGTCTGAATCAATCAACATTATTCATCTCAAAGATACCATCTGTCTACCCAGCGATCATATGAGTTGTCTTCATAAATTGAAGGTTCTGAACCGAATAGAATTGGTATTTTTTTACACTTTCATCTTAGTTTTCATCATATAGAAGTGTAGAAGATTATTTTTGTAGTTTTCTGTACTTTTGCGAAGTGATTAGGAACTTTTAATTTAGTGTAATTTTTCATTTCATTTACGTCATTTTGTCGTTTTTATTTCGATGAATGGCGAGACAAGCAGGCCATGTGCCTGATGGTAAGCGATACGACCACTCATAGACAGTAGCAAAATCAAACAACATCATGAATTACAACGCAATCCTTGGCATTCTACTGCGCTCGCTATCCTAAGACATAAGATGTTAAGTCTCATTATGTCCAGTAGCTAGTCTGGCTACAATGTCCTACAAACCGGAACACAACAGTGCATTTACACTGCTATTTGGCGGGAGCTATAGATACTGCGGTGGTACCTACCCAGGCGGCCTCTCACATATGAGAGACCTACCACCAGTGAAATGAAACCGTTGTTATAGTATTTCATGCAACTGCTTGGGAAAGTTAATTCATTAATGTTAAAATAATATTGCCTGTATAACTGGGGACCATTTACTTTTCAGTGTTATACATACTTTTATTAGTATCATCTATGGACTTAATGTTGTGGATTAACAAAAGTCACTGTAGCAGAAATATATTCGGAGTACGATCTACTTCAAAGAACCTGAGATTAACACATTTGAGTTGGTAAAGGTATGAAGGGGTTCGACACAAAGAAAATTTTGATCATCGTCATTCTCTCTCTTTCTCTCTTCAGCCACAGGAAGCCCATTGCTGAACATAGGCCTTCCCATGGATCTCTAAATATAACGTTATCGTTACTAAACAGCTTTAAATCTGTATTGCAAATTCAAAATATATCCTTGTCAAAAATATGAAAAGCAAGTAGCAAATACACATAATATATTGACACATTATGCTTGTGAGTTGTATCAGAAACTAACAATTACTTTTCCGTACGGCAGATACTTTTTGATATGTGAAGTCCTCAAGCCTGCACTAGGCCAGCGTAGACTATGGCCTAAGGCTTCTCAATCGATCTCTCGACTGTAGAAGAGTCCGGTGCTCAGTAACAGGCGATTTAAGGTTGACGCAGTACAAATTACAATACGGTAAATACGAAATATTACAAACATTTCCAATAAATTGAAAAGATACACATTTCGCAAAAATATTAAATAAGTTTTGTTCTGAATATTGAAGTTATTTTGGCGTGTATAAAGTCTGCGAGGCCAGGCTCGTCATTAAAAATCGTTTAAGACCAGTCATTTCTGTCGCAAACATTTTCGGGTTTTGTACGACAGAATGTAAACGGTTGTTAAAAGTTGGGTTGTCTTGGAGTAATGTAATGTTTACGAAAATATGATTAATGAAACCAAGAGTTACTCATAGTCCACGGCCCATATAAAGACATAAATTGTAAGTATTCGAAGCCACGACGTTCTTTTTGGTCCATATACAGCTAGACCCGAAGCCAATATTTCTGTATATCAGCCTCATCTCTATATCAGCCCATATACATCCCATTGCAAGGCACGTCCGCGTCTATAATTGAGAGTACGATTGACAGGGGTTAGGCTATATAGTCTACTAAGCTGGCCTAGTACGTATTGGCCTTTACGTACCATATTTTTTTTACAAATCGCTATGGTTCAGGTTTTCGTCACGATTTTTTCCTTTATCGTTACAGAGTGTGATTAACTATTAATACCGACCCGAAACAAATATTCATCAATCTTTATTCATTGTATTGTATGTACTGTATCAGACCACACAGGCACAGGCACAGGCCTACTCGAAAATTGAGAGTACAATTGAGAGGGGTAAGGCCATATAGTCTACCACGCTGGCCTAGTACGGCTGGCGAATGGTTATTGGCTTTATTTATGTGTGTTCTGAATATTTATCAATGTCTGAGACTCGTCGCTTTTTGTTCCCAGCTAGCTTCGTACTTAAAAAATCATTCAAATGGTTGCTATTGCAGGACGTTTTGTCACGTTAACAAACAGCATTTGAACTTTGGCAATGTACTTTTAAAATTTATTTGGTTTAACTAAAGAAAAACTAGCAGACATTATTTCCAAAGAATGAAATACCATTTCAGTAATATTGCCTTGTTTTGATTTTATTTATCATTTATGAGAACATTTTATTTTTGTTTTAGGCGATTTAAACAACGAATTTTTGGTGATACTAACCGCACTGCAATAATAATTTAATATAATGGAAAAGCATTATGTAGGAGGGATAAATATATTCTAAATTGTAGCCTGGTTTGAGTATTTTTTTTATTACTCCGCTTAAGAAGCCGTAGCCATCTTTTTCGTTGTTTTCAGTTTTATGATTTAAGTATTTGGATATATAAAGTAAAACGTTTGCTAATAAAATTACCAAAGTTTCTTAATTAGCACAGTAAAAATGTTTCGAAGTTTAATTTTAGTTTAATTTAAAATAAAACCATATAAATGACATCTAAATATTGTCAATAATAAAATGATTTCATGAAATTTATAATTTAAATGACACCTCAATACGGTGAAGGCTTTTAAATTCAATTAAACTGTATTTAAATAATTCAAAAACTTACCAGTTCAAAATTCCAATATATTGAAACACATCAATGATTTTTTTTTATAAATTACGCAACTCATAATACTAAAAGATACACATAGACGACATTTTCATATGAAATATTTTTTAAGTTTAAATCTAAAATGATTTAACAAAAAGTTCCAAAAAAATGCATTATTTTAAAACAGAGAGCCACAAGAATGAATAATTCATTTCATATTCCAACGGTTTTACATTTTAAAATTACGCACTGAAAACGGACGAATGAAAAGTAGGTTAGTACAACGAGCGGAGAGCGATACGCGGGCGGAAAGTATGAGACGCGCCAGATAACTGGCTACGAACCGTAGCGGTGCTACGGCGCTACGCTGCTACGACGCAACAGGCAACCTGATTGTCCATTAAAACGCTACCGTCGAAGCTTTACTTGACGATTTGATTCCATTCTCATTAATATTGACCATCGAAATAATATTTATTCATAAGTGGAATAAGTAGGCGTTCGTGTCAATGAATACTTACTTTATATTGAATGATGATATTTTCCGTTGTAGGTGTAAATGTGAGTGCTTTTATCTCAATTTATGTTTTTTTATTTTCAGAAACCTTTCAATGGATATTGGACCCAGGTGTGGAAGCGTGGAAAAGGAATATCCGCATTATGACGCCTGCTGTTTAATTTGAACTCGGAATTTAAAAACGACTAAAGAATCATATCGAAGTTATTTCTTCAATTTTCATATTAGATTTACATCGCCTATAGTTTGGGATCTTATACATTTTGGATATAGTTTGGGAGAGCAATAATGGAAATACAAAATTCGAAGTTCAATATTATTTTATTTACCACAAAATCTAAGGATATAAACCAAACTGTCACATACATTTTTCATTAATTTATAATTACTTTTAAAAAAATTAATTAAAATATTATAAATTCGTTATAATCAGACAATACATTCTGATCAAATATATTGTTTAGTTAATTACAATTACAGTGTATTTTAAAATATTTTAATGATTGTTTCTAGATGTTTCAACTGCACTGATAAAAAACTACGTCTTCACATCTTCCGGTATTGTTTAATAACATTAATGATCATATTGTGAAGTGCGTGGTGGCCTGTTGGTAAGGAACCAGACGCGGCTGCACATGTTCACTGTGGTCGCGGGTTCAAATCCCAGGGTACACATCTGACTTTTCGGAGTCATGTGTGTATTGATAGTCAATCACTACGCTCTATAAAGATGAAGAATAACATCGTGAGGAAACCTGCATTCTATAGCGATTGTAAGAATTTCTACGAAGTGTAAAGTCCACAAACCCGCACTAGGCCAGCGTGGTGGACTATATGGCCTAACCACTCTCAATCGTGCTCGCGATTGTAGATTAGGCCACTGCCCTGCAGTGCGACGTATGAAACAGAAAACGGCTGATATAGAAAAGTCCGCCAACAACCACTAGGCCAGCGTGGTGGAACTTAACTTAGTTAAAAGTTATAATATGAGTAGTTAATAAATGTGAGGTATTTTTTAAGATATTGAACATGTTTTATTCATTTTTTTAAACTAACTAATAATAGAGGAGACATGAAACATCGACCTTCGTCCACCTGATAAACAGATAGGACACATTTTTATAAAATATTTTTGATTAACAAACATGTCTATGATAACAACCGAAAAATTTTGCTGTTTTCAATTAAATTATTTTTTTATCAATTTTCTTTCATCACCTTCTCTCTTTTGATAATCGAATGAATTTCATCTCGCCTCCTAGTTTTGAACATAGAGAATATGCCTAGTTAAGCTTGCCTACTTATTTTTTTTCATGGCTACCTGGCAAACAGATGAACAGGTAAGTCAATATAAGTAACTGCACCGATCTTATAATCAATACCAAATAGTATTTTATGAAAGATCATTTAATTACACCACCATTTGTATAGGCTTGCCTGTAAAAATAATAAAAAAATAGCCATGTACTCTTTTCGATAGTCAAGTTATCATAGGTATGTTTGTTAATCAATAATATTAGATAAAAAATGTTACTCATCTGGCTATCTGATAGGTGAAGGTCGATCTTCTACGGCTCTCAGGCCATCTTTTTCTTCTACTTCTACCTAGCGTTATCCAGGCCGGTGTCAGGGCCCGCCTTCCGGCTAATTCTCCTCCATTTCGCCCGATCTTCGGCATCCTCCATAGTAAGGCTATTGACCCTTATATCTCCCTTAACGACATCCAGCCAGTGCTTCTTTGGTCTACCTCTTGGTCGAGATCATATGAGGACAATAAAAATAACAATCTACGAGTACCTCCATATTATTTCGTGACAAAACACCGAATTCACCTGAGCTCAACGGCATGCAAATATACGTTGTAAGTAATAAGTATTCCGCAAATGATTTTGCGAGCGGCTGCCACATTGTAAATGTTGTCACACCCCAGTAACTTGTGTTAATTAAATCATTCCGGCTTGTCGGTCACACGGCCTGCCAAATTTTATACATAACCAATACGGCCCCGATAATGCTCGATTTTGGCACGTGTAAACAGGTTACTGTAAATGTTAAAGTTAATTTTGATATCTTCTACCTGCATAGCCAATTTTTTTATGCGTTTAATTGTCATAATCTGGTCTAGCTCCAAACTGACGTAAGTAACATGTTTTTTATATTGCATTGTGTATAAATCTCTTTCAAAATAAACCTAATGGAAATAGAACATTGGAATTCTACTCAATTTTAAGAAGTTATCCTCTCCAGGTCCGAAGATATTCGTCAGATCTCAATCATGTTTTGGAACCATCTGTGAAGTATACGCTTGGAGACAAAAAAATAATTTTCCAAATCGGTTCAGAGGTCTTCGAGTAATCGGTGAACATACATAAAAAAAAACAAAGATTCCGACGAATTGAGAACCTCCGCCTTTTTTTGAAGTCGGTTAAAGAGAGCTGGCTTTTAAATGGCTGGAACTGTTTATAGTTTATAAGTACTTATTTTCAGCTCATTAGTCAAGCGTTTAGTTGTAAATATAAATGACTCACAACAGTTATCGGAAAATGATTATCGGATCGAATTTATTGATATTTATTGGCGGTCGACCACATGTGACTTGTTTTGTATTAGAACTCTATTATACAAATTATACATATTTTTTAAAGTTTACTATTGGACATATGTACATCTTAATGTTTATCATTTGGACAGCCTCCGTGGCGCAGTTGGTTAGACACCGGCTGTGCAACGAGAGGCAGTGGGTTCGATCACCGCACCGAGACAAAGATTTGTGAGGTCCACAAGTATTTGTTCCAGGTGTGAGTGATTGTGGGACCGAAAAGTCTCTAGTAGTTTCCGATACCCACGACACAAGACTTAATTGATCTTAATGTGTGGTCAGAACTATATCGTATGTGACTGTTGGGTGTATTTATTTCATTCATTATTTATTTTATAAGTATTGCATGATGCCCAATAGCGCTTACTTTTTCCCATCTTTTTTTCTTCCTACTCTCCACTCAATTTCATGGGCCGGCAATACTTCTATGATCCAAGCGTTGTGGATGTTCATGAGTGGCAGTGATCACTTACCAACAGGTAACATATTTGCGAGTTCACCGGACCTGTTGTATATAAAATAGAAATTCACGATATCGATGAGAGGTGTCAACCAGGTAAAGTATTTATTTTATTTTTATTAGTATGGCATCAGATGTGGTTGCCTATTTTTAATCGAGATCACAAAAAACAGGATTATCAATTCGATGTGTATGTATGTTACTTATCAGAATTGCACGGTTTTTTGATATGCTGGTCTAAACCAGCTTCTGAACACGTGTGCCAAATTTCATAAATGTATGTATGTTTGTCTACTCATATCTCAAAAGTATAAGTCGGATTTCCTAAATTATTAAAGTTAGATTTAAAACTCAGTTCTCTACTTATAAATTGCGACTGTAATTAATTATGATTTTGTATCAAATGTGGGGATTGGCTACACATGTTTACTGATGTAACGTAAAAGTCATTAACATATTGTTAATTTTATGGTTTATCATTTTCCTTTAGCTTATTAACATTAAAAATGATGTTTATATTTAATATTGTGTAAAATACGGCACGGTACTTTTAAATATTCAACGAAAGTATTTTTTAAGCCAACTTCCAACTGTTTTTTCCTAATAACTTCTGGTTATTGTACCAACCCTGCATTTTAAAAACAATAAATTTAAACATTTTTAACACAATTCCAAGATCTATTTATTTTTAAACTCAAGCTTTTATCCAGTCTGTACTAAGGCTTTTACAGTGTAAACCAATTTCCGGTGGCAAGGCAACCAGAGAGTGCCGACAGAGGCCGCTAGTGACACAGGTGAAAATATATAGTGTTATAAAGTATTTACAAGCTTATAAAGATCAGACTCGCCAAACCTAAGTTATATTGGCATAGCTGAAATTGGAGAATTTGCAGTCTAATTTTAAACATCTATAAAGGTACAGGCAGAAATTAAGTTCTCGGGACGATATCGCAGCCCCCGAGGAAGCCGAATAATAATACGGTGAACACTTCACAACGTTTTGATATAAGACATTTATCTGAGTACATTAAAATCAACAGCTGTAAGTAATAATCGTCCGGACACCACAAAGCTCCGTATAATCAGTATGGTAATTATATACGACCTGTATGAATCTCGTTAATCCGCATTATATCGTGCGTTGTGGACCTTCAGTTAAATTAATAAATAATAATAAAAAATACACACAAAACAGCCCTGACCCCATACTAAGATCGAGCCTTGTTTTCTTGCCTTTTCCTTCCTTGTGGGCGTTATAAACTACGAGAAACTTTTCCGTCACACAAACACCCATACCCGAAGCAAATACTTGTGGAACGCACAAATATTTGTCTCGGCGCGGAGATCGAACCCGCGGCCTCACGTCTCACAGCCGGAGTTTAACCAACTGACAGCCTTGAGAGCCTCCGTGAGGCTGTCAAGCCAATTATGGCCAGATACAGGCAAAAATAGCAGCAGTTTGTACCTATAACCAGAACTTTGTATATGTTAGCATAAATAATGTATTTCCTGTCAGCGACAGTTTGTTCAATAGAAATAAATAATTACATATCAACAGCGATAACTATTTATCGTTAAAGCGATAGATCGCATTAAAGATACCTTTATTTGCTTTCCTGCTTCTTAACCCACTAATATACCTGCACCTTAGACTGCCCTTTCATTTTCCCTATTTATATATCCATCCAAAGGTTGCTTGTAAGAAACTGCTTAGTGTGATAAGGCCGCCTCTTGTACTGTTATTATTACGCCATTTTTTTATTGTAATTGTTTCCTTAAAGTGTAATAAAAGATTGTATAAATATAATACACCGAATTCTTTACATATTGAGTGTTATAGCCGAAACAGCCGAAATGTATCGAACTGAAGTTAATATTTGAAGCAGAGCACGCCGGCCGATACCACTGCAATATGAATGACGCGGGTGATGCGTCGGGAATACTAACTTGCAGACTCTTGACTCGAAATGTAATGGAAATTGAGATTAAGAGAGCTAATTTTCCTTGGTGGTTTTTGGAAAAACTTATTCCTTATAAGTGGGTGCTGGCCTTGGCTGCGGGTTTGAATCATGAGACATTTCTGACTTTACAGATTAATTTGTTTCCAATCCAATCCAATCCATCAGCCAAAGAAAGTCCACTGCTGAACATTGGCCTCTCCTAATGATTTCCATAGTGGCCTGTTGGAGTCAACCTGCATCCAGCGACGTCCCGCGACCTTTACCAGGTCGTCTGACCACCTAGTGGACCTAGTTAATTTGTCTGTTGATAAACAATTACACACATTAACGGGATACAACCTATGCAGAGTTAGTCATTTTATATAAAGCTGAAAGGTGGATACTATACTCATTGTAATGACCAACTTTTACTATGGGGCCAATCCTGAAATATCGAAAAATAATAGCTGTTCCGTACAAATACAATCATTTGAATCTTCAAAATGTATGGAACAGCTGATTTTCTTTTCGCTATTTCAGGAGTTACCCATAACAAGGACTGTGGACTGGACTATGCATGTGACTGTTGTTGGGTGTATTTATTTATTCATTTTATTATTTGGATAATTTTGTTACGGGTTAAAAACAAGTTAGACGTTCCGAAATACCGACGTAACTTTGGTGTGGGTCATTAAAATGCTTCCCATGATCTTGATTTACATGAGAGGCGAGTGTGAAAACTTGATATTCCATTCAAAATTGTGTATAATAGTTAATTAAAGCTTACATATCCGGTGCTGAAGAACATCAAGAGTAAAACATACTTGAGAGATCCGTATTAATCTCATATTGTGTACCTATGCGAAATTTAACGCATTTAGGCCAGCGTGGTAGACCGAAATAAAAATAATCTCTCAATCGTAAATAGGGCTCTAAATACATAACAGCGAGCATGACTGACATTCCTCATTGCGCCGATAAAACGTAGGCGTATAAAACAGGAATTTAAAAGAATAAACAGTCATCATCAATATAAAAGTCCGGGTTAAAACGACATTAAAATTACATGTAATTCAGCGAACTTATCTATTGCGAGTATAAAACAGCGATACAATGAGTATCTCTTGTTTGTCTAATAATAAATGTGATATCACCGATCGTACCTACGCATAGATATGAATGATAACTAATAAAATAACCTCAATTATACATTTTTAGTGCGCACGATTTTTACAATCAAGCAAAATCATTTTAAGCTTATCGCGTAGCTACACGAAGCGTGTGTACGCAAATTTTTATCGCTTATAAAATATTAGTCATAATTGATTGATTTTCTAAGGACTAGTTTTGCAGGCCTATTGTAGTATGAGAGTCTCCGTGGTACGGTAAGTTAGAGGCCGTTTGTAAAACAACAGGCTGTGGGTTCGATCCCGCACCTTGACATGCTAGTGCTGACCATAAATATTTGAAAAAAATATGTTATCTACACTTATATGCTGTAGGACTTTGGTCATTTCGAACTCCCTCTCTACCTAAGTTACGCTTACAGCGCTGTGCCATCAGGTTCTTGTTGAGTCGCTGCTACAAAATAGCCCTAATGTAACTTAATGCCATTTTTTTCAACAGCGTTCATTTTTATTAAGGCAAGTTTCATATTGCGTGTAATATGTCAGTGAAACACAACTATTCCTCTTTCCATAACCCGTAAACAATGATAACTATCTAACGATTTCTTTAGGGTATGGCCATATGTTCATCAAAATCTGAAAATTTTAAATGTAGGGACGGATGTAACAAACTATACTTTCAATACAAAGAATATTATTTGTTTTATATTTCTAGGTTATAATAGCCAACATCAAGGAAGAATGATGGAAAGAATAGATAAGGCAGAAAACTGGCAAAGACTACTTTGTACGAGTTTTAATTCCAAACTACGAAGTGAAATAAATTAAAAGTTAAATAGTCCAGATATCTTTTTTTTTTGCTAATTTAACAAATTATTGATTTCCTTTATGATAATTTGGGTAGTATAAGACGTAAAAAATTGATTATAAACAAATATATTGATTAATGAAAGCAATTGTGTTTGTATTTACAGTGTTACTACCAACCCTGTACACTGTTACAAACAACCCTAGGGGTAGGGATGATTGTAACAAATTCCACTGTTTATATTTGAACGTTTTTCTGAAAATCTGTTTTAGCAGATTAAATCAAATTGATTTTAATTGATAGCCGAAAGACCAATTTATCACGTGTAGTAATTATTATTCTGTAATCTAATGAGATATTACAAGAAAATTGAAAATCGATACTTCCGTCCCTAGTCTACCCTATCTTTCCATGGCGTCACATAAAACATACATACATAAACATCACGCCTTTCTTCCAGAAGAGGTAGGCAGAGGTGCAATAGGACACCCACGTTTCGCCTTGTATGCTCCGTCACACGATGTGATAGAGGGCGAGCCTATCGCCATATCGGGCACAAAATCGTAACTCCGGGCCGATAATGAATAAAAAAATCCAATATCACCTTGCCCGAACCGGGATTCGAACCCAAGATCTCAGCTTTGCAATCATATCGCAGTACAACTGCGCCACCAAGGCAATGTATTTATCTGAGTATAATTATTATTTAATTGCCTTGCGATGACTGTATAACCTAGGAAAAATACAATTTATTATAACGAGAAAAACAAGAAAATATTGTTGTAATAATATGTATGACTGATTCAGCGGAATTGTAAAAACTTGCGACTGACAAGATAATAAAGTGTAAAACTTTAGCTCCTATTTCTTGTCAAAGATACCATGAAGTTATTTGAATGCCCAGTGTCGCTAATCAGTTGCAAATTAATTGTATCTTTTCCTTATTGTTATCTTTGTGATTCTGTAATTAACCTTTAGAACATTCATATTTCTCAATATTATAATTAATTAATTTGCAATTATCGTAGTAATATATTGGTATTTTGTTATCTGCCGAATGACTGGAAATTATAGATGTATGAAGAAAAGATCAAAAATAAACTTTAATCTTCCATAATAAAGTTTATTTGGCATTGTCAATAGTTAAATGATGTTTAATGTTTAGGAAACCTAGAACCTTGCGGGGTGTCCCCGTCTGTATCACGGCAAATGTCACTTAACCATAATTTTTGCCTCAGTCGTATATTAGTGAAAAAGAAAGACCTCGCCAAAATTATATTTTAATTTCATTAGTTTTCTGGGGAGCTCACATACCTTGTGATCCATTATCCGTAACTTCGCCGAAAGTGACCATACACTGAGGTTAAGGGCTCGACATTTGTACCAACGCAAGTGTGCTGCGTTTCGGGTTAATCCTGCGTTTATTCTGATAAAATCTCTCTCTCTATCCTGTTCCTTCAGCCACAAGAAGTCCACTGCTGAACATAAGCCTTCCTACTTGATTTCCATAGAATGTCTATAGACGATACTCCTATCAGACCAACGCCTTTAACAGTGCACGTGTTCTCCAAAGCACGTCAGATTACGTAGAAATGTAAGCATGGTGACATTTTATTTATCGTATTATTATTATTCGAGTTATCAGCCGATATAAAAGATTAAGCATAATCACTCGTCAATTTTGATAATTAAATATGTTTATTGGGTGCAGTGCCAACTAAGTCGTGTTGTTGTGAATACATATCCAGTAAGTATTTTATTTTTAATGTTATTTACTATTTATTTACTTTTGCCCTTTTTTTACATCTTAACCATCATTATGAGCCCGTAATGTCCCGCTGCAGGCTAAAGGCCTCTTTCTGCTTTCTACTCATCTCTGCCAAAGAATTTACAAGGCAAATCTTTTAACTCGGAGTTCAATTCTTCTGGCCATCTTAACTATGATAATAAATAAATATAACTGATCAAAATATGGTGCAATCGACGGCTATATCACATTGAGCGATTTTGTCATGCCAACCTGATTACTAGAGGTTACAATAAATTAGGAAAGTTTGCGATTTTTTTTTCTGCTTTTTATCAATATCATGACAGACATGGTTATTAATACCACCCCTAAATTGCGAAGTGAATTTTGTCCTAATATGTGTTCGAGGGTGCCTATAGCCTTACCAAACAGATCATATTCCGGGAAATTAATATAAGCTTTTCCAAGTGAAAACTCGCCACGTGTGTTGGCCGACCTGGGAATACTGGATGATAATAGGATAACACGGTTCAAAAACCCTATACTTAGCTGTGAGCCCGAAACTGATAAAGAAAAATTATATTCCCTATTTAAACAGCTGAGTTAAGTATTCTATTTTTTATGTTTGTTATTCCGTTCACACGTGTCTATCTCACGCATTGTCTTCGAAGTGATAAGCAGATATACTAGTGTGGCCCACAGATTGTCATGCTTATTTTCGTCCCAATATGTTAGTGAGGTGTAGGATACTAGTACTGGTACTGGTCACAAATGTAGTCCCAAATATTTCATCTACATAATTATAAAACGTTTTCTCAGAAGGGGTAAGCAGAGGTGCTACCAGGGTACCCACGTTTTGTCTTATGTGTTCCCTCCCACAATGTGATAGGTGGTGTGCCTATCGCCATATCGGGTACAATTTTCTGACTTCAGGCTGATAGTGAATGGTAAAATCCAATATCACCTGGCCCGTGATTCGAACCCGAGTCAGCTTTGCAATCGCACTGTGGTTCAACTCCGCCACCGAAGCAGCCATACTTCATTGAATTTTTTTTAAATATAACTCGTACAAATTAGATTTCTCGATTTAGAAATTAAATCTAGGTTTTCACAGTCCATAGTACCTACTCCACCAATGAGGCAGTTGTCTATAAAGACACGTCATTGTATATTCTTTATCAAATTAATCACGCAATTGGAGGGTCCTATACCTAAGTCGAAATGAAAACATTAAGGTTGTTCGATCCCCAGTACTAAATTCAATATTGGATTGAACAAGTGTCGGCGTACTGGACGTAAGCCAAACTAATAATATTTGTACTGACGCGGCCGTCTGGGCCCCACTACAATTTTTGTTACAAAAGATATTTACGTGAGGAAAACATTATGTCAGATGCCGACGTTGGAATTTTGTTCTTTATTTTAATCCAAAAACGTATCTTTATATTTATGAGTTATATTCTATTAAAATACAATAACAACAATAAATTATCTATACATATAATACATATGTAACCGATCGGTCCCTGAACATGGAAGTTAAATAAGGAAATCTAATATGGGGGACTGTATTTACGTAAGAGAACCCAAAACAATGATGTTTAGAATTTTCGCCTGTTTGTCTGTGGGTTATGCGCGACGATCTTAGAAACGGCTTAACGAATTTCTATGTTTGGTATGGAGGTAGCTGACACCCTAGATTAACACCTAGGCTACTTTTTATCCCGAAAATGTGTTCCCGTGGGATGAGATAGGAATTCAGTTATAATCGGGAGCGGAGCTGGGCCGACCGCTAGTAAAAAAAAATCCTTAAGAATAGATGTGCATAATAAATTAGGCATTAGAAAAAAAAGATACATCTAATATTAACGGTAAAGCTTGAACTCTTAAGTTCCATTCACAATCCAGGTAATCAACTTTATGATCGATTTGAAAAGCGATTTTTGGCCGTGATGTAACAATTTCCCCAAAGGATTGTCAAGCCGTTCAGTTGTAAAATTATAAGCCAGATCTTTCTGCAATGCATACACCGGATTGCATAAATCTAAAATTTACATTTTCATTTCCCCGTGAGCCTCCGTGATTGGACCGCGAATCAAATGAAAATTGCGCTTCTGTTATCATACATCAACTGGACCTGAGCTTTACTTGATGACAGCCTCCGTGGTTCTGTCCGAAAAGCCACTTTTCTTGCCGAAACAAATAAATTAATACACCCAACAGTCACATACATAGTTCTGACCCCACATTAAGATCAATTAAGTCTTGTGTCGTGAGTATCAGAAACTACGAGAGGCTTTTCGGTCTCACAAACACCCAGACCCGACACAAATAGTTGTGGTTCACACAAACATTTATTTCAAAGCCGCAATTGAATCCGCGGCCTCACGTTTCACAGCCAGCGTCCAACTACCTGCGCCACGAAGGCTATCAAAAAAAAAAAAAAAAATGTCAATAAAATAAAATTTGACCAACACATGACATGACTCACTGCCTATACCAAAAATTTGCAGGGACTTTACCTCGGTAGTTTATAACCCGCCGTAGGACATGCCGCGTGCTAAGCATTACTAGAAGATTAAGCACTATTATTGCATTGAACTTACCCAAGACAAATATACCCCATATAAAATATAGCTCATAAAATCTGCCACTAAAACCAAGCATTTGTTTCAATACATTAGTAATCCCAAGCAGATAATGATATATTGATAATACCTAACGTTTGAGAAATTTATGGTTGGGCAACTGAAGTTATCAAATAGATTTAGTTATTATTATCTTATCAAAACACGATAGGCGCAGAGCAATTCACTTATCATAGCCAATACGAAAGAAACAACGATTTTTTAAACTCAAGAGTTACTTTATCGTAAAAATCGAGAAAAATAATTCGGCACGGTTTAACATTTTCTTTCGTATAATCCGAGGAAGCAGCTTTAACGTTTAATCCACGTTGATATTGTAATTCTCAGAATTATGGTGTTACGATAACAAGCATTATTAAGCGTTAATTAGCTTATACAGTAATCTTTTGTTTTTTAATTACAAACAAAAGTAGCGAGTGTAATGAACTACCGAGGTACAATTTCCTAAAGGTTCTGCCCAAGTATAGAAAAGAACGAATTACAGTAAAAGTACAAAAGAATATTCTAAAGATAGAGAATATTTTTATTTCATAGAAGCAAACGTGTCGCCTGATGGTAAGTGATCTCTGCCGCCCATGAACACCCACAACGCTGAGATTAAAGACGTGTTGCTGGACCTTTAAATCGGGTGGGGAATAGGAGGGAAAAGAATGGGTACAGGAAAGGGGTATTAAGCATGCGGCAATCTCGTTTACTTGATTAGCCTGGCCATTGATGCTGAATCATGACTGACAACAGCGTGGCATTGCCACTTAACTGCAGTCTCTCTGAACTATCACCAAGCTATGAACATTACATGTAAAACTGGATTTTATAACTAAACACATCACCGCCTTCATAATCATCATCATCAGCCTTTTATTGTTCACTGCTCCACATAGGCCTCCTCCAAATCGCGCCATTTCACCTTGTCTTCGGCTAACTAAACACTTATTTATAATATTATGTGAAACGAATAGTCCCCATTTATTCCATTCATCATTCTATGTATATATTCTCGAATTAAATAGAAGTATAACTCAGTTAAGCTTTTAGTATTCTCTAACTGTCGATTTCGAAACTGCCTCAGAATATGCATGATAGTATTTATCGTCCCATTTCTTGGTTCTCACTTATCCCTGCATTGGGATACTTCTGTATAATACTTTGATATAATACTTTAACTTGAAACAAAATATTGTGAGAAAACCTGCGTACTATAGGAATCTTATCACTTTCAAACTTGTAGAGGAGTCCAGAGCTCTTCAGGGGCGATTATGTGTTGATTCAGTACGTTTGTCTAATGGACTATACTATGTACATTACACATACATATGTATTGTACTCTATTGAATGTTATCTCAACACCAATCGGATTTCATGACGCACCGTATGAAACATCTCACTGCAATCACATGAAGACGGAATTTCCGACATTTTACTCGTGTATCGAAATTTATGAGTCACACATACCTTATGAAAGTATGATTTTTCCTTGACATTTATAAAAAAACCCACAACGGAAGCACACATAATCAGAAAAAAAAACAAAATTAAATTTTGAAAATATTTAAAAACGGAAGCACACATAATCACAAAAAATATGTTTCATAGATTGCATTAATATACAATCAACAGAATATTATCAATTGATTAATCTATGCAATCTTGGCACGATGATTTTAATAGGAGCAGTTGAAATACTTGCAGGCGGTTGTTCAGCAGTGGACTTCCTAAAAACAGATGATAATAGTAGCGATGTCATCGTATATTTCAGAATCATTTTTTGTTTTTCTTCTTTGTGTTTGCACATTGTTTATCCGATTGATATTCATATATATAACCGTTTATTAATGAATAATAAATACACCCAACAGTCACGTACATAGTCCTAGCTTCATACTTTGATCGAGTGGATTTCAGAAACTGCAATGGACTTTTCAGTCTCACGGCGCGGGGATCGAACCCGCGGCCTCTCGTTTTACAGCTGACGTCTAACCAACTGCGGCTCAGAAGCTGTCGACCAACTACCTATTCATAAATATGTAAATTAGGAAGCAATTTAAGACGGTCCAGTTTCCATGAGAAAATTATATTCATGTGTAAGAAAATACCAGAAACTAAGCCAAAATATTCTTTAAAACATAAACGATATCTACCTTTGAGCGTATTTAATACAATTTAAAATCCCCCATAAAAAAATTGGGTGAGTCATAAAGAACATCCGACATAAGTAGAGATAGGCAACTTTAATTGTACAAACTGACTAATAATAATTTGACTCATGTTGAATAATGAATCACTGGACAATAATGTTTCGGTGCAATGTGTAAAAACCTTATGTGTCATAATTTAGATCAAAAACACATTGTCATAAACCGACGCGGAGATCTCTGATAAGATATTAAAAAAGCATTTACTGTATTACACTATTGTGATACATAATATTTTATGTATCAACAATATTTTTTGATTACAAGTTCTAAGAAGAACTGTCCATATTTTTCCACTCACCAAGCATTTTATTATTGCGATGAATGGCGAGGCGAGCATGCCATTCGCCTGATGGTAAACGATACGACCGCTCTTGGGCAGTAACAAACCAAACAACACCACGAATTACAAAGCAATGCTTGGTACTCCATTGCGCTCGCCATCCTGAGACATTTACACTGCTGTTTGGCGGGAGAAATAGACATTCGGTTAGTACCCAGGCGGCATCTCACATATTCTGAGAGACCTACCACCAGTGAAATACCATGCATTATAACATGTACTTAACATTTTTTAACAACACTTTAACGGTGAAGGAAAACATCGTGAGGAAACCTACATACCGTAGCGATTTTAAAGAATTTCTACGGTATGTAAGTCCGCCAACCCGCACTAGGCCAGCGTGGTGGACTATATGGCCTAACCGGTCTTAATCGATTCTCTCGATTGTAGAGTAGGCCCGTGCCCAGCAGTGGGACGTATATGGGCTGATACAGTACAAAAATAACATTTTTTGAGTCTAGGTCCGGTGGGAGAGTAAAGTTCCTTGTCGTTAAACCGATATCTAAGGCACGTTCTATAAATAAGTGCTATCGAACATCAAACCTTAAACATTAAACCTCTAATTTCATATTAAGATTCTTGTCTATTATACCAATTAGATTACTGAATCTATAAAACCTACTTACATATAAATAACTACACAATGTACAATACGATCACTATTCGCAAAAATACTTGCGTACAACGATAACACGGAAAATTCAAGGTTATTTATAAAGATAGATTCGCCGCTATCAACAGCGCGAAGTATCGTATCGGTTATTACAAATCTACACGTTTAAATCAAAAACAATCGATCACACATTTATAAAAACTGACGCAGAATACAATGATATACCTGTCTGTAGTTTTAATGTCGTTATTTATCAAGCTATATCTACTGAACTGTATACAAATCAGTATCGGTATCAGCCCATATACGACCCACTGCAGGCCGCAGTCCTCCTCTACAATTGGTTACCGAGAGTACGATTGAGAGGAGTTAGGCCATATAGTCCACCACGCTGGCATAGTGCGGATTGGCATGAAAGTAATAATATATGAGTATAGAAATATTGTTAGTTTATCAGCCCATAATCGCACAGAGTTCGAGGAGAGGAGTAAGGCCAATATCATCATGGCATTTTTGTCGCCAGTTACTGCTATATAATTATTTATTAGAAGTATTTGGAAAAGAAAATTAGAAAAAAATGTTTTGGGCTATTAAATTCCACTCAAATTCGTTTTATTGTATTGTATTGTATCAGCCCATATACGACCCACTGCAGGGCACGGGCCTCCTCTACAATCGAGAGTACGATTGAGAGTGGTTAGGCCATATAGTCTACCACGATGGCCTAGTGCGGGTTGGCGGAGTTATATACCGTAGAAATCCTTTAAAATCGCTACGGTATGCAGGATTCCTCACGATGTTTTCCTTCACCGTTAAAGTGCGTGGTGATTGACTATCAATACACACATAACTCCGAAAAGTCAGAGGTGTGCCCTGGGATTTGAACCCGCAACCACCGTGAACATGTAGGCAGCCGAGTCTGGTCCTTTACCAACAGGTCACCACGCAAATTTGTTTTAGACCGATAATAATTAAATTTAATTTCGGTTACCAACGGAATTTGTAGAAATTAAATAATTAGTTACATTTTGGGTAATATAGTGATAAAATATATACGTTTTTGGAGACTCAAATGTATGACAGCGCTCTCTTTATAGGTATATTATAAATACTCTAATACTATCACTTGGTTAACGCAATTGATTGTATTGTATTGTTAACTAACAGGGCTAAAAGCAACTGAAGATGGCTTGGGTTGTGGGAGCTTTTCTCAGACTTTTTATACCTAGAACATAAGTTAAATATATCAACTATCTTGAGTTTCGCAACCCAATATTGGAAAAAGACTTTCGATTCTCAATATCTGATTTACCCTAATTAGATTGAAAAATAAAGCCTAATCAAAATTTGGGACAATTTCACGAAGGCAGCTGCTTGTAATAAATAAATGAATTATTTCTTGGTTCATAAAATTCGCTTTCTAACAGATGAAATATAGAATAAAGGCGAAAAGGAAACCCAAGAAATTTTATATTCACTCAGCTCATTAGCCAAGCATAACGATTGATAAAAATCTACAAATAGTATTAACATTATATTCTTTGTTTCAGATATGTATTCACTGATTATCTTAGCCCTTGTGGGCTCAGCGTTCGGTCTCCCGCTGAGCACCAACGAAGTCAGCAGGGATGAAGGCATAGCCGCCCGATACGTTCTCCCCACTACCACGTACCCCACCTTCTATGACGTCAGACTCTTCATTGACCCCGGATTCACCGATTACTTCTTCGGAAATGTCACCATCAGGATCCTTGCCAATACCAACGTCAGTGAGATTGTCATCCATGCTATGGAGATGACCATTGACAGAGTCAGCGTCTACAGCGAAAGAGATCCTAATGTTGATCTGTTCGCTAGCTACCTTTTCACTAGTGACGACACACATTTCTTAAGGATCAGGCTGAATAGGGAGATCTCTCCTCTGCAGCCCCATCTGATTCACATTAACTACGTGGCTAAATACGCTGAAAACATGTTCGGAGTGTATGTATCGACTTACCAACAGAACGGCACGACTGTGTAAGTATTTTGTACTTTTTATTGCCTGCAATGAAACTGAAAACTAAACTAACTGTGAAAAATTACCCTGCATATGGTCAGTTTCGTGAAATCGAGGAAAATTCCTAAGATAGCTCCAAAGATAACGTTATTACACGAAATACTCACGTCAAAATGTTAATAAAATGAATTAACCTCTTCTACCCAATTTTGATAACTATTCAACCTGCAGATCATGAAAAAAATGTGATCTGTAGTAATTGCACATAAATCATACTTTTATTTTTAAATTTATATGAATTCACGAGAATCAATGAGGCTTCAATTTTGTTATAAGTAAGTATATTTTTCTAAGGACACCACCAGTGTGAAATTAATATTATCATATGTATAAATTTCCAGGAATCTCGTGACATCTCAACTGCAGCCTACATTCGCTCGCCGCGCGTTCCCTTGCTACGATGAGCCGGCACTCAAAGCAACCTTCAGAACCACGATCTATGCCCCTCCGAATTACGGCACGGTCAGGAGCAACATGCCTTTAAGAAATGTCACTCTTAGGTAAGCAAATTCAATTTAATTTATTTATTTTTGCACTATTTGCATCTTATTTTGTTACAATTACAATAATTACTTGGTTTTAGTAATTTAATATATATAGTTATCTTTAATATCATAAGTATATTAATACTCATAAACTCATGCAACTATACAGTTGCAAACACCACAAATTTTTGTAGATATAAATAAATAAAAAAAAAATCCGACTGCCTCAATATCTGCCATGTTTATTAAATTCATTGAAGAACTGAATAGATAGAAACAAGATTTAAATTTGTTTTTTTTTTTTTTTGTTTTGCATGATATTAGTTGATAGTGTTTACAGGGGCATAGCACGCTCACTTCTCATAATTTTGCTGGTGATATAAGTAGAGCAACAAAATCTAGGAGTGAGCAGATAATGCCTTCGACTGCGGTTGTTTTTTTTGGCGCCAAAAATCCTTAATATTGTTTATTTTTTTATTTTGATGTAACCAGTGTCACTCTCACGACTAAGAAGAATCTGTTGTCACCACTCACATAATAATACAACAAGCTGTTTAGGCTCTAGGGAGTGTCAAAGAAATATACATGAATACATGCATACATACCCTCGAAAAACATAACCCTCCTTTAGCAGTCGGGTAAAAACAAAATTCCAAAGTCGCACTCAAAGCTGCTCCCCTCTCAATACATATCTGTATAGAAATACCACTACATAGTCCTATGATTCCTAATAATATATAATATTTCCTAGGCCCGATGTCGCTGGCTACACCAAGCACGAGTTCGAAGACACCCTGGTGATGTCGACCTACCTCATCGCCTACTTGGTCTCCAACTTCGAATACATCGACAACGCTCAAAGCCCCATCTATAACGTTCCCTTCAGGGTATACTCTAGAAATGGTACCCAGAACACCGCCGAGTTTGCCCTGGACTTCGGGCAAAGGAACATGATTGCCCTGGAGAATTACACTGAGTTCCCCTATGCCTTCCCCAAGATTGACAAGGCCGCTGTCCCTGATTTTGCTGCTGGCGCTATGGAGAACTGGGGTCTTGTTATTTACAGGTACGTTGAGACCTAGATATAGCTTGATGAATTTGTGTTTGGTCAAACAAGGACTAGGTTTTAGGCAGACGCCTATAACGGCAATAAAAAAAAACACACTCTACACGTGCGAGAAAAATATAGAGCTCATGCACTCGGCTCTATCTTATCAAAAATATTCGATATAATTTCCAAGATGATTATGTTATCTTCTACGTTGCGAGAGACTCTAGATTTCTTCAGGGCTTTCTTAATGTAATAAGCTTATAAAATAGCTTTCTGCTCTTTCATATATGTTTTTATGTATTAATTTTAAACAACAATACATAATTTACAATAAAAATGCTAACTTGCCACAGATGTTACGTTACTTCGTATATGAGCAATTCAAGTGTTAATTTATTTGCATTAAAATATCGGTTTGATGTACGACTGCCTGCCTCGATAGTGTAGTTGTACTAAGGTATGATTAGAAATCTGAGGTCTCGGGTTCGAATCCCGGGTTGGGCAAAGTGATATTGGAATTTTCTATTAATTATCAACTGGGATTCAGGGATTTGTGTCCGATATGGCGATAGGCTTGCTCCCTATCACTTCATAGAAAATTAGTTTAAAATATTTTATGGATACAATATGCTTAAAAAAATGATAAAAAAATAATACATATTTTTTTAATTTAAACTATTCGACGGCATAGAAAGATACATTGATATCTTACATTTAATAAATACATATAAATTTTAGTACTGCAATATTTCGTATTAATTAAATAAATGCATTTAACTAAATAAATAACGAAATCAAACTAAAACATCCGGGAAGAGAAAAATCAACCAAGTATTTCGTAAAATGATATTTCCAAGGTAAATACGCAATGGCTGGCTCTTAAGTGAAAGCAGTAGAAAATAACGAGCTCTTTTTAAATTAGCCCCAAGTGGCTTGATAGCGTTCGTTATGAAATTCTTGCTTTAAACACTCCTGCCAACTGTATCATAAAGGCTGGATGTCAAAAGAGACGTGAAAAATTAGGATGGAATGTCACAGTCGAGTATTTGTTCCATCAGAGGTGAACAAAAAAATACTTTGAAATATTTCTGTGATCTCTCATGTTGGGTTGTGTCGCTTGGGTAATTAAACTGAAGGTTGCAGAAGTAATTTTTATGTTTCTAGGGTGTATGTATTTATTTATAAGGGTTTAGGGAACATACAGTACGAGTACATATAAGCATACTACAATTAATTACACAAAACTCAGTAAGGGTTTCATAGTTGAAGATATGCCATATGTACGTGCATAATCTTTAAGGACGACTAATATCTAAGGCGGAAATATCATCTATTGGAGTATGTATAAATTATCCCTGAATATTTGGCATTTTAAGGACAAAAATAGGTTGTCTAATAAACCGTAGATACATAAGTAAATCTATGTAATATAACTCTCTCTCTCTTCAGCCACAGGAAACTCACTGCTGAACATTTCACCACATAGATCTGTTGGACCTGTCTAAATAAGTCTAACTCTATTTAATTTTAGACATAATAATTATTATTTGATGTTTCTACAGCTTTCACTTTTACAGCTTCAACTGCAAATATCAATATAATAGCAATTTGATATTGCCCCACATTTCTCATAAAATCTCTTACAAGTTGCATCCCATTCTACTCACTCTTACTTTCCTTACAGAGAAGTAGCTCTGCTCGTCCAAGAAGGAGTTACCACCACTGCCACCAGGCAGAACATCGGCAGGATCATCTGTCACGAGAACGTTCACATGTGGTTCGGAAACGAAGTCGGACCTCTGTCCTGGACTTACACCTGGCTTAACGAGGGCTTCGCCAACTTCTTCGAGAACTATGCTACTGACTTAGTGAGTTTTTTTTTATGGCGTTAAATGGCGAAATGAACATGCCATTCGCCTAATGGTAAGCGATATGACCACTCATGGACAAAAGTAAAACCAAACAACACATTGAATCACAAAACAAAGAATCGCATTCACTGCGCTCGCTATCCTGAGACATAAGATGTTAAGTCTCATTATGTCCAGTAGTTACTCTGGCTATAATGTCCTTGATACCGGAATACAATAGTGCATTTACATTGCTGTTTGGCGGGAGAAATAGACATTGCACTTGTACCTACCCAGGCGGTCTCTCATATGTGAGCCACGTTAAGAGAATTTGTTGAGTCTTTAGTGGATTTTTATGTAGACTAGACTCTACGCATCTCATGGTAAAATCAGTGCAGATATTCATGACTATATTAAAACAATCACAAATTTTAGAGGAAATCCCTCCAGTATTTTGGCCTTTTTTGCTCCAGGGACGGCGAAGGCGGTTTATTTGATGAGGGTTTTTTTAGTGACTTCCATAAAAATATATATTTTGTGTTAGTTATAAGAATAATATTAAACAATTACTCCTGCCAGGAGAAAATTGATATACACAGGATGCAATAGTGGATGAGCACAACGGGTTTTCCACTATTGTGGTGTGTGTTTATAGTGGTTGCTACCTGATTGCATACTAGTATCCAACACTAAATATCTAACATTTGAAATAAGGCACAAAGGTTTGTTACTTATACATTTCATACGTTTGTGTAACTTTGTGACTTTTTATAATTAATATACGCTCTCAATGGACCCACTTAAGATTTGTCTCAAAGACAACCTCCGTGGCGCAGTTGGTTAGACGCCAACTGTGAAACGAGAGGCCGCGGGTTCGATCCCCGCGCCAACACAAATGTTTGACCTGCTTATAAATATTTGTGTCGGGTCTGGGCGTTTGTGAGACTGAAAAGTCTCTCCTAGCTTCTGATACCCACGACACAAGACTCAATCTTAGTGTGGGGTCAGGACTATGTATGTGACTGTTGGGTTTATTCATTTATTTTGACTTTCCTCTTTTGGATCTGCTATAATAACAATTACTTCCACCAGGTAAACCCTCATTGGCGTATGATGGACCAATTCGTTATCGCCATGCAGAACGTCTTCCAATCAGACGCTGTGCTCAGCGTGAACCCTATGACCCACCCAGTCTACACTCCTTCCCAGATCATCAGTACCTTTAACGCTGTCGCTTACCAGAAGTGTAAGTATTTATTGGGATTGAGTCATTATTTTGAAAAGTTGTCGAACCGTACCTGGCCGTTGGCATGTTAGTTACTTGTATATTTGCAATTCCCAATAGAAAAAAATATACCCAATTTGTCAGACTGAAAATGAGTCAGTAATGATAATACTTTGCGTATAATAAATCCACAAGTAATTTGCTTTGGATCATGGATGCTTGTATGTTGTTGTTCGCAACATAAATCTTACATCGAAAGTCAAATGACGAACAATTCATAGCGAGTCATGCGAATATGGTAGGGCCACAAAATTTGAGTTTATCAGGGTATACAAATAAGTATTAAAATGATTTGACTTTGTAAAAAAAGCTTACTATAATAGAATGAAAAGGTTTTTTAGGTTTGGTTCTTTCTGAGAAAATAGTTTCCATAGTTTTTGATATAGATTATTATTTCCTAAAATTAAATAAATACATATTACTAATATCTGTATTCAGCTATTTAATTAATTGCTTGCAGTGGCAGTAATGTGGTTATTAGTAAAGAAGATAGATACAAAACAAAAAAGGTCTAAATATCTAATCTTAGGTACTACTGTGGTAAGTGATACCACTGAATCCATTTTTCCTTCAATTTATATTTTTGTGTGACATAAGCGTAAAAAAACAAATTTTAGGGCCCAAATTGATTTATTATTTGAAGTAACACACAATATCGACGATATCGCAGTTGAGAAATTGTAAGATAGATAAGTTATCGCATTTATCTAACGCGATTGACGAGATAATCAGCTTTCGCAACACAATAGTGCCGATTTACAGTTTAAACAAGCCTTTAGGGCTATTTTATCATTGTCAAATTCTGCAAAGGGCTTAATAGAGCAATCGATTTTGGAGAAAAGAGTTTACTAAATCATATTGATCACATTATCTGTTCTTCAAACACTGAAATAAGGATTAACAGATGAGTCAATTTTTATGGAATTGATTGAAAATGGTGGAGGTTCTTTGATTTACAGTTCTATCTTCTTCTGTCAACTCCCCACACAGACCCTCAATTAATTAATAAAAATCCAAAAATTAATAAAATGAAGAATAATCTGGTAAACTCTAAAACTAAGGACACACGTAATGCATAAAGAATTTCAAAATTCGAAAAATCGAATATAGCTTCTTCATGTCCTATTCGTACAGTGTTGCAGATGTTTATGGGCGGCGGTGATCAGTTACCATCATTTGAAACGGTGCTCGTTGCCCCCTATAATATAAAAATATACGATCATCTATAACTAATTGTTTTTTGCAGCCGGCTCCGTGATTCGTATGATGCAGCATTTCCTCACTCCTGAGATCTTCAGAAGGGGTCTTGTCATCTACATCATTAACAAGTAAGAGCTCTTCAATAATTCATAATAAATAAAATTATTATTAATTCTGCACAAAATACTGTGGCTCCATGGAATATTCTGTACATTTTTTTATTGGCTAAAAATCTAAATTTATATGTCATTTCAAAAGGATACAAACTTTGATTATTTGTAACGTAATATAAGCCGTACAAAAAGTATAGAAAAAGGGGGGGAATTAAAAAACTCAACTTTTTCTTATAGTCATATGAAATGCAACTCACAATATGATAGGTTAAAATTTACTACAATCAGCATTTTCGCTAAGGAGGTTGTATATAACGATAATTTCTTTCCAGCTCCCGCCGCGCTGCTCATCCGTCAGACTTGTATGTTGCTCTCCAACAAGCCCTTGATCAGTCGAATCACAGCATCCCGTACACTATCTCCACTGTAATGACCAGGTGGACGGAACAGGGTGGCTTCCCAGTCCTTACTGTCAGAAGAACTGCACCCAACGCTGATTCAGTTTACGTTGACCAGGTAAATACTAATTAGGCAACTATAACAGCCACTTTTAAGAAGACATTAAATGAATCTAGTTTGCTCTGTCAAGTGATTGGCCGTCATTAAAAATTGAAGGTTGTTTGCCCATGTAATTCAATTTTAGAACGATTAACGATTTTAACCAACTTCTCGCTTTATATTACGGAGTTAGTTATTAAGAAAAAATATATATAATTTGGGAAACAGAGAAATGCACATATAAAAAACGGAAGAATGTGTTACAGAATCTATTAGAGTTTCCACTTATAAATATCACAGGTATGAAAAGAATCAGCAATAACATTATTTAAACTAAGTCCCACGGAATAAAGGTAAAAAAAACAAAAGTAAATCACATTTGAAAGAAAACAAACAATCAAGTAAAATTATGGAGCATGACTGAGTCGGACAAGTAACAAATCAAATTTCAGTTTAAAAAAAATATAATTAATCATTTAAAAATATTACAAATACGTGAATAATCGATTTTAAGACGTCACATTCCATGCCCAAGAAGTATATTGAAAAAAAGAATAGAATACACCCTAACCAAAAAAAGCAAAGAGCATTATCTAACCGTTCAGAAAATGTTTGATGTCAAAACCAAGAGTTAAATCCCCTACAAATAAAAAAATATTCGTTCTCTGCTAGCGCACTTCCGGACAACCTTAATTCATGCTGACGTAATTTTTGAAAAGGAAATCGTCAAATCAAAACTGCTGCCCTATTTTACTCAGTTTGTTTTGTATGTTCATTTTATAGAATCAAGACGTTTTAATCTGTGTCGGGTTACAGATTCGTACAATATGTTGTCTTATTTCGCGTTTCCTATCTTGATATCTTATCTCCTCATGAGGGCCACAACCGGGTTGAATGACGATAAATATCAGTTTAAACAATAGTTTACAGACCAGTAGAGTAATAACTCTACTGGTCTGTTCCTACACATATTTTACAAACTAATTTGTACCTTCAATATATATTTTTAGCGTAACACAGTAAAAATATTCGAATAACTTAATTTCCTACACAAAAAATAATCTTGTAAATAAATTACCTAACCAAATGAATAAAACATTTTGAACACCGAAATGTAAGAAATCACCATTAGAAATCCCGTCAAATTCCAAGCCTAACAAAAAATGTAAAGACCGAAGCAAAATTATCTCCCTTTCCGCTACACAAAGAAATTTTAACTCTCGTTAAAGTTAATAAGCTTGTGTTGAATGAAGCCGGCGGTAATCAACTTCGTACTGCGACGCTGACGATTGAAACCCGAGGATTATTACGAACGTGACAAAAACAATTTCTCCTCGTTTAATTTCAACATAATGAGCGAATTGTGTGTTAAACCAGCTTGTTAATTATATTGGGATTGTTTTTTGGAACGGACCCAGTGTTCGGGGTTTAAAAAGCTGATACAATGAACTGTAGAATTTTAATTTGCAATCTTGATTCTGCTTATATGAGAAAGGTTTCTGCGAAATCACGTGCATACAATTACTCCAAGGGATTTTCTATTCAATACAAACTATCATCCCTTCTTGGTTATAATGTAGTAAATATAACAGATTTTCTTATTGGTTGAATTTATAATAGAAGAACTTCGGTTCAATTCTTCATTTTTAACTTTTTCAACGCCATTTATACCTTTATAGCCAAGTTCTCACTAGGAATCGATAAATTTCTAAATCATAACTATTTTCTCAGGAACGTTTCCTCACCGACCGTTCGCTGAACTCCACTGACCGCTGGCACGTGCCCGTCAACTGGGTGCTCTCCACCAACGTGAACTTTAACGACACCAGCCCTCAAGCCTGGGTCCCGCCGTCCTTCCCTGCCACCTCCATCGACATCCCTGGCCTCTCCAACGCTAGCTGGTTCATCTTCAACAAGCAACAGACTGGTAATTATTGCTGGTTTTATAAAGCTGGATAATTTGTATTAAGGGAAATTAAGGAATATTTCAAAAAAAATAATACCTGACTAGCATAATATTATGACCATTGGAGATGAGATTTATTTAAGGTTAAATTTAAGGTTAACCTGGTATTGAATATTATCGAAATTAAACTAAAATCCTCTATTGTAATAAAGAAACAACGGGGAAATAGTGTAAAATTTCTGGTCCACTTTTTACCATTCATTTGACTTTTATAACATCATCCTCTTGTATTATATGTTCACAATATTTATCATTATTTCCTTATACTATATTTCCACAAAGAAATCCTTATTTAATAATCATCGTTGTAACTAACATCGTCTTCCCAGGCTATTACCGCGTCAACTACGATGTCGATAACTGGGCCGCTCTCGCCAGAGTGCTCAACAGCAGCCACCAGACTATCCAAGTACTCAACCGTGCCCAAATTGTCGATGATGCTTTCAACCTCGCTAGAAATGGACGCTTGGTTAGTATTAGTATTGTTTTTATTAGTCATTTATGTACTACTGTTGGGAAAAAACCTTTTTTTTTTCGTTCAATCCTTTTCGATATTTCATTTTAAATGATTTGTAATCTTTTTTTATTTAATCTTCTGAACTAATGTTGTTTCATCTATACGAGTGTAAACATTATGTCTTTTATATGCATTGATAAAATCATTCGGATTGATATTCAAAGGTTCAATTCAAAGTTAGGTGCATTGAGTTGAAGTTAAATAAAACTTATAAAATAAAGATCGCTACGTTATCTTTCCACGTGATTAATAAATTGTTAAGGGTAGATAGGATTCCTATGGAAGACATTAATGGGGACCTCAAAGACAATAAATTCTTGCTGGCAGAGTTGATTTATGGCAAAAGATAATTGGCTGTCGCCCTTGAATAGTTTATCGGGATGGAACGTACTACGCTTCACATTGGTTGGAGTGGGTATGATCTCTTTCTCTAAGATCCATAGGGAAAAAAAATCCAAAGTATAAAGAGAACGTAGTATTTTTTGAATCAACTTCGATGTATACAAGCTATTAAGTACGTGCAGGACTGCAAAAACAATAGATTTTATTACCTGAAGTGCTCCTAGAAAGAAATGCAAGGCAATTTCAGTGCTGAATGTAATTGAAGTGGAATAAAACAGTATCGGGGTTATTTAGTGTCGCTGCGAATAATCGAGTGCATGGCGTTATTATAAATAAATAAATATACCCAACAGTCACATACATAGTCCTGACCCCACACTAAGATCGAGTATTGTATTGTGGATATCAGAAGCTACGAGAGACTTTTCGGTCTCACAAAGACCCAGAACCGACACAAATATTTGTGGGCCACACAAACAATTGTATTGGTGCGGGGATCGAATCCGTGACCTCTCGTTTTACAGTCGGCGTCTAACCAACTACGCCGCGGAGGCTGTCGTTGTCAATGTACAAGAAAATGCGATAAGCTGAGTAATACTGGGTTTATTAAATTTGTATCGTGTCAGCCCATATGAGTCCCACTCCAGCGCACAGCTCTACTCTACAATCGAATATACTTGTACTATTGAGAGTGGTTAGGCCATATGTGTAGTCCACCAGGCTAGCCTAGTGCGAGTTGATGGACTATACATACCATAGAAATTCTTATAAATCGCTATAGTATGTTATTCGGTTTCCTCACGATGTTTTCCTTCACCGCTATACAAAAGTTCGAATATTTTTATAAATTAGCTTAGAGCTAAATATCAATTTGCGTCATCATCATATTCGGCCATACCAAGTCAAATCCTGGACAGAGTTTTCTCCAAAGAATTTCTATAGCGATCTATGTACGTCTAGTGACTTCCTGCAATCTGCAAAATACAGAGTCAAAATTAAAATAGGTCAGGTTGAAAGGACTTTCAATAAATTAACTTTATGAATAAAGTAGTTCATAATTTATTTTAAAATATGTATAATAATTAATGTCATTTAATTTTGCATACACGGAGGGTTGAAATGAGAGACGAAGTGTAAGTATTAAATACACAATATTATTTTTATAGACAATTTAATAGTTCTAAAAGCAGCATAAGAAAGTTATTGACTTAAATACGTCAACCAGCGTGACTTTAGACAAAATCAATGATCTACGAACCAATCTATCCAATAAAAAATATCACAATTCCATCACTTACCCAAATTTCAAATTTAATACCCCCAAAGTTTCCCATGAGTAAGCAAAAATCCGCATCATATCCATAGTGAATATTCAGCGTTCGTATTAGTTTGTGGAGCAAATCGAACCGTTCGAGACTCGACTGAGCAAACACTATCGGGATTCGCTCTGATATTGGTATTTGCATCACTTTGGGAATTCCTAATGTACGGAAAAACTGTATTAATGGTATTCACGTGACTTTTCAATGGATGCTTTAATTTTCATTCGTTTTTCTGCAGGGAGATATATTGATTTTTTAAAAAGGTACTCATGGTGTATTGAAATTTAGATATTGGGGAAATTGACAATGGTACATACATAACATTAATACAAATTAAATTATTATCTAATGCAAGTAATTACTGACTACGTTCAAATTATAAAACGTGTGTATTCTCATAATTATTATTGTTTAGAAAAAAATATATAATTAAACTTTCAAGTAAGATTAATATTGACCTTACTATCCCTAGCAATGCGACTCCTTTTACTATTTACTATAAAGATTACATTTTGATAAAATTTTCATTTCTTACTTTCTGGGTTCATTTCCTTACGTCACCGTTGAGTATTCTGTCACATATGAAAATTGTTTTTGTACCGATTTTATCTCATTTATCTTCGTCCATAAATTCACGTCTATACCCACGAAGGAATGGACATAGGTACGCGCGTACTACATCTTATTTTCGTCCAATGTGATAGACGATGAGCTGGGTATCGAATACAAGAAACTACTACAAAGAAATGTACTAAATGTCTATCTATGTTTACAGAACTACAACTACGCCTTCGAGATCTCGAGATACTTGGTCCTAGAGAAGGACTACATCCCATGGGCGTCTGCCAACCAAGCATTCAATTACTTGGATGTGGTGCTCAGCGGCTCTTCCAGCTACAATCTGTTCAGGGTAACTGTTGATATAATACAAGTCTTAATAATTAATTGAGAGCTGTTTTATGCTTCTTAGTGTTACATATTTTTTCAAGATTTTATGACACATGACACTAAAACTTATATAAAAAATTAAAACAGAAAAGAAATACTAAAAAACTTACAATAAATTGCATGAATGCTAAATCGAATTCTAAATTTACTCGTTCGTAGTACACGTACTATGCAAATGAGTCGAAACGGTCTAAATTAAATAGCAAATTAAAACTGAAAAAAACATAATTCTAACAGCAATTATTTTCTTCCTAGCACTACCTGCTCAACATTACTGCTCCTCTGTACGGCGAGCTTGGTTTCAACGCGACCTCTGGCGAGGAGTTCGTTACTCCCTACCACAGGAACATTGTCTTGGACATCAACTGCCGTCTCGGCAACCAGAACTGCGTCACTAGGGCCCAAGAGCTCTTGCAAAACTTCAGAAATAACCCTAGTAAGTTTAAAAAATGTATAGTTATTTAAATCTATCATTAACCAGCGAAAGTATTCCTATTCCTGAATAATGGTCTCCTCCAGAGATTTTTTCAGCTATTTATTGGGAACGGCCTTTACCCAGCGACTTTTTAGAGCCAATATCAGGTCATCCCTCTTCATAACCGATGGACGTCCAAATGACACGTACTGTTCATTAATATCTGAATGAATAAGGCCTTTGACGGATAAAAGTATCATAAATTGTTAAAATTGCAATGGTCTTTTAAAACCCAATGTCTTCTATATCCTCATCTTATGTTTTCTTTTTAGCTCAGCGCCTGAACCCCGACATCCAAACCTTGGTCTACTGCTCTGGTCTCCGCGGTGGTGACGTCGACAACTTCAATTTCCTTTGGGACATGTACCTCAACTCCACTGATTCCAGCGAGCAGAGCATCTTGTTGAACGCTCTCGGATGCACTTCCAACCCTGAACGCCGTGCTTTGTGAGTAGCAATTAGCAGATTAAATTCAAGATTGTATCATTGTCCCACTTAATTTTATGAGCACGGAAGAATGCTGTCCAATTTTACCGTAACATTCAAGTCTCGGATTAGTTGGTATGTTTGGAATAGATAATATCCATTCAAAGTTATATTATAGCAAATGGACAGAAATGGGTATAGGCTACTTAAACTTTTTATCCAGTGGTTAAACAATTCCCGTAACATAAAGTATAAAATTTAGAAAAACGAGGAAGCACATAAAATTGTGAAATAAAATGAATTCTTACGGATTTTATCACGAATTTGATATAATTTTACATTTTTTTACTTCCTGACGTATCGATCAGTTTACCGGTTTTGTGGTGGGGCGGACTTCAGTCCGCCTTCAGCCATCCTTCAAATCGAAGAAACCATCATACAAAAGCTATTAGTAAATTAAATCGTTACTTATAATTTTAACGCATAATAACACCGATTATGTTTAATTTAAATTGCTGACACAATGATCTCCTGAATCCTGTATTTAATTTAATCATCAACATATATTTTGCAGTTAAAGTTTTTTAAAATTTAATTTATCATTTTTACAAAATAATCCGATTTAACACTGGTATCACATAGTAAACATTGAGAAAACTTCAAATATTTGTCAACAGTGATATAATATATAAAATATAACACAATTCATGCTTTATATTTTTTTTCTTTTCATTGATGCTAATTAGTACCAGCAATAAATAAATCTTTCTTTCTATTTGTTTCTCTCAACAGCTACCTGAACCAAGTGGTGAGCAATGACTCTGCTGTAAGAGAGCAGGACAGGCACACCGTCGTAGTGGCCACCACCAACGCTAGTCCCGATAACTTGAACGCTGCTTTGGAATTCGTCGTCGAAAACTTCCACAACATTCAACCTAGGTAAAAGGCACCTGCATCTATATCACGAAATCCAATCCAATCGATCAGCCAAAGGAAGTCCACTGCTGAACATAGGCCTCTCCCATAATTTCCACAGTGACCTGTTGCAGGCAGCCTGCATCCAGTGACGTCCCGCGACCTTTACCAGCTCGTCTGACCACCTGGTGGGTGGACGTCCCACGCTGCGCTTTCCGCATATTCATGAAAGCACTGACAATATTTTTTAGGATTTGATGTCTTTTTTTAGGATTTGACCTTTTGACCTTCTTAAATCTAGCAAGCATAAGAAATAACTCAAACAAAGAATTAAACCTTTAAAGATAATTATTTTGTACATACTTTTGTCTGATAGACATTAGGTATAAGGTTTTGTCATTATAAATAATTATTAATTAAGTATTTAGCACTGGTAAAGATTGTCGCAAAAGTGGAACAGACATAATGAAACCATGCAACTAATATTTTCCTTGCCATATGGATATAGCCCCATTTACACGGGAGAGTTTCTCGCCTCGAAGATACGATTATCCTAAGGATATAAAAAAGTTGCATCGTGTATACATTTGCCAGAACACGATAATCTACGTCGGTTATGTCACGCGATAATGTCATACGATTCTCGCCGCGAGAAACTCTCTCCGTGTAAATGAGGCTTTAGAGTAGAATTTTCTTATAGAATCAGTCAATTTTGCAAGTCAAATCTATATTAGGAATGAATAAATCAAATCCTGACGTAAAAGATCAAAATTACATATTGCGAATAGAGAGAAAACACCCCGATCAATATAACGCTTAAAACGTTTTGATAAGATACGTCAAACTTTGATTTATCTGTTTCGTTTTTAGATCCTGATGTGTCGAAACAACATTCCTTTAGCAATATCGAAATACAATATTTTCCTTTAAGATTTATTGAATATTTTACTAGGTATCAGATCAGCAATGCCATTCAGATATAGAATCAACTGGGGGCAGACGATCACTTCTCGATAGTCGACTTAGTTGCATCACCGTCATTAATTATATACTAGTATAACCTTAACCTTTTTAGTAATGTTATAGATAAACTTCGGAAAAGCATATATGCAATTTGCAATGAATATCGATAATAATAATAATAATCTTCGATCGATATGAAATTTGGTATAATTTGGTAAAATTTGGTCGTTTGGTAAAATACGTTATTTTGATCTCCTAAGCTCGAATATCATAATGAAAAAGAGCTGAAGAGTTTGCATGTGCTGTTTGTATGTGTGCGCTAATCTCAGGAACTGCTTGTTCGATTTACAAAATTATTTTTGTGTTCGATAGCCCATTTATCGTGGAGGGTTATAGACTATTTAACACTACTCTGTGTCCAATAGGAGCGGAGCATTAGTAAAAAATGTTGCATAAACGGAAAAATTGTATTCCTTTGAATGCTTCCGTTGCGTGCGCTATGTAATGGGACGGAATGGGATGTGACGGAATGGGATGTAATGGGACAGGATGTATATAACGGGACGGGTTGTAATGGGACGGGATGTGACGGGACGGAATAGGAAAAGCAGTATAGTGGACGGTATTTAGTTTGAGTTAAAATATAAAGTAGTACGCGAAATAACTAATATGTTGTTGATGTGGACTGGACTCAAAAAATATCTGCACCCGGGCGAAGCCGGGCCCGACCGCTAGTATGATATATATCGCCCATTATTAGTTTTACCTTAAATTAATACAAATCGTTCCTAAAGTTTGTTTTTCTTTTCTGTTTTTAGAGTTCAAGGCCTCACTGGAACCACAAACATCCTGAATGCTTTCGCTAGAAGACTGACTACACCCGAACACTCTACAAAGGTAGGTTATTATACAAAATAGTAAAGAAATAATACTTCAAATTGGGCATAAATTTAAAAGACTAGGTTAGGTTATTAAGTTTCCTTCATTATTTGTGGTGTGAAATTGGTTTGGTGAAATTGAAATTACTTGTGGAAGTGGTACATTGAAATAAATAAATAACTTGTTTACTTAATGATCCAGATTAACATTCTGCAAAGCTGCTAAAATATAGTTTTACATAGAATATTTAAAAGATCTGTTTAATATTGTTACGTGGTAACAATACTGTTCCGATAATACGAGTATTATGTTCTCAGATTAATAATCACGACACCGAAAAATAATTGTTGTATCAGCCCATATACGCCCCACTGCAGGGCACGGGCCTACTCTACAATCGAAAGTACAATTGCGAGTGGTTAGGCCATATAATCCACCACGCTGGCCTAGTGCGAGTTGGCGGACTTACATACCGTAGAAATTCTTTAAAATCGCTACGGTATGCAGATTTCCTCACGATGTTTTCCTTCACCGGTATAGTGCGTGGTGATTAACTATCAATACACACATAACTCCGAAAAGTCAGAGGTGTGCTCTGGGATAAATAATATGAAAAATAATTGTAAGAGTAAATAATTTTGTAGAAGCAGATTACTATCTAGCTTTATCTCGATTGTAGAAGAGGCCCGAGCCCTGCAGTGGGACGTACATGATAAAGATATATATCTATATCATGTGTACAGTTTCCGCCGTCTTACACACCAGAGATACCATAATGTCAGTTTAGACAGCCTCCGTGGCGCAGTTGGTTAGACGCCGGCTGTGAAACGTGAGGCTGCGAGTTCTATCCCCGCACCGAAACAAATATTCGTGTGAACCACAGGTATTTGTTTCGGGTCTGGGTGTTTGTGAGACCGAAAAGTCTCTCGTAGTTCCTGATACCTACGAAACAAGGCTAGATTTTAGTGTGGAGTCAGGACTATGTATGTGACTGTTGGGTGTATTTATTTATAATTACAACAACTTCCCTATTCAGGTCCACGAGCTGTTCAGCCGTCATCTTGAAATCTTGACTGCTGGAGAGCGGGCTTCCATAGGCTTCATCATGGAGAACATTGCTGCCTCCATCGCCTGGAGAACCGAGAACGCAGCCGTCGTCGAGAACTGGCTGAAAGAGAACTACGGCGAACCCAACAGCGCCAAGGCTTTGACTGCCAGCTTGCTCATCCTCGTCTCTGTCTTCCTTGCTTTCTTTAACCATTAATTTATTTAACCATTAATTTATTTGTTTTATTGAATTTATTAGACAATTTTAGGACAATATTTTCATAATTATTTCTTTGTACCACATTTTTTTTATGTTTGCTGATTCAACAGGGTTGTAAATATCTACAGCGAAAGGCTAAAGTTAAACCGTATTTAATTCGTACTTCAGACAGATATTCAAGTGGCAGATTAATACTAATAAATTGATATTTTTATATAGGATTCTTTAGTATTTTTTTATAGACAATAAAATTAATTATGTCATTTTTATACTTTTATACGTAAGTGAAATTTAATATTACTGTAATTTATGTAAGTAAAATATATAGTTTTTATATAAAATGATTTTTATTTTTAATTGGACACGTTCTGTTTCTATTCGTGATGTTGATGACGATGATTATGATACGGAAGACCCAACACTTACAAATTTGTCTCGCAGTCTCGAGTCTCTTGAAATTCCACTTGCATTTCTGATAATACATGATGCAATATTAAGCGCACTACACATCAAAGCCGCCGGCTCGCCGGCATATATCTGCACCAATTTGTTGGCCTAGCCGGCGACTTCAGCCATTGCACATCGGAAAACTTTGACGACGACATGGCACTTGGCAGCAGCTCGACATATTAAGGAACATTTTATGATGTTGTTGACGTTATTAGGAGCAGAGCGATTGCATTGTAGAAATGTCATTTATTAATTTATTCTTATTATTAAATGTCATGTCAGCCAACACATGCCACCGATAGGATTCTTTTTTATAGGGCAGCGGGTTGTGCCGGAGGGCTGTGTCGCAGTGCCGGCGGGTTTCGTGTGTAGACCGCTTTATGGAACATGTTACGTTTCCAAGCTGACGTTAAGGTACTCGTACACGATGTCTAATCATGATGAATTGCAGTATTGTAATCTTTCTGAGACTTTATAATATTCGGTTATATATATGAAAGATCTTTAACTTATCTGATCTTTTTAGTCACTTAGGTTAGTGTAGCATTGAGTTGTTGCAAAAAAATTATATCTAACATTCATTTGGGATTAATGCTTCACTAAATTAGGAGTGTAGTTATTTTGCCGTTCTGTTTAGTGGTATTTTTTCTATTTTGTATAAAGCCACCTCGCATAGGACTTTGATAATATCAACATCCTCCTCGCATTGTTGAGGTTCGTGATTCCCTGAAAATGGAATCTTTGTTTTAATGCTGTGCCACATGTATAAGGATAATAGCAATAAGAGAACACATTAATTTTCATGCCTATCTTATGAAGAACGCAAGCATGTACTGTGATTCAAAGAAACGTAAGATACATTCAATTCACAGAAATAACATGAACCAATTCGCAGTATATTCTATTATGCCTCCGTCGACTCATCAACAAAACAAACATAATACAAAGATTAAAAAAACATTCTACTCGCAGAACTCCCAACACCTCGGCAGATTTTACATACATACATAAACTCACGCCTTTTTCCCAGAAGGGGTAGGCAGAGGTGCTACCAGGACACCCACATTTCGCCTTGTATATTCCGTCCCACGATGTGATAGGGGGCGAGCCAATCGCCATATCGGGCACAAATTCCTGGCTCCGGGCTGATAATGAATAGAAAAATCCAATATCACTTTGCTCGACCCGGGATTCTAACCCGAGACCTCAGCTTTGCAATCATACCGTAGTACAACTACGCTACCAAGGAAGTCGGCAGATTTTGAAATCCAATATCTTATTAACATGTAACAAGGCCTGGTTTGAGCAGTTAGCCCGCAAGCGTGAAATTCAGCATTATCGACCTGATCACCCCCCTTCAAAATCACACAGGCACAGAGTTTAACTGTAAGAAATGTGGCCGTATGTGCCACGCACAAATCGGTCTAATTGGTCATCAGCGCAGGTGTACTTTAAAATATCTATGGTATGTAAAGTCTGCCAACCCGCACTAGGCCCGAATTGTAGACTATATGGCCTAACCCCTCTTAATTGTACTCTCGATTGTAAAGGAGGCTCGTGACTTGTAGTGGGACGTATCTGGGCTGATACAGTAAGTGTACTTTTCAATCCTAACAATCTCCAACAGACTTTATTTAATAATTTCACGTAGATATTAATTGCCAATAATAATGATCTTATTAACATGTAATAGGTAGGATAAATTGATATTCTGGCTGTCGAACTTCCCCGAGGATCTTCTGTCACAAAGTTAATGATAGAAATTGACACGCCAACAATTATTCGCGGTGAAAACCGGCTTTAATACGAGTGGATGTTATTAGTTAGTACATTGAGTAGTACATTGTAAATATGTGCTTGCCAACCCGCAAGAGCCCAGCGTGGTGGACTGTATGGCCTAACCCCTCACAATCGTTCTCTCGGTTGTTAACGGGGCTCGTGCACTGCTTTGGGACGTATATGGGCTGACACAGATACCGAATGATTTGCTTAAAAAAATCTAACTATATTGCTAAAATAAATTTATTTTAGCAATATTACAGAATAAATATAACGTAATAAGCAAATATATGTGCGAATGCTGTGTCTTATTTTACCAGCCCTTATATATTCTTGACATTTGCATAATACAAAACAACATTTTGCTTGAGTGCTAAAATATCTTCGGAACAGATTTTATCTAGTTATAAAATTTTCGTCCAAAATATCTTAGATACCTATATCTGTCTTTCAAGCATTCTGTTGCAAATTATTCACGTCGAAAGACCGAGTTTTTATGCCAGTCTATCGTTTTTTTAACGGTCGACCGTGTAATATCTCCCGGGCATATATTTGTTATTAGGATGAAAAGTAGGCAAGTAGAAAAAAGGTGGACGGACGACCTGGTTAAGGTTGCAGTATGCAAGTCGTTTCCAACGGTCGATGTGAAGATCCTTGGGGGACGCCTATGTTCAGCAGTGGTCTTCTGAACATAGGCTGAAAATAGGGAGAGAGAGAGAGATCCAAGTTCAAAAATCATTGTAGAATTGCATGATTCAATGACCATATAGGCTACCACTAAATGCAAGTAGATAACAAAAACATAAATATAGTAAACGAATAATTATTGGTGACAACAGAAAAACCATTTCGTGCCAAACTACCAAGAGCAGAACGCTTATTTATCAATATTGTTTATCAGATAAATAATACAAAAGTTTAAAAGGATTTAATTTCCTATTAAAACAAAATCTCAAAGGCGTGATATTGGAAGAATTTTGTTAATGATATTTAGGAATTATTTATCTATATTATCATACATATCCTACTCTATTATAATCCTCTTCACGGTTTTTCTCTACGATGATACGGCAAAATGACTCTTCTACACTTGATTATAAGTGCAAAAATAACTTGTCGAACCGAGTTGCAACACTTACCTAAGCCATTACTGTGGGTTTTGCATCTCGAGAACACTGGTCGTTATCAAAGCGGTTGTCATCTCAATATTTTACCTGTGACACGAGACAGCGCTGGTTTTCAGCCGTTTGCAGATGCTTTCATTTTATTTAGTCATCGTGACGTTGAATTTCCTAGTCATCTCAATATTACACATATTTATTTGTAGGTTGCTCAATAACTACTTGAACCATCAAGAATTTGACTGTAGATGCAAATTTGTGCTCTAAATACTGAGCTACAATTTCCTATTTATTATTTACACTATCTTGAGAAAAAGACGATAAGTTAAATCCACGGCTTTATTTAACAAGAGTTGGAAAACTCCCAACTTAAGCATTACATTCATGAATGATATTGAATTTTTCTAAATAGGTTTAAAGGTTTACCAGTATTCTAGAAAAACAAAGCTAAGATTAGATAAAAGAAAAAGTTACTCACAGGCTAACAATATTTAGATATTATAGCAAAAACGTAAGTTTGGTGAAAAGAACGGAGTAAGACAGGTTAAAATGACAGCCCAAGAAAAAGCTTCAAATAGGTGAATGTTAAATTACGTCTGTCAATGCCTCTACACAGAAACTCGATGACCTAACAGATTATACCAATTGAATTATCACTGAAGACATTCTGTTATTCTGGTACGACAGACTTATTTTTAGGCATCTGGGGCTAAGTGATAAAGTATCCATCGCAGTGATTTGCTCGCTTAAAACAGGATGTGTAGTAGACACTCGGTTATCCGGCAAACAATTTGCAGGACGGTGGCGGACTATCGGGTTTTCTGAATTAAACAGACCCCCTATAATCCGAACGTTTTTAATAGTCTCGTATAATCCGACAAATTTCTTATAAAAGTGGTATGAACTGAGATATAAATCATGACGAAACAAATAGTGTAGTGTGAAGTCGCGTTATGAATCGTAGGCATGTCGAATTACAAGAGGCGCCGGACTACCCAGGGGCCGGATTACCGAGGCTCAACGTAGTTACACATACAGACTGAACCCGAAACGCGACAAACTGGCATATGGTGTTACTATGATGAATTGACCACCACTCTGTGCAATATCCGCTGTTTGAGTGAACGCGAAAGTCCTTATCACTATTTTTCTAGCACCATTATTTTGAAGAATGGTCTGGTTTTAAATTTTATGACTATTCCTCCCTTGGTGTCGTCGATGGATTGACCAAGTTAATCCATCTGATGACCTTTTTAATTTTTAATAGGGACATGTCAAAAATCGAACATAGGTACTACATCTATCAAAACATAGAGTTTTGATGCCGATGTTATCTAACACTCTAGATAATACAGTAATTGTATTTGAACAGACGATGTTAATTCCGTGTTTCGATAGCTTGCACCATAAAATAAGCCGCCATAAATAATGATGTTACCTAGAGTTGAATACTATTGTGTAGTTATCACCAACGAGAGGCTGGGCATACCATGACTAGCTAAAACGATATTCCATCTTCAGATTTATCACTTTAAACAGTTCGACGTTATCGATGTGTCAGATAATCTTGTACGATTAAAATTTCTTGCACATTCTGCTCGACCCATTTTCTACCAGATAGCCTATTGCGTCCACACTTTATGTGTGGCAAGCGTATGTGACGGATGTGAATAGTGAACCCCCGGCCATTTTGCAGTTAGAAAAATGGTCCGGAATAAAATAAATTGGAAGTTCGTGGTTCTATCCTACCTACTTTTAATGAATGTGTTCACAAAGTCCCTTCCAATAAACACGCAAACTGTAAAAGATTCTTTAACAACCACCGACGCGCCGTTTACGATTTCAAACTTAGTGACAGTGGAAGTAGACAGTATTGCAGAAGTTGATGATCATGATGTACCAAGTGATGTGAATACGCTTAATGCAAGCACAGTTGCTAATTTAACGAGGAATGTTTTATTGAGAAACGTGCGACCGGGGCAGGAAGTGAGACAGTATGCTGTGTCGTTAACAATTGACGGCAACCAGTTCGTAGGTCGCGCTGTGATTGATGTAATCACAACCGATGCAACGAGAGACGACAACTTACTTTTCCACTTTGACGATGTCCAGATTGATAGAGTACAAACTGGTTTGTTTACCGAAGCTAGCGCCAGAGATGCAGACTTCGACTTAGATGACGGAATACTTGAAATTGAACCGGCCCAGAATGGAAATTCATATATTGTGATTGTGGAGTATACAGGTGAGCTGAGAAACTTAGGCCGAGGTCTATACCGCGGAGAAGCGCCTGATGACAAGTAAGTATATCAATTAAATAAATAAATACACGTTACAATTAGACTATGATGATGATCATTCTCATGACACCTAGAACTGAGACAAATATGGGTGGGCCGCACAAACATTTGTTTCGGGTTCGAACCCGTAGCCGCTAGCTTCTTTTATAGAAAATGCTTGCGGTAATTGATTCGAAATGATACATATAAGTGCATTTTACTTTAGGATCTATCATGCTAAAATCAACATAATTAAATTACTCTTTGGCTCGGTGCTTATTTTATTTTCGTAGCCTTATTGGTCTAGTGGCGGGGTATATAGGCTGTGAACCGTGCGTTGCTAGGTTCGAAATTAACTAACAAAATACTGATAACAATAGTATGTCTACTAGTAGAAATATAGCAATGAGTAAATAGGTTATCAGCTTTGTAGACTTTGCATTTCCGCGCTCAAAAAAAAAGTCAAAGTAAAAGAGTATTTGATTCCATTGTTTTATTGTATGTATAAATAGGTATCTATGTTCAAAATTTAGCAAAGATTTTTGTCAATATAATTCTTAATTTATACAAGTTAGAAATATTTTAATTTGTAGAGGGAGTAAAAGAAAAGAGATGCAAAACAAAACTAGTGACTTCACTAGTCTTAATATGCATTAAAGTGTGCGCGTGTGAAAGAGACTGTAAAATATCCGCACTTCCCTCCCACTCTTTTTTTAGAATACTAATATTTGCCTTAGTTTACAAGCTAAGTTAATCCTATTTTCACAGAAATGTTTTATTTTAATGGTATTTGAGTTTAAACGGAAAATAATTTAAAAATCGATCATAGTCAAATGCCCTATTGATGCAAAAACATCCCTCATGGCTCACGCGGTTGTTGATTATGTGACCTATATAATACCTACGTGTGTATACCTATGTACGTATTTACTTCGTGTCTGCGCTTTGTGAGATCAATAAGATTCTGGTAGATTTTAATACCCCTAACCCAAGATATGACTATAGGTTTTATTTATTTGTAATAAAGCCTCTATATTTTATATAGCACTTTTTACTTGCCAACGCCCAGATATTTGAGAATCACGGTTAAAGAACATGGAATTCGCATTTATGACGTCCACAGTATCCATCGTAATGACGATGTTTGTAAAACTGTTTTATTGAAAGCTCTCCACATTCTAAAAATTAGTCTGCGGAGGCAAGTTATTTAGAAGAAATTGTCAGAAACAAAAAAAAATACACGTAAAAATGTGCGCTTTTTATTTATTTAACATACTTAAAAATTTTTTTTTTTTGTATTGTATCAGCCCTTATACGACCCACTGCAGGGCACGGGCCTCCTCTACAATCGAGAGTACGATTGAGAGTGGTTAAAAATAAACTAAATTAAATGTTAGTACTATTTTATTATGGCGACGTTAAGTAAAAGTATATACATAGTATTGTCTTTGCTGGTAAATTGAAAATCTCAAAATTTTATTTAACGATTTAGCTACTATTAAGTTTTACTAAATAATTTTGTGATATTCTTTTATCGCTAGCCTATTTAAAAAGATTATTCTTTTTTTAAAACTTTACCCGTAACTCGCTAGTCTTAAAGTATTTTGATTAACATTTATGACGTTTTAACATATAATTTCGTCATAATTACAGTAAACTGTGTATTTACTGTCAAATAAAACATAAATTAAACATAATGACTATATATCAATGAATTTAAAAATAAGGGACAAAAAGTAAAAAAAGACAGTTCGTGTTGCTAAGGGAGTTCGTTACGCCGCGCCGTGTCTTCTTTACAGCTACAACACATTCCGAAGCGGTTGTAGCAGTAATAAACGATTCAGAAGATCTTGCGAAAGACTATTAAAATAAAGAATATTTTGATTTTAATCTACACATATAATAATTTTGTAACCGATAGACGTCTGTACATGGAAGATAAATGAGAAAAACGGATTTGGGGGGCTATGTTAACGTAATAGAACCCAAAGCAATGATTTTTTAAATTTTTGTCTGCTTGTCTGTGCGGTTGTGCGCATTTGGTATGGATGTAGCTAATACCCTGGATTAACACTTAGGCTAATTTTTATCCCAAAAAAATTAGTGTTTTCAAGGGATAAAGAAGGAATTCCGATTTATTTGTTACTTTTTTATAAAGGGGAGGAATGGGACTAGATAACATGCCTTGAGTGAGAATGAGACGGGATAGGGTGGGATATAATGGGACGGGACAAGACGGAAAATTACAAATAAATTAATCACGCAGATGAAGTTTGCGGGCAAAAGCTATTTTGATATATGTCTAATGAGCAAAATTTTCAGCTCATACTTGGCTATGAACCTGCACCCAACACACGCTCGGCGAGTATTTCCCTGCATGGATGAGCCCACTGAAGGATCACCTATTACTTTCACATTCACCAACGTAGGCTACAACAGCATCATATCCAATTCAATGTTGGATGACGCCAACTCCGATTCATCGAAGTAAGATTTATTTAATTAACTACTAATAAAACCTTAAAATAAAGAATTGTAACTGGCCACATGCAATAAAAATGTGAATCACCGCTTTAAAAAAAATACCTGCTATAGTCTCAGTTTGAATATCGAAAAGTTACTATAAATGTTAGAAGACAGAGTAACTTTAGGTTGTGAGAAAAAAAATGTCTTTTAAAAAAAGAAGATTTAAATATTGTTATAATTCTGCAATATTGGCAGTATTAGTGGGCTTATTAATTTTATGTGGATTTAAATTTTTCCTCATTCATTTCGATTTAAAATTGATATCGAGGTTAACGAGTGGAAATTAAATTAATTTGCGGGTTAAACTCAGGGCTGAATCCACTGAATCCATAATTACAAATAAAATCAATTAGTTAAAATAATAGTCCGAATAAGCTCGGTACTGAGCCTATAATTACGAATAAAAACAATTTATTAAAATAGTATGAAATCTATAAATTTTATTTTCATAAGACCTATCGTCCATTAGCGATAGAAAGTCCATTGCTAAACATATTCCTCCTCCAAAGATTAACAAAAGGACGCGTTGGAATCCACCTGCATCTCGTCTTGCAATCTTTATTTAAATGCTCTATTATACTGTATAAGCCCTTCCTAGCTCACTGCTGGGCTCGACACTCCTGTACAACCAAAGGTTTGATTAACGGCCGGTTTCTATATCCTATCTATCTTTAACAAGAGGTTAAATAGCTACCATTACTATGTCGGTACCATTCTACGCTACAATAAACAAATATAGACATATATATTTATCTTACCTACCTATGAATATGTGCACCATATCTATATATCTCTACCCTTGTTTACCGAAACATATAATGCATCGAAATATCTTACGAAATCTCTAGTTAAAGATAGATAGGTTTTAGAGACCGGCCGTAGCAGGGCTCAAACTTAGAGAAAAGATAACATAGAAAAAGTTAATATAAATTTAAATTTCAGCCACAGATTCCGAGCGCTCCAAGGCCCGGCGCACCAATGGGGCATGATCGCCCACAACTTCAACAACTTAAACATCCCGACCACGAACGTCGTGCTCATCGGCCGTCCAGGTGTCTCCAACCAAGACTCGCAGGCTTCCCTGGCTATCAACTCCTTCTTCAGATACATGGACGAATGGACTGAAGTGCCATACTTCGAGATCGTACCGAATCAGGAATCTAGGTTGAGCATTGTCGCATTGCCAGATGTGGATAGAGATTGGAATTCGCTCTCCACTATTGGAATTTGGTATGGATTTTAAGTCTATTTTTACTGCTTGTAATACCGTGTCATTATTTTATTATAAATGCCTGCGACTGCCATTTAGAAAAAAAGTGTCTTTCAAGATTAAAACTCCCTTGTCTAAGTGTTAAGCGCCATTTACACGGGGAGTTTCTCGCTGGGGTATCTCGCTGCGAGAATCGTATGCGATTATTGCATTACATAAACGCCACAAGATTATCGTGCTCTGACAATGTTTACACGATGCAACTTTTGTATATCCTAACGATAATTGTGTCTTCGAGGCGAGAAACTCTCCCCGTGTAAATGGGGCTTTAAGTTTTAGATAAGCGTGCCAGTCTAATCTTGATTCATCAGTTTTATTATTTTGATAATAAAGGCAAGGATTTCTTAAAAACTACAGACATTATTGTACAGAAGTTAATATACAAGGATTCTAAGTAGTAAACATTTTAATGGAATATTTTCAAAATGTTTACAAACTAATGGGGTCAACTAACAAGAACAGCATCATAATAAATATTTTTATATTTTAGGGAACCTCATATATTAATGCAGACCACAGTTGCGTCGATTAAGCAGAGGAAGACAGCCTTCACGAAAATAGCCGAAGCTATTTCCAGACAGTGGTTCGGCTACGTAATATTCCCGCAGAATTGGAGGAATGAATGGGTTATGTCCGGTTTTACAACTTACTCTGCTTACGAAGCTCTTAGATCGGTGAGTGGTTGTTTTATTTTGTTTCAGTAGATACATATGTACTTATTAATCTTAAGAACCTTATCCCCTCAGATGATATTATATAAATTAAATTAAATCAAAGTGCCAAAATATATTTAAATTTTCAATTTTGACGGCCCAGATGTGTATTACACCTCTGGCATATTGTAAATTGTAATACACTAATAAGGGTACACTCATAAATATATAATTTATTAATAAAATAGATAGACGAACCGGTGTCTCTTAGCTATAATATAATTATAAAGGCGTGGTAACAGCCCGCAATGAAATATTTCTATAATTAATTAAACATCAGTACAAAAAAGAGCTGCAATAGAAAGGTATCATAAAACGCTGGTCAAATAAATCAATAGCATCATAGATCTACAATCAGTCGTACCGACTCATCATTTTGATATTTCCAGTTCCAACCGGCTGGCAGTAATGACGAATCTCTTCTAGACGTTAACACATTATTTGTCACTGAAGTCATTCAGGAGAGTTTACTCCACGATGCGTACACCAGCGCTCACCCTCTGGAATTAGATGAGGATATATTTGAAGAAGGAGCTATTAGGGACTACGTGTATGGTCTCCAGAAGATGAAGGCGCCAGCTTTAATGCACATGATGAGACTGATGCTTGGGGATGATGATCTGGACATGATCCAAGTTGCGGCACAAGCACTGCTTGTTGGAAGGTATGGTAACTCTGATGAAGTACAGACTGTTTAAATTTTAATATGAGTATTCTGCAAAGCGTCCATAAAAGCTTAGCGAATATTAGAATTTAAAAAAATATCAGTACTGTAAAGATGTAAAGTTTGCTTTAAACTGGAAGTGATTTATAACAGTAGAACCAATTCTAAAAGTTCCTTCATCACGGAAATCTACACTGGTACTACTTCATAAACTTGTTTTATTAAGATAAAAATAAGTTTGGAGTTAGAAATCACGATCTTAGGCATAATTGTAGGATATTGCACTTTCAAGTACTTTAACGGCGTTCTACCTATTTATGATGAGCATGAGACTGATCGCATGCAATGACAATCTCTAAATAGTTTACTTGGTTGATATTTTTGTTATAAACACTCCTATCTCTTCCCTTTATGAAAAAACAGGTCTATTATAATGTTTCTCCCTCTTCAGCCACAGGAAGTCCACTGTTAAAAGTAGGCCTCTTTTAAATTGTAATATACAGAATCGAATTAATTTAAATGTCCATCTGTCACTGAATTAGTTATGCATGAGATGTCTTCAAGAAATGAAATCTCGGAAAGATTAACTTTGCTTTGTGAATGATAAATAATAAGCCCAAGTTTTATATTTATCTGTAGCATGGATAACTGATAAAGTTGTTTTGTCTGTACCTGTAAGCTGTTTTTGAATCATCCGGCATCTATTAATAACTTCACTTGTAATGTAGATTGACTACTGACTCATTATATTTCAGCATGTCTTAAAACTTGTTTACATAATAAATTAGTTATTAAACTTTATAGTCGATAATCGTTAATTATTTTTGCGCTGAGCAAATTTTTTAGTAAATTGGAATTTCAATTTACCTTTCGATCTTAAGCTGGTAAATAATTTGATAATATTTTTTGGTGGTCATATAGCTACATTTTAACAGTGGTGACTATATCATATACACAATTAAACGAACTTACTTTGATGTACAGATCTATCATAATATATATATATTTCATAGCATAGATCCGGCAAACGAGCAAACAGGTCACGTGATAGTAAGTTATCACTGCCGCCCATGAACATCCACAACGCTGGTTAATTAATGTCCTGCTGGTCCAAGAGGGAGGGGAGCAGGAAGAAAAAAGGATGGAAAGAGGAAAGGGGTATTTGGGCATCCGACAATCTCACTCACCAAACGAAACGCGCCAGCGATGCTGTCATTCTTGCTGAGCCATAACAGTCAACAGCGTGGCTCTACCACTTCCATAAATTTAATTTCCATAATATTTTACAAAGACTGCCTCGGTGGCGTAGTGGTACTACGGTACGATTGCAAAGCTGAGGTCTCGGGTTCCAATCTCGGGTCGGGCAAAGTGATATTGGATTTTTCTATTCATTATCAGCCCGGAGTCAGGAATTTGTGCCCGATATGGCGATAGGTTCACCCCCAATCACATCGTGGGACGGAATATACAAGGCGACACGTGGGTGTTCTGGTAGCAACTCTGCCTACCCCTTCTGGGATAAAGGCGTGTGTTTATGTATGTATGTATTTTACAAAGTGCTTCGTCCGAAGTGATTAGTAACCTCTCCCATCCCCAAGGGTTAAATTCGTTAAAGGAATATATCTAACTCTTGTCCAAACGTTAAGAAACCTCCTTTGCTTCATCAATTGCCACCAGTCTATCTCTTCACGCAAAACACCATACATCTTTTATTATTTTAATTTTCTGGCTCATATTAAACGAAATTCCTCACAGCCAAGGTATATTACGACTATGTTTTCGTTTTTCCAGAGCACTACAGCCTGTTAACAGCCAGGGTTTTATAGACGCTATGAACAGTGGAATTCTAACGCATGGTAATGATTTCATTGATGAAGACATCGGTGACTTCTTGGAGCCTTGGCTGAATAGCAATGGCTACCCATTGCTCCACGTCGGTCTGCGATCTGATGCTGTCCTCGTTACCCAGGTTTGTATTTTATACTCTAAAATAAGTCTATAAGGTTTATTTTCATTTCATCAGACAGAATGATAAGACGAGCAGTTGACTCGCCTGATTGTAATTATTACGCCTTCTCATAAATACTGAGCAATATTACCATAAAGAACTTGTTTCTCTGAGATTTTACTTACTTAGACTACTTAGTTGTTATGACTCAAATATTTCTTTAGATCGTTTGTAATGTATTTTTCCTTTGTTGATTTAGTCATATTAGATGTATTCATAGTCTACTTAAATATGATTGGATCATATTTAAGCATGTTGAGACCCTCAGCACCTAAGCGTGGTAGCGGAACAATGTATTTATTTAACACCAATCTTGTCATATATTGTTACTACTTTGTTGACTACACAAAAGTGGTTTTTGACAACCTCCGTGACGCAGTTGGTTAAATGCTGACTGTGAAACAAGAGGTCGCGGCTTTGATTCTCGCACGGACACGCATTTTAGTGTGATACACGTAAATATTTTTTCGGGACTGAGTGTTTTGGGAGGGGAAAAGTCCCTCGTAGTTTCTAATACTCACGTAACAAGACTTGATTGATCCTAGAGTGAAGTCGCGGAATATATGTGTATTTACTTATTATTAGGCGCCGACCCGGCTCCGCCCGGGTGCAGATATTTTTCAAGTCCAGTACACGTCAGCAACATGTTATTTCCCGTACTGTTTTATTTATATTGAAACTCAATATCGTCTTCTGTACTGCTTTTCCCGTTCCGTCCCGTCTCGTTATATGCCGCTCTGTCCCATCTCATTCTCACTTAAGGCATGTTATCCTGTCCGATCCGAGTTTAAAACAAGCAACAAATATATTTGAATTCATTGCTCATCCCACGCGAACACTACATTTTTCGGGATAAAAAGTAGCCTATGTGTTAATCTAGGGTGTCAGCTACCTTCATACAAAATTTAAACAAAATTGATTCATCCATCTCTGAGATTAACGTGCACAAAGGCACAGACAAACGGACAAACAGATAAACAAACAAAAATTCTAATAATCATTCTTTAGGGTTCTATTACGTTTATACAATCCCTCCATATTAGTTTTCCTCAAATATCTTCCATGTACAGACATCGATTGGTTACAAATTTATTGTATGTACAGATTTCATTATTCATATAAATCAATCTTTATGTCCCAGGAACGTTTTGGATTTAGCACTCAACAGCACGTCAACTTCGAAGTGCCCGTCACATATACGACTAGCAGAAATCCGAACTTCGAAAACATTCATCCCATTTTATTGATGGATGGAACTACTAATATAAACATGGTTCTTGATGAGGAAGATTGGGTCCTCTTCAATATACAAGGACAAGGTAAAGTATTCTTCTTCTATCAGACGGACAGACAACCTTAGGCCCTTAACATAGGACAACTGACATAGAATTAACGCAACTTAACTTTTGACGCATATTGCAGAATGATCAGGCTTATTACGATAAGTTGCCTGTCCGACACCAACCCTTTTTGAAGTAGATCTTTTAGTCCACCTAAATGGAAATCTTTAATTATCTTTGGGGCGTAGAATATATCTCAAATTCAATTAGCAAAATATGTAGATGATTAAAGACATTATATAAATTGTGAGCAAAAACAGTAGCAATCGTATATTTCCCATTCGTGATAATTTATAAAAATCTAACCATTACTGTTCACTTGTTTTCAGGTTACTACCGTGTCAACTATGACAATGATCTTTGGGAGAGAATAATCGAAGCCTTAGAAGATCCGGATAGGAGGGCAGAAATACATCCACTTAACCGTGCTACGGTATGTAATTTATTTATATAAGCTCACGCTTGTATCCTTAAAAAGGTGGACAAAGGCGTTATTAGTACCACCTTCAATATTTCTAGCTTAATATGATTCCAAAATATAAGGGTTCTATCACACAGGTGTTTAACGAGCGTTGGCGTCGCTTTTGTCTACAGGAATTCATATCCGAAAAACTACTGTTGGTATTGCTCCTTCAACGAAAATTACTCAAAAGAAAACATCACATATTATATATTCTCGTATTGACATATCCTATAACAAAGTCGTAGCAAGGACGCTTACGCCCAGACAACCGCGACGTGAACGTCGCGTCAGCGCAGCGTCGACGTTGGCAGACGTTGGGAAACGCGAATGCTTGTAAAACGCCAGTAGGATAGGGGTCTAACGTGTAGGCCTCTCTCGCTCTTTCTTCAGCCGCAGGAAGTCCACTGCTGAACATAGACTTTCCCTACGAGCCGGCCCAGCGCTGTCGCAATATATGAAGAAGTAACAGCAAAAACTCAAACGAAATTCCAAAGAATTTTTTTAGTTGTACAGGAAGCCCTTTGCTCGTCGTGGTGGAAAATACGTTAAGCCTCATATTGATATTTTAAATCACACTATAAACATGTTTGCATGTGACATCGGTGACTCATAAAATATAAATATTGACGTTAATCTTGGGAATATCCATTTTTATGCGGATGTTGTGAAATTTATCGTACGATGCGTTATCATACAGGAATTACATTCCTTTTGCTTAGGTTTTTATATCAATTGAGATCTGTACCGGCGTAATAGACAGCCCAATTACCCTCCTATTTTTTTTAATGCATAGGTCCCGCAAACAAGCAAACAGGTCACCTGATGGTAAATGATCACTCCCGCCCATAAACATCCACAACGCAGGATCATGGATGTGTTGCCGGCCCAATTGGGAGGATGGGAAGAAGAAAAGGGTATTAGGCATCCGGCAATGTATATAAAATGGGCAAAGACCCGTGTTCTAGGACGTACAATATTTATACATCATAAAATACTTTTCGATTAGTAATCAAATTGCATTTGCTGAACTAGAATATAACGACAAAAATCGAGAAGGGGGATATTGATGGAATCGTATTTACGTTCAATAAGACTAGAAAGAAATAGCCAGCAGAATCGTTTTCAAATATTTTGTTAAAAAACTGTAGCGAAAAGGTGAATTTTGTCCAAATCTTTATTAAAGACCATTAGCATGCCGTTAAAAAACAGAAGCCTCCTCTGTGACTAGTGACTATTTACAGTAGTTTACCGAAGGCGATGATGTTGGGCTAGAGATGAACAAGAAAATATTTCTTACTTTTAATATGTTTATAAAGAACTCTCGAATGTGTGGTTCCCTAGAAAAAATATTTTTCGCTAAAGATAGTGAGAGTTGTCTAGCACACATGTGACATCTAAAAGTCTAAGTTCTAAGGTGTGGTCATAAATTTAAACCAGATTGTCTGAGGAGATCCTCAGACCCTATTATTAATATGCTTTACCTACGGAACGATATCAACAAAGAATATTACATCATCGATATTTAAAAAGCTAACCTGGTATAATGATATTTCAGCTCGTCGACGATGCACTGAACTTGGCGAGGGCCGGCAGGATAGATTACGAGATAGCCTTCCGCGTGGTGCTGTCCATGGAACATGAAACGGAGTACGCGGTGTGGAAGGCCTTCGTCAGGAACATGAACTTCTTGAGGAAGCGCCTGGTGGCCATGGTTACTGAAGACGAGGATCTGGATCCTGATATTTACTTGGTGGGACTTTTTATTTATTTTTTATTAATTACCGCAGTAAGGGCGGCATTTTGCAAATTACTATTCAGCCAAGTTTTCATTACAGTTATAGATTTGCATTATTTTAGAACGAGTTTCCGATCCTAGTTTCTAGAACCCGGGTTTGTTCCGCCGCAGCGTGAAATCGCAATAATGTAGATAAAATGGGAAAAATGTGAAAACGCAGTAATTTGCAGTCTTTACATACCATAGAAATTCTTACAAATCGCTATGGTATGCACGTTTCCTCACGATGTCTTCCTTCGCTGTTATAGTGCGAGGTGATTGACCAACAATAGACACATGACTCCGAAAAGTCATAGGTACGTCCTGGGACTTGAATCCAGCGCATTCGACCACCTGAACCTGTTGGCAGTCGCGTCTGGTCCGTTACCAACAGGCCCTTACCACACTGTCCGGTGCCCCCATAATGCTTGTGACGGTCACTGAAAAGGCCATTACCAAAAACTTATTAAGCGATTTAAAAAAAAAGGCAGAGGTTCTCAATTCGTCGGAATCTTTTTTTTAAAGGGCTTTGGTAGTTTTCATCTGTTTAATCCTAGGTTAAGATTGAGCTGGCACGCCTAATCATGACAAAAGTCCCTAAAAAATAAAGAGAAAAACAATCTGTTCTATAAGTCTTGCGACAATACACGAATAATATTTCTTCCTTTATTTCTTTCTTATTTGTATTTTTTGTATTAACAGAGAATGGTCAGAAGAACAATAGGCGCGGTGGAGGACGAGATCGGTTTCGAACCCGAGCCTGGTGATTCTGAGCCAGCCATGGTGTCGTTGACCCGAGGGCTGGTCATGGACCACGCCTGCAGAGCTAACTATATCCCTTGTATTAATGCTGCTCAAAACTGGTTCTATGATGGTGACTCTGTGTAAGCATATTGATTTTATATTTTTCTTTTTTTTAATTTGTAAGAACACTGTAAAAAATTGTTATATAATGTTAATATACATAGATTAAAGTATTCTGCCGTTTCCAGTTAATATTTAAATACACTTTCATTTACTAAATAATTTACGGAATAGTAACATTTATCTAAAATAGTTAAAGATTTTTTTATATCATTCGATTATTTATTATTATCGTATTGCCATATAGTACATATTCCTTAAAAATAATTGGATCCTTTGTTCTGGGATGATTCCTTGTTTTGGGAATTGTGATGTTTTTGACTTGTTCATTATGCATTTCAAACGATCATACATTCTGATATACAAAGAGAGATATAGATGCTAGATTTGTAGTGTACACAAAAAGTGTGTAAGTGTGCTTGCGACGGCATCGTGTGCCGGGTCGATCACTTCCCTGTTACATGGTTGAGGAGGCCGATGGCTGACACATGCGTCATACTCGTGAACGTACGCTGCTTGTGTGGACTGGTCCTTCCGATTTTCTCACACTGGTGATCACTAATTTGATCGTTTTTTCAACTATTTTGAAACAAAAGGAGGCTTTGTGAAGCTTAGATACGATAGTTACTCGTATTTATAGCAACATCAATACATTTTTGATTCATTAAAACATTTTCTCTATTCTCCATAGGAACCCTGACATCCCCTACGACATTAGGCCTGCGGTCTACTGCACCGTGGTCAGAGAGGATGGTGAAGACGCCATCGAGGCTCTACTCGACAGACTTGACGTTGAGGTCAGCCAGTACGAGCGAGTAGTCATCCTGGAGTCACTGGCTTGTTCGCAAGACGAAGACTATATTAGAGAGTAAGTTTATTTCGTAGTTATATCTTACACAAAAATCGGACTTCGGTATATGTGATGGTGAGACCAGTGAAATTTCAATGGAGTATAAGCTAGTCGAAATAATTATGCTGCACAAGTGAATTTTTACACGTAGAGATACTTATGTGAGCTAAGATATATATTCGATTAGTGTGTAAGGTGATCGCTGGTTAAGAAGAGACGAATTTGCTACTTTAAGATGTTCGGCACTACCACTCATCAATTGAAACGCAACAATCAGATCAAGATTTACGTTTAGAAGACGCTAAACCTGATAAAGCCAATTGAAAAATTAAGACCTTAAACATTATTCATACCTTTGATCTACATGGCCTAACCCCTGTCAATAGTATTCTCGGTTGTAGAGAAGGCCCATGGCCTATAGTGGGACGTATATGCGATGATATAAATTCAAATATTTTTGAATTTTTAACTAAAAACACTTAATGTTGTATAAAATGTATTTTAAAATATTTGAAATTCCATATTTCTAGTTTTTCAAGGTTATAATACGTTTCACTTCTTGTGTAAATCTTCTGAGCGTGATAAACATATTTTCCGTCCTGATAAAGTCATTGTGAAAGATTTTTATCAATATGTCTTGAAACATTCTGTTCGTGGTACTATAGATATCGGGAAATATAAGTTACTATGTGAAAAACAGCTGCACGTTAAATAAAATGGTCATAAGACTTTTCGACAGCCTCCATCGCGCAGTTGGTTAGACGCCGGCTGTGAAACGAGAGGCTGTGGGTTCAATGCATCAAGACAAATGTTTGTGAAGCCCGCAAGTATTTGTGTCGGGTCTGGGTGTTTGTGAGACGGAAAAGTCGCTCGTAGTTCCTGATACCCACGACATAAGACTCGATCTTAGTGTGGGACAAGGACTAGGCAAATGACTATTGGGTGTATTTATTTATAATATATTATGAAATGTGTTTAATTTGCCGGCTGTCTAATGAGCTACGGATTACATCTCTGCGCTGAGACTATTTTTGTATACTTCAGATATTTGTTTGTTAAGTGTTTATAGGACCGAAAAGTCTTTAGTAGTTTTCGATACCTACGACGCAAAATCTAATTGATCTTATGTGTGTGACCATTGGTGCTACAAGAGTGATCTGGTTCTGGTTTTGGCCGAAATGTGCGTGTCCACATTTCGGCTTGTATGTTCCGTCCCACGATGTGATAGGAGGGAGCCTATCGCTATATCAGGCACATATTCCTGACTCCGAGCTGATAATGAATAGAACAATTCAATATCACTTTGCCTGACCCGGGATTGGAACCCGCGACCTCAGTTTTGTAATCGTACCGTAGTGCAACTACGCCAGCAATGCAGTCATTATGTATTTTTTTTACGTTTAAGTGCTGATTTGGTTGCATTGCTGTTGATTAATTGCTGTTGATTAATGTAAAGTACTTTTTAAACAGCTTGCTGATTGAAACCGTCACACCAGGCAACCCGTTCCTAGCAGAGGAACGAGTGAGGATCTTCAAAGCTGTTGTTGAAAGCAGTTATGAAAACGCCGGCGTCGCCATGGACTTCATATCAACACGGGCTAATGATATTAGAGAATGGTAAGATTTCTATACCCTTATCCTACAGATGTATTTTGGAGCAATTTTTAGACCATAATTGGCCTGGTCACAAAATAGTTTTGGAAAAAATGTGAGTAGAGTCAAACAAAGTAGGAATCCACATTCTGAAATCGAATTGAAATCTATATATGTAATAAATTTGTATCCGATCGATGTCTGTACATGGAAAATAAATGATGAAAACTAATATGAGGGGACTATATTAACGTAATAGAACCCAAAACAATGGTTTTTAGATTTTTGTCTATCTGTGCGGTTATGCGCGATGAACTCAGAAACGGCTTAATGGAATTCGATTAAATTTGTTATGGAGGTAGCGGGCACCTAGATTAACACTTAGGCTATTTTATGTCCCGAAAAATAGGGAGGAAACGGTTTTCCTCCCTATTTTAAATAACAAATGTATCGGTGATACATTTGTTATTTTTTTGTACTCAAATGGATAGAATGGGATTGGGACGGGATGGGGTTTTTTTTATAAAGTTAATAATTCCATAAACTGACTATTTAATGGAAAATCAGTAGATACCTTAAACATTATGGAGGGTGGTCTTGTTAATAGGTTTCCTTTTTGTAGGTATGGCGGTGATGAAAAACTGGAAGAGATCATATTTATTTTAGCCGAGAACATGGCGGATGTAAATTTGTCCAACGACGTAAGTTTGCAGTATTTTTTTATCTACATCTTAACGTTTTCGTATAAAACAATACAGCTATATTCTTGTATTTTAGTTCACGTGTGGCTTTGTGTTTTTATTGTACTTCAACTGCACGTCATATTTGTTTGTAAGAATGATAAACATTTTATAAATAATTCTTCTTCTTCTTATTCTTCTCTACAGCTACTAGAAGTCCACTGTTGAACATAAGCCTAATCATATAACCCATGAAAATATTTAAACATGGCAGCCTCCGTGACTCAGTTGGTTAAACGAAGGCTGTGAAAACAGAGGCTGCGGGTTCGATCTTCGCACCGAAACAAATATTTGTGTGAGCCACAGGTATTCGTTTCGGGTCTGCGTTTGAGACCGAAAAGTCTCTCGTAGTTTCTGATACCCACGACACAAGACTCGATCTTATATGTGACTGTTGTGTGTAATCATTCATTATTTATTTTGTTGTATTATTAATAATAATAATATTTTTTAAATTGATTTTAAGTTACAGTACATTTGAACGCTATATATGATAGACTTAAACCAGGTTTAAGTCAAACCAGGTTTAACCACTAAAGTACTGTAAAATAAGATTATTTAAACCTCTACCTAACAGAGAGAGACAGCCCAAAAGTACAGAGATACTGGTATATTTTATCAAGTTTTTGTATTGTATTGTATTGTATCAGCCCATATACGACCCACTGCAGGGCACGGGCCTACTCTACAATCGAAAGAATCGATTGAGAGTGGTTAGGCCATATAGTCCACCACGCTGGCCTAGTGCGGGTTGGCGGACATACATACCGTAGAAATTCTTTAAAATCGCTACGGTATGCAGGTTTCCTCACGATGTTTTCCTTCACCGTTAAAGTGCGTGGTGATTGACTATCAATACACACATAACTCCGAAAAGAAAACTCTGGTCCGTTACCAACAGGCCACCACGCACTTGCACCACCACATATTTTATCAAGTTAGTAGATGCTAAAGCCTGTCATTTTCCACAGTTCCGGATATGGGTGAACGCACAGAACAACGACTTAGAAGACTCACAACAGATAGCCGACAGAGCTCTCTTGCAAGTCAGAGAGAACCAGGTGTGGGACGACAATCTACTAGAATACGTGTACGAATGGATCGACGAGAACGACGCGCCCACACTCGCTGTCTCTCTAGTTCTAGTCGGTATTACTTTTATGATCACTTTATTTAACCACTAAGTATTTTTTAAAAGAATTTATGAGTATATAGAGTATTTAATGTTAAGGATGGTATTGGTTTTAAGAATTACTAGTTTTAATTGTTATGAATGGAGATGTGGTCTGCGCATTTATATGTTAGTAAGGGACTTGGAGAGATAAATTTAAAATACGTGCAGTAGTGATTGTCACGGGAAATACAATTGGAAATACAAATGTTGTGTCTCTTTCTAGTTCACGAATTTTTTGAGACCATTGCGCAGTCCATGTTTGGTGTCTCTTATAATTATTATCAATATATGATACGTTTATAATATGTAAGAACTAATTTTAGAATTTGTAGATATTTTTTACTGAGTATTTTATACCAGTATTTAGTTATTAAAAGACATATTTTAAAATAGCCATTAACTTAATATTTTTAAATTTAATTATTATTAAGTTTATTTTTTTATTATTATTACTCCACAATATGACCTAATTTAATAATTTAAGTAATATACGTATAGTTTTACTTTTAATGGATAAACTTATTAAGATTAAGACTTAAATAATTCATATATTTTTTAAAGGATTAAGTGAGTATGTTTTAAAGTAAATAATATAACGTTTAATAGTATAAGTCACATATGTAAGTAAATAATATTACTTCTATATGTTATGTAAGTGTGATAAAGTTTTTGAAAGTTTTAAAACTCAATACTATACTCGTCTATAGTACTTGTAGTTTCTTCAAGTGGCGTTCGAATATTTTGCAACTGTAATTGACGTATATCTCAATTGTGCCGACATATCTTTGATTAAGCTGTCATCTGATAAAAACGCCATGATAATATCTCATGACGTTGATTGTTACGGCAGTATGGTTTTGAGATCACGTATTTTAAGTCTAAAAATACATTCAAGGGGACATTAGAATCACTACTATCGATTGTACAGGAGGCCCGTGCCCTGCAGTGGGACGTATATGGGCTGATACTCATGGTTATAATCAAACACTTTGTTTGACAATTCCTGTTAACAAATCATTAGATTTAGCTCTACAAAATGATAATACATCAGCGTAAGATATCATTGAATAACAATTAAGTTATTAAATATATAATATAAAATAATGTCTTGGAAAAATAGTTCTGATTGAGACTTTTGCGATCCAAGAAAAAATCGGAGCTAAAAACATTCGGAGACCAAATTGTATAATACCCGTCGATGTCTCCTTTAATATTCATTTTGTTGCATAAAATAGTTTGATAGTATTTAACATCTCACATTATTTGCAGTTATTGAATCATTCGAACGTTTCTCTTATGAAAGGTCACGTCTTATTCATCGATGCAATAAGATTGTTTGATTTATTTTTAGTCTTGAATTAAGATTACTTATTAATTATTATTTTTGATTTATTTAATAAAATATAATTGCACAAAGTTTTATTATATAATTAATTTTATTTAATATAAATTAGATTATAGTTATGCTACTCGTATGATAGACATATTGATTTAGATTGCATTAAATTTATATTAAATGCATAATGTATTATATTAATCTTGATTATTTTAAGCTTATTAGTTTAATTGTTGTGTTATTTTTTACTGCATTTTCACTCAAATTATATTTATTGATTAGTAATTTAGAATAAGTATTATAATTTATAATTTTATTTATAAAATATAGTTTCCACTAAATCTCGAGCAAACGCGTCCTCTTGCTTAAGATTTAGTTGTTTTAAATAGCATTATGATAACAATTGATTAATATAATAATAATTTTAGATTAAAAACAATAAATGTATTCATAATTTTAAGTATTAATTTATTGAAATTAAAATAAAATGTAGTGTTTTTAGAATATGTTGTATGATGTGTAATATGTGCATATTACAATTGTCATTTAAAAAAATATATTTTATAATTATAATATTGTAAGTAAATTTGGTTTTTCCTTGAAAAAACATCGGCAATGAACTGTTTAAATAAACAATTACCTATAGAAATCCAAAAGGTGCCAATGATTACGGTGCTCACAAACCATATTTCTGTTCCTCTAACTACGCAAGAGCTCTATCTTGGAAACGAGCAGATTGATGTCGTATCATCGGGGAAAATCTAGACATTTTTGTATTATCTGTGTTCGAAGAAGCTGCATTTTTTTTGAGCTCCGTACATTTTTTCATAATACCACGGCGAATTCATTACATAAAACCAGATGGAGTACGCAGATATAGTATCCACCGAAACGGCAAAACTATGCTGATTTGCTCGAAATCGAATATAAAATGACTGAAACCAAAACGCAGACAAAAGTCTGGCGGCCACAGGCTCTTGGTTTATAATAAATTAATTAATAATAAACACTCAGTTCCGATACAAATACCTATGGCACACAAGTATTTGGTTCGTTGCGGGGATCGAACCCGCGGCCTCTTGTTTCCCAGCCGGCGTCTAACCAACTGCGCCGCCGAGGCTGTCATAATAGCCAGCCTTTAATTAAATCATGACTCGAATCTGCTTTCCACAACACGACAATGCCGAGATCGCATTTACACGAATAGTCGATGTCAGCAGGCAGGCGGTTAAACATTTATTACACAAATCTTTCTGTATATTTTTAAATCAGGTGGAAATCATTTGGAGAGGCCTATGTTCAGCAGTGGACTTCCTGTGGCTGAAAAGAGAGAGATATACTCTTTAAGTATGAGTCAGCATCAAAGTTATTTACTACCGGAAACTAAATTGATAAGTGCCAAATTCTCACATCAATCAAACCTATAAGTCATCAAAAGGAATTAACCTACAAACAATCTGATTCACAAAATTACATTAACGTTGGCCCACAACCAGTTTACAGTGCAACTTAAGCATTTTATGGATTCGAGTCATTTCTGTTAACTTATCTAAACATACTCCGCATTTTATATTATCTAGATCATCAAATATTTGGACCGGAGCATTGTTAGATTCCTATCTTTTTATCATCCGTAAGCTACATGATAATAAAATGAGAATTCTACCTCCTTACTTATCGTTTCAAACCTATATGACATTATCGAAGTCTTCAGTTATCTCGTACGTTCAAACTTTCGTTCACATTCTTTGAAGACACATTTTGTTCACACCAGTAGAGCGTACCAAACGTATGGGAAGGGAATGGTGTTGTGAAACTCCGGCCATTTTGTGACCAGAAAAATGGTTCGGGAAAAAATAAAATGGAAGTTCACCATCATTTTGTATTTAATATCACTAAACGTGTTCACGAAATCTCTTCCAATAGAGAAACCAGCTGGAAGATCTGTAACAACGACTGAAACGGCATTTGTTAATGCTAATACAGTTACAATAGCAAACGATGTTGAAGAACTAAATACAGCGACAATAAAAACAAATCATGTTGAAGAAGGAATTAATATCATTAGTGATGTTAATGAATTGCACGCAGCTGATGTAGCTAATTTAACACGATCAACACTGCTGAGAAATGTAAGACCAGGGCAGGATGTAAGACAATATGCTGTCTCATTAACATTCAATGGAAATCAGTTCACTGGAAGAGCTGTTCTCGATGTGGTGATAACAGAAGCAACATTAGGAGACAATTTGTTCTTCCATTTCGACAATGTTCAAGTGCAGAATGTACTAACTGGAGTGTTTACTGAAGCCAGCGCGTTGCCAGCAGAAAGTTTTGATTTGGACGATGGGATACTTGAAATTGAACCGGTACAGGAAGCAGTTTCGTACATTGTGATTGTGGAATATACTGGTACTTTAGGCAACGATGGCCGAGGTCTATACCTCGGAGAAGGGAGCGATTTGTAAGTTTCTTATTATTATTTTTACATAATTTAATTCTTAATTGAAACGGAATACTAGTATATACCTAATAATGATATGGATTAGAGTCAAGAAAATTTACTTTAGTGACTTTAAATGGTGTAAACTTAACATGGTGAACGTTTGCTTCTCGTTGTTACTTTCCAACATCTATTTATTTTCTGTCTAAAAACTTTCATTGTCAGAAGAAAACGGGTATTTCTCAAAGACGAAGCTTGGGATTTACATTTCTCGGTGTCGTTTCATTAGATATCTACTACTATTAATACTGAAACTTCATCGTTATGTGGTGGTTTTCATTCTATTTCATTAGTATAATTTTTCATTTACTACATATTATTTCTTACGTTTGTATGTATCCTCCCTGCCAGATTACTTTAAGAGATTTTTTTCCCACTTTCTATTGAGGTGTAATGTCATAGATTACTAATTTATTAATTTGACGATGAAGGCAGCAAATTATCAATGAAATAACATATTTGAATGCGCTTTTTGTTTGTTTTAATTTCTTTCTTTAATGTTGTTATTGTACACACACATTTACATGTAATGCTGACAATGTAATGTTGGCTGCGTAAACAAAGTATAAAATAGTCTATGTTTAGCTGACTGACTTGGGAGAGGTCTATGTCCAGCAGTGGACCGCAACGGGCTGATGATGATCATGATTATGGCTGACTAACTAGCCAACTATGTTTTTATAAATTTAGCTATTTACCATCTTTTATTATATGTTGTACAAATCGTTCTAGATACCTATATAATATATTGTGTATATAACAGGTAGTACCTAAATATAAAAATTCACTATGAACATTCTAAAACATTCTTCTGTGGAAATCATTGGGAGAGTCCATGTTCAGCAGTGGACTTCCTTTGGCTGATGGATTGGATTGGAATGGTTCTAGAACTATTATGAAAACATATTATTCACAGTTAATTATTAAGGCTGTGTTCGAATAAGTCATTATGGAATCTAGAACCATACATCAATGTAAGGATTTTAAATACGTTAGAACATATCTGTAGAATCGTTAGATTCTTAATTAATATTATTTACCTATCGTCGTCATTTTTAATTCGCTGTTTTTTTAGCGTAGAGATTTTTTTGTTGAATTTTTCTGCCCTATATCAAACTAAAGCAAATGTAGCCAGTACATTATTTTCCTATTATATGTGCACCTATATTCATACATTTTTTCAGCTCATACGTAGGTATGAACCTACATCCGACCTACGCTAGGCGAGTGTTCCCATGCATGGACGAACCCACAGAGGCATCAACCATTACTTTCACATTTAATAACCTCGAATATGAAAATATCATAACCAATTCCATATTGGACGAGACTAACACGAATGAGGGCGCGTAAGTACAATTTGAAGAAAAACACATAGTCTTAACCCAAAGCAATGGTACAAACTACAAATCTTGTGTGGTGGGTATCAGAAACTTCGTGAGACTTTTCAGTCTTAGATTACCTAGGGCCAAAACAAATAGGAGACCTAACCCACAGCCGCTAGGCGGCAGGATGTGGACTTCCTGCTCCAAAGCTTGCGGATTTAATTGCCGTACGAATAATTATTCGTTTGACCTTCCAGACATTTATCCGGGAGTGGGCCAGGCATTTCTGCGTGTGAAAATTATGCTTCTAAACGCATCTACAATACAACAATCATATAGTGAGACAACATTAAAAATCAAAGTATTAACACAAATTTTCAGAAACCAATTTCGAGCGCTGCAAAACCCACCCAACTTGTGGGGTATGATCGCGCATAACTTCAGGGACCTCAACATTCCCACTGCAAACGTTATCTTGGTGGGTAGACAAAAAACCACCAACCAGGACGCTCAAGCATCATTGGCTATCAACGCTTACTTCAACTACCTCAACGAGTGGACCGACAGGACTTACTTCGAGATCGTGTTTCACCAGAATACTCAGATGCGAATCGTCGCTTTGCCAGATGTTGATAGGGAATGGAATGCTCTATCTGGTATAGGGATATGGTGAGTTTTTACATATTGCTATCAAATCTCCAGTCTCCATATTGCTATTTAAGTTAAGAGAAAATCTGCTATAGATTGAAAAAGGCCTCTACGAATCGCATTCAACGGGTCAGTGTATATTTAGCGGAGGTGTGTAATATAATAAACGAAATATTGACTTTACGAGCGAAGATAATTCTTACAAGAAATTGATTTTTTTAAATCATAAAGGGATACTTCGATGATTGCATGATATTATGGATTAAGGACCAAAAGTTATTATAATATTTATATCATATATTCGCGTCTACTAGACTTTTGATTGAAAATCGTAGTTAAAAGTGGCAAAGGAATTCAAACAAAATTCAAATTTGAAAGTTACATTACTTGTGCTACTGCCTGTCTGAGCAAAATAAAGGCAAAAATTTGCTCTTCAGGGAACCCTTCGTCTTAATGGAGAATGCAGCCTCAGTGCAACAGAGGAAGACGATGCTTGTGAAGGTAGCCGAGGCGATGACCAGACAGTGGTTCGGTTACATGATATATCCTCATAACTGGAGGCATCAGTGGGTGATCTCTGGTTTGGCCACGTATACCGCCTACGAAGCCGTAAGCAATGTAAGTTTCAAAATTTTTTATAACACATAACTACATAACAGATTTGTGAAATAGATTTTTTTTTTTGTGTATTATCCTCTATAATACACGAAGGGTATCGTAGAGAGTAAAATTTAATAACGTACGCGATAGTAGAAAGCATATCACTGACACCCACAATATCGCTTGGAAGTGTGCTGGTATTGATCTTTGGAATTCACAAAAATAAATTTCAGCTAATTCATAGGTTTTAATTTTATTTAACGAATAGGAAATTGATACTTACATCAATTTTCGGTAAATTATGGGTAAAATTGCCAATTTACTTGTTCTTTAATTAATTAAATTAAATGTAATTACTTAACAAGTAAGTATCTCAATTACAATGGTCGAAATTATTTTTCAGTTCCAAACGCCAGCCGGAGATACTGACGTCACACTGCTCGATGTAAACACTCTGTTCCAAGCTGACGTTGTACGAGAAAGTTTGCTTAAAGATGCATACATCAACGCTGGTCTTCTTGAGCCAAATGCTGACTTATTCGATGAAGATGCAGTAAGAGATCATATTAACAGCGTGGTGCGATACAAAGCCCCTGCGATTATGAACATGCTGAGGCTGATTATTGGCAATGCTGATAATGACCTGATTCAATCTTCGGCTAGAGCGCTGCTTGCTGGAAGGTAAGTTTATAGCTGTTGACTGTAACTCTAAATGTTCTATCGTCTGTTCCACGGGGAGTGCTCCGAGGAATTATTTGAGATTCACTACCCGTCACCGCAGTAGAGTTCCTTCGTTCTACCTGGAAGCGTTCCGTTCCCGAACGGTACGTTTCCAGCTTTCTTTTTTATCACGCACGTGCAAGCTCTGAAATGAACTCCCAGCTTCGATGTTTTCTGAGCGCTATGAACTGTCCTTCTTCAAACGAGGCTTAAGGAGAGTGTTCACGTCACGATAGGCAGCGGCCTGGCATTGCAGAGTCCTGGAGCAACGGAAGCCACTTACCATCAGGCGATCCGCTATATCGTCTGCCTATCACGGCAATAAAAAAAAATAAAGATCTAGATAATACTCGTAACTACCAGACAACGTAAGAAAACTTATACGTAACAATAGAATACGTAATGAAAGATGCTAGCACCTAGATGCAGGCAGCTTAATAGGTCACTGTGGAAATCGCAGAGGTAGGTTTATGTTCAGCAGTGAATTTCCGTTGAAAACGGAATGTATAACAATTTATAATATTTTGGGATACACCAGGTTTTCTTTACAACTTGTGAATGGATGTCCAAAGCTAAGCTTTACGCTTTAAAATGTTCAGCTGTGGAGGTTCTACTCTAAGATGGTAATTATGATGTTAATATTATATTCCTCCGGCAACAGGCATTCATGATGCATTGATTGATTTCAAAATTAATGTTGCGTCACTAAAATCATGGTAATGGTAAAAGTATGGTAATCAGGTGGATTAAAAGGCGGTTTAATCCTCATACTTCTATAAATAATTTGTGTGATCAACAATTATCCATACAGGCTCTGGATCTTGTATAGTGAAACAATCGTTGCAATTTGATAATCTTAACATAAAATAAATTATCTAGTACTATTAAATGGCGACTGTGTTTGACATTGACATTTCAATGTACTTATTTCATGTTTATTTGCAATGGGGTCGGTTCTTTGCAGACGTCGTAAATTGTGTCAAGTTTTCGTTTTAAAATTTAACCAGCCTTTATTATCACTACTTATCTAAGATCTCCATTTGCCTTAAACGTCATATTAAGAGAATAATCTTGATGGATGTGTCTATAATATGTGTATTTTATTTGCCATCTCAGTGAGAATTCATCAATCATTACATTATCTTAGAATTACTGTAAAAACGAAATATGCTTACACATTACATGCATTACGTGGTAGTTTTGCATGTTTATTTAATGAAAAAAGGTTATAATATAATAAAAAAGGACTATAAAATTATGGGGAAGAGCTAAGTTAGAGAAGGGGGGTTAACTTTCTTTGTCTGTAAGACTGCGGTCCAGCCAGTGTATTCAGCCTGGTTCATTGGGAATATAATTAGGCTTCTGCTGAAATGATGACAGCGGGAAATTCGTATCTTCCCGTGAACACACAAAACCCATCATATTGATCCACGTGAGTGTGTCGCGGTTTGGATTCAGCCTACGTTTATCTGCTTTCAAACGTCCCGGAGTAATTGTGTCAGCCAGCTGAAACTGTTTATCTCTCGCCACTGGCTACTCTATATCAGCAGACACATCAGTTTCAAGTAACGTCTCAATAATCATTTTTATCTTCATTTCGACGATTGCATCTTCCTTTTGACGCACATTAGATATTACATAACGTTTTTAAAGTGGGAGAGCCACATCTGCGAGCCATATTATAGTTACCTTGCCAGCATTGGAAATAAGCCGGCTGGACCAGATAATATCAATGCCTTGTGAGACACTGGTACTACCAATTGGTGTTTTGTTAGGTAAATGAGATTCCCAACATCTCTTTCTCCCTCGCTTCCCTTTTCTTTTTCCATTTTGAGAGGCCAACAACGCCCCTATAATCCTAGCATAATATATGTTCATAGGCGTTGGTTGATGCTTGCTATATTTTTTATCGGCTTGTTCATTTGCCGCACCCATACAGCACAAAAAAAATCGTGTTATATTACTTCAATATGAGCTTTTTTTTTTCTTTTCAGAGCTCTTCAAACCGTCAGCAGCCAGAATTTCTTCGATGCTGTGAACAGTGCAATTGCTATTAACGGAGCAGGCAGTTTGATAGACAACGTCGGTGATTTCCTAGATCCGTGGCTGCACAACAATGGCTACCCGCTGATCAACGTCGGCTTGTGGCAGGGAGGAGTTATCATCACTCAGGTAGTTATTATAATTAATTATTTTACTTCTATTATGTATCAAAATGAAAAGATATGAGATTTTTTTTCCACTACACCCCGGAAAAAGTGACTGAATCTGAATAATGTGTGACATGTTATGGATTCAATAGAATAATTTCTTTTCAATTTTATTTAATTCATTGTTAGCACAACACACGAATTAATGCAAAATCGCGTGTAAATATCTAGATGAGACCTGCTGAGTGGTTGTGGGGACACGACATTATAAATGCACTCAACAAACAGTCACATACCTAGTACTGATGATAGAAATAGATACATATCTTGTGAAAATATATCATAAACTACAAGAGCTTTCTTTGATCTCACAACACTCAGACAGAAAACAAATAATATTAATGATTCAAACAATATCGAGTTCTTGGCATCTCCTTCCAGTAGTTTAACCAATTGTTGCAAAACTTCGCTACACTTTTGAAAACCATTAATGGATACTTCGATAAAATGAACATGACGTCTAGATCCGAGTGTAATGAATCAAAAATCTATTTACAGGAACGTTTCTCATTCACAACTCGTCCTCACGTGAACTTCGAAGTGCCATTGTCATACACCACCAGCGTCGCGCCGAATTTCGATAACGTTCGCCCCACGGTCCTGTTGGACGCGACAACCACCATCGATATGATTCTCGGTGAAGATGACTGGGTCGTCTTTAATGTCCAGGGGCAAGGTAAAATAAAATTTATTTTTTATGCTATTTGAACATGTTTAAAAATTTGTCTAAGGTTTACGGTAAACGTAGAGAGATTTAAAAACAAACCAAAACAAAAAAATGTACTTGTTATATTAAAATTTCGAAACTGTTGTGAGAGGATCCCTGTAACATATTAGGAAGGAAGTAACGTCAATAAACTCGTGGTAACACTGGTTGCAACTCTGCTTAGACCTCCTGAGTAATAAGCTAATAAAATCTCCTTCTGTAACTACAAAAACAGCCTAAATAAATACAATGATGTCATCCTAGGAAAGATTTCAAGATTATCCATCCATCCATCCATCAGCCAAAGGAATTCCACTGCTGATCATAGGCCTCTCCCAATGATTTCCACAGTGACCTGTTGGAAGCAGCCTACATCCAGCGACGTCCCGCGACCTTTACCAGGTCATCTGACCATTTCAAGATTAACTATAATTGAATGAAATAACATTTTTAGGTTACTACCGTGTTACATACGAACCCGACCTTTGGGAGAGAATTATTGAAGCATTAGAAGATCCAGAGAGAAGAGAAGTCATCCATCCGCTCAATCGAGCTACGGTATGTTACCTAATTTATTAAACAATAATACTATAAGCATATGGAATCTTGGAAATATTATTTTTATATATTCTAGTAAAATATATATCTCTCTTTTTACATTAGTAAAAGTCCAAAATTTTCTGTAATCACCATTAATTTAGAACTTTTACTACCGTCTACTCCAGAAATTTTAAACAATCCCAAGGGTCATCACCATGACGCAATCTTATATGTGTGTATTATGATTAATATGTTTCGGACTTTTGTCATTAAAAATTAACAAATATAAAGTGTTACTTAAAATGTTAGGAGCTTAAAAGTTACGTTTGTAATTAATTTGAAAACATATGTAATATTTATTATCTTTCATGTATATCTGCGTAAGTTATTATTTCCTTACGAGTAATCCGATATTACTACCGACTGTCTCGGTGGCGTACTGGTACTACGGTACGATTGCAAAGCTGAGGTCTCGGGTTCGAATCCCGGTTCGGGCAAAGTGATATTGGATTTTTCTATTCATTATCAGCCCGGAGTCAGGAATTTGTGCCCGATATGGCGATAGGCTCGCCCCCTATCACATCGTGGGACGGAATATACAAGGCGAAACGTGGGTGTTCTGGTAGCACATCTGCCTACCCCTTCTGGGAAAAAGGCGTGTGTTTATGAATGCATGTACTACCGAAAATAATATTCTTTAATTCCAGCTCGTCGATGACGCCTTAAACTTAGCAAGAGCCGGTAGGATCGATTATGAAATCGCGTTCCGCATTGTACTCTCCATGGAGCATGAAACTGAGTATGCAGTGTGGAAGGCCTTCGTCAGAAACATGGAGTTCTTGAGGAAGCGTCTCATTGCTCTTGTCACTGACGATGGCGACCTGGATCCTGATATTTACGTGGTGCGTTTAATTGAAACTTCTCTTTAAAAGATAACCTGAAGGAAAGTGATCAACCATGAATACGAACTTTTGAACTTATAGATATTAATTAATTAGCTTGTATCCGTTTACTACAGAGCTTGATAATTTTCTAGATCACGCTATTATGCTATAATCAAGAGACATTTATCTGTACTCACATGTGGTAGAGGCCATTTGGTAAACGAACCAGACGCGGCTGCCAACATGTTCAACATGTTCAAATCCCAGGGCGCACCTCTGATTTTTCAGAGTCATGTGTGTATTGATAGTCAATCACCACGCACTATAACGATGAAGGAAATCATCGTGAGGAAACATGCATACCATAGCGATTTGCAAGAATTTCTATGGTATGTAAAGTCCGCCAACCCACGTATGGCCAGCGTGGTGGACTATATGGCCTAACCCCTCTCAATTGTACTGTCGATTATAGAGGAGGCTCGTACGCTGCAGTGGAACGTATATATAGGCCGATACAGTACAGTACATACAGTGCATGTGGTAATTAACGGGTTAGTGCGCCAGATACCTGAGCCTTTTTACTAGTAAGGCTGCTTGACACTATTTCTATTATAATATTAATATTCTGTCTACAGAGAATGATCAGAAGAACAATCGGTTCAGTGGAGAATGAGATAGGCTTCGACCCTGACCCACTGCTCATCGAGCCCTCCATGGTCACTTTAACCAGAGGTTTGGTTATGTACCACGCGTGCAAAGCAAGTTATGAGCCTTGCATCGCCGCTGCCGTGGACTGGTTCTACGACCCTAACAACAATGGTGTTGTGTGAGTACATAATCTGAATTTTATTATCATCACTATGACTAATCTACTGTAACAACCAAACTACTGCTACTGGTCACTCCAATTGCATGCTACCTAAAATTATCCCCATTAAACTTGAACATAAAAACATTCTCTTTCCCCTTAAAGATATACACGAGTATGTATAATATTTAATTGACTGAAAGATATTGAAGTTTTATCTGATGCAAAAGGTAAAGTATTTAATGATCTAATGAGAAAAAGTAGGAGACTAAAAGTTTGAAGCAAATACAGATTTAAATTTTTTTTTTAATTCTGTTTCTTTAACTGTAACTGCTAGTACAAAGAGTACCCCTCCCACTCTAATAAAACTTTTAGTTAATGAAAATGATTCCATCTGTAAAAGAGAATTGGTGTTACTGATAGACACACACACATACAGATAGACTAATAAGCCTTTAAAACGTACAAAACTTTTATTTTTGTATAGGGAACGAAAAATGAACAAATCCAAAGAAAAATATGTTTTTTTTTGTTTCACAGCAACCCCAACATACCCTACGACATCAGACCGGCAGTATACTGCACCATGGTGAGAGAAGGGGACCGCGATGTGATAGAGGCATTGGATGCTAGACTTGAGATCGAAGCAAGCCACTACGAACGCATCGTCATACTAGAGTCCATGGCTTGCTCGCAAGACGATGACTTTATTAGAGGGTAAGTAGTTATTTGAGATGATTTATTCTATGATAGTTTTTATATTTATTGTATTTATTGTATCAGCCCATATACGACCCACTGCAGGGCACGGGCCTCCTCTACAACCGAGAGTACGATTGAGAGTGATGATAGTTTAAGCTGATGATAATCTACATAATACATGGCGCTAGGCTTATTATCATGTCTTGGAGCAATTATAGAGTGGGAAAATTCTAAATGGCACTTCTTCCCCGCTCTTACATTAAGGCGTATATTGTCTATTCTAAAATTCTAAGAAACCACGATTCTGCGTCCTGTTGTAATCGAGATTTAAGTTACTTATATTTTGAACGCAGACTTCTGGAGGAAACCATCACAGATGGCAATAGATTCCTGGTCGAAGAGAGAGTGAGGATATTCAAAGCGGTGGCAGAGAGCAGCTACGGCAACGCGAGAAACGCTCTCAACTTCATAACAAGATGGACTCAGGAAATCAGGAATATGTAAGTTTTTACCTCATTCTTACTTGGGCTAATACAATATAGTACATTTATTTCATTCGCCATAAGATATTGCATATACATGTCAGTGAATCCTTCTTTTTTTGTCAAGAGGAAAGCTATCAAGCTGCCCTTCCGGTACCCAGGAGGAGGCCGAAAGGGGTATGTTAGTGTCTTTGACCTTCCAGTCCGGCACGCTGGGGATATGCATCCTACTAAAGATCAAAAGTATCCCCACTCTCTTTCATAACTCGCGCTGGAGAACAATCTTTGGCTCTTGCTTGAGCTGTAGTTTTGAAAATGATGCCAGATTCTGAAAAACCTGTAGATGATGTTATTGCATGTAGTATTTATATGTCTCATTTCATTGTCTTTTCTTTGTCACAGGTATGGCGGAGATCAAAAACTTGAAGAAGTAATATTAGTTCTCGCAGAAAATATGGTAGAGGACGGCTTGGCTACTGATGTAAGTATTTATTTTTATTTTTCTTTTTTTTATATATAAACGATGTCGGATAAAAGCCAGTTACGAGTACCCACAAACAGTGAATATGTATGTAAAAAACGGGCGAAAAAGGTTTATAAGAAAATCAATGTAAATCAGCTTCACTGGAGCTTTTGTTCGGTGATTGAAATCTATAGAGCTTTTAGCTGGCGGTTGGATATTCGCATCCGCCCGTTATCCAGACGCTGTACACAATGGAGAAAGACTGCTCAAAGAGACATACGTAATTATGTCGCGTTTTGAGATTATTCTATGTATATCATGTCTTGAAGACCTAGGCTGGTATAATAATTATTAATAGTAAATACACCCAATAGTCTTACATAGTCCTGACTCCACACTAAGATCCGAGTCTTGTGTCGTGGGTATCAGAAATTCCGAAAAACTTGTCGGTCTCACAAACACCTAGATCCGAAACAAATACCTGTGGATAACACAACCATTTGCTCCTATGCGGGGATCGAACCCGCGGCCTTCACAGCCAGTTTCACACCAACTGCGCCACGGAAGCAGTCGAGGCAAATAAGCCGAACGTCGACAGATAATTGTCCTATAGAGTGAGACTACTCATTACTTATCTCAACCTTATAGATACTGTTGCAGTATGAAAAAACATTTTTTAAATTAAAACCTAAAATTATTCCAGTTCCGAGTATGGGTCAACGCACAAAACAACAATTTAGACGACTCTCAAGACTTGGCGGAAAGGGCAGTGCAGCTCATCAACGAAGGTTTAGCTTGGAACAACAACATGCTAATGCCCGTGTACGAATGGATCGACGAGAACGACGCGCCGACGCTCACTATATCTCTTTTATTAATCGGTATCACTTTTATTATCACTTTATTTAACAATTGAATGTTTTTTATTTAAAATTTAAATTAGGTAATTGAATTATTTTAAGACGTATATTATGCACAAAGTTTTTCTATATTTAAATTTTTATTAGTTATTTTTTTTAAGTATGCTATATTCGAATATATAATAAGGTTTATTGAAATATTTTATTTTAAGTTACTCCACAATATGACTTAGTTTAAATTAGAATTTATAAAGTACATTCTACCAATTCAAATAATTTAGTAATTTTATATTTATAAGCGGTTCTTTAGTATGATAATTGATAAAAAAATTATAATCAAATATTGTTATAAGATTTATTTTTAATGTTACTCCACAATATGACTTAATTTAAATTTTATTACGTAATTGTATATTCTAGAAATAATTTAGTCGAGTTAAATTAGTGTTTAGTGTAGAAACTCAGTACTATATTAAATTATAGTATTACGAGTTACGAAATGCTGACGTCCGAAGTTATAGAACAGCATTACACGCCCTTATTAAATTATCTTAGATAAAATATCTTCTTATTCCGATAAAATAAGATAAACATTTTGAGATGTATAATCTTTATTGACATGTAAGGCAACGAGAAATAGTGAATTAAATAACAATTTTATATAAATAAACGATAAAAAACTTAAACAACAAAATAAAAAACTTTGCATTAACACACTATTGTTTTTAAATCTAAGAATTTAATGTAAAACAAATATTGGCAGTGGATCTATAAAAATCGGGCGTTAGATTAATCAAGAGGTCACTTCTTACTACATTTTACAATGTATTGAGAACGTTTGATATACCTAAGTATACATAATAATGTCAATTAATATTAATTTAATTTTAATTTTATTAAATACAAAATTGCACAAAGTAATCAATAATAATTAGTGCTTAATTTAATTAATAATTTCGTGATTATTTTAGACGTATCAGAATTACATTTGATTTTATTAAGCGTTAATATTTAAATATATTTTTAGGTTATAGTATAACATAAATACAGCATTTTCATTCTTATTATTACTAGATTTTAAGGCGCATATTACCATTCACTTATAACTATTTAAAAATAAAATAATTATGCTTAAATATATTATCTTTATCTAAATCTGGAGCAAACGCGTCCTCTTGCTTCAAATTTAGTTTTTAAATTAATATCTTATAAACTATTACACTAAATATTAAATGAGTTAATTATTTTATAATGATGTTTATTATATTTTGTATTTTAATAATAAATATTACATAGGATAGATATTATGACATTAAGGCACACTATTTAATCGTATGCTTTTTATTTAGTGTAATTTGTGCACAAAACACTAATATGTAATAAATAAAAATATGGCATAATTAAATAATAGTTTTATTTTTAATTATGACTAGAATTAATAATCATGAAACCTTTTGTGATTAATAGAAACGTTATTTTAATCGCATAATATTCTTCGTAGAGCTTAGAGCCGCAACTCACAGATATGAGGTCAATGTAAAAATGATCTTTTTAGAATATCCACATTGTTAAAGGAATTAAGGATACAGTGTCGACTTCAGGGGTCGACCAGATTCGTTTTCAAATGACCGTTCTAGAGCATTCCTCGTCAACCTGAACCATATTTTGGGATCTTTTGTAACCCCAGCTCGACCATCTCTTACTATTCGTGCCTTGTCAATAACAGAGCGAAGGCTTTAAGGGTGCCATGGGTATCAGAGATGGTACCAGGAGACTCACGTTTCGCCTTTCGTGTTATGTCCCACGATGTGATCATCGTATCGGCATATCAGACACAAATTCCTGCATTGGGGCTGATAATATAAAAAGAAAAATATAATATCACTTTGTCCGACTCGGGATTCGAACCCGAGATCGCACCGTAGTGCAACTGGAACACCGGGGCAGTCCAGGCAATGAGGCGATTTTCTTGATTGCGTAGATCGTATTCACATTGCAAGCTGATTTCCCAACAGTCCAACTTCAGTCTTATTAAAGCATCATTTCATATATATTGCGGGAATTATTACTACTACACATATTACAACGACATTAAACAAAGCTTTTTATCTTAATAATGTAAGTAGAAGTGAGATAAAGACGAGTAGAAGCGAAGCTGTGTGGCCTATCGATCCGCCGGGTAAGGTTATTTTCTCCGTCACCGGTGCTTGAGTTGACGGCTGAAAAGAAAAGAAAGTTATTGACAATCGATTATCTGTACATATAATAAAATTGTAACCGATTGATGTCTGTACATGGAAGATAAATGAAAAAAGACTGATATGGTGGGAACTATATTAACGTAACATTACCTAAAACAATGATTTTTAGAATTTTTATTTGTTTGTCTGTGCGGTTGTGCGCGATGAACTCGGAAATGGCTTAATGGATTTCGATGAAATTTGGTACAGAGGTAGCTGGCAACCTGGATTAACACTTAGGCTTTATCCCGAAAAATGCAGTGTTCCCGTGGGATAAAGAAGGAATTCGGATACATTTGTTACTTTTTTGTACTCAAATGGATGGGATGGGACTGGATTACATATCTTGAGTGCGAATGAGACGGGACAAGGCGAGATACAACGGGACAGGACGGAATGGGATTTTTTATAAAGATAACTATGGTCTTTATACTGAATTTTATATCCAAAGATTATATAAATTACATTAATATTAGTCTGGGATTGTGACTGCCGGCGAGCGGTCGCCGCATTATGTTAGTTTTGGTAGATAATATTGTAGGCACAGTATGGCTAAAGAATCTCTCTTTACACCGAAAACGACCTGCTAAATTTTATTAGAGTTACTTACAGTCTCCGTTGACATCAAAGGCAAAGGTCTTGGCACGCCGTACGGAATCTTGATAAGGTATTTGTGTTTTTCTCGGCTGAAAAAATAAAAAATATTATTATTTTGGTCAACTCATAGTTCGATTTGGAAATTGCATTAGGTTTCCCGTCTTTTCAGATAGATTATAGGTTATATAAACCAGAGACCAGTAACTGAAAAAAAAAGAAACGGGGGTCCATAAATATCAATATTTATTGGTCCCTCTTTCTCCAATCAGTCACAGGAAGAACATTACTGAACATAGGCCTTCCACAAATATTCCATAGTGAATTGTTACAAGCGACATGCATTAATTTCTCGCAATCTTAGCTAGATTGTCTGTCTACCTTGCAGTATGAAAGACGCTTCGCTTTTCGGTGCATTGGTTAAACTCAAGAACATTTTTCTTAAATATGTAATACCTAAATACCAGTTATAGTAAACTTACAATCTGTGTTCGGCAATAATTCGATCTTCTTGTTCGATCGGATTCAGTTTTCTGAATAGGAAATGGCTGTTTGTGTCGTTAGAGAACATGTAGAAACAGGCCTCTCGTGTGTCAGGGTCCAGACTGAAATAAACAATTCAATTCATAAGCTTAATGTTCCTAAAATTAATGTTACCTTACTAAGGAACTTTGTTTTACAACTTTCTCACTTGTATGATTAAACAAACGGAGCAGTCGAAAAAATGTAGTTTCGTTAGAGGTCTAGAGAGAAGAATATTATGTTGGTTAGAGAAAGAGTAAGACAAACTTATTGATTCAATAAAAAAATTAAAGACAATAAAATTGACGTTGATTTTCTATGATGGATTAGAAGTATCTCTACATTAAATTGAATTTACTTGTATTATTAATGCAAAATCGAAATGATGTTCTAATACCTAGATACCTAATTTCAAAAATAATGAATTGGTCTATTTGAAGACATTAGATTGCATTTAAAATTTTGGACTAGGATAGAACTTCGTCATCCTCTTACTATAGTATGTATAAAACCGTGCGCTATATGAATAGCGCACGGTTTTTCTATGCTTAAATTGATCGCAATGGCACTTTATAAAACTAAAGGAAATAAAGTGTGAATGGTAGCAGGCCTGCCTGCCATTGTTGTACTCAATAAAAGCTGCAGCGAGGTACCGTTTGCAATAGGAACTAAATGTAATCTAGTGTCAAGAGTAGGCCAGTTGGCTTGCCCGATACCCATTCACGTCATACTTAAGAAAATTGCATTCTAAAGAAAAGGAGAAGATCTCACAGGAGACCGACCTGAAGCGACAGCTTTACTGTCACGTTTTGTTCGGTGAGTGATATAGTCAGATTCCCCATACCCTTCTCGTCTTCCCGTCTTTTTTCCATCCCGCTCCCCGCCCGATTTGATGGGCCGGCAACCGCTCTAAAATCCCAGTATTGTGGACGTTCATGAGCAGTCACTTACCATCAGGTGACCTATTTTCTCGTTTTCCGGACCTATTGTTTCAAAAAAATCATTATTTTATGAAATTTAATAATACTCATTATTTACATTTGTTTCCCTCTCCTACTGTCTTCGTGCATATGACGCAGGTACACGAGACACGGCTCGTGGTTGACGTCAGCAGCAAACGTCACGATGTTGCTTCTAAAGAGCCTTGCTTTTGGATGCTGTTCACCATCGTTGACTAGCTTCTTGAATATATTCGCTACTTTTCTGCTCATGAAATCCTGGAAATTGAGAATTGTTTTATGAAATGACTACTATCTACTTTTAAAAAGCTACATTACTTCTGTCTCATTAGTTTATTACGAACGAAGATGGGTGACATATGTAAGTGTGAGCAAGGACCGAGCTTTTAGGCTCATGCCATGTTCTTTACATTATTTTTAAATTTTTTTTTTCAAATTGTCACATAGTTTTACATGTTTTTTATTTAATATTATCGTACATCTAGATCAACCCTATCTAATTATGGTAGACAAAACTTAGTGTAAAATAGATTTTTTCTTTAATTCATATCTTTTTCAAATAAACAAATAGATGTATTCAAAAGTTAATGACGGATGTCAATCTCACCTCCCACTCCCAATACAGATGCTTGTCCATATGACAGCCAGCTCCTTCGATTTTCAACAGCTCGAAGCCTGAAGCCACGCTCTCCCATACTGTTGGACTCGTCTCGCTGTCGAGGTAGTCCAGGACGTGGATCGCCAGAGATAGTTCCATATCACCAGCAGTGTATAGAGCTAGTACATCGTTCACTATCTGGAAAGAGATTAAGGAAATGATAAACAAAGGGCTTCATCTCAAGCTACATTAGTGCCATACATTCGTAAGCCCAATTATAGAGTTGCAGTAATAATAGTAGTATGTTGTTGTTGTAAAATATATTGTTGTAGAATTTCTGATTATGTCTTCTGTAAAAAAATAAGTGCATGCTTGGTATATGGTGATCCTTCACTACTTTAATTGCTATGTTAAGTTTTTTATGCTGAAGAATGAATAAAAGATTTTTGTAAAATTTAGAGTTAGTCTAGTAGTCTGTGTAAGGCTCAGTAGGACTTGTCCATATTTGTTCGAGTTTGAAGGTAGTTGCAAGTACCCACACTAGGTCGTGGGTATTTGTGAATTACCGGGTGGTTTTAGGGTATAAAACCCTGTCAGTAGTGTGATGTCATTCAGTTGTTACTGAGCCACCGACTGCGCCGGTTGTGCTCACTGACGCGCGCGTTGTTTCAGAAAGTGAGTGAAGTGTAGTGTTCCTACAAAACTGGAGGGAACTGCTTCTCTTCAAGCCTCCTCGAGCTTCTCTGTGCCGCCTATGGTGACTTTATTTATTTTTTACCACTGATTATGACTCATTGAGAACATGTGTATATTTGTGTGCCACAACCAGCGATATCATCTCATTTTAAAATTCGAAAAAAAAATATTTATTAAATCCATTAAAATGTTCAACATTATTTAGATTCAGTCATTTTTTTTTCTATCATCCGGTTCGGAAAGTGATTTTCACTAGAGAAGAACGGGCAAGAAACTCTGGTGTTGCTCTTTTTCAAAACCGGTTTACAATATCGTGATTATTACAAAAGTTACAAGTTGGTCTAAATCAGAGCAGTTCATTGATAATTTGTTATAATTTGCATTTGGAAGCCTTCTCTTTCCTAGGTTTCACCGAAGAAAGAGATCCACGGTATATATATATATATATATATATATATATATATATATATATATATATATATATATATATTCTAGCAGATTTGATTCTAGCAGTTTTACTGGTGCTGAATAGCTTATTTAAATTATCGACGCCTTTTCAAAATTTTGCCACATAACGCCCATAAAGTATTTGACATACAAATCCCCTCTTAATTTATTGGGCAACTATGTGTACATTTTCGGACCAACCAAGCGCATTATTATCAAGGTACCTTCTTCACTGTTTTTTCCTGGTTTGGTCCGAGTTTCAGGAGTTTTATAAATAACCTTCTTTAGAGATACATAAAAACGCAAGTGGAGTACAATGTCAGGCCAACGGTCCGGCTGAACGTTTTATATCAATCCTAACTAATTGTTTGACTACAAATCGGGAGCCACAATATTATATTTAAAAAGCAAAAACTAATACAACTACAACTTTTTGTTGCATTGTCGTTTTTATGTTCTGCCGACCCTGCATAGAATTGAAATACAAAAGTTCTGCAACTTCATCCTTAACTGATAGAACACTTACTTGAGCTCTATTCATCTCGTCAATTGAAAGCATGTTATTCTTCAAACTTTTCGCGATGAGCCTCCAAGTTGCAGTGTCATAGTTGACTCGATAATACCCTGAAAATATAAACGCCAATCTATGTTAAATATACCATATACTCGTAATCTTTAAATCAATAGTATTTAGTAATCAGCATTTTTTCAAATTAGTAGTTTTCGTAGATTTTTCTAATTGTTCTTTTTTTAATGAGATCATCCTTTGAAAAAATGTAGGAAACCTTACAAATATAAAGTTACATGCAAAAGTGTAAAATCAGCTAAGGCGGTCCTAGTGACCTTGATATTGATGAAAACCTGGGCGAAGTAGAGTAGTTTTAATTGACTGAAAAAAGTCCATGGTAATGCCAATTTTTTAATCCAGTGTATCCCCTAAACAACAAACAGCCCTATAATAACTACATAGAATAAGAACGAAACAATCTAATTAGGAATCCTCAAACAACAATCATAATCACACGCCCAACACCAAGACGCGATATGACGTGACTGCACAAACATAATGCACTACAGCGCTGCGCGTGGGCAGTCCAGAAATAGCCGCCACGTCCAACGCAACACCAGCCAAGGACTTTGACAGTCGCAGTAATAGCGTTCGGGGAATCGTTTCAAGTTCAAATGCGTCACCTTATTTTATTCTCGTATGTAGGTTAAGATTTCGACCTCATTAGAAAGGCGGATGTGTAATAATATGTCCAGGAACACTCGTGTACGATTTTATGACGTTCTTTTGATTTTGATTACAATGTTTAGAGATTTTTTTTGGTAATTATATCGGCGTTTTATGGTAAAATTTAAAACTAGTTTTTCTGTTCATTTATTGTTTTGTTATTTCCTCGGTGTCAATTTTTTACTTGATGTTTAATTTCGATTAATAATCTTACTACTGATTCCGACTAACATGGTTTATTTTTATTATTTTATTATAAGAATTTGTTTAAATAAAATCGGCTAAAGTGATAATAGATTAAACTACAATTGGTTATATATGTATATTATAATTCAATGGGTCAGATTGTGATTGTGTGGGTTTTCATAAAAGATGATAACGAATTCTTCAATCTTCGACAGATAAAAAAAATTATTACCTGAGCCTTTTCTATTCAGTATGATCCATCCACCGTCCAAATTTTCGCTGAACGTGTACGTCTGCCTTCCAATAGTGAATCTTGGCCGGTAGCAGTTGAAGCAATTCTCTTTATTTTCAATCAAATACGATATTGGAATGAGGTACTCCGATTCACCCCGATTTTCTTGTGTGAAACTGAATTGCCTCTGAAAAAAGACACATTTTATTATTTTTATAGAAAAACTAGTGTTTTTGATAGTAAAAATAACTCTTTATTACTAAACAGGTTATACAAGTCGTATTTATTATATTTATTTGTGAAGCTAAAGACAAAATGAAAGTTATAGATCTATCCAAAGGCGGTGCCACAATGGTCCTTACTTGCCATACATATGGCAATGTATGAAAATACTTATTATATGCCAAGAAATATCGGTTTTTAGTCTAATTGTTATAGAACCTGGTTGGCAAGACTCTGCATTCTACCTAGTGTTGAGTCTAAACAATGTGCGTCGTACTGAACTTTGCTTGTTGATTTTATTTATTTCCATAATGACTACCTGTTTCAATTGAATAGCATTTGGAGTTCGATCTCTCAGCACTTGGACGTTTATAACCGGATATCCTGGTTGGTGGAACCATGACTTCAAGATCCTGGATGCGGTGGATCCGTTGAAGAACTGGTGTGAGCACTCCACTGTGTCAATGTCAAGAGCAGTCATGAAGTCTTGCAAGGATATGTACTTCCCTCTTCTGTAGAATAAAAAAATATTTACTTTGAAAATTTACATCATTCATCTTTGCGAATGAGCGCGATTTATTTTCCTTAAATTTTCATGATAACTATTAAGGAATAGATTTTTAAGGGCTGCTGGATTTATAGCCTTTTACCTTCGTACAAGTATCCATAGACGAAGTACTGATTGTGTAAGACATTTAGGTTAATAATAGGCTTTTACGTAGTCATGGAATTGATCGGACTCATTAAAGTACACTGGGTGAGAATACGATCAAAAGAATATGCATAATCATTTAGAAACTACGACTCGACAATATTTACCTTCGCACCTTTTATTCAACTTACCGAGAATTAATGTACTTCACCAAAGCCTGGTGGAACTTCTCTGACTCCAGCCAGTTCTCAAGCATCCACAGCAATGCCCCTGTCTTCATAGTTACCAGGTCTTTGTACCTCGCCGGTATTTCTATTGCTAAAGACCTGTTGAATGCTTCTAATGCTGGTGTACTTCTCTGCCAGTCTACGGTCATAGCCTTGTGTTTCATATGTAACCCGTATGCGTCGAGAGACTGTCGTCGTTGGATTTCTGGTCCTCCGTAGTAATACTGAGGGTAGAGAGGAATTTTATTATATAAAATGATAAATTCTTAACCGTTGATTTGTCTTTTTAAGAGGACGTACTTCTTTACCCGTTGCTCTCAAGTCGTTCAAAATTTATTTACTAAAACATTTCGTTGTAGTTAACTCTCGTTTCATAATCGGTGTCTTACCAACTGCGCTATAGAGGCTGTCAAATGCCGCTGAGAAATCTGTTTCGTGATTAATGAAATCTATTTTCTTAATGTATAAAATTGAATATTTTAAGTATATAAAAATAGACTGAATATACCTGGGCCAAAAAGTAATAAGCCAAGTACGTAGCCATTCCTTCTTTGAACCATTCTTCTTTCCACCTGGTCCTCTCTATCTCTCCAGGGTTTCCCAGCCATATCCTGCTCAACTGCTGCGCCAACTCAAACTGCATCCTGTCTATTTGCTTTATACTCGTCAGTTGGTCCACGTTGGCTATTCTGTGTGCTCTGAAATTTAGATTGAAGATGTTTATTTACATAAGAATTTTACAGCAAACCGAAACTTATTTTGATTTTTGTTTTATCTTTTTATGGCATTGGTGCATACCCATGTGAAATGTTCATCGCGATTTTAAAGTGGACATTAGACGTAAAGACCTAGTGATTTTACCAATCGCCACTTAACGAAACATTCTAGTTTATAAAATCATAAAATCGTATCAGTTCAAAGGTATCGCAAGAAATAATTTGATGTATACCCAGGTACCTAAACAGTGCAACTAAAATCTCATCACGAAATATTAAACGTGTATGAATATACATCATAAAGAGCTAATAATAATAGACAAAAACCATCTGGGAGCTATTCGCGATTATTCAATAGAACTAGCTGGTGAAACAGTTGTTATAATAGCCGATGCAAATTGCCACTGACCTTGTGTTAAAGAGGAAATAATAAAATTCGGTAAAGAGAGCTAGGTCGCGCTATTTCAGTACAGTTTTATGATAACAAACTCAAGAATATGGATGTTGAGCGGCAAATTAAAAATGTTTTGATGAATTTAATTGCTGCCACAGAATTGGGAAAGTGCCATCTAGTGGCGGTAATAAATAACGTTAAGAAGGATACTTAGGTAAGGTTATGGCGTACCAACGAATGAAAACTTGAAGTAAACTTCGCTGATAGATGGCTAACTTGCCTGACTTGCGTCGCAATAAATAACATAAATTAATATGTTACTTAGAATACTAGATACATTATAGATTTTTCGTTTACGAATATAACCAGAATGTTGCTCTTAATTCATATATTAAAGATTAACCAAAATAGAATTGTAGAATTCTTTTCAATACAAAAAAACGATAATTCAAATGAAACAACCGAAGAATTCAAATTAATTAGCTTCAAGAATTCAGGGAAGTAACGCAGCTATCCACGTTTAGAAAAGCATTGGTTCAACATTCCAAATGACGCTGTTTTTGGAACACTCCAAATATTTAAATATTTTACTGCCATAAATTACCATAAAAACAAACTATAATTGTTTTGACTAAACCTAAAAATACTTAATAGCTTTGTCTTGTTTGGTGAAGAGATTCCACAGAAGGACAAAGATTAAAGTTCAAACACATTTTTCGCTTATTTAACTGTCATTAAAATATTATCCATGGAATGTGATTGGCTGTTTCGTTCTTTTTTTTCTTTGTTTTACATTTAACTTTCTAAAAACTCTCATATAGCAATACGGAAGAAGGTTTTCTTTATAAAATGCAACTGATAAATATTTAAAGTGCGTGGTGGCCTGTTAGTAACGCACCAGACGTGGCTGCCTACATGTTCACGGTGGTCGCGGGTTCAAATCCCAGGGCACACCTCTGACTTTTCGGAGTCATGTGTGTATTGATAGTCAATCACCACGCACTATAACGGTGAAGGAAAACATCGTGAGGAAACCTGCATACCATAGCGATTTGTATAAATTTCTATGGTATGTAAAAGTCTGCCAACCCGCACTGGGCCAGCGTGGTGGACTATATGGCCTAACCACTCTCAATCGTACTCTCGATTGTAGAGGAGGCTCGTGCCCTGCAGTGGGGCGTGTATGGGCTGATACAGTACAGTACAGTACAGTAGATAAATATTTATACTAAAATGACAATCATATCTGAATCAGAAACTACAAGAGACTTTTCGGTCTCACAAACACCCAGACCCGAAACAAATATTTGCGGGCCACACAATGATTTTTCTCGGTGCCGGGATCGAACCCGCGGCCTCTCGTTTCACAGCCGGCGTCTAACCAACTGCGCCACAGAGGCTGTAAAACTGGTTCTTTAAAAAAACGTAATATAAAAAATGTTTAAACCTTACCCATTAGTCAGCAGATTCCAGCTTCCAATCTCATAACCATTGATATTAGAAGGAACAGCCACTATATTTATAGGCCCATACAATATCGGTCTGTTTATCGTGGAGTAACTATGTATCAAGTTTATTATGCTCTGGCCGAACTTCAGTATGAAATCGTAGTATGGAAGCTTGTCTCCTGGTGCCCATATTATGATGGTATCGTTGGTGGAATGTGCTCTCGCTTGGCTGTGTGTGAACTGGGAGTAGTGGAAGCCTACTTGGTGTAGCGCGACTTGGGGAGAAGGTATGTACTCGATTATCGTGTAGTTGTCTCTTGAGCTGGAACGAAGAAAAAAAAATAACATACACTTGAATTGAAAACGAGCATGAGGACCGCCTGACGATAGGCTGTCACGGTTCATAGATTTTCGCAATGCTACTCGTAGTATAGTAGTCACGTCGCACTACCGCGAGGGGAATACTCTTATGCCTCATTTAAAAAGCGGTTTGCAACCATCGCTTTCATAAACAATGATATCGTCAGATTTTTTTGGGATACGCTTATATTTATCAATGCGCTTTAAATGGATGAACATTATAACTTTGTTTTGCTCAGCGACCCAAAGTGGGTCTTGGCCTCCGAAACGAGAGTTCTCCAGGTGCCTTTACTCTCGCGTTTATGAGGAAAATACTACACAACGGAATTAACACGACCAGTGAATTGAACTTAGGACCTCACGTTTCATAGTTCATGTATGCTGTCCACTAGACCAGTATAAACGTGATATAAAATTTATGACTAATTCATATGCACTGTCGCGACTTCCGTTGGACCATTTCTGTACATCTCAAGGTTGCTTTGAGAAATATATCAAAGTGATACGATCATTGTATACATAATCTCATAGAGCGGTATAAAATATTACGATTGAACTTGTAATAAATCCTTTTTGATACTTTTATTGGTACCGTAAAATCCGATATTTTTATATCTCGACTTTTAATAAATATAGTTCTGCATAGATTTTAAGATCGGATTTGTGTGATATATCTTGTGTAACACTTTTGTGGGTAGATTTTTCGCTCAAATTGCCACGAAAGGCATAAAATTTTAACTGCGTTCAGATATGTGTCAATCACACAAAAGACGTTTCGTATATTAAGAATTTTAATTTCGGATTTTGATACTTACTAATTTAAACCGTTATTTATGACGGTTTCTTAATTATATTGATCAATAACATGTCACCAAAGCCTCGTTTCAAGATTAGTGTGGGTTCATATCCGAATATACATAACGTGTACAAAACGTAGGTGGCACTACAGGCAGCCCTGCCTTATCATTTTTCGAGATTGCTTCTCATACAGGTGTGAAGCTTGTCTAGGTACATGTAAAACCTCATTTCAAACAATTTTCTCTAAATAATCTACTACAGAAATGGTCATGTCAAAGTTTCTACATCACCCAACGAGACAGCTCATTGAACACTGGTCACGACGTCAAATCACAATAATTGACACAGTTCCCAGTCGCACATATGGATCTGTCGACGTAAATGGAGTGCATCGAGAGCGTGCGAGTTGCAGCGGAGATATTATATATTTTTAACAAAAAAGGCAACTTCGATTTTCTTAGATCGGAAATTAATATTAAGTTTTTGCTGGTTGAGAAATAAGCTCAGAAAAGCCGTCGGTTCGACCCCGCATTAGGACAAAAATTTGGTGATCAACAAATTATTTGGCATAATTTTTATGTGTAGTGAGGGACCGATTATCAGAGTTAAAAAAAAATTAAAAAGCCAATAACGGCTAATTTCATTGATAAATGCATTAAACTACTGGAATCTGAGGCAAACATGATGATTTATTTGCCCACAATGATTTAGAAATAGGTTCGTCAAACAATTGGTAGGTACTTGTGGCCCTTTTATTTAGCTATGAGTAATAGGACCAATGCTTACCACATTAAGAAAATAAGTGTGAGCTTGTGAAATCCTATAGATGATGAATAAATCCAAGATAAAATACCTTTTGCCTCCTCACTCGCAATGTAGCCACACACTCAGAAAAACCGATGGAACCGTGGAAAGTAGATAATACTTTATTTTCTAGTCCGATCAGTAGTTTGCCAATCATGGTCATATTAAAAGAAAGTACCGACCATATGGACCACGGAGAAAAACTCGCCACAAACGACTACGCTCTTGAAAGTAATTGCTTTAAATAGCCGGTCTAATTAGGTGCCCTAGAAGTAATAAATGATACGTGTATAGCATACAACTAAAAAAATATTTACGAGTTGGAACGTAAAAATCGTGAAAGGTGTTTGAATTTTTTGTAGATTGATTACTGATTTTATTAGAATAGTAAAAGTTAAACCAATAAGCACAATGTGAGCGTGCTATGTGTACGTCTTTTTTGTTTTCATAATATACATACATATACTCGTATATACTCTGTCAGTTTTTTTATTGTTATTGTCTATTTTTTTACTTGCTGTGTCTATACTTTATTTGTCCTTTCTGTGCATTTCATGTTGTGTCAATAAATCGTCTTTCTTTCTTACAATTTGAGTGAGCTAATTTTAGCACAGGACTGTGTGATTTGACTGTTCAAGGCTACATAATATTGTGTCATTATCATCAGCCTATAGTTTTCCACTGCTGGACATAGACCTCCTTTAATGTGCCCCATTTCAATCTGTCTTCGGTTGGTTGCATCCAGCATCTGCCCGTAAAATTTCGGGGCGACCCTTTTATGGGCCAACGAACCAAATTTAATCAATGTATTTTTCCTGCCATTTCCTACCTTTCTCTCTTCAACTCCTTCGAAATAACCACGCTGGTGTTAGCGTAAAGCATGTCAGGATGCCTTGGTGGTATATACACCCTGAACTTGAAGACTGCTTCGAACCGAGGGTTGTCGAAACAGGGGAACATGAACTTCGCTTTGTTTGGAGAGAGGCGTGTGGTGTATATGTACCTGAAACAAAAAGAATATTAATGACTAGTATGCCTCGCAGTTTCGCCCGCGTATTAAAGTTTTTCTGGGATAGAAAATACCCTAGATCATCATCATCAGCTTTATTTGATAGTAGTTAAATATCGTTAGCCTTTAATTCTTCTTGTTGGTTTACTGGCATTATAGGTTGTGATGCAATGTATGTCAAATCCGCCGATCAACAATGGCCTAGTGTGGTGGACTACAGCCTAAGCCCTCTGAATCGAACTCTCGATTAGGAAGAGGAACGTTGTAAACCATGTGACCTTGGATTCCATTTCCTGGTTGAGCATTCTACAGTGTCTGAGTTTAGTTATTTGAATATATGATTTCCTTGGGATTAAATATTACCAAAATTTACAGCTTGTGGTAATTTTTCATGTCTGTCAGTAGTAAAATCGGAACTTAAATTATTCAGTAGTGGGATAAGAGCAGACAGAAAAGAATTTCGCAATAACAAAGTGCAAATGTTCCGACACACGTGGTACAATCCGCAACTGCGATGTTCTTAATCATGTGGTTAACTCGTTGCTCACGACGGAACGAGCCAAGGCCGAATGACTGCCGATGTCGTGGTGACTAACAAACTTTGAGTAAAATTGTAAATAAACAAGCTTTTGCAAGTTGTTATTGTTGTTAAAAAAGCGCCAATGCCGTATTTTTACCCGACTGCGCATCGTCAAGGAGGGTAATGTGTTTATCATTCTATAGCTGGTATAATATTCTGTATTATTTTTGTTCTATAGTGGCACTCAGAGACCAAACGTGAGAACCTATTTTATGATTCATAATTCAATCGATTTGTCTTAAGGCGGGGGTCTCCCAAAAACGGTATTTTCGAATCCATTTCATTAAGGCATTAACCATATTTGAGATTCAAAAAAAATATATGTTATTCTACAACACTTGACCTAGACGTGTCGGGCAACCGATACACGATTGCATAAATTTTGCAGCATCAAAAAAAATCTCAAAGATAGGTCTAAACCGATATTTCGATTCAAGATGATAAGCTTAATATTCACTTTAAAATAATAAAAAATATACCATAATAACAAGCAAGTTATGCACTAGGCGGCTCGGGCAAAACATTTTAGATTATTAAAAATCCACCCCCTCTATTCCAAAATAATGTGATTTTTGCCACCGTTCCGCCGCACTTCGCGCTCGGCGCGTCTGTTCACTCCCCAGCGGGACGTCTTCGAAGCAACACGCACGCCAAATTTCGTAGCGCCGCGCAGCGCCGTACATTTTGACTACAAAAAATAAAATCCTGATTTTGAATTTGGCGCGGCGTACGCCACGTGCCCACTACATGGCTAACTAATGTTGGTGATATAATATTTTTGTTCTATTCCGTATTGTAACAAAATATCTATGTGATAATAAGTTATATTTTTTATGACTGCCTCGGTGGCATAGTGGTACTAAAGCTGAGGTCTCGGGTTCGAATCCCGGGTCGGGTAAAGTGATATTGGATTTTTCTATTTATTATCAGCCCGGAGCCAGGAATTTGTGCCCGATATGGCGATAGGCTCGCCCCCTAACACATCGTGGGACGGAATATACAAGGCGAAACGTGGGTGTTCTGGTAGCACCTCTGCCTACCCCTTCTGGGAAAAAGGCGTGTGTTTATGTATATATATTTTTTATGAATTCACTTGAATTTTAGTCTATTGTTTTGGAAATAATACGTACACAATCGCACGTAGACAAGCGGTTCTTTATGTATACGGGGATATAGATATCCCTGAGGGGGTAAATAGAGTTTTTATATGCACGAGATTATTTCATTCCCAATACGGGATAGGATATTGCCATACCGGGCACAATTCTAATCCTTGGCAACTCATGTTTCCTTTTTCTAAAAACACAAAGTTGAGTCCTCTACAAGAAAATCGAACCCAGCACCTCATACTTCACTGTCAAACCCTCTGCCACTATACCACCAATGACGCGACTTTTACCGCTGTGATATAATAATTTACTATGTCTAATTATACGGTATTCTTATTTGACAGCCTCCGTGGCGCAGTTGGTTTGACGCCGGCTGTAAAACGAGAGGCCGCGGGTTCGATCCCCGAACCCAAACAAATATTTGTTTCGGGTCTGGGTGTTTATGAGACCGAAAAATCTTTCATCGTTCCTGATACCCAAGACACAAGACTTGATCTTAGTGTGGGGTCAGGACTATGTATTTATTTATTCAAATTCAGACATACATAAACTCACACCTGCGTCTCGTCTCGTCTCGTCTCCCCTGGTTTTCACCAGGAACTCATACAGGGAACATACATGTATGTGTGTGTCATATCACGATCACATCTTGATGTGATAAGGGCCGAGCCTATCGCTATATCGGGCACAAATTTCTATCTCCGGTCTGATACATAATAAAAAAATCTAATATCACTTTCCCCGACCCGGGATTCGAACCTTCGATCAACAATACACTAGACGAACAGACTCACGAACAAAAACCAAACTCAAATATGGCACTGACTAAACCATAAAATGGAAAACGATGTAAAGGTTTTATAATTTCAACGTAAACGATGCCTTATTTCCTACGAATAAAACGTGATTTAGAATGTACTAACATTCACTTACGACCTTACGCCATGTATAACAGATACAGATAAGAAATGTACAACTCTTTTGTTCAAAATTCATCCTTATTTCTTTAACTGTAAAGCAGAGAATAAGAAACACACCATTTTATTTACGTCATTTTATAATAACCATAATAATACTACTGGTCCGAATAAACTACTACGGAGTCGCGCTTCTTTTTTCTAAGAATATAATTTGAGTAATTATAATTACTAAAAAATCTCATCCCGTCCCGTGCCGTGATATCCCGCATTGTTCCGTCTCATTCTCACTAAAAAATAATTCTCACTAATATATGTAAATCCAGTCCCATCCCATTCATTTGAGTACAAAAAAGTAACAAATATATCGGAATTCCCCCCTCATCCCACGGGAACACTACATTTTTCGGGATAAAAAGGAGCCTAAGTGTTAATCCACGGTCAATCTACCTCCATACGAACCTAACTGTTCTTCATAAATTAAATAAAAATATTTCAAATAGTTTTTTGATTCGTTACCCATTATCACGTGACTACAAATGCGAAAGCAGCTCGCTGGCGTCATGGATCGGGCGGCACCAGTAGGAAGTATCATCGGTAAGCTATTACTCTCGATAATTTGTAACAGCAATGTTAATATTTTTCGATTTTCACCACAATAGACACTTGATTCATTAAAGTAAGTAGTTCTATCGTAAGAACTGAGTTCATTTTGATGGAACGCGAGATTCAGGACCCGATCGGTTACCTAGATTATAGTCACGTGACAGCTTGGAGCGTTTTAGTGGGAATAGTGAAACCTATTTTTATTTGCGTATTTTTAATGAAAATCTGTCGTATATTTCCTTAAAAAAATTTTTTTCGTGTTTACTATGTTTTCGTATGTGTTTTCCCTATCTTTAAAATAACACCATTTCTGAAAATTAGCCAACATGCCTATTGTGATGTTTGTTAAAAACAGATTATAATAAATAACACCTACACTAATCATCTAGGTCTAGTGACTAGACCAATGCAACGGTGAAGTAAAGAAAGACCGTATTATAAATAAAAAATATATAAAGGTCTAAACTACTCCGTAGATTTTTTGTTCAAACATCAAACCGTTCGAAGTGCGTGGTGGCCTGTTGGAAACGGATGAAACCCGGCTGCCTACATCACAGTGGCCGCGGGTTCAAATCTTGAGGCACACCTCTGACTTTTCGGAGTCATGTGTGTATTGATCGTCAATCACCACGCACCATAACGGTGAAGGAAAAACATATACACGTAGTCGGAATTGAAAGTTTTGGCTGTTGTTTTTAAATTTTTAGTTATTGGTCCAATTGGTCTCAAATTCGATATCGGAGGGAACCTTTGTTTCAAAAACTTTTTATTAATAGGTGAAATTAAGTTTTAATTTCTAAAACAACGAACAATTTAAATTAATTCAATCTGGCAATTATTTTGAGATTTGAGTTCACTTCCATACAAAAAGTAAAACTATTTTTCATTGTCAATCTATTCATCTTCGTAATAATAATAAACTGTAATTAATAATTAATATTTTTTATATGTACGTCTTTTTTTTATAATATATATGTAAAAATTATAAAAAAGAATATGAAAATAAAATAAAGAGAAATAATATACTGTAAGTAACATTTCGAACGCGCAGCCGTGAAAGGTCATCTACCCCGATCGTCGCGGCGCCCGCGTCGCGTCGAGACTCAAGCCGCGCAATCGTAAAATTAGATACGTCGCGCTCCATGCGGTGTATTGAGGTGCGGGGCTAAAATTTCCTCTAATCGCGAATACTCTCGCCTTAATTGTCCAAATGTCACTAAAGACATTACATTAATCAAAAGTCAATATGGTGACAATGAGACGCCATATTTTTTTTTCATTAAGAAAATCGGCACGCTGCTGGTCAAAAGATATTACAACGATTAAAGGCCTGTCATAGTTACCCACATCAGTAGTTCGCTTTTCAGTTTTTTATGTGTAAATGACTACAATCAAGCCGACATAATTGTGACGACCGGCGTTAGACAGCTATCTCGCGTGAGTCCGCTGCAATTATAATCAGGAGCATTCTATAAACCTTGTTGTGCGAGTTTAGAAAAAAAACCTAAAATTTAAATTCGAAATGATACTTTCAATATCGTTTTTCGTAGTTTTACGCTGTCTATTATAAGAAACTGAAGAATGCAGCAAGATATAGATTTCTAAAATAGACAATAACATGGCAAAGTCAAGACGTCAGTGCCGTCGAGTGCAAACAATCTAGTAACGTACGAATCTCAATCGCAATGTATGAATCTCGTATTTACATGCGTTCCTAATCTTTATCTATAGTTATCCCGAAAATAAACCAACCAAAATACGATATTAATATTTGGATGATAAATCGTTGACCCGATTGGTCTATTTTGAGGCCGAATCTTAGGATAGCAGTTCTCTCACTGATAACAAGCTGATAACCGATGCAATATAAGAGCTTAGTTGTATGAACTCCGTGTGTTCCATAAAACCCCATAACTTTACTAATGGACCACTCTTCAGACATTTCGATTAATGTCTGTTTAACAGTGGCTGCGACGTCGAGGATACCATTTGCAGTGTCTAACGACCCGTGACGATGAGTAGACGATTTATTTGGCTAATTAACTACGATCTTTTGTTGTTTTGTGGGTCGTAATGACTGAACTTTGTAGTCCTGTTGGTTATATAACTGAGTTGGTTGTAGGGTAAAATGGATTGAATTTCAAATTGGAACAAAATGGCTGTTTCTAGATTTTGAAAATGTCACGAATATTTATTTTATTTGTATTACGTTGTTAACAAACCAATTTTGGATAAGGAAAAGCAAAATATTTTGTTTTCTCAGGGATTCTTTTAAATTTTTTTTTTCTTAACAATTCAAAAAATATTTAACTAGTAGTATTTCTGAATGTTCGTTTGTCCCTTATAACTTAAAAAATCTTAGCAGATTGCTCAAACTAATTGAGTCCAGAAAGTCAACTCAAGGACGATTCACCCAGACATACGAAACAAAAAAAAACATCGTACCGGATTAAAAAACATAAAAATCATCCCACTTTTAATTCATCTGATGCAAAATATTCACGTCAGTTTTATTACTCTCTGAAACTCAACAAACAAAATAAAAAACAGCTTTACATTTATTAACATTTGCGACGTAATTAAGTCATTGTAAAACTCATAATTGTTTATGATTTTCGCCATTTACATCTTCGTAGACATTTGTGGGAGGAAAGGTCGCCCGCTTCGTATACGGTCATGGTACATGGCCATGGGTAATTAGAATGAAGAGTTGAAATGGTCATTGTTTTATAGCTTTAGATTTTACATCTGTCTATTGGATCTAATAATGAGTGTGGGCTGCCTCCAAAAGGTCGCTGTGATGGGACAATGTGATGAAATACAGCGAAAATCTGTTTTCGCGTGTACCAACTAGAACAGAGGGAACCCAGTGGAACGAAAATGAATCAGAAATAATGATAATTGTACCGGCCTTGTTCTTATGAACATTTAGTTCTCTCGAATAATATCTAGTGCAGTGTTTTTCAACCTTTCTGAACACGCGACCCCTTGTCAGGTTAACAAATTCTGGCGACTCACTGTGCCATAAACAGACAAAAAATTTAGAAGTCTATGTTTATGATTTTCTCCATTTTCGTACCTATATTTATTATTAATACCTATACTCTGTAAGAACGGCGACGCCTTGAGAAAGACTTAGCGGCCCCCCAGGAGGTCGCGTCCTACAGGTTGAAAAACACTAATCTAGTGAAATATTTCGATGAATGGATGATGTCTAGTCGATGGCTACACATAGTCTTTATGGGACGCCTATGTTAGACAGTGGACTGATTTTGATGATGATGGTGATCTACTTAATTGAATTGTATTTTGTTGAAATTGAAAAACCGGTTATGAGTTTTAATACCATTTAGAAACTAAGAAAAAATATTTGCTATTAAGTATTATAGAATTGCAAATGCGATAGGCTCGAACTCCATAATTGGAGAATTGTGGGTGGTACCAGTAACATTTCCGCCTGTCCATAGATACAAGCGTAAGTTTATGTACATTATTGATAGCCTCCGTTAAAAAAACACCGTCTGTTAAACGCGCGCCTACAGGTTCGATCCCCGCGCCGAGACATGTTTCTACGGGTTTATGGGTTTCTAGGTCCTATCTCCCAGTGACAATTTTCTAAAGCTAATAGGAGATGGTTTTATGGATTTGTTTAAGAATTAAATGTTTTAGGACAGCTTCCATAGCGCAGTTGGCTAAACGCCTGCTGTGAAACGAGAGAAATCGCGATCGATCCCCTTACCAAGACAAATCATTGAGTAATTCACAACTATATGTATGTATTTATGAGACGGAAAGTCTTCCGTAACTTTTAATTCCCACCGCGCGATACTTGTCAAGAAGTCAGGACTACCGATTGGTATATTTATCCAACATCATTCCTCATAAAAGTATTTGAAACACAAAACAAACAGTTTAATTTTTTTAATTGATTCCATTTAAAATCGCTAACAACGCTGACTCACGGCTATTACGGCAATCATGAAGGTGCCGGTGTACAGCTAAATTAATTGTGTTTCAATGAAATAATGACTGCATTGAAGTGACATAATACTGACCGGGAATAGAACACGCACCTATAACGTATTTGTATTTTATGTGGTCATGACGTCATTTGTTGGTTTCAGAATTATTGTGGTTTGTTAGTGCTCTTGGATGGTAGAAATAAACAAATGATTAACGCATTCATGACATATTTTCATGATCTGCCTATGATGTAATCTGTTGATTATTATTAATAAATTATATTTTTGTATTGTATTGTATTGTATCAGCCCATATACGACCCACTGCAGGGCACGGGCCTCCTCTACAACCGAGAGTACGATTGAGAGTGGTTAGGCCATATAGTCCACCACGCTGGCCTAATGCGGGTTGGCGGACTTTTACATACCATAGAAATTTATACAAATCGCTATGGTATGCAGGTTTCCTCACGATGTTTTCCTTCACCGTTATAGTTTATATAATTATATTTGCTTGCTATATTATATTTCTCACAATTATAATATCAAAAATACTCTTAAAATGAAATCATGGAATATCTGTTTCACTGTATTTTTCGAGTATAAACTGTTAGATAAATTCATCACAACACATAGGTCCTGCTACACAAAAATGACCAAACTAATATTTTTGGATTACTCGTAATCAAATTCGGGTCCACTCGTATTCAACTCTCCTTATGATTTCCATCAGCATGAAAGAAATCATTATTAGAACTAACTATAAAACACACATAACTTCTATTTATCAGAGATAATAGAATCGTACCCAAGACCATGGAGTCGGCAGTCCTATCAACTATAAATTAAGCTAACTCTAAATTCCAATTGCACGGAAAATTATATTTACTTAAACATTATGGTAAGTGCGTGGTGGCCTGTTGGTAACGGACCAGACGCGGATGCCTACATGTTCACGGTGGTCGCGGGTTCAAATCCCAGGGCACACCTCTGACTTTTCGGAGTCATGTGTGTATTGATAGTCAATCATCTCGCACTAAAACGGTGAAGGGAAACATCGTGAAGAAACCTGGATACCATAGCGATTTGTATACATTTCTATGGTATGTAAGTCGGCCAACCCGCACTAGGGCAGCGTGGTGGACTATATTATAGCCTAACCACTCTCAATCGTACTTTCGATTGTAGAGGAGGCTCGTGCCCTGCAGTGGGACGTATATGGGCTGATACAACAAACATTATACGCTATCTACTCGGTCGAGAGCACTGAGATCATTAATTCTGATTGGATTTATTAGTAATTTCGTTATCTTGAAAACTACAAGAATATCTGCATTACGCGACCTCGACGTACGTACAAGATCAACTATAAATAAAAATGACTGACCTTAGAATTTTGTATTTTTGTAAATGTGAACGATAAAGTGAATTATAATGTCTTTCTTCTTTCCTTTCTTTCTTTTTACCATCGTATAAATAATTCAGATGGAGATTCGATCGTCGAAAGATGATGATAACCTCTGTGGCGCAGTCGGTTAGACGCTGGCTGCGAAACGCGAGACCGCGGGTCCGATTCCCGCACCAAGGCAAATGTTTGTGTGAACCACGGGTATTTTTTCAGGTGTGGGTGTCTCTGAGACCGAGAAGTCTCTTGTAGTTCCTGATACCGACACAAGACTGGATCTTAGTGTGGGGTCAGGACTATGTATGTGACTGTTAGGTGTATTTATTATGGACCCGGAACGCGGCACCCTTACGTGAGACTCTAAGAGAGGCACTTAACTGTTGTATACGTTGCTGGAAATCCGAAATTATACGTATATCTTTTTTTTTGTTGCCCGAGGTACCGGTAACGCCCCACCTCGGGGGAAAGTGGGGCGATTATGTTGGGTTCACTGATCTACGGCATACCAACCAAAACCCCGCGTGGCCCTCTTCGGTGCAATTGGAACGGGCCCGGGAAGCCGAACCAAGAGCGCCCCAGCTCCTACTGGAACATCGCTAGAAATGTCTCTTTAATTATTCTATTTTCAACCTTGAAGCTATGAAAGTTTACTTTGGTCAAAACCCGCGTTCGCGAGGCATGCATGCATTCTTACAATAATTCGACCGAAAAATATTCATAATGGTGAATGATGAATATTTTTGCGTATTCCTAAATATTTGTTAGCAGTATGCGTTCATTAGTGAGGTAATGCAAACGAACAAAAGAATGTGCGAATCTTAATTACATCACGCTCAATGCCGGACTCTGATATGGCACGTTGTCAGGCCTGTATGAATTCATAATACAATTGTATTATAACACGTTTACTGAACGGCCTGTGTGTTGATATATTGCTAACTAATCGGGCATCGTATCAATTAGAGAGACCCTAACCCTTTGTCGGTTAACTCACCCCACATTCTCACTCACTACACTCCACAGCAATAGAATTCACTCCCCTACGAGAGAGAACACAGAAGAAAAAAAACGAATGAGACGGGATCTGTCGAGACGATGGTCGCGGGTTCGAATCCCTGGGAATAACTCAGATTTATCGGCGTCTATATTACGTATTGATAGTCAGTTACTATGCTTTAAACGGGGCAAGGAAAACGCAATAAATCTGAAAACTAGAGAGATCTTTACAATAATTTCTACGCTATGAAGGACACCAACCTGCACTATGCCCACGTGGTAAACAACGCATTAATGTCAAAATTCAAAATGTAGTTCATAGAGGAAACCCATGTCAAATAGTGGATTATTATGGGCCGATACAAGAACACTTTTAATTAGGCCAATGCCAATTATATTTGCAATAGCTGAAGACCGTGATTACTTAGCCGATTACTATGTCTCCCATTTTACTATATTCTCTCTCTCTCTCTGTGTCTCTCTCTCTCTCTCTGCAGCAGTGGCGAAGGCTCCATATAACTCGATTCCCTGCGGCTTACCTTTTGTAATTTATCATTACACCATAAACAAGCAAATTTTTCAAAATTATTTATGTAATATCTAAACTCATTTTATTCAACGACATCTGTCGGCCACATAGGTAAATATTACTGCGGAGGCGCATAGCAAACATGTAATTAGATTGCGCCGCGTTGCGACCTCTGGCGAATTACTGCCAAAATTGTTCGGCTTATTGAATAAAAATGGCGCGGCCCGTGCGCCGACCGCCCGCGTCGGCTGCATGTTACGCATTGGTGTGACATGGTTGTGTAGTTTGCAACAAATCACGCAAAATTGTACCTTAAACTTATAATGATTTAAGGTTCAATTTCCGTTAAAAAAGCAGGAGGCATGCTGCGGCTCTTCAGCATTTTGTGTGTTTATGTGTGTATTTGTGTAGATATCACTGCATTTGTAAGTGTTGTATTAACATTTTGACAGTATACGAGTATTAGCTGGTTCACGCATTTAGTTTATAATGTTTTAAATTACAAACTGTACATAAATATTAATAGTATTATTATGTTGTAATGGAAATTAATAATCGTGAGGGACGTACATGTTTAGATTGTCAATTTTGGAAATAACGTTACTGTTTAGATTTTAGGAAGTGCTCGACTACTAATAATACAACTAATAAAAGCGCGGCTAACGTACTTGTTAACATTGTATGTAGATCATTAATTTTTCTTTATTAATCTTATATTCACGTGCGGTTTAAAAATATACTTTTTTAATTTTCTCATGATGACATTGCAACTTTTGTATATTGGAAATATTAAAATATAATTGACGACCGCAGTACGTAGATGCCATCATACGAAACGCAATCGTTTCGTTTGGTGAGTGAGATTGTCGGAGGAATAATTTGCTGGCGGTTGGATATTCGCAAACGTCCGGATATAAGGATACACGTACATATTATGTAAATGTGTCGCGTTTCGGGCTAATTCTCTGAAGCATCTCACGATAAGTTGATCTACTCAATCCGGACTGCACTATGTTTACTATCAAGTATCAGTCGCATTGTCTTCCCTATGTAGGACCAGTAGGTATAAACACACTTATTTCGCGTATTGAGCTTCGGCTTCCCTTTTTAAAAAAATCACCCTTCGCCACTGCTCTGCAGTCTGTCCTTTATTACTGAGGATCGTGTCTCTCAATACTCTTATGGACTTATCTCCACCGGCTTCGGTCTTCTGCCTGGTGTAGATCTGCATTAATGGAAATCTTTAGCGCATTAGCAACCTGATCCACCCAACGTTTGGGAGTTCGTATTCGTAATATTTTTCCCTCCAGCTTCCCAGTTTTACTATATTAGGGGGATATTAGTATTCAATCTTCTTGCGGGTTAAAGGTAAGATAGTTTCGTATAGAGATTTATCGAGCTTGAGAACTCGTTATTTTTTTATGCAATGTCAATTTTGGCGTAAATGAGTTGCTATTATGGGGTATAAGCTGACATTTTCTTTAGCTAACGTATAGTACCTTTAATAAATTTAACTACATTTTTTTAAAGATACTAGATTCGCAAATAGCTGCACTTTACCTGATACTAAATGAATTTCTGTCCCGATATAGTATAAACTGGCGATTATCTTTTACAGTGACAAAATTATGTCGTCCTGCTCAATTACTCCTTCACGCTTCGTTTAAAGGACCGAAGGTTATTGGAGGGAACACGTGAACCGGCAAACGTCCCACCGTTCCTGTTATAGGCGTGAATATTTATACGAGCTGTTTATACTAGCATAGGAAAAAATCACACTATTACGTAGAGACCCCTTAAAATATTGCGGATCCCTAGTGTAGATAAATCTAATGTTATTTTTTAATTATTACTTATTTTCGTATGTCGATATGGCAATTTTTAAATGCTAGTTTTATATGTACTTACTTCATATTTTGCTCGTTGTCTTCGTAATATTTCGTCAAGAATATCCCTGTGCTGTCTTCTTTGACGCGTCTATTGAACAATATTTTAACGTAGTAAAACTGAGCATTATTTGACGAATAAACTTTCAAAGGCTCCCTCAAATATATGTACAGTTTTCCATTCATTGCATCGTATTCGTAAGGCCGGGCGTCATTGACTATGTCGGTGTTCCCATCCAGCACTTTGATAGAACCTCCTTGGAGCTCCAAATCTTTTGCGTCAAGCTCTATTACCCTCACGTTAGCATTTGCTATGACTGTTATGGTCTCTTCGCAGTGGTAATACGAATTATCCTTGTAAAGGAAAGGTATTAAAGTCAGCTCATACTGCACTGGATACACTGTGTAGTTCAAGCACTCTTCCTCCACCAAAAAGTTTCCATTTGCGGAGTTAAACAAAAATAGAAAAAGGAGTTCGAACATTTTGATACTCTTATCAGTATTCTAAATTCAAATTTTCGAATCACTTAAAACAACCTTATTTTTAATTCACTTATTTACATGTTTTCAGCCAGTCCATAAAAGAAACAAGAAACATTTATTTAAAAATAAATCTTAACATTCCTAATTCGTTTTTGTATTTTAGCGGAACTCAAGAACAAAACGGTATTTCAAAAACCGAATCGCGAATTTCTTTAGAGCACGAGGACGTCCGCGCTCCACGGGCGCGAGTTTTGTTTTCATTCTGATCGAGTCGGAGCTTGGCGCCAAGCTGCGTGACCGATGACGTTGACCTCCCGTCCCTCCCTCACTCTATTTAACTGTGGTACGATAGGCGGAAAGTAGTTTAATGTCAGAGACCAAGCTACACTGGTGAAATGTTTTACTCATGCATTTGTTTATATCGCTAATCGTTTTTAACCTATGATACAGTTTGTTTTGCTGCTACACTGTTTTCCCGAAACTATTTATTTGTGTTTCTTAAAAACTTCGCTTATTCATATATGTTTACATTCTTTATAGGAACTCAGATTTGGCACGATATTACGCATAATTCGAAGAATTAAGGAAAAAATTAAGTATATTTTACAATTTTAAGCAAAGGTTGGCTTCACAATTAGATGATTTTTGCTTTGCACATAAATTATTCTTGAAACAACTAATCGCAGAAAGCACATTATACAGTATTTCCGGATTTAACAAAGCGGATAAAAAACTAAACTATTAACGCATTGCTTAACAAAACAGCTCATAAAAAGTCAATTTGTAATATCGTATCAACACGATAATATTTTAATAACACAAATTCTTATACGTCTCCTGACCGTTTATCCTCAAATGACGTCAACAACTCCTTGTATTATTCATTCATTCATGAGCTTACATATCTCCGGAGACATAAATATCATTATTCAAATTACCCACATACTGCCCAGATAATTTTCTTCCGAAGATGACAGGAGCGAGTCAATCACCATTTTTGTATTGTATTGTATCAGCCCATATACGACCCACTGCAGGGCACGGGCCTCCTCTACAATCGAGAGTACGATTGAGAGTGGTTAGGCCATATAGTCCACCACGCTGGCCTAATGCGGGTTGGTGGACTTTGGTCAATTACCATACATGGCACAAATTCCACTTTTGCATAACCCATATTATCTCATACCTCAATACAAACGAATTGATCCACCTGTGAATTGAGCCGTGGGCCTTTTCGTGTAGAGTATACTACCACTAGACCTTTAGAATTATGTAATATATTTAAATTTATACATAAAATAAAGAATTTAAATAAATAAATGAAAAAAACAATTTTTACACCGCCGTGGCGTAAAATTAGATCAAAGGATGGCCAATAGAAATTGCCGACACTTCTTATTGTGATAGACATAATCCTGTTACCCGTGATGGATTCACAGGAACCGTATATTGATTCAAGGGCGTTACATATTTTTTTCTTTTTAGTTCCAACAGGTCAATGTGGTGATCCTAGGGGGAGCCCTATATTCAGCAGTGGACTTCCTGTGGTTGAAGAAAGAGAGAGAGTTACAAGCGTGTTTCATTTATTACAACTTAGCAAATTATTTAATATTCGTGTTTATTTTTTATAATTATAGAAAGGTGGCAATGTGGTATAACAACATAAAACTTTACCGATCTTTCATGATGAAGAATAAAGGAAGGGAGAAGGGGTTACAATATTTGAAAGGAAAGCATTCATAGTAAGTATTTTACATACTATTAATTTTACTGCTTGGTTAATTATGTTGATGACTAACCATGACTTGGAAATTCCTAAAGTTTAGTGTTTCGGTAATCAATGTTTTAATGTGTAAAGAAGGAAAATAAAAAGCAGTTGTAATAATAAATTTATTACCAAAAATATAGAACATTCTGGTATTAAAATATTATATTTACTCATAAGAAAAAGTAGCCGGATTGTGTTACGACTTGTCGTTTTGACATTAGTCCAATTCATTGTTATTTGTTTATAATTTCATTTTTAATATACTCATACTACGTGATTTTCCTCAAACTCGAGCCAAATGTACATAAGCGATACATATGCGGAGACAACAAAAACATATTTATGACTCTATGAACTAATCTAAACACTTTCTGATTGCTTGGTAGGTTCATTACAGTTAAGTTTTTTTTACTCGATAAATATTAATCTAAAGTGATTTAATAAAAATATTCTCATACTAAAAAACTTTTATATAAAATTAAAGCAATTATACACATATCTTGAACTTTAAATAAAGTTTTATAAATATATTCTTCTAAATCTCGTAGTGGAGTGGCATCTCTTCTCTAGTAAAAAAAAATATTATTTAAATAATATTTTTTTACAATAAGTAAGTAGAAAGTACCTATAGTTTAAATAAAAAAATAACTTAAATAGTATTCAACTAAATTCAGTGAAGTATAGCAACTATTACAGTCAATATAAAATTCTTGTTCTAAAATTCAAAAACTATTAACGACTTTGTAATATGTAAAGAAAGTTTCAAATATTTTATAAAACACAAAAAAAAATTGATTACTTAAAAGTAGTCAATAATTTTTACTTTTAACTTTAGTCACTCTTAATATTGATATTAATAAAATAATTTATAAATGTCTATGAATATTTCTCAATTTTAATTTTGATATAACCTGAAACTCGACATACTTGAACACTATGACAATTTCATACCAACGCGGAACTTTGTAACTTTGAAGGCATCCTTGCACACTATATTTTTTTATATGTCTACATATTAAATCTACTGAAAAACACAGCTAAGCCGGCAGTGATCATCAACACAGAGGGAGCCACCATAGTTGAGAAGCTCTTCAGGACAGATAATATTTGGTCTTTGTGGTCGCTGGCCCAATTAGCATTTGCTTGGGCTTGGGCCATCGCAGTCATGCCGGCTAGCTTGCTTTGCGCGCTGCATTCTATACACGATGATAGCCAGGTTCCGAACTGAAAAAATATTTTAATTAGGTATTTAAAGTGCTTGGTGACCTTGGTATTGATAACGGACCAGACGCTGCTGTCTACATGTTCGGGGTGGTCGCGGGTTCAAGTCCCAGAGCACATCTCTGTCTTTTCGAAGTCGTGTGGGAATTGATAGTCAACCAACATGCACTATAACGCTGAAGAAAAATATCTAGCTATGTAAAAGTCCGCCAACCCGCACAAGGCGGGTACTTGCCCATTTCAAACACCAGAACTCTTAAAACATTGACTACAATGAATTAAGATAGTAAATAGGTCGAAAAATCAATCTACCATTGTAACCTGACCCTCTTGTGCAAAATTACGAGAGGTGTCCCAAACGAGTGTTTGCCGACCAACACTCCAAAACACACATTCATTATGAAGCCTTTTGTTTGATGTCAACAGGTTAGCCTGGGCTAATGGGGCATGTGGTAGAGTCATTGATATAAGTTCCACAGGAAATGAACTATTGTATGTTGTTCGTTAACGGCCTTATTCATAGACAGTTTTACAACGTATTTTAGTTATCGAACGTTTTGTCTTATTCGCTCAAACTTCGTCGTTGAAAAAAGTCGTTCGAAAGGGACAAAACGTTTGATAACTAAAATAGGTTTTTAAACTGTCTAAGAATAAGGTCGTTAGACTCTAGATCCATGTTATGAGTTTATTTAATTGATAACTCGGAAATAGAAAAGTAAAAAAGCAAATGCTTTGTAATAAAATTAAAATCTATTTTTATAGAAGAGAGCCATGAGACTCCGCGACTCACATGTTGTTGAATGATCACTAGTTATGAATAATCCATCACATCACATAATCCACATATTATAACATGATGGACTCGTTAAAATATTTAATATTGTTGATTAAAGTATAATAAGATTGAATGCATACATACATACATAATCGTCACGCCTGTATCCCATAGGGGTAGGCAGACTATGGATCGCCACTTTGCTCATAATAATAATAATAAGATAATAAGATAATTAATAAGATTGAATATTACACAATTTTTATGACCCTAAGGCAATTTCATAGGGAAAATTCAGCCTTAACACATTATAATGTGGTGACGTCCATAAAAAATGCGATATTTATAATAAAGCATTCAACAATTAAATACGTTATTGTAACTTGGTTAGATATCCTTAAAAGAACTAAAATAAACACGAAACAGTACATACGTTCAAGAAATCGAATGTTGAGTGTAAAGAGGAAGCTACCGTAGTCACAATAGAGTCCATCGATGGATATCTGAAACAAGTAAAACGATGTAGAATATTACAAACGAATCTATCAATATTAAAAATAAAAATAGTTATTGTTAAAAGATTATGGTAACAAAATTCACGCTAATGTTATTATATGTTAAAAGCTATAGTTTCATCTCTACCAAATTTTTCTACCAAATTCTACCCTCCTCTACAAAATTGGTATACAATTTTTTTCATACTTTTTTTTCGGTAAATTGAGAAAATAAAAAATATACAAATTTACTTGTGATTTGCATTTAACTACAGCATGGAACTTTTGTACCGGCCATACATTCTTTCTCATAAACGTTACATACATGGAGCTCCAAAGAGTGTAGTTACTCTGCAGAGCGTCCAACACGATGGACAAGTGACTGTAGTTGGCCAGGACGCTTGACAGCGGCACGGTCAGGTCCTGAGTCTTGATCGGACTGTTCTCTTCTTGCATCGAAAGGAGGTACCTGGGAACATAAAATTGTTTATTTAGTTTGTAAACAAGCATTATGATTGCATGCGCCTGCGCATAGTTACAAGGCCAACGTAGCAAGAGAAATCCTTGCTATGAGTCTAAAGTAGGCGCTGGGTATTATTTTCAAATAGATATTAGAACATGCATTTAGGCATGGAATGATGTTTGTACACTGATTTCCCGTGGTGGATTCACTGACTTATCAATCACGAGAACGATTCTGTCACCAACTTTTTTTGTGAAGATTTTTGGCTTCAATTACATTAGAAACAAATTATTTGGCGTATTTAAAGTCGACGTGGCTGCTGTCCTCTATACTGCTTTTCCCATCCCATCCCCGTTCTATGCAATTCTGTCCGGTTTTATCCATGCCTCTGAACAAGTATTAATACCATAACAATAGAAACCTATTTGCAAATAATGCATTAAATTAATACAAATCTCATTGACTTTAAAAAAGATTATAGTGCGCCAATCTTAAAATATAGACATACGCTATCACAAACATTTTTTACACCTTTTATAGAGAAATAATCTCGTCATACATGATTATTGCGTAACTTCAACCGTTTACACAAAGCACGCAACAGAAGTTCTCAAAAGGAATAAAATTTCCCCGTTTATTTCAACATTTTTCACTACTGTTCCGCTCCTATTGGTCATAACGTGATGTTATATAGCTTATAGCATTCCTCGATAAATTAACTATACGAGACAAAAATAATTTTCCAATTCAAGTAGTTCCTGAGATTAGCGAGCACAAAAAAACAAACTCTTCAGCTTTATATATTAGTATACATTTAGAATCCACAATACTTTACTGGCATCCTATATTATTTATTTACTCTGTTATATATGAAGTATTACCCTATCTTTTTCTATCTCTTCTACCCTTTCATCATCTAAAGACGGCAAAATTCCAATATTTATAGTATTAAAATATCATACCTCCTCAAGCTGTCTTCATGAGTGGTGCAACCCAGAGCGTCTCCAATGATCCTAGCTTCGTTGGCAACATTGGTAGTGCTCATCCTGTGCCATAAGAACTCGTAATCAGACTGATCACCTTGCTGTAAACCACTGCAATAGACCACTGGCCGCAAACTGGGAGATATGCTGAAATAAATTCGGATGAGTAATCTAGCATGTAATTTTATTACTTTTTATTTTAAAATGTTGGAATTTTCTATAATTATATGAGGGCCAATGAGATTACAAATGAGATGCTTATGATTGGGTGATGTATAGATTGCGGATTGCGTTAACTGAGATGAGGCAAATTATAAACGAACGAATAATCAATTCTTTATTTTTAAAGCGGATCAGTAAATTGATTTTGTTATATCTTTTAATTAATCAGAATAGTTAACTTAGTCGCATTTATTAAAAAAATCCACCGAATGGATTACCTCCTCTTGTAGTCGTTTAAAAACCAATGAGAATCTTATAATTGTTACAAAGAATTGTAAGATGCAAGCCGCTGAAACAGCAGATCGCTGTGAACGTCTTTGGGGAAGGTCCAAGCACAACTATAGACTAGCTGTGATGAAGATGAAAATGCTGGCTGTTAATATTAAGAATTTACAAACCCCCAGGCAAAAAGTAAACATTACCAAGCGACAGAATATCCAGTTCCTGATATTTCGAGACCTTCTGTGATTGAATCAGGACATAGCGTAATGTATATTAATTATTAAAGAAATACTTACTAAGCAGCATTTACTCTGAAGTCCCTGAACATTGCCGCCGTATGTGAAATACATTCACTGTGACCCAGTTTGCAAGCGAACTCCAGAACTAACATACGATTTCTTAGTGTTTCAAAATCGTCATCGGCCTTTTCATTGTATCCCAGTATATTAATAATATTCTCCATAAGCCTCAAAGCGGCTTCCTGAAATTAAACCCATAAGTATTTATATTACATATATACATTCATCAACTCACACCTTTTTCCCAGAAGGGGTATGCAGACATGCAACCAGGACATACACGTTTCGCCTTGTATGTTCCGTTTCACGATGTAATAGAGGACAAGTCTATCGCTATATCGGACACAAATCCCTGAATCCGGGCTGGTAATGAATAGAAAAATCCAATATCAGTTTGTCCGATCCCGGGTAAGAACCCGAGACCTCAGCTTTGTAATCATACCGTAGTACAACTGCGCCACCGAGGCAGTCAAAACTTATATTAAAGAACTTATATTAATTATTTAATTGTATGATTCCATACGTACATTCTAAACGCAGATTAAAATTGTCTTTAGTATTATCAAGGAAAATCCTTAAACTTTTTTTACGAAATGGAGCAAAAATGAAACTTTTAAAATAAAAAATATTACCAACACAATTAAATGATCAAAATCGAACATAAATATAATTTGCCTCTGAAAAGTAACAGAGTTACACGTTCTTTGTTGTTTATTATCTTTTTTTAACTTGGTAGTTACTTTGAGGACAAACACCAAAGTCAGTTCACAAAAATCCTAATTACATACTCACATCAATGAGTTTTCTTGTGGTAGCGTCGCCCAGGAAACTGTTCCTCAGTCTATTCAACCCTCGGATGGCTGCGTACCATACAGAATAATTCTCTTCATGTTTAATAAACTCAATAGTCTCATACAGACGGCTGAAGGTCACTTCGTCAGCGTAAAACAGGGCGAAGAGATCGTTTACTATCTGCAAGTTTATTTATAAATTATACATTGAAATAAATAATTATAAACAGTTATTACTGTATATTAGTTATTACGTTATTCTAAAACATATTTGTAATGTAACGAAATGTATATATTTGCATGTAAAGTCTAGATTAGAATTTATAATCTTACCTTAGCACGATTAAGATGGTGTATACTTTCTCTTCGCGAGTCATTAAGAGCTTCAGTGATTATTTCCCAAGTGTGATCATCGTAATTAACCCTATATAAACCTGTAAAGTTTGCAATTCAAAAATTTTAATCGTATAAATATGTAAAATAATAAATAAATACTACCAACAGTACACGTAGTCCTAACCCCAGATTAAGATCAATTAAGTCTTGTGTCGCGTTTATCAGGAATTACTAGAGACTTTTCGGTCTCACAAACACACAGGCCCAAAACAAACACCTGTGAATCACTCAAATATTTGTTTCGGAGATCGAACCCGCAGCCTCGCGTTTCACAGCCAGCGTTTAACCAGCTGCGCCACGGAGGCTATCAAATAAGTATGAATTAAAAAATCCTTTATGATAGACAAAAATTGTATTTCATCCATCCATCATCTTTTAAGGGATTACGCCATTGAGACTTAACAAGAGATACCAAAGTGGTATGTGGAACTACGCTACAGTGTTTTGGCCAGCTCGACCAGGTTGGTATCACTGTCCCACGGAAAGTCGACGTGAAACGAATATTTTCTATTGTGTTTCATTCGGGGAGTGAAATTGACGTCGAAAAATACAAGTTCGTTTATGAGCGAATTGTTAATAATGTATCTTGTCTCTCTCTCTTGCTATCTTTAGCCATAGAAATTCCACTGCTACAAATGGAAAATAACGTCACAAAACCAAAATAACACTGAAACCAAAAACTAACCTGTTTCCTGCACGTTGAATATCACCCAGCTATGTGCATTGTTCAATTCCTCTATGGTGAAGTTGTGTGTTCTATCGCTCATAATGAAAGCTGGTTTAGTGTTTTCGAAGTTGGTGTTCGCTTCAGTTGTATACGTTATGGGAATTGGGTAGATCTCATTCGATGAATGTGACGAGTTTGAGTAGTAGCGTTTCTGAAATATTATACACCAGTTTAGTGCACCTTTGCTTGGACTTTAACGTAATAAAGCATAGAAGCTGACTAGAAAAACGCTGACTTGATATCTTCTAGAAACACATTTTGTGGTCCAAGCATTTGACATCTTGAAGATACTGAATACCGGATGAAGTGGAGGAGATTGATCAGAAAGACGGATTTAGATTTCGGAAGCTATTAATACTCGTGTTAAATGCAAAAACACTTCTTGGCTACACCATGTCTCGTTATTTTTAGTTTAGCTACTTATGTAGCTACATAAAATACCTTAATTATAATGTTATGATCTATCGATCATTGCCTATCATTACAGAAAACATTTTTACTTTTATAAACCTATAATAAACGTGGATTTGTCTCAGGTTATTTTAAATCGAACCAGCTTGCGGAATCTGATAGTTCGGAAGACAAGGATCTTAGAAGATGGTACGTATTTTATATAACTATTGTATGTACATATTTACTATTCTCACCTGACTTAAACTCGCCATTTTAGTTTCATAGTCGATAGTGACTTGCAATACTGGATGCCCTGCTTGCGTTATCCATGACGACATAACACTTGTAACATTAACTCCTGGGTAGGCTGCTAACGTATTGTTGTGGGTAGTCACGCCTTGTTGCAAAGCGTCGTACATGTAACTTGGATATCCGGAACCATGGCGGCTGTTGACAAAAATAATCTCTTGATACTTCTTTTAGTATCTTAACCTAACACTCCGTGGATATTCCGCCCAGGTGAACTCTAACTCACACTCTATATTTGATTTAAATATATCAATGTAGGTATCTATAATACATAATTTAAAATTTTGAGGTGTCAATCATTAATCATAGATCTCTTTACTGGAAAAACTATCACAACTGACTGACTGTCCGAATTATCATGACATCCTGACATGAATCCTTTTATAATTTCACTTACTAAATTATCTCAATCAGAAACTTACTTGGTGTTCAAGTAGACATACAATCCGTTTTTGAACGCCTCATCGCCGATCAAATGATGCATCATGCGTATAACGGATCCTGCCTTCTGATAGGTGATGGTTCCGAAGTGTCCGCTGATTTCTGCTGGTGAATTGACGTTATCGTTGGTGATTGGAGCCGAGGTAGGCGAGCTGTCTGCGTCATACGCTGCGTACACAGATCCTGTTACAAGCATGTCTGCTGATGCTACCGAAGGGTCTACCTGAAAGGCAATGCAGAGAATTTGAGAAACAATGTTATAATAGTTATGACGATAGTTCTTACAGAGCGCATACTCAGACTATAAGACCTTCATCAGGTCAAACAAAGCGTTTTTGTGGTAAAGTAACTAGAAAACGAATTCTTACTTGATGTAATATCTGTGTACACCAACGTACAAGATTTGTCTAAATAAGCAGAGATAGTCTTAACATTATTCGACTGATGATACTCCACTTGCATCACAACAATACATTACAATGTGGGTTAGGCGAGTGTGGTTGTGTATTCACTGTCCTTATTGATGTATCGTGTTCATAAAGAGTCAAATCAAACCACCATATAAACTAATACACTTTATTATACGACTCTACATTGTGCCGGGCGTAACCACACTAACTTAGCAGCTAAACAAAGCCATGAAATGCAACTATGCAATTATCTATACGCGTGTCGCTACACCATTCCCCCCTTTTCAAAAAGAAAAAAAAAAAAAAAAAGGAAAAGCGGAGCATAATATGAAAACATTTTGCTATATCTAATACAAACATAATGTTACTAAATAAGGTATACAAAACAAAATCTTAATGGTAAATTTTAACGTGACTAAATACTACGTTACATTTTTATGTATGGAGCACAATATACTCACTAACGAAACATGATACATTAATGACACCAAAACTATAGAGCCATAAAAATATTTTAGTATAGCTCTATTTTAGCGGGTGATTTTCCGGGCTGCACTTCTCTGTGTAAGCTTGTCTTTGCAGCATGCGCTTCTACGCTCTTCACGTGCGTCAACTCGATTTGGTTAATTAGCCATTTTTTTCCTTTTGTCGTGCAATGACGACATGTAAAGTACAAAACGCCTACTATTAATATAAACAGCACTATCGAGAATCCAATACCGGACCAACTTGACAATTCCTGCAATCCAGCAGTGGCACCGGACTGGGCCACCACGACTTCTTCTTTAGTGTAGGAACTTCCCATTATGGTAACTCAAAGTTGGAATATTGTATAACGGACGACGTTACTATTTGCAATGACTAATTACTACTTAAATTAAAATAATATAAAATTGTATGACCTAAAAATAATGCTCACACTCTAAAATTTAAAACGCAATGGTTGCTTACTCGCACGACCGCTACGCGTGATATAGTGTGGCGGTGAGCGATTTTGCTCCTTAATATTATTTTCTTTACTATTAGTAGTTACGTCCTGACATTCGCTATTTTCTATAAAACCCTTACCTAAATTACTATCTAGTGTATCTATATGTGCTGGTTTTAGCCTATCTATTGATATATATACCTTACGATTAGGAAATTGAATTAAGTAAGTCTTGTCTTTTCTAGCCAACACTTTATATGGCCCCTCATAAGGAGGTTGCAATGATTTCTTAACTAAATCGGAACGTACAAAAACATGTGTACATTTATTTAAATCGCGATGCACAAACAATGTGCGCGCATCCCTACATTCCGTCGACTTAGGTTTCAAATTACCAATTATTTTACGCAACTGTTCAACATACTGACAGTGATCTAAAATAACGTTATTACTTTCGTCTACAAAATCCCCTGGCAATCGTAAGGTCTGTCCGTAAGTCATTTCAGCGGCACTGACATTATTGTCAGTGCGATGCGATGTACGAAGTCCTAACAAAACTATAGGTAATTCATCAATCCAGGTACTCGAATCTAATCTAGCCATAAGTGAGGCTTTGAGAGAACGATGCCAACGCTCTATCATACCGTTACTTTGAGGGTGATAGGGGGTTGTACGTTTTTTATCTATGCCTAAATATGTCATTAATTCTTTAAAAATATTACTTTCGAATTGTCTGCCCTGGTCGCTAGTTAGCTTAGCAGGACAACCAAATCGTGAAATCCAACCCTCGACTATCACTTTGGCTACCGTTTCCGCAGATATATCTTTAACTGGAAACGCCTCTGGCCAACCACTGTGACGATCTATTATGGTAACTAAGTACCTATAACCCTGTGGAGACGTCGGCAATGGCCCCACGATATCAATATGAATGTGATCAAACCTCTCTACTAAAGGAAAATTGCCTAATTCCGATTTTGTGTGTCTATGTACCTTTGCACGCTGACACTTAATGCATGTTTTAGTCCATCTACTTACATCACTGTTCATGTTAGCCCAGAAAAATCTTTCTTTAACAAGCTTACGCGAAGTCCGAATTCCTGGGTGGCTTAAATTATGAACAGAATCAAATGCTAATTTTCTAAACTCATCTGGCATATATGGTCGTATTTTATGTGTGGAAGTTTCACACACGACAGGCATGTCACATCCTGGAAACAATATTTCTTTGAAATTATATTTGTTATTCGATTGATTATGCAATTCAGCTAGCTGTTTGTCCGTCGCCTGAGCACGGGCTATATCGCTGTAATTTAATACGGAAGGACAGCATATGGTTTCTACTCGAGACAGCGCATCAGCAACTACATTTTTGTTACCATCTATGTGCCTAATATCTGACGTAAACTCGCTTATAAACATGAGTTGTCTAATACGACGAGATAATTCATTATTATTATTATTTTTACTGAACGCAAATGTTAACGGTTTGTGATCAGTAAATATAATTAAATTACGACCTTCGACCATGTTACGAAAATATTTAATTGCAAGATAAACTGCTAATAATTCCCTGTCATAGGTACTATACCTTTGTTCACTACGCGATAACTTTTTGCTGAAATAGCCTAAAGGTGTCCATCCTGTGTCTGATCGCTGTTGCAAAACAGCTCCAATGCATGTACTAGAAGCGTCCGTCATGAGCGCGAATGGAGAATTTATTTTAGGATATGATAGAGTTGCGGCATTTATTAACTGACGTTTACTTTCTAGAAAAGCTTCAGTTGCCTGATCCGTCCATACAATCTTAGTCTTGTCGTTCTTTTTAGAACCGATCAAATAGTTATGCAATTCCGCCTGATACATAACAGCTTTAGGTAAATGTAAACGATAAAAATTTATCATTCCTAAAAATCTACGAAGTTGTTGAACAGTTTCTGGTTTGGGAAAATCATTAATAGCGTCAATCTTGTGTTGAAGAGGTCTTAAACCACTAGTAGACACTTCGAAACCTAAAAATTCTATTTTAGATTGACCAAAACAACATTTGCCTAAATTAATGGTTATTCCAAACGTGTTGAACCGTTCAAAAACTTCCATCAGGTGTTTCTTATGATCTTCTAATGTATCACTAGCAATGATGACATCGTCAATATATACGTACAGATAGTCAAGTCTTTCTAATACTGTGTGGTTCATAAATCGTTGAAAAGTTTGTGCGGCGTTACGTAACCCAAACGTCATGCAGGGGAATTCAAACAAGCCAAAAGGTGTAATTATGGCTGTTTTTTCTACATCGTTAGGTGCGACTTTTATGCAATGATATGCCCTATTTATATCTAGTCGCGTAAAATACCTTTTACCATCCAATAAATAGGTAAAATCATGTAACCTCGGAATTGGATACCGGTCAGGTCGCGTGATTGCATTTAATGCTCTATAATCCCCGCACGGACGCAGTTGTCCGTCTTTTTTGGGTACGTGGAGAGGGCTCGCCCACGCACTTTTCGACGGTCTACAAATTCCCATTTCTTGCATAATACGAAATTCCTCCCTGACTTTAGCATAACGATGTGGAGGCAACGGCCTTGCTCTAGCATGCACTGGCGGGCCAGTGGTATCAATATGATGGTACACTGAGTGCTTGGGAGGTTCTTTAAACGACACCGGCTTAGTTATATCCGGATACTTTGACAACAAATCATAAAAAGGATGACTATTCTCTATAGTTTTAATTGACTGCTCATTTGACTTAATAATCGGTGTAAAAATACTTAACTTAGTGACGTCATCTATTAACCTACGTGCACTTAAATCTACTAACAACTTAAAATGTACTAAAAAATCAGCCCCTAGTATGGGCTGTCGCACGTCGGCGACGACAAATGTCCAACGAAATGCCCTACGTAAACCTAAATCTAACACTATAGTTTTTATACCATAAGTCTTTATTCGCGTACCATTTGCAGCATAAAGTACATAGTCCGCACTTACACTACTTTGTTTCTTGAGCCTTAATACACTATCACACGGTATAACGGATATGTTCGCACCTGTGTCTATCAAAAACTTTAAATCACTACATCTGTCTTTAACACTAAGACGAAAATTGGTTCCCGTGCAACTCTCCGTTTTCGACAGCTGCACGGCTCTCAATTCCCCGACTGCTTCCAGGCACACGGCTGGACGCATTTGTGCGCCTTATCCTTGTAGTAGTAATGGTATGAACACAACCAGTCCTTTGAATCTGGGGTACGACGTGACGTACTGACTGAACGACGTCGACCACGGGACCGGGAAAACCATCTTCTCTTATCTTGGTGACGCTGCCTAGGCCTTGACCTAGACCTTTCCATGTTAGCAAGCCGTACGTTGATCTTAGCAATTTCCGCCATCAGCGCACCCGAACTGAAAACAGGCTCACTCGACTCAACAGCGTCTACGCTTATCGGGTTCATATTCTCCATCACTTTATCCGCTATTGATGCGAGAGTCTCCAGGTCTGTTGAATCTGCAACGGCAAGCACAGCACGTACTGACGATGGCAAATGCTTCTGCCATAATACGCGAAGAGTTTCATTGTTGACCTTATTCCCAGCCAGGTCCATCATGCGTCGCAAAAGCTGAGATGGCTTTTGATCCCCCAGGTCCATTTCTCCAATAAGTTTCTGCACCTGGCGGCACTGCGATTCTTCGTAAATGTGTAGCAGCTTTGCTTTTAGGCTCTCATACTTGTTCTCCTGTGGTGGATTAGTCAGTGTGGCGGTGATTTCCTGGATCACATGTTTCCCAAGTTTAGTAACCACGAGATGATACTTAGCTGCATCACCCAATTTCTGGCTGTGGATCACTGATTCCAGTTGCACGAACCAAACACGAGGCGCGTCTTCCCAGAATTCCGGAATACGTGACGACACTGTTATTTGTGCCACGTCATGCACTTTTTTTACATCGTCTTCCGCCATTTTAACGCGTCACTGTAGCGAAATGAACAAAAACCTCGGCACAATGTTTTACTAAAGTCGTGGGTCACCAATGTGGGTTAGGCGAGTGTGGTTGTGTATTCACTGTCCTTATTGATGTATCGTGTTCATAAAGAGTCAAATCAAACCACCATATAAACTAATACACTTTATTATACGACTCTACATTGTGCCGGGCGTAACCACACTAACTTAGCAGCTAAACAAAGCCATGAAATGCAACTATGCAATTATCTATACGCGTGTCGCTACAGTACTATACCTACCATTTGTGTGCCTTTGCCATGTCCGTATAAAAAGTAAACCGCAGAATACTTACCATTAGGAGTCACTTTGCCGAGCTGGTAGAAAAAGTACTCCAATAAATTTAAAATATGAAGAGTGGTCTTAAATGTATTTTCACTTACAGAAGCAGTAATATAATCCTGGAAGTAATTAGCAAAACCCTCGTTCAGCCAAGTGTTGCTCCACCAGTGGCATGTGACCAAGTTTCCGAACCACATGTGCGTAGTTTCATGCGCGAGAATTTGCGCCACTCTGTACTTGTAATATGGCGTAGATTCCTCTGGCACATACAGTAGAAGAGCTTCCCTATAACATTAAAAGAAAACTATTATTATCAATTTACATTATCAAAATTGCATGCATATACTATGGATCACATATTATAGAACCTTCGTGTATGAAGTCGGATTATAAAACCACTATCTGCTTTCTGTTAGAGAAAGGATTGTACATTAAATAATTTTTTTTACACAACTATACGACTGACATAGTATATAGGCTGAAATCTCATAATATTTGAATACAATTACCTGTATTTAACTAAGCCCCAATTCTCCATAGCACCAGCTCTGAAGTCAGGCAACGCGACGTGATCCAACTTCAAATTGTCGTTCACTGAATAATAATCTATTTCGAAATATTTACTCAAGGCATCTACAACACTCACACCAAATTCATAAGCATATACGCTTTGGTTGGCAGCTTCAGGTCTTGTGTAAATACCGAATTCTTTAGAGCTGTCGTTACTAGCTTTAGCTGGTCCAAATTCTGACACCATGAAGGCTACGAGATAGGTCGGCATGATAGGCGTTGGGTAAAACGTTTCCCTGATGAATCCATTTGTCCTGTGAATAGATAAAATAATATTAATAATATAGAAATAAATGAAGGTAGAACAAATGACAGTCTACGTGATGCATTACGAAATAACAAGATTAGCTTAGGTGCTTCTCACTATCTTCAGCCGCCAGAGGCCCACTGATAAACACAGGTCTCCCCGAAATATACAGCTACCTGTTGGGAGCAATCTGTATCTATTGACTTTTTTTTTAGGGCGTCAATATACGACGTCATTCCACGATATCTTTATGGTACATAGCTTCATCTGTCAGGGTACATCGTTTATCTATCTCACACTCTTCAATCACAGAGTCCATTGCTGAACAAGCCCCTCAAATGTATTCACAGCTACCTGTTGGAAGCAACCTGTATCTAGCAACCCCTTCAACTTTGTTAGAACATCTGTCTAGCTTGTAGGCTGGCGTCCACCACTTCGCCTGCCTGTACGTTGCCTATTTTAAAAGTATTTCTTGCCAAAGAGATTATACTCACAAATTTGTCACACTCTGCACCTTAGTGTTAGCTAACGAAGGCGAATAATTCTGTGGTCGGTCGATGTGCAAAGTAAAAGTAGCCTTGAGTCCAGGCTCGTCAAAACACGGGAACGCTTTCCTTGCATGTGTAGGTTCCATTTGAGTAGCTCCGAGCCATCTGGAATAAGATTAATTGCTATTATGTTAATAGTTTAAGTTGTTATACCTATACCTAGTTGTAGACGTGTCTCTCTCCCTCACTCTCTGGCTCTCTCTCTTCAGTCCAGTAGTTACTCTGGCTACAAATCTAAGAACCTGGACGGTATTATTTTTAATTCGATTATTCAATTACTTCTAGCTTATGATTCCATCAAGCATTTCAAAATATTATATTAATAGTAAATTCTTTGCAAAGTTTCGATTTATTATATTACTAGCGGCCCGTCCCAGCTTCGCTTGGGTCTGCACCCACCAAAAATAACATGTATCTGTTTTTTGATCCCAGACCACACAGGATACATGTCATTTTTCACACAAACTGGGACACCCTTTAAATGTTTTATACATAAAAAACTTCCTCTTGAATTACTCTATCTATTAAAATATGCTGCACCAAAATCCGTATCGTAGTTTTAAAGATCTAAGCATACATAGGGACAGACAGACAGCGGGACGCGACTGTTTTTCATACAATGTAGTGATTATCTAATCATCGCATACTTATTGCAAATCTAATGCGAAATAGCCTGAGCATCGATGGCCATCGTATGTAGGACAAAAGCCTTAAACGATTATGAACAAAGATGCCGACAACTTATAATATTTTCTAAGAAACATAATCAAACATACTTATGTACATTGAGGTAATGTCAAACAGCAATATTATACTCAAAACCGAAGCAATTGAAATGATAATGCAGATAATAGTTTATCGCGTCACCGACGTTCGAGTGCTTCTATGTGTCAATATTCACGGCTATCTCGATCTTGAGATAAGAGCGTTTACTAAACTGACTCCAAAAATTACTTTAATTTCTATGTCAATATCCTCGTTGTACTCATAAAACTATTAACTGCTTATTTGTAAACTGAATTGCAGTGACTTATAAAAATTTTCATTTAATATTTTCATAATATGAATCGAAGTTATTTAAAAAAAAAACTTCTTGATTAGAAATTGTATTGTATCTATGCTCCAAATAGTTTGTCCCCTTACGTGCAATTAGAAAACTTAACATACTTACTTCTTGACACCATTTTCAATATAGTAATTACGGTAGAACCCATTCAAGTCAGTCCTTATAGGTCCTCTGTACACAATTCGCAAATTGTACGTATCACCGACTTCCAGATCATTTTGAAGAGTAATGTAAGCAAAAGTATAATTTGTGTCGAAGCGTAAAGGGTTTGTTTCGTTCAGAGCCAATAAAGTTCCATTTCTAGCCACCGTTACGTTTTCTGCAGAGAATATTAAATCTTCTGAATGCAGCTTTATCTCCCTCGTTGTAACTGTAGTTGTAATAGTGATGTCAACTTCTCCATCAAAGGTGAATGCATTCTCATTGCCGGTGTCAAAATATGGCGTAATGGAAATAACATAAGCTGAGGGTCTGATTGGTGTGTTCAGTCTATAAGTTTCATCGGCGTATGCAGCGTGAGTGCAAAATGCCACTATAAGAATGAACAACATGGCTGAAAAATAAAATTAGTATGAGCACATACAATACACATATTTCTACGTACAAGACACTTCCACAAAACCCAATCTTGGGCCAAACGTTTGCGAATAACATTTGCCCTGCTAAAGAAACGTTTGAATTTCCAATTAATACTAACGTAGCGGAGCGCAATGAGCAAAAGAAATTCGAACGGAATGCTGAATACGAATCAAATTTTAATTGGAGTATTTTGATTGTATGTTGAAATTTCGCTAATGATAAAGTAGAGAGAATTATAAGAATTATAATTTCAAATTTAGTCAAACGTTAGGTAGCGATAAAAAAATAAGGATTATTTATTTCAGCAAAAGGCTAGCTTTAAGGCTTTAGCATTGCTAAGACAATGTGTAAGTTAAAATTAGACTGTATCTAAACGATACATCGCATTATCTGTTTTATTATTAAGTCATTATTGTAATTGTATATCGTAGGAACTTAACCTATAATCTTGCCAGAAAATCGTATTTTTGAACAATGTAATTAACATTACTCACTGGATTTTCTCAAGGAATACAATGATGTCATTAGTATACAATTAAGATCATACAAATAAAATATCGTGCGGTTAAGAGTTATCTTACTCCTATTGAAAATATATAAATTTTGGTCATGAATTTATGTGTATATTTTCTTATTGTTTTCAAATATCATTTAACTCCATCCACGTCAAAAACACTTAGTATATGTTTAAAAGTGATATCTGGGACAGCAACAATCCTTTTTATCCTTGATACACCACTCATTTCGCTTAAACCTACCATAACAACTATAGCGTGAACTATTTTGACTATCCTTTATTCACACAATTCTTTTAACCCTTCTGCTTTTACTCCATTCTTTAATGATCTGATACTCATAATCCAACTTACTACTATGGCTCAGTTGCATCAACTAAATTTGACCATACGTATGGCATTAACGATGCGAACTCAACCCTTTAAAGATGCCGAATGTATACTGTTGATATTGTCCAAGTTATAGTTAGTTAGAGACCCGGCTCGGTCGCGACATCTGCAGTACCGGGCTGGAAAGCCAGTGGTACTGGCATAACCCTTTCAACCACCCCCGGGATACCGAAAGTACAGCTTTCTTCTCGCCATTAAAAAGTATCAAAATTATTTGATGCAACTGGGCTTAAATATGTAAAATCGACTAACCTGCTGTCATCTCACGCCACTACTGTAAACTGCAAACGGTTGTATCGCTTCATGCGTTATTTGTACAGCAAAACTGATAAGACTCATCTTAAGCATCTACTTTGTCACTAGGCTTGTGATAACACTATATCTGAACTAGCTTCTGCATTCAGGTTTTTTTGTTGCGTATCTATAATAAATGTGTAATGTGTAGATCGATAGGCTCGCCCCCTATTACATCGTGAGACGGAACACATAAGATGCAACCTGGGTGTTCTGGTAACATCTCTGCCTACCCTTTCAGTGAAAAGATATAAATGTGTGCATGTATGCTAGCTCTTGGCTTGTTGGACATCATTTATAAAATTATTAATAAGTACGACTGATAATCCCAAGAATCCTTTACAATTAAGAGTTTTTTTCTATAGGCTTAGACCATTGTCCAACGCGTCGGCATATTACGGGTTGGCGAATTTCACATACCATATAACTTACAATTAAGATCTCTGTGACATACAAGAATACACAGGATGTTTGTGTTCATCTTTAAAATGCGTGGTAATTGACTACAATACACAATACACATACATATTTTCATAAGCTTCATGGCTTATAATTAACAATGAATAAATAACAATTGAGTTAAATAACAATCAAATCGTTAAGTAGTCAAAATTATACTTTTATATCCTGAAAAATAAGGGATCCTTTAAATTACCAAAGCTCAAAGCCATACAAACAAAAAGAAGAATTTATTCTTTATTAATATTACATACACAAACATTCATTAACATGATAAATTGTATTACATCCCAAAGTAAACAGAAATAAATATTTTATAGATAGGACTGCAGTTTTCATGCTTATCTGTCAATGTGAAGAGCCCCTTTTCTTATTTCATAATAACTATTTAAAGTCTAGACAGTACGCATAATACTAATCACTATATGAATATATGAACTTATGGCCGATGGAGCCAAAAAGTTCTCGAATGGGGGCCACGAAGCGGAAAGCGCAGCATGGCACGTCCACCCACTACGTGGTCAGACGACCTGGTAAAGGTCGCGGGACGTCACTGGATGCAAGCTGCCTCCAACAGGTCACTGTGGAAATCATTGAAGGAGGCCTATGTTCAGCAGTGGACTTCCTTTGTACGATGGATGGATGGATATGAGTATATTTAGTAGTTTCGTAAATAAATAGAATTATGCTTTTAGAACATCTTAAGCTATTTCGTAGTATGTATTTTTTTAAGTATGACGATGGCTACGGATGCGTACAGTCATCTATTTCTTTCAGAAAATAAAGTTCTTGGAAATCTAGTGTAGATTCCATCATTAAATTCATCATTCCATTGCATTAAAGAAATGGTAGAAGTCACTTTAAAAGTCCAAAAATCCAATTTGTTATTTGCACGGTAAATCTTATCTGCGCGCTGTGTTGAATGTCAACAACCCGACATACCCCTACCGTCTTTCTTCGAAGTACCAGGAGGGAAGCTTCTGGCGATTTCCTCTCAAAAAGACGGTAGCAGGCAATAGTAAACAACAAAAGAATAATGAAAAGTTGCTTCAAAAGTAAATTAAACTACGAAAATAAAACATGTAAATACCTCCAATATGGTTGACAACCTCTTCAACTTTATGATGAGTTGAACTCTTATCCCTCGCTGTGGGATTTTGTAGGCCTTATCTTATCACTAAGAATGACAATGAACTATTTTCTCTAAGAGCGATCACGTGGTAGAAACAGTAATCAAAATTGCGATATTGTTCTCTATTGCAACATATGCAATTCGATGTCAAAGAACGACCATGTCTGATAGCTATTATCTCAAATACTTCAGCCCTGTGTCCTTCCAAAACATTCATAGATTGGTTAATGTGTATGATTTTAATTAATCAAGTCAATAAGAAACTTTATAATACAGTCTAAGAAAAAGTATGTAAAATTAGGTAACCCTAAAATATCACTCTAAAATATAAACGAAGCGCGTGGTGGCCTCGTGGTATCGGACCAGACTCGGCTGCCTACATGTTCACGGTGGTCGCGGGTTCAAATCCCAGGGCCCACCTCTGACTTTTCGGTGTTATGTGTGTATTGATAGTCAATCACCACGCACTTTAACGGTGAAGGAAAACATCGTGAGGAAACCTACATACCGTAGCGATTTTAAAGAATTTCTGCGGTATGTAAGTCCGCCAACCCGCACTAGGCCAGCGTGGTGGACTTTAAGGCCTAACCACTCTCAATCGATTCTCTCGATTGTAGAGTAGGCCCGTGCCCAGCAGTGGGACGTATATGGGCTGATAAAAAAAAATATATCACATACGATTAAGTGATAATAAAATTATGAGAACTAATTGTTAGTTAATTGCAAAGATATCTAAATAAAAATCAAGATAATTAAAAAATAAATCTTTATTTAATTATAATACAAACTCTAACTTTTATCTCAGCAGCATAGCAAACAAGGTGGACAGTACAAGCAAGGTCGTCGGCATAAGGACAGCTGCAGAACCTCTGGCTGCTCTGAGGATCATCTGCGCCCTCTCCGTGCCCCATCTCATGTTGGCCCTGTTCGAGTTAATACCACTGATACCGACGGCGAAGTTCGGAACCTCAGCCTGGTTGGCGTTCAGCCATTGCTCCATCTGGAAGGACATATTTTTTAAAATAATTCGTTTGGTATGTTGACTGCCTCGGTGGCGTAGTTGTACTAGGGTAAGATTACAAAGCTGAGGTCTCGGGTTCGAGTCCCGCGTCGGGCAAAGTGATATTGGATTTTTCTATGCATTATCAGCTTGAAGTCAGGAATTTGTGCCCGATATAGCGATAGGCTCGCCCCCTATCACATCGTGGGACGGAATACTCAAGGCGAAACGTGGGTGTCCTCGTAGCACCTCTGCCTACCCTTTCTGGGAAGAAGGCGTGTGTTTATGTATGTATGTATGTATGTTTGATATGTTTTTATGTGGATTATATTGCTCTTTGCAAACTAGTAAACAAATTGTATTTAAATTACAGAAGTTCAATTCATTTATTAGTTTCATACATCATCGTCATCGTCAGCCTATAACAATTCACTACTAGGCTTAGATCTTCTTCAAAAGTAAATGGATATTAGTATAGCCTTTTCTCATGTATTTGTAGCTCCTCAATAGTCTGAGAGCTCCCTACTCTAGGCCATATTATTTGTAATGACTTAAAAAATCATGAAAGTATTTTGGTCAAGTACAAAATTCATTAATAAATCGTACTGGTGTATCCTTCAAAGGCGCCTTGATGTGTACCTATGAGTTATAAATATAGGGTTGGCGTATCCGTATGGATAAAAATCCCTTATCAATAAAAAAAAATAATGGATGTAATTGGAAATGAGTCACTACGAGGTTTTTATCAACAACACAATCGCGTCATAGACAGTAAAGTACCATATTCCTTTTTAAATATTTTATATTACACCGAAAACTGAGTAGCTGCGGGTAATTAAATTTGTATTATCCATAGTTTGTGCAGCACATAAATATGTGACAATACTAAATATTTTATTTTATTTATTTGTTGACTTCCAACGAAGAATACATTATATAATAAATAATAAAGTAACTTCTTAATCGCATACAAGCGATGGCAAATAAGATTGACATAAATTGTCACTGCTCATATTACGAGTAGTAGTTATTAAGTTAACATGAAACGTAATATTATAAAAGTTTTCCCAATTTCTAATAGATTCAAATGACGTAATACTTACGTCTTGCAGACCTTCTTCGTCCAAGTAAGATGCAAGGTTTGCTAAGACACTGTCAAACCAAGCTGGAATCACCACTCTGTAAGAAAAATTTAAAACATTATTACTAATTCTATCATTTTCTTTAAGTATTTTCATCACAATACATTGTTAAGTATAAGTGATATCTAATAAATGTATACTTGATTTTCCATTTTCAAATACCTGGGTAATACGTGCTCTGGAAATTTTTGGGGAAGCTTTTGTCCATCAATCGACTTATTGTGGCTGACTATGATGATGATAACCCATATAACTTTCTAAGAGGTAAAAAAGAACATTTCAAATCAGAGGAGCATTTCTATTATTTCTGATATTTCATTTGATATTGGATTTTTCTATTAATTATCAGCATAGAGTCAGGAATTTGTGCCTGATATGGCGATACGCTCGCCGCCTGTCATATCGTGGGACGGAACATATAAGGCAAAATGTGGGTGTCCTGGTTGCACCTCTGCCTACCCCTTTTGGGATAAAGCCGTTATGTTTATGTAAGTAAGTGCATTTCTAGAGCCCAAATTTCTGAACTCAAATGTCTAAATCCAATACGCTACTAATCTAGATATAGCTAACTTAATAATAAATTCCACAAAACTGTTGAAAATCCGAGCCTTACCCATCTCTAATCTCCTTCACTTTTCCCTTCAAGAACTGCAAGGCCACCCTGGCGTTGGACCTGTCTCCCATGTAGAAGAAAGTCAAGGCGTTCACCCTGTCCTGGGCTTTCACCTCGTCGGTCAGTATCATCTCCAAGAACCTGATAACAACAAGTGCATACAACAATTAGTAAGGGAATTCACCGGTAGGGAGATTCTTTATCCTATCTTGTTTATCAGTCATTACACAAGCCGTTATAATGAGCTAAAGGTATAGAAAGGTATTTTTTACAATTGCCTCTCCATATTAAGGATGAGAAATTCTTGAAGTAATGACTTCGAATAATCGTATATAAGTGCATTTGGTCATGTTTATATATTGAATTTTAGCTCAAAGAACACTCCAAAGATAAATAAGAAGTAAACAATCGCTAATCTAAGCACTCGTGGTAATATTTTGACGGTTATTCAATTCTGCGAATGTTTAAGAAAATCTAAGATAAGAGCTTAGAGCTTCCTGTAAAGAGTCTGACAATATTCTACTTACTCTTGTCTCGCCCTGTCGTTGGTGGTGCAACCGAGAGATCTGAGCATGGCGACCTCGTCACCTTGGTTGTTGGAATTGCGTCTTCTCTCGTATAAGAACCGCCACTCATCGTAGCCACCTTCACGGAGACCAGTGCAGAACACATGACGTCTCAAATTAGGGTTGACACTGAAAAAAATTATTGAATCGGTAAGATTGATTTGACTAAGTCCCTTTCATTAGTTAAGTAATTCCATGAGTAAGAACCGCTTAATGTTAAGAGAGCAGCCTACTTTAAAAAAAACAAGGCTTTACTGAACTTGTGCCACTAACAAAATCTATGTGAAGCATTAGTTTTAAGCCACCGTTTCGTTTACCCAACAATTCTTAATTTTCTCTAAATAATTATTCTATAAGCATACTGGATGTTTATAATAGTAAACACTAATCATCACGTACGCTACTTAGTTGATCCAACCTAAGGCATAAAAAATCTTTATAGTTAGCTAAACCATATTTAAAGTTTTAGTACTTGCTGAAAACATAAATCATATATGACGCAAGAGTAATGTTTCTTGTATCGGTAAAAGGCTGGGCCAATTTCCTATCCTTGTTTTTTTTCCGTTACTTTACATGATGAGTTTGCTTATCTTCTAACAGCTATTTGTCACGCAATGTTAGTTGTTACCCCACTGCATCTATAGATGCAGATAGAGATAGATAGAGGAGTCTGATTTACTGCCTCAACAATGTTTTTATTTTTATTTAAAGTGACTATTACTAGATTTAAAATATTGTAATCATTTTTTTATTTTATTTCTAGTTTAAGTGTTCTCCGATTGAAAATGTGCTCTCTTTTCTAGTACCCATTCTATAAGACCCTCTTAAAACTACAGTGTTTAGAATTTGATGTTTAAAGAATGTTTTAATAATATTTTGTAATTGCACATATTGCCTCCACTCGTATGAATTTAAAACTAAGTTCTTACTGACAATACCTTATACTCGAGTAGTCGCAAACTAGCTCAACGTAAAAATATGAAAAAAATCACACAATACAAAATGTTACTATGAACTTTTACCTCACACCATTATTTCTCAAGGCGGTGAATTTCTGCACAGAGTCGCTGATGCAGCCTGGATGGCCGATGTTGCAAGCGAAGGAGAGAATGAAGAATCTGTTCAAGGTCCTTGTTAGTGGCTCGTTGGCGCCGACGTTGTAGCCCAAGTCAGTGATCACAGCGTTGAGGAATTCGAAGAGGATTTCCTATAAACATATAAATAATATAGTTAGATATATCAAACTAAGAATAAATTAGAGATTATCTCGCTAACATATCCATATAAGCGTTATTCAGTCATCGTTAACAGAGGTATTCAAAGCTATGATACCTAACACTAACACATAAATATTGTTTAATACGTAAGAATATTAATCTGAAAGAAAACAAATTATACACAAATGCATCAACTAGATCAAAGACGATAGTAAGTTTAATTGATTTGGTAATTAAATATATAATTTAATAGATGGAAACTCTCAATTTAAGATTAAATAAAGTGTTTCAATAAACCATTAATTTTACTCGAGCTCTACATGATTGGTATTAATGCACTATGATACAGATACAATAAGATATCACATTACTGAATTGATTTTAGCCTTCTAATTAAGAATTACGTGTTACAGTCATATATTATGCATATAGTCCATATGTAAATATAAATATTTCTTTATTTGAATAAAATTGTTACCTTTTAACAAGCATTAAAATTACTTACATCAAACTCAGCCAATACATCAGGCATGTGCAGGAATCTATTCCTGATCCAGTTAAATCCAGTTACAGCTGGATACCAGGAGTAGTAGCTGGTGTCTTGCTTCAAGAAGTCCAGAACTTGGAAGCCCAAGTCGTAAGTCATTCTCTCCGAACGCATCAAAGCGAATACGTCATCAACAATCTAAAAAGACGATTATAATAGGTCAGGCGTTCCCATCATAAGTTATCTAACATTACAATTATTTTTAACTACAGAAAATCACTGCTAAAGTTAATCCCAAGGATGTTCAGACATATTCATAAAACAATAAAAATATTTTCGTATTGTCCAATGTACTTTCTACTTTCTGTGGTCATAGAAATTATTACAAATCGCAATGGAATGCAGGTTTCCTCACGATGTTTTCCTTCTCCGTTATAGTGAGTGGTGATTAACTATCTATCAATACACACATGTTTCCGAACAGTCAGAGGAGTACCCTGGGATCGGATCCCGCGACCACCGTGAGCATCTAGGCAGCCGCGTCTGGTCCGTTACCAACAGGCCACCACGCACTTTAATCTGAATTATTGTGTATCGTTATTGGAATATTTCATGTTTATTTTTATTGCACAGGTGCGGCATACGAGCTAACAGGTCACCTGATGGTAAGTGGTCACTGCCGCTTATCAACAGCCACAATGCCTGGATTATGGATGTGTTACCGACCCATCAAATCGGAGGAGAGCAGGAAGGAAAAAGGATAAGAAGAGGAAAGGGGTAATGGGTAATGTAAGTAGGACTTACCTGTGCTCTGTTCAAATGATGGATGCTCGATAAGTTCCTGCTCAAAGCCGACGCGATCATCTCCCAGTTGTGAGTGTCGTAGTTCACTCTGTATAAACCTGATGAAACGTTTTGTGTTTATAATAAGAATAACATGTTATTACAACTCCATAATTATTGGTCATGAAAATTCTGCAACTTTAATTAAATATGTGTTTTGACAGCCTGAATGGCGTAGTTGGTTAGACGCCGACTGTGAAACGGGAGGCCGAGAGTTCGATCGCCGCACCGAAACAATTAATGGTTGTGTGATCCATAGGTATTGGTTTCTGGGTGATTGTGAGACCGAAAAGTCTCTCATAGTTTCTGATACCCACGACACAAGACTCGATCATAGTTTGAGGTCAGAACTATGTATGTGACTGTTGGGTGTATTTATTATTTATTTACCGCGTCATACAACTTAGCTCAGTGTTACTCGTGAGATGAGTAACTGAATCACTAAATTCAAAGGATATTATTTTGTATAAACTGTTTTTTTTTCTAGGTTTGAGCATTTGTACATGATATATATATATTTGCGTCCAAACTTATTCATATTATATCAAAATTCCTAGTAGGTATAGTAATATTGAAACACCCACCTTTTTGTTGAACATTAAAAATGACCCATTCATGTCCAGGTTCCTTTTGGATCTGAGCGTTTCTTTGATCCATCACCCAGCGTGGCCTGAGATCATTCCAGTCCGGGTTGTTCCCAGAAGTAAATGTCAGGGGAATTTGCCAAACCTGATTGGTTTGAGTAGCACTCGGACTAATGAAGAAACGTTCCTTCAAATAAAAAATAATAGTAGTAAAAAAAAATCCATGTTGCATACGTCACAGTCGGTTGTTTGTATCTGATATTAGGGAAATACACAGAGAAACTTTCGCATTTTACAGAATAAAGAAGGTCTAATCCTTACGGGCTCTTGATCTATTGTGATTCGATACTTCTCATAATAAACTCTTTTAGTTTACAGTGTGAACTACACTTTAAGGGACTGTATACATGTCTATATTTATTTGTGGATCAGAAAAAATTACATTCTTAGGTTAATACAAGATCCAACAAAAATCTTGTAGATTGATCTTGTAGATTTCCTGTATGTTTGTAATAGCCATATGAAAAAAAAAAACAAAAAATTATAAATTGTTAATGAGCACATAACATGCTTTTATGATCATGCTCTGGGACTGATTGAAACAAAAAAAAATCAGCAACACGTGATATACGTTAAGACTAAATATATTGATCATTAACATCAGAGATTAGCTGAAGCCAAATAATTATAAAGAACCTAATCTATGATAAATTACCTGTGTCAGATTCAGAACTCCAGTGTTCATGTTAACATCGACCGTCAGTATCGGGGAGCCAGGTTCATCAACCCAGTATTGCATGAGGGATGTGATGTTAAATTCACTGCTTAGAGTACCATCTTCCCTCAACGCTTGGGCAAAGGCCCTGTATAGATCTGAGGGGAAGGCGTGCTCATATGCCCTGGAAGAAGTAGACATTTCAAATGGTATGCAGGATTTTAGTAATGATAATATAAGATCGTATTAGAATCCTCTACGATTCAGAGAGGGTAAGATGTTACTCTACCACGCTGGACTGTTGCAGGTTGGTAGGCTTTTTATACTCTCATAATTATTATGGAGATCCCCCAGTTCTGCAGGTTTCCTCAAGATGTTGTTTTCTTTTATCAATAAAGTGTGTAAGTGTAAATGTGTTCGATATAAAACTCAGTTTAAAAAAATAGGTATACGAAAACAATGAAAACCATATAATACGATAAGATTAAAGCGTTAAGAGTATTTAATGAATTTACTTCTCGACACAAATGAAATCGCTAGCTTTTTTACTTCCAAATGTATAGATAATTTAGTTAGGTGTTTGAAGTAAAACCGACCTGTCAACCAAGAAATAGTTCAGTGCCTTCTTGAAAGTGTCCTCAGTGACTAAGTGTTTGAGCATGAGAAGGAAAGAAGCGCCCTTCGAGTAGCTGATACCACTGAAGTGACCAGTGACTTGGGTAGGACTGTTCACTGTGTGCTGAAGAGCCCTGGTGGCAGCCGAGGAGTCAGAGGACAAAGCGCTTTGCAAGTACATGAGGTTGAATTGGTCAGCTAGCTCCAATGAAGGATCAACCTGATATGAAAAACATAAACGGTGCGATAACAGTTATTAAGATAAAAATAAATATTCGGATAAAAAATTCTTAAGATGGGCCATGACCATACAAATCGTAAGATCCAGTAAAGTAGACCCTTTAACTCAGTTAAGTTTCGCTACAGCATGTGTACGTACAGTTACGAGCGTGCTGTGATATTATCGATTTGTGAGATGTAACTTATTCTCGTTCATCAAAATACACTTCATGAAGAACAGTGCACACACCACAAAATTTAAGGTAGATATTTTACCTTGCCGGAATAACAGAAATATGAAAACAATTACTAACACCATCCATGGCGAAATATTCGAAGTAGCTGGCGAAACCTTCGTTGATCCAGACGTTGTCCCACCAACGAGCGGTGATGAGGTTACCGAACCACTTGTGGGCGAGTTCGTGAGCGGTTATAGTACCGATGTACATCTTATCCAAAGCGTTTGTCTCGCCTTCTTGGTACAGCAGACGAAGTTCTCTAAAATATGAACATTTTAAACCAAATATTGAAAATTGAACAAATATTTTTCTAATATTATATTTTATATATTTTTTCCCGTTGTTCGGGAAACTACGCGACGTTATCTCGTCCAAAATACCTCAGTGCCTCAAATCGAAAGTCTTCAATAGTTGTGTGTTACCAGTGATGACATACGGCACCGAGACGTGGCCTCTTACTATGGGCCTTATTAGGAGGCTCAAAGTCACTCAACGAGCTATGGAGAGGGCTATGCTCGGGGTTTCCCTACGAGATCGAATCAGAAATGAGGAGATCCGTAGGAGAACTAAAGTAACCGACATAGCCCAGCGGATTAGCAAGTTGAAGTGGCAATGGGCGGGGCACATAGCACGGAGAACTGATGGCCGATGGGGCCAAAAAGTTTTCGAATGGAGGCCACGAAGCGGAAAGCGCAGCGTGGGACATACACCCACTAGGTGGTCAGACGACCTGGTAAAGGTCGCGGGACGTCGCTGGATGCAGGCTGCCTCCAACAGGTCACTGTGGAAATCATTGGGAGAGGCCTATGTTCAGCAGTGGACTTCCTTTGGCTGATGGATGGATGGATTATATTTTATTTCTAATACTACAGTCTATTAAAATTACCTAATGAATAATGTTAGAACCAATTCACAATTATATATTGAGCACTAACCTATAAGTCACCAATCCCCAATTTTCAGTTGCACCAGACGCCCAAAATGGTGAGGCAATCTGATCGTTCTTCATGTTATCAGCCATGGTGTAATAACCAATACCTAGATAATTCTCCAACCAGTCATTGACTGGGGGACCAACTTCAAGGGCATAAGCTCCTTGGCCTCTAGCATTGGATCTGGCAAGGATTCTGTACGATCTTGCTGTGTTGTTGTTATCGGCGATGATCTCAAATCCTTCGCTGATGTGGAAAGTCACGAGGTACGCGGACATTCTTGGTGTGGTGTGGAAGATTTCTTTGACGCGGTCTCCCATACTGAAAGAATTAAAAAATATAAACACAAGAATTTATTGTAATAGATGATGCTGAACCAGAATTAGTAATAGACAATAAACCATGAATTATTTATTTATCTATACTCTTTATTGTACATCTCAATAATTAATACATTTAATATGGTAAAATTAATGACCATATAGCGTTGAATTATGCTCAATTATTTAGAATTCAGATTATCGTATATCCGTGTGTGTGCCGCAAGTTGTTTAATTAAAAAACACATAGTTTGCTCGAGGTTGAATAAGTTCTTATATACACACAACTCAGTACGCCATTAAACACCATCGTCAATATAGTTTGATTTTAAATGAGGTATTTTAAAATTAGATTTATTTGCTGCATTGATTTCTTTGCAGAAATAAGTCAGAGTAATCAAGATAGGGAAAGCTGATCACTGAAAGCTGATTGATCGAGTGGGTACAAATATCTTACAACCATTAGGAATACTAATGTGTATTTTGGAGCATAGTTTTATTAGACAGTAAGAATTAATTAAGTGGCTTACGGTATAGACTGCCTAATAGGCATGTTTGCGTAAGTCTCGGTGAAGTTGACAGGCCTGTTGATGATGATATTGAAGGTCGACTTAAAACCGGGCTCGTCGAAACTCGGGAACGCTTGCCTCGAGTGGGTTGGCTGCAAGTGTGTGGCCGCGTACCAGCTGCAAATGTCAGAAATGAATTAAATTTTGTTTAGAAGAAAGATGAAACTCACTTCACTAGAAATAATGAAAATTAAATTAAGTACAATATAATCGCATGTGGCAAACTAGTATGTTGATATATTGATATCCACTTGACTAGCAGCCAAGGTGAGGTGCTTCTGGTATAAATACAACCACCTCAATTCCTATACTTGAGCATTAGGATAATTCATTTTAGGATGTACAGAGGCACTTGCCTCTGTACGATACTTATCTGCTACTGGAAGTCAAGCACGCTAATCATATCGAAAGCATATTAACAATACTCACCGAACTCTGCCATCATCTCCAACGTAGTTCCCTCTAAAGACACCTCTAGACAAAGGAGTTTCGTTTATATTTCCGATATACACAACAGTTAGCAAATAAACTTGTCCATTAACCAATGTTACTCCGTCAGCAAGATTGGTTCTCAAGAAGTGGTACTCCCTGATACGATTGAAAGGATTGGTTGTGTTGAGTCTGATTGGTACATTAGCTTCATCAGTGAGGGTCACTGATAGAATTTCTCGAACATTCTCTTGAATGATGAGAGCCGTCAAATTAGCCCTTACCGCCTGAAAAAACACATTAGCTTATTTTTCCTAATTACTGAAGGATTTCAAAACAATATTAATCATAGCATGTATTTTAAGTATACAATTAGGTTTGTAGATAACACAGTTATTATTGCAAATCCATAATCAAATACCTAATCGCGTTGGATTTTCGTAAGTAGTTATATACCTATTCGTAATTATTATTTCGACAATTAAGGCAAACCCTTATTAATGAACTAAGATAAATATAATACAAATTGTAAAAAATAAGCTAACTGAAATTATCAATGAATTCCCATAGACTTTAACACTTACCCTAAGTCGAATAGTCACTGTCCCATCAAAAGTAAATGCTTCTCTATTCGCAGTGGCTTCGAAGTATGGCGTGATTTCTACATCAAAATGTATTGGGTCCAAGTCTTCAGGAATACGGTAGATGGTCTCATCAACTTCGTTCCTGAAGATTGGTTCCTCTTCTATATCTAAAGGCCATTCGGCTGCGGCGAATGCCAGCAATACCGATAATACGCCTAGTTTTGTGATAGTTATCATGGCTGCAAATAAAACAATCATTATGAGTTTCGACAATGTTTTGATAAAATATTCGAGTTGTAAAATTAGTCATAAATAACTATTAGGAAAAGTAAATTGCTATTCTTCTTCTTGTTCTGTTCAGCCACAGAAAGTCCACTGCTGAACATACATACGTTTCTTACGTCCCACGATGTGATAAAAGGCGAGCCTATCGCCATATCGGGCACAATTTCCTAACTCCAGGCTGATAATGAATAGAAAAAAATCCAATATCACTTTGCCCGACCCGGGATTCGAACCCGAGACCTCAGCTTTGCAACCATACCGTAGTACAACTACGCCACCGAGGCAGTCTAAATATTTTCAATCCCCATAATTGACAAGAGGATTTTTGAAAATATTTTTAATCATAGAGTCTGCGTGGCGAGGTTATTGATAATCTTATTTGTCCCACGCTACTAAGTGTCACTATTTCATGTTATATTAATTCACCGAAAGTTTTTACGTGAATCGACTGAACGTAATTTACTAGCATTCGGATTGGGATAGTCCAACTCTTAAACCAAGATGTCGACACGTGAGTACGAGTAATCAATCTAGTTTTGTTGTGCAACGGCTATTCTATCATGTAACAACACGAGCTTTCTATAGTAATCCTGTTCACAAAACTAGTCTTATCACGAATCTATTCAAGCTTATCATTTAAATAAAGAGTAAATAATAAATCTACGTTGTAGACCAAGTTATCTGAAATCATTAAAATGAGAGGCGACCTCAATTTTGCACATTAGTATATTAAACTAATTTATTCACATATTAAACTCATACATGTATGTAATATAATTATTGACGAAGCAAATTTTTTTCACATTTTCCTAGCCGTTCAAAAATTAGTTGACGAAAATTATGTAAAAAATTTGAATCTAGCAACAGAAGTCGTTTATTTAACTGCTGCAGTTGAAAGCCTTAACTCAGATTTTTTTAATTATTACACCTTTACTATTTAACACTACAAACTTCAATATGTTTTTCAAGGTCAAAATTAAAAATGAAATAAATCAAATACGTACCTGCCAACTCGTTGACGCCATGCAAAATGGAGTGGAGGAAAAATGTCAAATTTTAATATTATCAATATCTGAAGCCACCTTGATGTACGGTTAATTGTAATAAACATTATCAGGATTATCACAATCAAACGAGGTAAGATAGTACTATCAAGATGTATCGACGGCTGATAAGTACATTCTATGCAATGGGGTGATAACAGAAATATGTCAGTCGTGTTAGTAGTAGTCACTCTTCATCATTGTTAGTTGGGTTGATAGCAAGGACGACTAGGGCAATGAAAACATTACATATAATTCCAATGTAAAATCATATTATACAAAACTTAGAAATTTTACCAAAGATTTCCGGTGTACAATGTTAGGAATGTTTCGCTCGGTGAGTGGGATCGCCAAAGATCCATTCTCCTTTTATTCACCCGTATGATATTCTTTCCTTTTTAATCCCATTTTTAATAGAATTTTCAATTATTGACAAGATCCGTGCCTTGCAGTGGGACGTATTATATGGGCTGGACTATATTTTTTATTTAAAAGTGCACGATAAAGTGCGTGGTGGCCTGTTGGTAACGGACTAGACGAGGCTACCAACATGTTTACGGTTATCGCGGGTTCAAATATCCAGGCACACCTAAGGAAAACATCACGAGGAAACCAGCATATCATAGCGATTCGGAAGAATTTCTGTGGTAAAAGATCGCCAACCAACCCTAGGCCAGCGTGGTGGACTATGCGGTCTAATCCCTCTTTATCGCGCTCTCGATTGTAGAGGAGGCCCGTGTCCTATACTGGAACGTACATATATGGGCTGATACAGATGCACCTTATATTTAAGTGGCGCAGGTGTTTGAGGGCAGCAGCAATTACTAATCATAGTAATTAAGGCGAAGTTAAGTAAATGCATTAGAAACAAAACTGTCTATAATCCTTTCTGACGCATATTTGATAATTTTTACAACATAATATGAGTAATCAAATTATGGTTATATAAAACAATTAATTATATCCTTGTATATATCTAGGTGGTCAGACGACCTGGTAAAGGTCGCGGGACGTCGCTGGATGCAGGCTGCCTCCAACAGGTCACTGTGGAAATCATTGGGAGAGGCCTATGTTCAGCAGTGGACTTCCTTTGGCTGATGGATGGATGATGATGGATGGATATATCGAAAACAATCTCCAAACGAAACGAATCTAGGATTATAATCAAATCGATTAAATCATAGATTATAATCAATATAGGAGAGACTAGAGACAAACGCAACGGTTTTTAATTTTCTTGTTACATCTTACAAACCTTATCAGAACCTTACTGGGGATGATTGTAACAAAATAAACGGTTTTTAATTGGACTTTTTTTTTCAAAATCTGTAATAGCAATTGCAATGAAGTTGATAGATAGTGCCTCAGTGCCTCAAATCGAAAGTCTTCGATAGTTGTGTTACCAGTGATGACATACGGCACCGAGACGTGGCCTCTTACTATGGGCCTTATTAGGAGGCTCAAAGTCACTCAACGAGCTATGGAGAGGGCTATGCTCGGGGTTTCCCTACGAGATCGGATCAGAAATGAATATCTATTCATTTCTGTAGGAGAACTAATATAACCGACATAGCCCAGCGGATTAGCAAGTTGAAGTGGCAATGGGCGGGGCACATAGCACGGAGAACTGGTGGCCGATGGGGCCAAAAAGTTCTCGAATGGAGGCCACGAATCGGAAAGCGCAGCGTGGGACGTCCACCCACTACGTGGTCAGACGACCAGGTAAACGTCGCAGGACGTCGCTGGTTGCAGGCTGCCTCCAACAGGTCACTGTGGAAATCATTGGGAGAGGCCTATGTTCAACAGTGGACTTCCTTTTGCTGATGGATGGATGGATGGATGATAGATAGAAAAAAATACAATATTGAATTTGTAGTAATTAGTATTTTATGATCTACGAGTACTAAGGTCTGCGAGACATAACAAGAAAATTGTAAATCGTTACATTATTGTTTCATTAATTTGATACGGCTCATTAACGTCCTATTAACTTTAACTGTTATAATTTTGTGGTATCCATGCATGTATTGTAAATAAAACAAAGCTTCTTACGTAAAATACATTTATACATCATTATTTTTTAAATAAAATTACATGAACATAGCAAAAATAGCCATAGCAGCTAAAAGCGTAGCTGAGGTGACGACGGTGGCCGCGCTGTCACGTGCTGCGGCTAGAATCGTGTCGGCGTTGGCAGTACCCCACGCTATGTTAGCTCTAGCAGTGTTGATAGCTGATAGTGCTGTGCTGTACTGGGGGATGTTAGACTGTGACGATTGAAGCCATTGCTCGTACTGAAAATAAAATGAATATATAGGATATTTGTTACTATGTGGAGTGCTAAACAACTTTGATAGTCATACTAATCTGGTCTACTGAAAAACATCAGATCTGCATTTCACTATGGAACTGTAATAAATCCAAGCTTTATGGTCAGTCACAATAATAATAATGTTATAAGGTATGTGAAGGAATGTTTGTTAGTTTGTCCTTCGTTTATGCAGCAGCGAAGCAAGATCGCAATGGCTGCGCTAAAATTGGCAAACATACATAATGTCGTGTTGACTGAACCGTTTAAGATTGCAGTGAAAAACACCATTGGTATCTTCATAATGCGATTTCAATTATTAAAAACAAAAAGAAGGATACAAAACAGCTAAAATACTTTACCTCGGCTAAACCGGCTAAATCCAGATAAGAAGCGAGGTTCGACAGGGCTGTGTGCACTGGTCTTGGAGGCGCATCTTCAATGTATCTGGAAATTGCAATTATACGAGTATTGTACTGTACTTCATCAACACCTCATCCCACACCGACATTATATGTGGGGTTGGTCTAACTAAATATTTGTACTGACATATTTTCATATACATTTACAATACTATTTATGTTAGGGTGGATATTTAAATAGTCAGATGATTAATTATATTTGACGTGAGACAAGTTATAAGTCAAAGCAATTCTCACGATAGCATAACTTCTATCGCTTACTCCGATGATTGAAAAAAAATGTCCTTAAAGCCTTTTAGGGCGTCAGCTTATATCATAGTAAGGTAAGCTACGTTGCCGTAGAGAAAAAGCCTTAACATAAAAATACAACAAAAACAAAACATTAAGTGTGATAAGAAAATTTAATATCTTAATCTTTAATTCCTTTGTACGACTTTAAAACCTTCTTAATCATTAGTGTATTGTGTGATATCCGTTTTTAATATAGATAAATGTACCAAAAGCTACCAAGTGATAAACATTAAAACATAATTCATATTGTATGCTCAGCAGCGATTACTGAGTGGCTGAAGATGATGATGATAAAACAAGTTCTAGTGTCATTAATAAAACAAAAGGCAATAATTATTTAGATTCATATATCGATCCCGCAGCAAAAAAGAAAACTCTTGACCACGCAAGTTTTGTGCCTAAGCGATGAACACCGCAGGTTGTTAAAAATGTTTAAAAAGTTAACTTACTGTACTCGTATAGCATCAAAGTTGTTCTTCACAAATTGCAGAACAGTGTTAGCATTCTCCTGATTGCCTAGCAACGCGTAGTTGAAAGAGTTGACCTTATCATGAGACCTTACTTCACGGGTCAGTGTCAGCTGAAGGTATCTAAAGAAAAAATAAAATAAGGCTTATGGTGTTCAATGATCATTGCCCTTTATGAGCATTAAGACTACAAGAATATTATGGTCTTCAATAAATGAATAAATACACCCAACAGTCAAATCCATAGTCTTGACTACGCATTAAGATATGAAGCTTGCGTCATGGGTACCAAAAAATATAATTATAATAAAAATTTAATTAAACAAAAGAAGACATGCAAAACACTAAAATCTAAATACACGAGAGCAAAAAATAAAAATAGTGTATAAAGCGCAAGAGTTAGATTGAACTCTGGTGCGACGTTCCCATCTCACAAAGACCCAGACCCGAAGCATACACTTGGGGATCGCACAGACATTGGCCTCTATGTGGGGAACCCGCGGTCCCTCGTTACACTTCTGTCTCACGGTGTCAGTTATATCATATTTTTGATGATAGAAAAGGAAAGGAATATTGGAGATACAACTCTGGAACTATTGACCTTCCCGCAACCACGCCTTAAAATAAAAGGCGAGTTTAAATCTGTTCACGCCAATTTAGTAGTTACTGGGTAAAGCCAAATTTCATTATCAAATAAAGCATGAGTGCATCCATGATTCATAATTTTAAGCCGACCAAATTGATTAATTCATTAATACTCTTTATTGGTGGCGCTTATTGAAGGATTATATTATAATCACCAATACCTCTGTCACTCGGTATAAGAAATTATACAGTACATAATGGACAAAGAAAAGCCTATTTTTAAAATCACAGTCAGTTTTGTAGCTGATTGGCAAATGTTATTTTTGAAATAGCTCGAGTTTGTTGGATAAGCAACGGTTTAGATCTAGAAGAAATTTACTAGTTTTCCTTTCGCCAATACGTATTAGAAGTGAGCTAATTAAGCTACAACTTAAAGCTAAAATATACACATCCATATTTATCCTTAGGTGATTTGTTAAAACACGTATCGTATTAAATATTTTTTGCCTATTTGAACAGAAACTTACCGGGTCAATAGCTCGGGGTCTCTAGAAGCTCCAAGACCTCTTAGCATCTCAAGCTGATCATTAGCGTAATTGGATTGTCTAAAGCGGTTGAGTAGGAACTCGAAGTCAGTTCTGTCTCCCTCCCTCAGTCCTGTGAGGTATACGTTACGGCGGATGTGTGGGCTTATCCTAGACAAACAAAAAACAAATGAAAATAGCCCTAAAATTCGTATTGGACCATAAAATATATGGTTATGTGTATATTTTTCATTTTCTTGAGTAACCAGCTAAAATTTATTTAAAGAAATTCCGAGAGTGTTACATTTTTGAAAATCAGGTTATCTGAATTTATAGTCGTTGTGCATAAAATCATATATGGGAATTGTATTCTATGATTCTCCGTCCGGTCACTAATTTTGTTGATACCAAAAGGCCTCAATAAAAATCACCGAAGTATCTTACATGACTGTTGAGTCAAGGCTCCGAATAAAAGCTGCTTTACTGGATATAGGACTTATTGTGAACACATTGTTTACTGGAAAACTCTGACCTCTGCATTGTTGATTGAAACATGTTCCACGCTATCTTGAGTTTTTACTTTGACTAAAAACTTAATAAAGCGCCGATATAAAAATAATTTATCTTACCATTCACCATTATTTTTCATGGCCACGAATCTGTCAAAGGACTCCTGAATGCATCTAATATGGCCGAGGTTGCAAGCGAAGTGCAGAACAGTTTGCCTGTTGATACTCGTTGTAGGCGATTCTGTAGGACTGACGTCATAACCAACTGAGTTGATGACGTTATCCATGTAGCTGAGAACGAAGGACTGAAACGTAAGAATAATTTAGGTAAGATTATTTGGATACTCAAATTGATTTTGTTAAAAAAAATTATGGTCTCATGAAATTAAGGAACACAGGTTATGTAGGTATCATAAAGTCTTATTTTTGTATTAGTAGCCATAATTTCCATTGATGATGATGATCTAAACAAAAACTCAATGGAAACCATCTAAGACTGAAACGTCGCTGTAGGCCCAGAAAAAGATGGCGGGAGTTGGACTAGTGGGAGAGAGGCTGGCAGGAACCCCGAACCGGGACGAATGGAGATTAAATTAATTAAATGGAGATTAAAGAGGCCTTTGCCCTGCAGTGGGACATTGGAGGCTGATGTATGTATGTATGTATGTATGTATGTATATGATAATGATCTACTGAACGCTTTAGTTTTAAGTTATAATTAACGCACTACGCCTATTTCTATACCCACAGAAATACAACGATATATAAATAATTAGGACTCACATCAAAAGTCGCTTGGTTTTCAGGCATATGTCTCAATCTGTTTCGGATCCAGCTGTAGCCAGTGATAGCCACGTCCCACACGTGGTAGTTCACCTCATTACGCAAGAACCGAAGGATTTGGAATCCGAAGTGGTAGGTCATTCTACCAGACCTTATTAGAGCGAACACATCGTCGACGATCTGCAAACATTTTGATATTTAAAATAGTATTAACCCTTAATAATAATGGTTCTTGTTGATAGAGATGGTGCGGACAATGTTATTAATCAAATAATTTATTGCAATACAAAAAAAACATCATAAACGAATCATAGCGTCCGAGTAATTATATAATGTATTTGAAGGTCTCCAAATGTAAGATAACACCAGTGATAAAAGCTTTGGTTTCTTTAGCTATAATCTAAGTAATTAATAGTTTATAATAAATACCATTTTACATCTATAAATTAATGTTAAAGTTTTCATATTTCTGTCAACATTTTAGTAACTTGGCAATTTGCATGCTTTTTTAAATGACGTTTTAACCTCAATGTTTTATAATTCTGTATTACTTACTTGAGCTCTGTTCAAATAATGAATACTTTCAGGGTCATTGAGCAAAGCTTCCGCAATTAAGTACCATGTGGTATCATCATAAGTCACTCTGTAATGTCCTGCAAATTAAGTAAGTTATTTAACTGGATGTAATTTTTCTATTACATCTGAAGCCTCTTTAACATTAATCTTACTGATAACAATATTTAGAACAACAAATTAATGCTTATTTAAAATAAACGAAAAAAAAATAGTTAAACCTCCACTGACTACAGGCTATGCAAAATTTTACCAACAAAATTATCGTCATGCTGCCAAAATTACTTTGGATTGCGGATTGCCTTTATAAAAATGGTGGACGTACCATGCACCAGGTTGTTGAATATAACCCATTCTTCTCCAGCCTCCTTTGTCAACGTGTCCCGAGCTCCAGTCATCATGTGCACAGGCCTTACTGTATCGAAGTTCCTGTTTCTGTTGGTCGAATAAGTGATGGGGATCGGGTATATATGGCCAGTAGCGGCCGCTGAAGCACTCAAGAAGAAACGTTCCTGAAATAATGATCATAACGTAAATATTTTTTTATTGTTACCTCCTATCACTGTTATGAGGTTACTATTTTGGATATATGAATATAACAAATTAATTAATGCATTATATATTGTTAATAAGTCAACATTAAATAAAATTTATACGATCTTAAAATGCAATAACAACCACAATAAAAGTAGAATCTTAAATTCTAACACGAAGCTGTTATTCATTTATTTACATTGGGTTCTAGGTAGACCTGCAACGCTAAATTTGCCAACAAAATATAATAATGTTTTGAAATTAAATACTATTATCACAAAATACTGCCCCTATCGTCAGTCCGTAGAAACTCGGTTATACAGATAGTTAGAGTGTGATAATGAACTTTAACATTGAATGTAAAAAAAATCTTACTTGTGTAAGAGTCATGACGCCAGTTGAGTGATCAACGGAGACGGTCAAAAGCGGATAGCCAGGTTCATTGACCCAAATCCGGTAGTATTCAGAGAAGTTAAAGTTGGTGTACTGAGCCAAGCTGTTGTCTTCGGTAATAGCTTGGACAAATGCGTCGTGCAGATCGTACTGGTCGGTAGGTTCGTAGGCGCTAAAACAGATAAAATCGATGTTTTTGTAATACAACAATTGAGAACAAAGCTTAATGGAACATTAACATAATTACGGATGCTATGAAAATGATGCTTAAATACTTTAGTGCCAAAAAAAAATTGTTTATTTCTAAACAAAAGTGATATGCTTTAATTTGCTAAAGTTCTAAACACGAGTTTCTCGCGGCAATAATTGAATGCCATAATCTCATGAAATAATCCCCAACTTTTTTATATCTTTACGATAGGCCTATCTTTGAGGCGAGAAACTCTCCCTGTGTAAATTGAGCTTAATTGATAAACTTCATTACGACTAAATTTAGAAAGCTGTACCAAAGTACATTAGTATTATTACGTAAATGTCCACTGGCTTAAAAAAACTAACTCGTATTTCAAACCAAAAAAAGATAGTACTAAATACAACAAAATATGAGGGAATAGTAAGGGCTAATACTCTCCAACCTCAATGTAGGAATATCTTACTTGTTTAACAAGAAATATCTGCAAGCCTTCTGGAAAGTTGCTTCTGTGATGATGTTAATAGTCTGTCTGAGGAACGCAGCGCCTTTGGAGTAGCTAATTGTTCCGAAGTGGCCGGTGACTTGGAGTGGCGTGTTGACGTCATGGTTGAGAGGAACGGTGCTGACGCCAGAGTCGAAGGATAGGGAGCCTGTCGTGTAGCGATTGTTGAAGTGCTCGTGGTGGTTGTACTCTGGGAACATCTGTAGGAACAGTTAATTTTTAGTGTGTTATACTAACGGAATTAATCGGACTTAATCTTCATTATGAGAGCACTTATTATGTAACAATACTGCTGGCAAACGAGTATAGAACTCCTTCTTTTAATACATTTCATACAAACTTTGAAACTTCTTTCTTGAAAAATAATAAGATTAAAATATTTTAAAATTCACATGTATAAATTGATGCTCGTTGTCTTCTTAACTAAGAAATAAATCCGTAAATAGATCATATTAGAGACCGTAATTAATCTAATTTTTAATCGCAACCTAAAAATGACACAAATATCCGTATACATACCGCTGCAACCGGGTAGTAACCGAAGTAGCTGGCGAAACCTTCATTGATCCACGTGTTACTCCACCAATAGCAGGTAATCAAATTGCCGAACCATTTATGAGCGAGCTCGTGAGAAATCAGAGTAGCTGCGTAGTGCTCGACAGGCATTGATGTTTCATTCGGGTTGAGGATCATGTACATCTCTCTGTTGAGTGAGCAAAATTATCAGATTATTGGGTATAATCAAACTTTAATACAAATTAATCAAAAAACTCTATGTATTTGCGCAAACAGAACTAGAAACAAGCAACAGGAGAGAAGACACAACAAATAAAACAGTTATGAACAATCGGGGAGGACACGATAAACCTGAAGTTCGGTAGCCTGCTATTCTACCGTGGGGACGACCAACAGTCCCGAGAAGATGTCGGATTTCTCGTCCACAGGTCTATCATAAACAACATCGTATCCATCGAAAGTGTGTCGAGCAAGGTAGTGTACTTTAGTCATAGATAACATTAGATCGAATAAAGCAACAAATGTTACATCAACCGAACCAACAATTAACATTAGAACGAAAAGGACGTAAATCTGTATCTCAATTAATAATTTCTCACCTGTAACTGACCATGCCCCAATTTTCAGTTCCCGCTGACGCCCAATCAGGAGACGATACATGATCGTTCAACAAATTAGGATGAAGAGTTGAGTAGGGGATTCCGAAGTACTGGTCGAAGTATTCCGTCATTTTTGTTGCTAAGCGCAGAACTTCGTTGCCTAGTCCGACAGTGTTCGATCTGCCGATGATCCTGACTGGCGGAGTGAAGGAGGTATCCTCAGCGATGACTTGGAAAGTCTCACTGACGAGGAAGGTCACAAGGTAAGAAGACATTCTGGGTGTGGCGTGGAAGGTGTCTGCGATGCGGTCACCGTTCGTGCTGTAATGAAAATAAATCATATTTGATTTAGCTGCTCCTACGAAGTCTATTTTTTTAATCCCTACATACGCTACATTTTAGAGGATGTTTTTTACATGTTATATTACTACTATTACTTATATTACTACTTGCTGTATTTATGTTTCAATTTAATTTCAAAACTTGTTAAGTTTAACTTGAAATTTGCGATCTGCATGTTTTAACTTTCTACCTTCGTCATCATCAACTTCGCTTATACTGAGAGTTATCTAGCAGAAGAAGAGAGATGCGTCTAGTAGGATATAAACCTGCTAGACACATCTCATATTATGACCTTGCACTAGCTAATACACGATTGAGAATTTAGTACATATCAATACGCACACGGCTAACGTTAAATAATAATCTACAACCTTACTTTAAGCGCAGAAACTATCAGATTCAACATCACACAGCATATTAAAAGAACCCTTTCTTTATAATCAACACAATTGAAAATGAAAATGAAAATAATTTATTGAATCCATTAAAATGTTCAACATTATTTAGATTCAGTCATTTTTGTTCTACCACCCGGTTCGGAAAGCGGTTTTCACTAGAGAAGAACGGGCAAGAAACTCTAGTGTTGCTCTTTTCAAAACCAGTTTACAATATCGTGATTATATCGTAATTAAAATACCATCCGGAATAATCGAATCTACATCAAGATGTAGTTAAATTGGCTGAGCCTTGCTACGTCAACTATCAATAAATCAAACAGTTTTGTTGCAATTGGTTTGTTTACCGAAAGGCTTGACGTCAGGAAATTGGTAATAAAGTAATAATCCAAATCCCTTTTTAAATAAGTATAATAAAGATATGCGGCGCCGAACTTATGTGGGAGATAAAAGCAAGGTAAGGAATAAACTAGAAAAAACTTAACTCAGAAACCATTTTATGATTTGGAAAAATCATATTGTGTAGTTCTTTCCACAGCTCAACTTTTACTGATTCTCAGCAGCATAGACTCAGCAGTAACAGGTCACCAACAACGTTTTAATGTGTGTTCTAAATATTTCTATAGACACGTAATGACTTCGTAAAAAAACAAATAACTCTCGCATTACTGATTAGGTTAAATAACAAATTCTAGTTAGCTTTTGCTCGCGATATCCAAAAAATATAAAATCTTGACGCAGCTTCAAAGTAAGGGCTTAAAGTAACTTACAACCTTGTGATCGATACGCCAGTGTTCGAGAAGGTTCCAGAGTAATTTCTAGGTCTTGAGATGTTCAGCCTAAACACCGCCTTGAACAAAGGCTCGTCCCAGCATGGGAACGCTTGCCTGGCGTTGTAAGGCTGGAAGTGTGTCGTGGCGTAGATCCTAAAAAAATATGGATAAAATTTATGAGTATTAATAATGAGTTGACTTTCAGCTACTGTTTAAGGAAATTCTGGTCAAACACAGAAATAATCAAGGTGATTACGAGCAACGTATTGAAAAAAATATGTAGAAGATGAATTAAATTGTTCTTTGAAAGTTACGAGTATTTTTTTATTCGGGTGTGCATTTTTCTATTACCATTATTTTAACAAGGTGTTCATAGTTTTTTTGACGAAAGGTTTTCTGTAATAGTATTGCAATTAAATATAGAACCTAGCACAATCCAAGACATGTAGATTTATGTTACATATTTTTCGCTGAGAACCATAAGTGTCATTTCCCTCCATGCGTCATCTTCAAACCTCTGTAGATTTTTTTTCAAACCTTCGAAGCTATATTAAAATTACCCAATCAATGGTTGATGCAAATACTACTTAAAGAAAAAACATTTTAATCTAAATTATCAAATTACCTTTCAGTCCCATTGCCATCAATGTACCATCCCCTCCAAATGCCTCTCTTCATAGGACCCTCATTCATTGTACTTGAGTAACTGATGCTAAGAGTATAGTTAGCGCGAACAGCCAATGCCGAGTTCAAGTTGATCCTCAAAAAGTGGTACTGGGGCTCCAAGGTGAAAGGCTCTTGGACATTGATAGGGAAAGGTGCTCCCGCTTGGTCGACGAGGGAAACTGAGTTGATGCTGTCAACATTTGCGTGAAGCACAATTTGCGTGACATTCTCTTGGACTGCCTGCAAGAAAATTATTGTTTAGATACCATAAAGTAGTACTTATATTTTACGACAAGGCGGGCTGAAAACCTGGTCCATATCGTAGATGGTCATTGAAAAGTTCTTAGCAGATCGCATTAGATTTTTGGAGAGATCTATGTTAATTATAAATTTATATTTTACTTCAAAATCCAAAGTGATTGGAAAGTACTTGTATTGTATTATATATTGCAGAATTAAATACGTGTTTTGTATTAAGGTATGCAATTAATTACATTTTTGTAACTTGATTTTAATGTAAGATGTGTTATCTAAAGGTCAACATTATCGTCAACATGCATGCATGCATTAGTCCAACCATGGAATAAAAATTCTAATGTCATTGTCCAAGACAGGTACCTAATTAACTCATCCATCATAAGCCATTATTGCTCTTCGAAGATCGTGACCTCTCTACACTCAAGGACATTTTTTTATTACGGAGAATGGTGAGATTAGCATGCCATTCGCCTGAAGATAAGCGATACGACCGCTCATGGACATTAACTAAACCAAACAATCCATGAATTAAAAAGCGATGCTTGGAATTCCACTGCTTTAGTCTCATTATGTCCAGTTACTCTGACTACAATTTTCTCTAAACTGTAACACAACAGTGCGCTTACACTGCTGTTTGGCGCGAGAAATAAACATTGCGGTGGTACCTACCCAGGCGGCCTCTCACATATGAGAGACCTACCACTAGTAAATCATAGTAACCATCTTGCATATCTTTATCAACCCATCAAGTGGACATCGAAGATATGTCACCTCACAGTACCCATGCTAAGCCACTGTCCGCAAATCACAACCCAAGGTCAACAATAACAAAATAAACATACCTGAATAACAATGTGCTCTCTTCCATCATAGCTGAAAGGTCTGTCAGTTCTCTCATTAAAATACAAGTCTATATTAATGTCATACTCTAGAGGTAGCACTGTTTCGGGTAGACGGTATACCTTCTCAGCATTTCTGCTTACGTCATCGGTAATAGGGATGGGTTCAAAGTCTCTGTACCACGCGACGGGATGGTCAGCTTTGACTGAAGCCAAGAGCATGACGCTCAAGGCTGAGACGAATAACTTGGACATATTGCTGAAAACGAAAATATTAATGTAAATTGTTTTGTATAAACAGATCTGTGAATGTTGCTTATATCACAGGCGCCGATTTTAATGTTTGTTTTAAAGCTTACTGTGGTTTCTTTTTATAAATACTCAAAAGTGGTTTGAGTAGTTCAGTCAGTCTTTTTAATTTCAAATTGCCTAAAACTTTATTTAACCTTGAAATAATCATCATTCTCAGCCATAAGAAATCCACTGTTGAATTGTTCCTTCCCCAGGTATATCCAAGGCAACCTGTTGGAAGAGATATGCAGCCAGAGACCATCGGTATTCTTAAATTTGAAAATACACGAATTGCATTTCCCAACTCGAGTGTCGAATCCAGGGCTCTACAGTTATTTTTTTTATCAGCCCATATAAGTCCCACTGCTGGGCACGGGCCTACTCTACAATCGACAGAATCGATTGAGAGTGGTTAGGCCATATAGTACACCACGCTTGCCTAGTGCGGGTTGGCGGACTTACATACCGTAGAAATTCTTTAAAATCGCTATGGTATGCAGGTTTCCTCACGATATTTTCCTTCACCGTTAAAGTGCGTGGTGATTGACTATCCATACATACATAACTTCGAAAAGTCAGAGGTGTGCCCTGGGATTTGAGCCCTCGACCACCGTGAACATGTAAGCAGCCGAGTCTGGTCCGTTACCAACAGGCCACCACGCACTTCACACTTCTACAGTCCATGTATTTTAATTTTAATAGATGTAACTGTCTACTCACCTTATTTTAAATAATTAAATAGTCTTCATTTATTTCTAGCGCTCGCTAAGTTACTCTAAATTAGAAGGAATATAATAAAAATGTAATAAAATACTTACTTTGAAAACAATAATGTCCTTTTAACAATACCGATGACGATAAAATAAACCTTTCGGCCAAAAATAATAAAACACGGCAGTTACTAATAAATGGATTTGACTAAATGCCGATTATTTGTTTTATCATAACGAGCCGATATACACATATCTCGTACAATTATTTATTAGTTCAAGATAAAGATATTAAGTGAACAACTTTCATGGAATAATTTATCGCTCGCGTCTGAATTGTATTTTGAAGATCAAATTTAATAAAGTACATAATTTGTCAGTAATGTATTAGTTATCTGTACATTCGCATGTACACCTAAGAGGGCAGTTTAAGTCCAGAATAATTAGACAATATACAAGAATAGCTTTTTTAAAACATCAATATATTTCTAAGCCTCTTTTATTAATCATAGGAAAGGAGAATTATGAAGTTAATAAAATATACCGCCTCGCATTATAATTTTCCTTAATCACGTATTTGTTACCCATAAAGTGAACGGACGACTCGAAGAAAGAACATACAGTGGAAAGACTTGGGATATATCAGCAATAGACTTCCTGTGGCTGTGACGATGGTGTCTTTATTTATAAACAATATGGCTTTTTAACAACACTAGAGTTTCTTGCCCGTTCATTCCTAGTCAAAACCGTTTTCCAACTGGGTGGTAGCATAAAAAATACCGAATCTAAATGATATTTTGTGTAATGGGTTCAATTAATTATTTTTATTTTTATTTCACTACACATCTCAGAAATTGCAAGACCGCCCAACGTTCTATGCTCGCCATTTCCCCATGAAATCCAATACAAAAGAAGGAGATTCGTAGAAGAACAAAAGTTGGTATTAATATAGTCCAGAGGACCACCAAATTGCAGTAGAACGTGCACATTACACAGTACACACATACATAATCTCACGCCTTTTCCCAGAAGGTGTAAGCAGAGGTCCTACCAGGACACCCACATTCCGCCTTGTGCGTTCCGTCCCACGCTGTGATAGGAGGCGAACTTATCGCCATATCGCGCACAAATTCCTGATTCCGGGCTGATAATGAACTATAATATTTAATTATACAGAACATAATGACGACAAGCATCTAAACATGGTAAAATATTTGTAAACTGTATTTATCAAAAGTTATCTGTGCAGAGATACGATCCGTAACCTTTAGTAAAACGTGCAAATTGCTTATCCACTGCGTCAATCGGTGATCATAAGGTATGCGTATTTAATAACTCCAGATGATTATCTTATCCGTATCAATATGTACTACAAAAATTTGAAGTCAGATAATTATGACTTTTGTATTACATGCATGCTTAAGCTAACGCCTGTATCCCTGCAGGTTAGGCAGAGGGGCCACTTAATTTAGCGAGCCTATTCCAATCCAAATACGAGTATGTTGTAATAGTAAACCGGTTCCTACACCATGTTGGGCACCAATTGTAATCCCAAGAACCCAATAATAAATCAATTGAATTGTTACTAATAAAAATTCAATTTCACCGATCTAGGGATTAAACTCACGTTTTGCCTTACGTGATTAAGTAGGCGCTAATATTTCTTTATATTATACAATAGCACTTAATAGTCGAATAAATAGTTAAAAAAAAACAAAGATTAATAGTGTCTGTACCTTTTATAAACCTAAGCTTGGTTCCACCGCGAGTGGAACGGACCTATTAAGCCCTTTTCACACGGGGAGAGTTACTCGCCTCGGACTAGCCTCGGAGATACGGTTATCGAAAGAGAAAGAAAAAGATTAGAAAAAGTTGCATCGTGTATACATTTGTCAGAACACGATAATCTATGGCAGTCATGTCATACGATAATTGTCATGATTACTTGTGTTTCCCTCGAGTCGAGCGGAGATGACTTAGCAGGCAAAAAGAGTAAAAATGAGCTCACACATTTTTAGACATTGGAGCAGAGCCATTAATGACTCCTTTTGCTTGGCAATTGCAAATCAGATACGTAGACTCGCTGAATCATCTTACACCTTTTTATTCGTTTGGATCGCTCCGCTCGACTCTTTCTTGATGCAAATGCAATCTATTTCATAAAAACAAAGTCCGCTCCGTTTAGCCATTTCCGGTTTATTTTCCTTTCGCGGTAGAATCCGGACTTTACAGGGCAAAAATATTTGGCCCTTTAAGCATGATAATTAGCGACTGGTTGAGGACTACCCTGGACAGTAAAACCTGGCGTGCATAACAGGCCTAAACTCAACATTGGCTGGATAGAAGAAGATTTTTTATTTATTTTATTTGAATCTCCAGCGTAACGTGTATTTGCACTTCTTATACAAACAATATAATGACATCGCATGCTAAATACCGTGACAGTTACAGGCGATCACGGCATGCGTATGACCTTTGGGGTTACACTTATCATTCAAAAGTAATTCATTTTCAATTAGCGACAAGATACAAGTTCCTAACTGGTAGTTACCTCATCATTGCGTGTGACATTCATCCTGCGTGGATCAAGCTTCTATATCCAGGTTTTTGGCCAGCTTGCTGCAGCAAGAGTGTATTTATGTACGCATGGCAGTTACCTATCCAGCACCTATGAAGATGGTATATACAAGTAAATACATTGACATATTTTGTGACTATTACGATAAAATTATATGTCTGACATAATATATGGCGAATATTGAATATGTTCTAATAGAAAACTTACTAATAGCCCTTATTTGTGGTAAGGTACCTGCATCCGCTTTACAGTATCGTGAACATACATGCATAATCGTCACGCCTGTATCCCATAGGGGTAGGCAGAGACTATGGATCGTCGCGTCATAAACAACTCGTAATAATAAATTATGCAAGTATGTCGTGCAATATTTGCGTGATCCACAGGTATTTGTTTCGGGTCTGGGTGTTTGTAAGACCGAAAAGTCCATCGTAGCTCCTGATACCCATGACACCAGACTTAATTGATCTTAATGGGGGGTCAGGACTATGTATGTGACAGTTGGGTGTATTTAATTATAAATTATTTATTAAATAAAGGAATTCTTAACCTCAGTAAGTTGGTATAAGCATCTTCATCCAAGGACTCTATGGCTTAAACCATTAGAGCTTAGACTATTAAGACCACAATTATAAAATTAACGTATTTTCGTAATAAGTTGGACTGGATATTGGCAAAGTTATCCTATTCCCTTCGTGAGAACACACATTAGAAGTCGATGTAACTTGAAGCAGATAACTTCTTGCCAACGGCGATAGATTTTATTCATTCAAAATTATTTTGAGGACAATTAAAAAACAACTTTATAATAAAACTAGCGGCATATCCCAGCTTTGCCTGGGTACAGATATTTTATAATTCCACTCCAAAGCAGATATAATATGTATGCATTATACATATATACCTTCCTTTTGAATCACTATCTATGAAAAAAAAACAGCATCAAAATCCCTTGCATAGTTTTACAGATTTAAACATACATAGGGTCACACAGACAGCGGGAAAAGACTTTGTTTTATACGAGTACTATGTAGTGATTCACAAAAAGACATCCAATAACTTATTAAAATATTTTATTAAACAACATGAGTTTACAATATCACTACTTATGATACATTAAATATTAAATAAAATAATTATTTTAACGCAGCATGTGGGCGAAGAGCGCTGTCATAAGAAGAATAGCTGAAGATGTGACGGCGGTGGAAGAACTTCTTCCAAGTAAGAAGTCGTAGATTGCTGGCACTCTCGCATTGCCCCACTCCAAGTTGCTGATAGCTGTGTTGATGACAGACACTCCAGATTGGAAGGAACCAGCCAGAGCGACCTGGTTGGCGTACAGCCAGCTTTGGAACTGAAAGAAATAATAGTTACTTCATCATTATCTAAGCGAAAAATAGGCGAAAGTATAAAAAGGACACCATTGAGGTTTCTGAAGGTGTTTTGTACAAAGCGGCTTGCATTCACAGACAGCTTGGAATATTTTTTTGTTTGAATTGTGTTTGAAGCAGAAACCTTGTACTTAGTTTACTATAGAAGAAGATAATTACAGAAGTAAATATTGAATGTGGTTCCCTATTTTTGTAGAAACCATGTCATACATTTTTCCTTATTTAAAAATGATTTTTAATTATACTTCCGTATTTTAACACTATTATCGGATTACGTTTTTATTTTGGCAAAGTATAATTACATTTTTAAAGCAATTATTTTATTAATAACGTAAGTGATTACACAAATAAGGAGCTAATTGTGTCGTATAAAAAACTATTAATTTTATTAAAACTCACCTCTTGAATAATAGTGAAGTCAGTAAGGAATCCAGCGATGTTGTTGATGCAGAGGGTGAGGCGAGCTTCTCCACCGTACCTGATATCAGTAAAATAATGAATCAGACACATTCTATCCAGAATATTTTGTATTATAATATTATAAAAAGGAATTCATGGAAAGATATATAATTTTGCCAGTAGCACTATTTGTGTCCGCCTATAAAGCAACCATCGTACGCGACGGAAAAAGCCGGCATACGCCCGCATACTCAATTTTTTTTTATCAGCCCATATACGTCCCACTGCTGGGCACAGGCCTACTCTACAATCGAGAGAATCGATTAAGAGTGGTTAGGCCATATAGTCCACCACGCTGGCCTCGTGCGGGTTGGCGGACTTACACACCGTATAATTTTTTTATAATCACCACGGTATGCAGGTTTTCTCACGATGCTTCCTTTAGCATTAGAGTGTATGATGATTGACTATCAATACACACATGACTCCGAAAGTCAGAAGTATTTCCTAGGATTTGAACCCACGGTGAACATGTTGGCAGTCGCGTCTGGTCCGTTACCAACAGGCCACCACGCATTCTATAAAAACATTATACTTACGTGTCACGGATTTCAGCGAAGTTTTGGTACAAGAATTGCAGTAGGGTGGGCAAGTTCTCCCTGTTGCCTTGTAGAGCGAAGCTGAAAGCGTTTGTGCGGTCGTGGATACGGATCCTGTCGTTGTACATAGACTGGGTCATGTAGCTGTGAAAAAAGTTGTAAATTAGTTGCAGTTCTCGGGGAAGGAGCCACCATCCATCGACTGCGTGCAACTTTGATTGCAACATCTGCTGCGTACTGTGATTGCAGACCAGCGTTTGGATTAATTATCTGCACTGCACAGTATTTACCAACAGAAGCCATATGACAGCCTCCGAGGCGCAGTTGGTTAAACGTCGGCTGTGAAACGAGAAGCCGCGGGTTCGATCCCCGCACTGAGACAAATGATTGTAGGGCCCACAAGTATTGATCACGGGTCCGGATGTTTGTGAGACAAAAAAGTCTCTCATAACTTCTGATACCCGCGAAATAAGACTTAATTGATCTTAATGTGGGATCGGAACTATGTACATATATGACTGTTGGGTGTATTTATTAATCTCTTTATCACGCCAGTATAAAGAATACTAAAAGAAGCTGAAACTCATATAAATCATTTTTATATAAACTTACTCTTGCAGTAAAGTTGCATTTCTGGTGCAGGCGAGGGTTCTGAGTATCACAACCATGTCGGCGGTGTTCTCAGAGGCGTTGTACCTCTGGAATAGGAATTCGTAGTCGGCGGCATCGCCCTCACGGATACCGGTACAGTACACGTAGCGGCGAGCGTTGACAGGTACCCTGATTGGAAAATAAATTAGGTTAAATTCATTGGTGGTGACGATCGCTCGGTGTAGCGAGTTTTATCAGCAATGTTAACGATGCAAATACTAATAAATACTTGCATTGGTCATGGGAACTTGTGATGCATATGGGTAATTTGATTTAAAAAATTATGTGGTTTTACAATGCAAGGGTAATGTTAGTATGGCACTAGTATACAGATAAGTTGGACAGTTTCTTACGGGCCATGGTAACTCTAAGTCTAAACTGTACTCATTTAAGCTCGTTGAGTCGACTGCGTGCCCATGTTCTACACCTAATTGGGAATATGAACAGTCCGCGCATCATATACTTTGGGTGTGTAGTCTTTGGCAGAATGAGCGTAAAACCATGCTAGATAGTATGCAAATATCATCTGGAGTTATATACTACATGGACCTTGTAGAAACTAGGGGGAATTTCCGTGCTTTCCGGCGTTTTTGCCATACCTATTATTGGAATCCGTTATAACAGCTCACATAATAGGTATGGGACCTATTTAATAGGTATGGGACCTATTTAATGAGACCTATTTAACCTACCTATTATGTGTAATAATGATTTGAATCGTGGTGCTTTACATCTGGCTTCTCTGGTTGTAAAAGTCTTTTTGCGAGGTTATTTACCTCTTTAGTTCATTATTTTTGTCACCCGCTTTGTTACGGAGGGAAGTGGACAATAATTTATTTCCAACTCCTCCTGTTAATTTAACTTTATGATTGATTTCGTTGCAGGTTAAAGACAAGTTAGACATTCCCGGAGACTCGCTGAGCTTCAATGCTTAGTGTCATTACAATGCGTGCCACTGTTGATCCTGGCTTACAGGAGTTGCAGTGGTGGGTGTGAGAGCGGGACAGTCTCCAGATAAGTTGGATATAGATAGGTACTATAGTAACAATGCTACTAAACAAATTAAGTTGAGTGGAAAAAGTTAATTTATATGATAATTTACAAAACGAACGATACTCAAATTCGAAATTAATGCAAAAGTCTTACAAGTTAGAGCTGTTTGTTCTGAAAGCCCTCCACTTCTGAAGGCTGTCGCTGATGCAGCCCGCGTGGCCGAGGTTGCAGGCGAGGTTCAAGATCTGCATCCTGTTGAGGATGGTCCCGGTGGAGTCGGTGGGGCGCTCGTCGTAGCCCAAGTTCGTGATCACTGTGTCGAGGAGCTCCAAGAGATATTTCTAGATGAAAAAGAAAAGGAATGTAAAAAAATGAGGCAAATGTCATGTCATGTCATGACGTAAAGAATTTGAATTAATAATGTAGTGTTTTAGCTTTACATTGCTACTTTTGGATTTTGTTAATAGGCTGAAATTACAATTCTGACAAGATTTTCATCGTTTCATCGACTAAAAATCTTTATGATGGATAGGCAAAAGTTGGTCATGAGAAGACAATGATTTGTTTTGGATCATTATGATTTGTTGTACTATGTTGTTTGCTACTGTGAAGTAATTAATTGCAGAATTTGGTATATGCGTGTGCATGTTGGATTATTTATTTAGTAAATACTTCTAATAGACTTTCTCATGAAGAAATTACAAAAATACTTACAGTGAACTCAGCATGAGCCAATGGCAAGTGCTCCATCCTTCTGCGAAGCCAGTCGAGCTGTCCAATAGCACCAGCCCATACGTAGTAGTCGGTTTCAGAGCTCAGGAAAGATAGCACGTCGAACGCACGAGTAGTATTGATGCTTCCGGAGCGAAGGAAGAAGAGGACGTCGTTAACAATCTGCAAAAATAACGAGACACTCAAAGCCTGTCTGTTGAGAACTGAAATAGAATTGGCTGAGCCAAAAAAAATTAAGGTCCCTGGAAGTTGAAAGACACAATTTAAACTTATACTTAAGTTTACGCTTATATCACTTATATCGCTTATATCATTAATGATTGATAGTTTTGTCTGATCCCTCACTGTTTGCCAAAAAAAATATCCGTCCAAGATGTAATTGGTTCGATGTAATCGCAAAATTTATTTGTGGGCAATTTAAAATTATGTCTCTAATTCTATATATTTTAATCATGGAAAAATATCGTAATTGAAAGATAAAGTTCGATAGTGTATACTTTATTAATAAAACTCCTATGTTACCTGAGCTCTGTTCAGCTTGTGGATGTTCAGCCTGTTGCTACGAAGAGCAGAAGCAAGCATCTGCCAGTTGTGGTCATCGTAGTTGACACGGTAGAGACCTGAACAAATACCATTAAATAACCATGAATATATTAAACGATTTATTTGTTGTTGGTAAAATCAGGTAGAACATTCTTAGCAGCATAAATAGTGACTACCATATGTACATATATTATGTGATGTCCATACATCGTACGCCTAATATTCAAAGTTGCAGCACATTTGCATGGATATACATACATACGAATATAAGTAATAATACAATCAATTGGTCAAAAATCAATAATTATGCTGCGAGTGTTAAAATATTCATATGCTAGCAAGGCATCTCTATATATGGTGTAGAAGATGTTCATGGGCGGCGGTGATCACTTACCATCAGGTGAACCGTATGACCGTATGCTCGTTTTCGCCCTATATTATAACAAAAAAGCATATAAGTGGCATGTTACCGTTCTCTATTCCTATTAAGTTTGCAGTAAAAAATAAAAAAATATATTTAACCGCGTTTTACCTAAACCCTATAGAATTATATTTTTTTAACTCACCAGACTGGGCGTTGTTGAGAATAACCCAGTTGTGTCCAGGGGTGCCTTGGATAGTGGCGGTTCTGTTGCTCATGATGAAACTAGGTCTGGTGCTGAAGTTACGGGTGCTGCCATCAGTCCAGGTAATGGGAATGTGCCACAGTTGGGATGTGGGGGTACCGGAGATTAGGTAGCGCTCCTAAGGATTAAAAAAAATTCTCGTTTATTTTATGCTGTTGAAATTTAACGATAACTTAATTCGTTGCTTATGAAAGAAAAAAAAATGTCGTAGTAAAGAATAAAATATGTTTGGCCTAATTTTTTGCCTACCGAAGCATCTTAATCTCAAAATCCAGTGCTTTCATGTTTAGCGTAAACATTTAACATTTCCAATATTTTTAATTGATGACGTCTGTAACATATTCTTTGTTAAGCTCACGAGTACATCAACAAAGTAAGAATAAATAAAAAAATCTAAAATAAATGAATCCTGAAAGCAACCTGAGTTAGAGAGATGACACCAGAGCTCATGTCAACATCGACGTTGACGACGGGGGAGCCAGGGTTCTGCACCCAGCTGTCCAGGACTTGACCGACATCCACGTTGCGGAAATCGCTGGAGAACACGTGGTCCTCAGAAGCAGCCTGTCTCAGAGCGACGTACAAGTCCTCGGGAGTACCGATGTCGTAGGCACTGGGAAATTATATTTTAAATGAACAGACGATTCATAAATAAATTATTGTTTAAATTGTGAATATTGGTGTGGATATTGGTTTACTAAGTAAAACATATTATTTACTACAAATAACCTTTAAAACCTGAAATATAGAAATTCTCTCGCTACTTTAAATATAGAGATTTAATATAATTTAAACTGGTCCATGAATAATTTTGAATACTTTATAAGTCATATTTTTGATAGTCAGGGGTTTTCTTAACTCTCATAATATAGGGGAATGAAATTTTCTTCCATATTCCTTTTCGTTTATTATTCTTTTAACACTTACTTGTCTCTCAAGTAATATCTCAGACCATTTCTGAAGTTCCTGAAGCCGAGGAGGTGCTCCATCATCTTAAGAACCGAAGCTCCCTTAGCATAGCTGGTGGTACTGAAGTGAGAGGAGATGGAGGGGTTGGATGCAACAGCAGTCCAGTTCATTGGGGTGGCACTCGCGCCCGCGTCCCAATTCAACGCGCTATGTACGTAGTCCACGACGAACTGGTCATCCAACTCTAGGTGGGGGTCAGCCTGTGAACAAAAGTGCAATGAGAAAAATCGTCGTACACCAATCATTATCTTTGTCAATTGACTTGATTTTACACTTCTTCGATTAAAACGAAAATGTATTTTAATTACATTGTACTTTTAATCTTGTTTTGTTCAGCTGCTTTTGATAAAGTTGTGCATTATAAAATAGCGATAATATTATTAGTTCCGTTTATTCAAATCTATTATGTTTTATTTCAAGTGACAGATAGAAACTCATAACTTACAAAGTGAGCGCCGAAGTACTCAAAGAAGCTGGCGAAAGACTCGTTCAGCCAGAGGTTGCTCCACCAGAAGCAAGTGACCAAGTTTCCGAACCATTTGTGAGCGAGCTCGTGAGCCATGATGGTCGCGATGAAGATCTTGTTGATGAGGTTAGTGTTCTGGGGGTCGTAGAGGAGGTACGCCTCTCTACGTCGGAAAAATAAAAATATTATTACAAAGAAATAACAATATATAATAAATACCAACAAAATTAAAGGTCTATGTCTATTTTGTGAAAAAAATCGAACAGTCAATGACTTTTCTTGTTCAAATCCTTCGTCATTCAATATTCTGACTATCAAAATGTTGAATATATAGAAAATAGTTCTCGTACAATAAGTAGCAAGAGAAACATACGTTTATTCCGATCGAGAATTAATACTAAAACAATACAATCCATACCTGTAGTTAACCATTCCCCAGTTTTCCATAGCACCAGATGGGAAGTCGGGTAAAGCGATGTGGTCGTTCTTCATCAGATTACCCTGACCCATCTCGTGGTACAGGATGCTGAAGTAGTCATCAAGTTCGTCGGTGATCTGCAGGCCAACTTCAGCGGCGTATTGGTGCTGGTCCAGAACTCCTTGACGGGAGATGATACCGAAAGGTCTGGTGGCGGTACCAGTGAGGGCGGTCTCTTCGAAGTCACTGACGTGGAAGGCGACAAGGTAGACCGAAATGATAGGAGTAACCTGGAAGGTTTCACGGACGCGGGTGCCATTGGTTCCAAGTCTGTTGAAAAAAAAGTAGACGATGGTTTAAAAGTTGCAACATTTTAATCATGAAAATAATACTATTTTAAAAAATGCGTTCCATGGAAGGGATATTATGAGAAGCATTAAAAGACCACAATAGATCACCAACAGATGACTCTGAAAAACTTGCGAGAGCATTTTTTCTATATACACTTGATGATTATGATGATCTAAACAGGTATTCCCCCAGCTTCTACTTACATTTCAGTGTTAGCAATAGCCATGTTGGAGTAGGACGGGCTGAGACTTCTATCACGAGTGATAGAGATCACGAAACGAGACTTGAACTGAGGCTCGTCGAAGCAAGGGAAGGCTTTCCTCGCGTGGAACGGCTGGAACTGGGTGGTGGCATAGTATCTAAAAAAAAAATGATTTATTATTAACACATCTACGTTCTGTTTTTTTTAAATATAAATGCATAATTCACTTCACTGTTGATTTTCATTTTATAAATATATTTCAATTCCATTTTCTTTAATACTAACAAAATTAAACAATGTTTTATAAATTAAATATATGTAATATCTATATCATTTTCATTTTCAATTACACGTTCAGCGACTTAGAAACTCTGGTACATTATTTTCGATCTACATAATTTACCAGTGTACGTATACAAACCTGAGCTGGTTATTGATGTAGTAGTACCCCCTGTAGAATCCTCTATCAATGGGATTGGTGTTGATCTGACCGAGGTAACGAACAGTGATGGTGTAGTTGCCAACAGCGATAGGGTTGGCCAAGTTGATGAGGAGTAGTTCATAGTAGCTGTCGGTAGTGAAGGGCTCAGATATTTGGAGAGCGACGGGGCTGCCTGCTGAGCTCACAACGTTGACTCCCAAGATGGAGACGACGTTTTGGTGGAACACGATTTGGGTCAAGTTGGCAGCACGGACCTGAAATGAATAATCTTGGTTGTACAAAATTTTATTTGTTGTAAGTTTTCGCAGGCGAGACATAGTCGATGGACTCCGGAACAAGGGAGTCAGAGTCTATTCTAAGACACCCATGACATTTTTTTCGAAGTTACGTATAACAGAAGCATATTTGGTTATATCTCAAACGTCTTTGCGTTTTGAAGCTACATGTGTATTCATAGTAAACAGTGATTGACAGATTAAGGTCTATAAATACTAAAAAGCTACCTAAAATCAACCCGCGTGATTCAGCGCAAAAGACCTTACTCTAAGATCTAGCCACATCAATCTATGAGGGCCTTTTACCAACATTAAGACTATTTACAAAACTATTTCTACTTGGTAAATAACCTTTTAATATCTAATCGCTAGCCATCCTTGTCTGCAGACTCATTTATTATTGTTGAGATATTTTGTCTAACCTCAAGTCGCATTATTCATTTTATCATTATCATTTCCTTCAGAAAACTCAATTCCTATCGAAATATGAATACTAAAAACATCGCACGGTATAGCTTGACTCGTGATAGAAATATATAAGATGCGAGTCACGATGTGTCAGGGCGACATCGATCTATGGAAGTAATCGGACGCTAATTAATTTCTAGTGTCGTATTACAGATTTCTATGAATGTATGGAACATGTAAGTAATTTTTGTACCTATCGCAATCAATGAGATTAGACTAGTTTATCAATTATACATACGCGTTAAATGGTTATCCGTAACTGTAAAACGATATGATAAGAATCGCAATAAAGACGGTTGAAATATAATTTATTATATACTAATGAACATTATCGGCTTATGAAGGTTTTTGTGCAGTTGAATTTTTCCTGCAAATCAACATTATTACTTGACATTTTTGTTGAATAATCAAAACAGTTGCTAGCTGTAACTCGTATTTGAAACTATGAATCAATAGCTTAATATGGGAGACTTATTGAAACAGGCCGGCATAGTGCTAGTGCTATTTTGCCGAATGCCATAGTGCTAGTCGAAATTCTGCCTATACTTCATTTACCATCAACAGTACTATGTATAATATAATGATAATAGCCTTTATTTAGTAATTTAATAAACTATTACTATAAAGACAAGACAAGACAAGTATTGAGATTGTCTTTTGTTGCATAGACCTTCCCAAGAGCCAGACATATTTACGGATTGTGAATCATTCTGTTCCAGGTCGCACCAGCCAATTTAAGCCAATAAGGACTATATTCAGGAGCACTACATTCACCCTAAACCACGCTTTTTTCCAATCAGGCAGACGCTACAAACCAATCATCATCAAGCACACCTCCTCTAGTTCAACCATCACGATAAAACCTGTAAATGGCCATCTATTTCTTATTCTTCTTGTTATCTGTTGTGATGTGTGTAAGCGGGTTTTCCAATAAATATTAATTAAAGTAAATATATAAAAAAAAATATTATTTACCTCAACTAGCATGCTAACGCTTCCATCAAACCTGGCCTCATCTAGATATACATCCAGGTCTACAGTCACATGGTGAGGGTACACCGAGTCCAAGAGTCTGTAAGCGGGCTCAGCCAGGTTGGTGCTGTAGTCCAAGAACTCGAGGTTGGACCTCAGCTCGTCCGTGGGGACGGCGCTGAGGGATCCTACCAGAAGGAATAGGATGGTGGGAAGCAACATGGTGTCTCTGAAAGCAATGTTATTGATGTAGAATTCCAAAGGATACTTATACTGGTTCGGTAGTCATATCCGCTCGAAACCGGACCAATAAGGTTTTCGATGATGGAAATCTCATCATGCTCGCGGTATAATTTGATTGACCAGGCGAGAGATAACTTCGCCATCTCTAATCAGCGGATACTTGACAAATTGCATTGTACTTATCACGAGGTGCATTGCAGTTAATTTGTGGTACCAGTATAAAAAAAGTTCTTTAAGTATACTTGTACAATGTGGGTATGTTGGCATATCATCATCATCAGCCTTTTTATTGTCTCATGCTGGACATAGGCCTCCTCCAAATTGCGCCATTTCATTTTTCCCGTTTTGTTGGCATATATGTAAAACTTATTAGAAAGACATTGAAGATAATAAATACTAGGGTCACCCAAATCGTACAATTAATATTTTTTTATATAACCATATCTTACTGATAAGGCAAATACGATGAAACACAGTAATTGTTTTGGTACTTTCAAAGTATGTTAAAACTAACTAGCCACAATTACAGTTATAGGATATACCGTCATTCATTTTTATAAATAAAAAAATATAGATATATGTCATCAACGATTTACAACTCATCGAATCTACATCAAACAAATTGATGGTACCCTGAACAAGGGTCAGCTCTGCAGTACCCTGAGCCGACGAGAACGCCTAAAAAGATTGATGAAAGTAAACAAAGCTGAATGTCAGGATCGAGCAAAATGTAGGTAGTCTCTGCCTACCCCTATGGGAAGCAGGCGTGACGTTTACGTATGTATGTACATTCGTATATTATTATCATGAGTGTTCATTCGCATATTATGTTCAATGGCAATGAGTGGCGTCATCTATCGAACAATATTAAAGTTACGAAAAAATCTCACCATTCTCCTAGTTACCTGAACTTAGTATTGCTATGGTTTTATACAAATATGCTAGGAGCATAGGGAAATAATACTCAATAAAAAAAAGATAATAAAAAAACTCGCAAAAGGTAGTTTTTTTAAGAGAATCAAAAATGGAACTTCGTAATGACGGGATATATGAAATGATGATACTTCGAATAAATCAAACAGCTTTTACCATCAGGTAAATTGGACGCACTTTTCCGTATCTATATCTGTATCAGCCCTTGTAAACTTATTAAAAGGTATTCATAATTATTTTATAAAATTAATTTTATTAAAGGAATTTATGAATTGAAGATGATCATTTTCAACATTCCTGAACCAAAATTCATACCAGTTATATAACGCTTTTACTAAACCATTTTTAGATAATGAAATAAGCCGCCATGACCTTCAAATGAACTGATATCTCTACACTAATTAAGATTATTTCAATTATAAAATATATTAAAAATTAATGAATCAGTACGAAGGTCAAGGAAAACTCGTCAGAAATAAAAAAATAAATTAAAAAACTTACCAATAGCGGCCTGTACCCCGCCACACGGCCGACTAAAATATAAGAAACATGCATATTTTATATTTATCATTAACCGTTATATCTTCATGACGATATAATGATTAACGCTTATCAGGCGCGTTGCCGAAATCCATAGTTATCTACCCATCGGCGATTACAACCCATATTATCGTATGCCTTTAAGGTATGACCGTACTAATTTTGGCCCGAAATTGGGTGAAAATAATGGCGTAATACTGTGAACAACCTTGGCCTGGTGTAGTGGGATTCTTGATTGGCACAATTTTGAAATTAAACTACTGGACATAATAAGACTTAAAACCTTATGTCTCAGGGTGGCGAGCATAATGGAATGTCAAGCATTGCGTTGTAATTCATGGTGTTTGGTTTTGCTATTGTCCATGAGCGATCGTATCGCTTACCATCAGGCGAATGGCATTCTCGTTTCGCCATTAATTGCATAAAAAATGTCTGACCTAGTCAGCTAACCCGCATAAGCTAGCGTGGTAGACAGCCTAACCCCTCTCAATCGAACTCCCGATTGTAGAGTCGTACCCTGCGGTGGGATGTATATGGAATAAATGTCTGGGATTTAAAAAGCATATTGGGGTAGATAAACAATGAAACCATCGTAGCCGTTTTGGTTCTCTGCAAGAGAAGCTTATCAATATTCCTATGGTCAATAAAAAGGATATTAAATATCCTTTTTATTGGTTCCATCCATCCTATTGGTTGGTCAGTGGGTTTGTCACCATAGTCCCATGACTATTCATGGGACTATGGTGACAAACACACCGACTAAATTCACACACACAGATTAAATTCTTACCCACAACACCTGACCCAAGTGTGCAGTTTTGTCAGAATCAACTAGTTATATCCAGTTAGCCTACCAGGATCTGCCAGTTAACATCATGTTTCTAGCTGTTAATTTTGACACTAAAATGCAATGTAAGTGCCATGGAACCATTTTTATTTAAATACTATTGCAAGCACGGACTTTTCAGGTCTTTTAAATAGAATTTTGAAGTAGTCGTCAACATTTCAACAAAAATATTCTAGCTAACATCCTAGAGGGTAGTGAGCATGTAGGTGTATGTCGGTATTATTTATCTTAAAATACAATGCTTTTGAAGTATTTTTATTCCAAGCTTCGAAACTGTTGAAATTGACATCAATCTCTTTATGCATTCTCGTCAGCTCAGAATACTTTTCGTAGTCCCTCAGACCCGGACGTAAATAAATTAACTCTAGTTATACAAATAAATCTCTTTCTCTCTCTCTCTTTTTCTCTCCGTCTTCTTCTTGAGCCAGAAGAAGTCCCCTGGACATTGTCTTCCCCCTAGTACCTATCCGAATAAATCTATAACAGTCGAATCCGGGTCGGATTTTAACCTGAAATATGGCGATTCGAATCCTAAACATTCCATTTGTTTGCCTCTAAAACGAATTGTTGCCGAAAAAAAGCTTCTAAGAAAAGCTTACTATAAATAGTTGGTTAGTCAGTCTTTTTGCCGTGCATAGAACTTCGCACTTATTGTCGAATCATCATTGAAAGCATAAACAACTTCAAGTTGTAACTAATTTAAAAATATACTCGTATTTATCTATTAAAGAGATAATCGGTACGATAATTTCTAATTTTCCAGTGAGTCACCTAAGTGCGTCACGTTTCGGACCCGGCTAATGTATATCCGGCTTTCAATCGGGTAATACAATTATGTCGAGATAACCGTTTATTGCCAATCAATACTCCATCTAAACAACATTACACTCATCATTAAGTGCAGGGTAGAAATGTTGTACGTATAATGCTTTATTGTACGCCTGTGATATATCAAAATAACACAGTAGTAAAAAAAGAGACGTACAAAAGGCGGTCCTATCGCACGAGGCGATCTCTTATAGCCAACCAGCCATAGGATGGATAAGAGAAAACAACTGTTGAGATACTGTAAGGTCGTATTCTTCCACGTACCACAAAAACCTTAACTCTTAAAAATTATGATAAATTGATAAAGAAAGCACAAAATAAAACAAAGAAGTATAAATTACATTACACAACATACAAAGAAAATAGTTTATTATCGAATAAATGAACAAAATACAAATTACAAAAATATTTTAATTATAAATAATATTTTATTTTATAAATGCTTTTCACGCGAGCATATTGACAGCCAGTGTGACCAACAGCGTGACAAAGCTCAGGGCAGCGATATTAGCTGAATCAGGCTCTGGTGTAGTCACATCAGGGGCAACTGTCGTAACCTCGGGACCCGTTGTGGTGCCAGGAAGGTCTTCGACGTCATCAACGTATCCAGTCTCGAAGAAGCGCAGGAACTCTGGCGTTCTGTTCTGAGACCATTGGAGGTTGGTCCTGGCTGATGCGATGCCTGAAACTCCGGTGTTGTACGCAGTGCCGATAGCTTCACGGTTGGCGTCTAACCAAGTTTGCACCTGCGGGAAACATTAGTGTTGTATTATAATACTCAGCCAGAGACAGACTGCTATTATACTTATGCCTCTCCCAAAGAATAAAAAAAATATGCTGTGTAGGCAGTCGAGATTGACGCCAGCATCATTATAAGTGGGGTCATTCATTCATTCAGCTTAGGCGTTATCCCGGCCAGTACCAGGGTCCGCCTTCCGGCTGCGTCTCCTACATTGCGCCCGGTGTTAAATACTGTCTTCCAGCCTCTTTTCAAGAAGGATAGGTTACTCGTTCAGGAACATTGAGACAAGGAGTTATCTCATGAGCGTTGATGCCACAAATAAAATTATTGCGTAATTACTAATTATCTTACCTCGGTCATCTGAGCTTCAGTTAGAAGGCGGGCTGTGATTGTGCTCAATGGGCTAGCGATGCTGCCAAACCTACAAAAAAACGCTTATCAAAATAAACATTCTTGAGTCACATTGTTGGCATACTCCTATTTATCTGATTCACCTAGTCTGATATATTTAATTTATAACTAATTACAGGCGAATTATATTCATGGATTTGTAAACAGAACTTATTAAAGCATCATCTTTTTTTTTAAATCTGACCCCACAATAAGATCGAGTCTTATGTCGTGGGTATCAGAAGCTACGAGAGAATTTTCAGTCTCACAAACACCCAGACCCGACACAAATGTTTGTGGACCTCACAAACATTTGTGTTGGTGCGAGGATCGAACCCGCGACCTCTCGTTTCACAGTCGGCGTCTAACCCACTACGCCACGGAGACTGTCATTAAAACTACTCTAGTTTATTAAATATTATAATACATTGCGCGCTACTTACGTTTGAGTCGTCTGGGCTACATTCCTGGTCAGCCATTGGAACGCTCTCATGGTGTTAATCTCGTTGGATGAGATGGCAGAGCTCAGTGATGTCGAATGGTCTTGGGGCCTGATGTCATCATTTCCAGAGACGATGGCATTGAGGAACCTTTCAAGGCTGGACTGGTCACCAGTGCAGCCAGCTACTCCAAGCATGACCACCTTCTCGCTAGCCAGGTCTTCGGCCAGGTATCGGTTCCAGAAGTAGTTGAAGTCGTCGGCAGTTCCGTAGCGGAGACCAGTGCAGTACACCCATGGGCGCATGTTGGCTGGGAGGCTGTGGGAAAAAGTTTACGTTATAAGCTTTTAGAGTTGGAAGAAAAAATATTAGATAATTTTAAACTTCGGGAATGACATCATCATTTTCAATCACCTCGATAGGTTTTTACAGGTTTCATTTTTCGTTTCATTTATATTGGATTTTTCTATTTATTATCAGCCCGGAGTCAGGAATTTGTGCCCGATATGGCGATAGGCTCGCCCCCTACCACATCGTGGGACGGAATATACAAGGCGAAACGTGGGTGTTCTGGTAGCACCTCTGCCTACCCCTTCTGGGAAAAAGGCGTGTGTTTATGTATGCATTTATATGGGATAGGTGAAAGTACGATTGCTTTTCTGTTTTCCTTTACGCGTGACTCCATGTTTAGTTATTACTCTCGATTTGTATTTTGGCAGAGGTAATATTATATAATATATATTTTTTAAATTAAATGCTCTATCCATGATTCTATTGGCAACCCAATGGCAATTCTCGCTCTAACACAAATTTAAACAGATATATTTTACTCACAAGGTTCCGTTTCTCCAGCTCGCGAAGTTCTGTCTTCCAGCCTCAACGCACTGCGGGTGTTCGATGTTGCAGAGGAACTCCATGACGTACATCCTCTGCAGGTCCAGCATGTATGTGTTGCCGGCGACCTCGTAGAAGCCTAGTCGAGCCACCACTGCTTCGCTCAGCTCGATGATCGTTTGCTAAAATATATTTATTTATATGAAAAGAGGTAATAGGTGCATTTTTGCGAAAACAATTTTGGTTCATAGGTCGGGATTGTATTGTAATTGTATGGCAGGTTCAAAACATATGAGGAAATGTGGCTTTTTATTTATTTATAAAATTTTGAATTTAAGTATATTCCAATACATAACACGAGAAAAAAAGACAACTTTCATACAAGATGGCTTCATTTTAAAAGTGTTGGGACTTAGATTTTAGTACATATTAATTTAATACTAATTTTAAAATACAAAACATACCCTCAAAGTTTGCAAATTAGCATTGTCATGGGCGAATCTCCTCAAAAGGAAGTTGAATCCACTGATAGCGGATATCCACGGCGCGTATTGGTCTTCGAACCTCAGGAACGACAAAATGTTCAACGCCCTTTCGTATGTAATCACTCCGGCTCTCGCCAATTGGAATACGTCATCAACGATCTGATGAAAAAATATATATTTAGAGCTAAAATAATATTACTTTTTTATGCGTGAAAACGCTTTGCTGCTGATGTTATTGATTACAAGATAGGGCCATCATAACTGAGGCATTCGTCAGCAGACATCAACGGCTTGTGTGTCTTAATTCATTCGGAGATAAAGACCATCTAAACTCCAAATCGAACAATTTTAATCTTAAATAATGATTAAATTCTGCAACTTTTTCCTTAACAACTGCAGAAGAAAAACAAAATAATATGTCTACTTTTTTAATTAACTGATAAAATAAATTGATTTTTATCCAAATCTCCCATCTCTATCTTCCTTATCTACTATACATATAGGTAGATGAGACAGCAAGCGCCTTGTTTGTGTATTTTTTTATATAGCGTTGGTCCGGCAAACAAGCAAGCAGATCACCGGATGGTAAGTGATCACAGCCGCCCATGAACATCCACAACGCTTGGATCATGGATGTGTTGTCGGCCCATTAGATCGGGAGGAGAGTGGAAAGGAAACAGGATAAGAAGAGGAGAGGGGTATTGAGCATCCGACAGTCTCAATCACCGAACAAAACGTGACAGCATAGCTATCGCTTCACGTCGATTTTCCATGAGATAGTGGTACCACCCCAGACGAGCCTGACCATTCATGCTGAGTCGCGGCTGACAACAGCATGGCTCTACCAGTATTAAAATATACTAAACTAATAAATTACACTTTTAAAATAGGGTCATTGAGCATCCGGCCGTCTCACTCACCAAACGAAACGTGACAGCATAGCTATCACTTCACGTCGACTACTATGAGACAGTGGTACCACCCCGGATGAGCCTGACCATTCATGCTGAATCGAGGCTGACAACAGCATGACTCTACCACTTATAAAATAATTGTAGTAGTATTTACCTGAGCACGGTTCAGTTCGTGAATGACTGTCCTGTTCGCTGACCGAAGAGCCCTTGTGATGAGGCCCCATGTGGTAACATCGTAGTTCACACGATAGAAACCTGAAACAATATCCAACATTAAAATTTTCATGTTCCTATTCTGAAAATCACAGATTTATGTGCACCGTAACGTGTCTTTTTTTGGTTGTTTTACATGATTTCTCTTTATGCTGTACATTCTACGGCCTTTTTTCGTGATTTGTATCAAGCTTGTTGTGTTATAACATAGCCACACACAAAAAAAGTTACAAAGAAGGCCTATCATTTCTTTTGTATTTTGATGCTAAAGGCGTTATCGCCTGCATTTAACTAGTCCCGGTGAAATAAATGTAAGGAAATTGTACTAATCAAAATTAAATAAACGGTAACACCTATGCACACAAACTTTCTGTTCTCAATAATAACATCACCATTAGCCTAGTACGTTTATTTCAAGGGTGACAGCTTCTTTTCATAACTACCAGCCTATTATAAATATGTTCTCCTTATTATCGTAACCGGAATGGAGTTAACAAAATTGTTTATTTACCTGATTCCTGTTTGTTGAACACGACCCATTCAAGGCCGGTGGTACCTCGCTGAATGACAGTCGCTTGCTCAGTGATGATCTGCGACGGCTTCAGGTTCGTAAAGTCGGGAGCACCAGCCCTAGTCCACGTGATAGGGATGTGCCACAAGCTAGGGTATTGAGACACGCCGGTGTTGCGCTCCCATCTTTCCTGCAGAATTTGTGCCAATAAGTGTTATGATTTGATTAGACAACCCTAATTCATATAAGCAATTAGGTATCATGTACAATGATCACACGATTTAAGTCGTTAAACAAATACGGAGAATAAAATTAAACACCTTGCTTCAAGACTGCCTCGGTGGCGTAGTGGTACTACGGTACGATTGCAAAGCTGAGGTCTCGGGTTCGAATCCCGGGTCGGGCAAAGTGATATTGGATTTTTCTATTCTTTATCAGCCCGGAGTCAGGAATTTGTGCCCGATATGGCGATAGGCTCGCTCCCTATTACATCGTGGGACGGAATATACAAGGCGAAACGTGGGTGTTCTGGTAGCACCTCTGCCTACCCCTTCTGGGAAAAAGGCGTGTGTTTATGTATGTATGTATGTACCTTGCTTCAACTAGCTCATACTGGCAGATTAGGTAATCCGAAGTCTTAGCTCTTCATTGCTTAAACTACTTAATATTAAATGCACATTTTAAAAAAGGTTTCAAGTTTCAAACCAGCAGCAATAAAATTCTATCACATCATTAATCTGAAATCTATCTCTGCTAGAAGTTGTAAAAATAATTGGAGATTAACCTGAGTGACGACCATACGGCCAGTGGCGTGGTCAACAGTGACGGTAACAAGGGGGTGACCAGCCTTCTCCGACCAGGTCCTGAAGTATGTGTCAATGGTGATGCCGTTGTAGGCGGCCAGGGCATTGTCCTCGGAGGCAGCAGCGTCCAACGCGTTGAACAAGTGATGAGGTTCGGCGACATCAAATTGTCTAAGAGTAAATATAGTGGGGTTATAAATAAGATATCTATAAAATATATTTCGTTTCAATAGAATTAACAAATCCTTTTTAAAAAATGTAGTTTTGTTACACTGGATTAGTAATCAGGGCATATTTTAAATTTCGTGCTTACTGTTGTTTATTGATATAGTAACTTATCTTTCAAAAAACTCGTTGTATATGATTAACTTTGTTCTTGATTGTAATAGATTCTGTAGCAATTTTAGTCTATATTCGCTAGTACAAATATTATGAAAAGGATCTGGGTGTCAATCCAACATACCCTAAGCCAATCTTTCTCTCTCTCTCTCTTCAGCCACAGGAAGCCTACTACTGAACATAGGCCTCTCTTCAGGATAAAATATACCTATAGGTACTTGTAATTCTATTGTAAGACTATTCGTCTGCAATACAATAATGTTTTGTATGACATTTTTTCAATTTATCTATAAATTATACTATAAACTTGAAAGCACGTACCTCTCGCGAAGATAGCTCCTAAGACCCTTGATGTAAGTATCGTTGCCGAGCAGGTACTGCGTCATTCTCAGGATGGAAGCGCCTCTGGCATATGTGATGGTTGAGAAGTGGGCGCTGACTGCGGCGGGGTCGTTGACACTGGGGTCAGTAAGGGCGTGGGCAGTGTCGACGGAGTCTGAGAACATAGCCGTCTGCACTTGCTCCGGGATAAAACGAGTCTCGTATCCGAGTTCTGGAGCGACCTGTCAAAAATGTGGTGTCATAACTCTTGGAGCGACTGCTGGGGCAAGGAAATCGCATCCCCCGAATACTGACCTGTACATACTTTGATAAGAATCATAGTGATCTGCGTAAGTATATAGTGTTTTAGCTAAATGGTTATATACGAGTATCTGAATACAATCAGGCTAATTTAAATTTCTCCAGACAACGGAGTTAAACATCTCATGTAGATGGGTACTGACCGTCACTGTACTTAAAAAGATAATTGTCGTTTGCAAGACTCTTGGCGTGTAGAACCAACGTATTCGAGAAATCTGACATCGAAAAAAGAGAAAGAGCAACTATTACAGAAATAGTCGAGTAATATTCTCACCGATCCAGTAAGGAAGTACTGGTAGAACCGAGCGAAACCCTCATTCAGCCAGAGGTTGTCCCACCACGCACAAGTGACGAGGTTGCCGAACCACATGTGAGCGATCTCGTGGGACACGATGTTGGCGACGCGTTGGCGGTAGAAGTGGTTGGAGTTCAAGGGGTCGTACAAGATCAGAGCTTCTCTGTAAAAAAAGAAAATTAAGTATTTTACTACGATATGAAAGAAAAAAGTAGGTTTAGTAGAGTTTAATCTTCTTTTACTTGTAGAAAGAAAGAAATAATTTATTTATTATATTGCAATTGCCGTATCAATACCTAATTCTCCTGTTTAGTCACTGTATTTTAAACTGGGTTAAAAATTATCACGTTCTTATGGTAGAGTCCTGTAGTTAACAAAAAGATACGATAATATTTTATGAATTTAATAAATTATTTGCATTTTCAAGACACGTGTTAATCCTCATAACATTTCCAGTAGTAACTTACCTGTAAGTCAAAAGACCCCAGTTTTCCATAGCACCAGCAGAGAAGTCGGGGATAGCTGCCTGTTTCATGTCCAGGTTTGGAGCCATCGCATAGTAAGGGATCTGAGTGTACTCTTCCATGGCCGCGAGCAATCTCTCACCGATCTCAAGAGACCAGTCACCGTCCCTTCCTACATTGTCACGAGCGTAAATGTTGAACGGCCTCACGGTGTTGTTGTTGGACGACACGCGGTCGTAGTGGGAGACGATGAAGGCAAGCAAGTACGTAGACGTCACTGGAGTTGTGAAGAAGGTTTCGGCGATGCGACCGCTGGTGAGACTGAAATAAAAATAATAATAAATGTTTTGTAAACTTACTGAATACAGTAAGGAAGAATTACACTAAAAGTTAATGTTACCATTATGAAATCGAAATAATTAACGAATGCTTTAACATAAAGTGTCTTAGCTAAATTGTGTGACGTGTGGGAAAAAGAGACAGGATCTAGTTTTAAGCTTAATCGCTTAGTTTTTGCTTAAATTACAACACATAAACGTTTGAATTCTAGATGATGACGATCATAAACTATTATATTTTTTCACATTTTTTTTTAAATAGACAAAACCTAAATTTGACCTGCAATGTTAACTAAAATCAGTCGCAAATTCAATAACTCATGAAACATTTCAGGTATGTATTAAGCATGTTCCTTATCTAAGTATATCTTAAATTTACTCCTCCATTATGTTGTCCTTTAAAACGCGTGTCTATAATCTTTAGTCCTAAATTTATGATAGTGCTATCATCGCATTATCAGTTTCATAAATCAATTAGTTATCAATAATTAGGAACTCACCGGTTTGGTATCAATTGAATGTTTCATAAAGAAGCCGGTACAAATTTTCATGCAATTTTTATATTTTATTATTTTTATATTCTAAATAAGATATTAGAATGTGTAATTTTTTTCATCATCATCATCAGCCCGTTGCAGTCCACTGCTGGACATAGGCCTCTCCCAAGTTACGCCCCAGAGCCCGGTCTGTTGTTTTATACATCCAGTCACTGCCGGCCATTTTTTACGAGGTCGTAATTTCTGTAGGTTTCCTTTACCTCCCTTAGGTGTTTTAAGCGATTTTTGCTATGATAAAATATTTGTTGGCGTTACCGACATGTACCATCCTAATTTGACTTTTGTTTTATTTTACTATTTTTTTAGTAAAGGATTGGTTGCCTATTTATCAACCACGTATAAGTATATCTAAGTATATCTTGTAGTATACAGTGAGTATCGGATTTAGTAGTACTTTTATAACCATCAATATTATATCAGTTACAGATATGACTGGCTAATGTTGCGCTTACCGCGTTGATTTAGTTTACTTACGTAACGTTAGATCTAATAGGCATGTTGGAAATAGTAGGGCTGAAGCCGGCCTCCCTGTTCATGGTGATGTCGAAGGTGGCCTTGAACCCTGGTTCATCATAGCAGGGGAATGCTTGGCGGGCGTGACCCGGCTGGAACTGAGTGGTGCCCATCCATCTACAAATAAATTCGTAATATTAATCAATGCAAGAAGTACAACATACGAAACCTTTAAAGTATGCCCTTAGGTTTTTGTAAAGAGAACAGTATAGGTATTAAATGCTTAGCTACTGATCATAATTAAGTTATGTCATTTGCCCCTTAAAATTAACTTGAGTCACGTAAAATATCATGGTACAATAAACTTAACAATAAGCTTTAAAGTAGGTATTGTTAATTGAAGTCATATTTAAATTCAGTGAAATACCTCTACTACCCAAGTTGGTACTAATATCAAATATAAAACAAGAAAATCTAACAAACTTAACAACACCATTCAATTAGCCTGATTACTTAGAGTTAAAATCTATAGCATCATGCGGGTAAATGATAATGTGAATTTTCTTATCGTCGTCTTTTTTAAATAAATGAATTATCTTATAGTGAGCGAGATATCAAACTCACCTTCTTCCAGTGCTGTCCACGTACCAACTCCTATAAAACCCTCTCATGTTCGTCTGCAAGTTTCCTCTGAAGGTACTCCTAATAATGTACTCCTGGTTCAATTGGAGGTTAGTAGTAGTCTCAATATACAAAAAGCTGTACGGCATGACGCAAGTGAAGTTCTGGTTAGGCACCGTGATGTCAACAGCAGAGGTACCATTCATGTAAGACACCGTCAGGGTCTGGATGGTCAGGTCATTGCAGTGGATTACAATCGTGCTGACATTAGCCTGGGTTGGTGAGGTGTAGATGACTACACTGCCGTCAAAGCTGAATGGAGTGACGCCAATGGGTATGATATCGAAGTAGGGGGTGAGGGAGACTTCGTAGTGCCTGGGTCGGGTGGTGGTTGGGAGCCGGTACCGAGGGTCCCGGAGCATCCTGGCGAACTCCTCCCATTCTTCATCTGGTACGGGGACAGGGCTGAAGGAGAGCACGCCCTGGAGAAGGGCGACTCCCAGGATGACGGTAAACCAGCTGATCGCCTGAGCATAGAAGAAAATTATATAAATACAACAATCAATTATTTTTCATTGGTTAGCATCAAGAACGTACATAGTGTTTTCACATAATAGGTTGGAATTAAATTCAGATGTAAAGCACACGCCCTCTTATCCACCTCGTGTTCGGCGGCGGGTGCACCGGCGCCACCCAAGTACAGCCGCAGCAGCGAGCTGCTGCTTATAAGTGATGGAACTGATTTATAGCTTCCTAGATACAGTCTAAAACTGGATTTTGAAACCATCAGTTCGCATTACGATTACCATCGTAAAAGTAAGAGAAAAAAGATGCCTTATCTATACCTAAACCTAAACCTAAAAATAACACTATACCTAAGACTCAAAAGAACTCAAAAGTTGCAGTATTTTGTGTTGCATGATCACTTAATGACGTCATTGAGAAAAGAGTAACAGGTAGATTTTGACACTGGTAGGAATGAGGCTCACTACTCCCGGAGGATCACCACATCGACCGGTTGGATGCGGCCTGCATCCAGTGACAAGGTTATTAACAGACGCCTAACTCCACCCGCATGTAGCACTGGCTCCGATCGTGGTAATCATTGCAAGAACATTGATACCATCTCACGTTCTGATATATTTTGACTTCATTGGAGCACTTCGCTGTTCAACAAACGGTCTCGTTACACCGCAAGTACGAGTCAGGCCCATGGGCGCCAATTTATTTAAAAATAAATAATAAAATCTAATAAATTGCTGATAAGTGACCCTCATGAGTATAAGGTCAGGTGGAAAGAGTAACTCCTAAAGTACCAAAAAAAAATTGTGGTAAAAATTATAGGCACGGGGATTTAATTTGAATAACGTACTTACCATCGCGACGCTGGTTGGTGTAAACTGAAGAAATCGTCAAAGTACCCCGTCCTCTAACACAATCTATAAAATAATATAATTCCATATCTTATCTGTTTCAAGCTTTTATTATTTAAATAAATCAATATAGAGCTATATCAGAGATAAAGAATTAATTTGTTTTTCATTATCGCCGTCCTTATTGCCATTTTAAACACCTATAAAACGATTAAAGTTTATCTTTTTCACAGAAAATGCCGTAAATATGTTTATTTTATAATTTTAAATATTTCGTGGTATGATATTGGTCAGCTAGGAATGAACACTTTTCGATAGGCAAGTTATCATAGGCATCGTTGTTAATCAATAATAATTCAAAAAAAATATGTACCATCTGGTCATCAGATAGGTGAACGTCGATCTTCCACTCTCCCCTACTACTAGTAGTAATATTCTTCAGACGAAAAAAATATTTTCTTTCTTTCTCCTTTTCTTATACCCATCCTATAGTCCAATCCAATCCATCAGCCAAAGGAAGTCCACTGCTGAACATAGACCTCTCCTAATGATTTCCACAGTGACCTGTTGGAAGCAGCCTGCATGCAGCTGGATGCATCCCATAGTAATTCAATTCAATACGCCTAACATGGTATTTTTTATTAAACTTTTTAAAATAATATAAGTGCGTTTGAAAGTTTATTCATTTTTCACGCCTTCACGCCCTAATTAATCAATGAATGTTCATAAAGTGTCGAGAACAGAAAAGGATATACGAATACAGTACATTTTATTCCACAAGCAAGTCCTATTCCCCACACAGTAAAACATAAGTTCTACTAGACAGTCGTTCGTAAAAGAAAACAATGGTAGTTCGGCACAATTTCTTTATGTGATACGGAGCAAAGAAGCAATCGGTTTCCCTGATAGTAAGTGATCACCGCCGCCCATGTATGCAACACCATAGGGCAGGGGTGACGAACCTTTATCTATTAACGTGTCATTTTTATAAACAATTTTTTTTATAAGGCTATAGAGGCCCCGTCATAACGTTGATTTCATTATTAATGGAAAAAATCTTCTTAATAAGTTTTTTTTTTCTTAGTGTGTAATGAGTTTTGTCATCTGTAGCGTGGCTACAATATTATGTCGCGGGCCATTGGGTCCCCATCCCTGCCATAGGGCATGGAGATGTGTTGCCGGCCTTTAAGGTACACTCAGTCCGGGGTCTCAACCACTCAATCAGCGCTGATACGCTCGGTTTTTGAAGGTTGCTGTGTCGTACTTGTCCGGAAATGCCGCCGCTGGCAATTGGTTCCACGGATTTGTTGTACGTGGACGAAAGTGACGGGAGAAACGTAGTGGATTTCCAACCTCCAAGGTGATGTAGGTGGTATTTAAAACTTGGCGTACCGACTTTTATAAAATGCTCCAATGTCCTAAATATCCTATGTGATATCATGGACCAAAATATGAATCTAGGAAAATCTGTTCAAGTACGCGACAGAAGCCGCGAGCGAAATCTAATTTACTATATTTTTACATAATAAATAGTTAATAATTTTTTTTTCCGATATATAATATTTTTGATATCTAATATCGTGCGAATTCATATCGCATTGGCGTTTAGAGATCTGCATCGATAAATAATTTATTGATAAAAAATGTATCATAATGACTAATTTGTTAAATTATGATGGACTATAAATGTTTGCGATATATTTTATAGTTTTATATAATAGTAGGAAATTTCTAAATACAAATATTATGTAATATTAAGTTGATATTTTGGATTTATATTTAGGTCGAGTTAATTATTTAAAAGTTACCTAATTGAGTACTGAAGAAGGATGAGTCCAATTAAACCAGCAGTCTGTATTATATTGTAAACGATTTTTTAGATTTATATTATGTTTGTATTTTACAAGCAAAGTGATTAAATCTTATTTGTATATATTTTCTTCTTAATAAGTCTGTGTTTTATATCGAAAGCTTTGTTATTTTAATATCTAATTGCTTTTTCATTTATGAAGACTTATTTTGTATTATATTTGCTTTCAATGAAATAATAAAACACAATTTTTTAAAAACAAATACATTAAAAAATAATTTATTAACGCCTATTTACAATTCGATGGTACACTAATTAACAAGGCACTTAATTACAACTTATATAGCATTTAAAGAGCCATGTTGGCAACGGCTGCTATGAGCACCACCAGCATTGAGAGAACGCTTGTGGTAGCCGAATCTGGTGCTGGTAGGTTCGGTGTCACTGGCTCGGTGATCTGTGGTGGTGGTACTGTTGCTGCGGTGGTGACGACTACTGGTGCAGCTGTGGTCTGCTGAAGAGGCTGGTCTCCGGTGACGAAGTAATTCTCCATGTCGCTCTGGACAGCGGCAGCCCATCTGATGCTCTCGCGAGAGGTCTCAGCCCCGTTGAAGACTGATTGGAAAGAAGTGCCGAGGGCTGCCTGGTTCTGTGTGGCCCACGCTTGGAACTGTGGGAAAGGATTTAATTAATATTTATTCATAGACATAGATTTCACACACTATCACATCGTGAAACGGAACATACAAGGTGTCACTTCGCCTTGGGTGTCATGGTGGCACCTCTGCCTACCCTTTCTGGGAAAAAGCCGTGAATTTATGTTCATATGTTATGTTTTAGGGATATGGATTATAAAATTTAAAATATTTTTATTTATTGTATGATGGTGGTAGATTTTCTCAAATGGATTAACCAATCTTTCAGCAAAATAAGGAAGGCCTCGTTGTTTCGTTTCTATTAAGGAAATATTAAATATATATAAATATTATCTTACAGCATTGACTTCAGCTTCGGTCCTCAGTCGTGATGACACGTAGGATAGAGGTGTGTTTGGTGAACCAAAACTGAAAAAAAAACAATTAAATACTGAATTATCATTTACAGTGACTTATCAAAAATTCTATTATTCCGTACTTTAGTAAATTTAATTATCAATTTTCTATCTCTTATCCTATCTCTTTGGTGCTAACAAAAACAATTTGTAGCAGATATAAAAAGTGTAATAATAAAAACCAATGCATTCTGATTAATCTAATTAAATTATTTATTTATTTATGTTCGGTAACGTGCACTGATAGTTAAATAACATAGTAGTCTAAACTTTATATTAGGGCAAGACTTTATCTCTTATTATCTTTAAAATGAAGATAACAAGGTTACGAAGTTGCGGACATTATGGAGGTTCTGAGGCAAAAAAATTTGGCAGTGAATTTCTTGTGTCTAAATGAGAAGAATACGTACGCGTTAGTGACGGCAGCAAGGTTGTTCTGGATGTACTGGAAGACAAGCTGTGTGTTTCCTTCGTTGCCGGAAACGGCGCCGCTGAAGGCGTTGTTGTAGTCTTGGCGACGCACGATATTGTTATCTTGTACGATGGCGTTCAACAGCCTGAAATATTAATATATCAATATCTTCTATCCAAAAATAGAGAAAGTCAGATGAACATAGGCCTCTTCCAAAAATTTACTTTAATAAGTTAGTTATACCATCGGATAAAGTCTTTTTCAGTGATATGTAAGGCAAATTGGGACGTTATGCCATCCGATGCTTTATATTACCTTTAAAATATGTAGTGAGATCGATAAATGAAGATAACTGTTAAATTTATTCCATTAGTTAGATAACTACCAACTCTTTGATTTACACATGTATAAAATATTAAAACAGCTACAGAAAAATATAGTTTCATATTACTTACGTAGTCAAAGCAGCTTGGTGAGGAGTGCAGCCAAGAACCCAGAGAATTTGGATCTTCTCAGTGTAGACGTTGTGGTTCCTAAACCTGTCGTACAGGAAGTTGAAGTCGTCCACGGTTCCTTCGCGGAGAGCGTTGCAGTATACCCAGTTGCGGCTGTCTACCGGCACCCTGAACAAAGGTACCTAGATTAAGTGGTGTACATACCGAATCACGTCGTCGTGAGTGACTTCATCAACAGACTGCAGCAGTTAGTAGCATAAGCTCTTCAAATTGCTACTAAGCACGGTTCTAATTTTGTTTTATTGTTAATTTTGTTTGTCTCAGAATTCTGTGAAAGCCTGAAAGCTTCGTGGTACTTTAATATCCAACTTCAATGACACGGAATAACATAATATCATTTTCATAGCCTTATAATAGTCTTTAGCACGAGTTTCTCAAATTGTCAATCATGATTGACTTCTTTTCTCATACATTTCCATCCGTTGTTCTCCCTGCTCTCAATGCCAATGTAATGAGAAGCTATGAATATTTTACAATTATAAATCAGCTTCATATTCTTTTTCATACAAAAACAAATATGTTTATTTTGTTCTTTATCTACCTATTTTGTCCATAGATTTAAGAAGTAGATAATAATCACCAATCGGTACTTACTCAGTACCGTTGACACGCAGAGCTTGGAACTGCGCGACGGCTGCAGTCCTGCATGCTTGGACGTTGATGTTGCACATGACTGGAGCCAGCTGGTACCTGAGGTAAGACCTCATGAAGGTTTCGCCCGCGATCGGGTAGTAGGTGAGGTCGTTCATCACGGTTGTACTCCAGCGGGTGATCATGGCCTAAAGAAGATTTTAGTGGATCTATTAAAAATTCTGATCTAAGTACTATATTTCTTACAATCACATACGAAATAGAAATCAAATCAAATAGAAATTGCAGTATTTGATGGTAAAGGAGATTCAAGAGTACTTGGATCAGTATTTTTATCTTTAACTGTAATGGGTCTTACGCTGAAAATAGGCCTTTCTATATACACAAAGCAACAATTGGGAAGTAGCTTGAGTCAAGCGACTTTAAAAAAAAGTTGTGTGTGTTCTGAGTGTGACTTATGACTACCATCTGGCATACAATGACAATAAAAAACAGTTATGCTTATCATTTTGAAGAGTATCAGCCTCCTTTACAGTTAATAGATTGATTGGGGGCTTATTCTGTAATCCAACCACGTTGGCCTAAAATGGATTGGCGTATCCCGCATCCAAAGAAACTCTAATATAATCTATTTAGTACTGCATATAGTATTTCTCCTATTACTCAATAAAATACGTACGTTGAATGTGTTGAGGTAAGTGCTTCCGGCCAGGCGGTTCCTGATCCAGGTGAAGCCGGTCATGGCGGCCACCCAGGGGGTGTATTCTGTCTCGTTCGCCAAGAAGGACAGGATGTTGAACGCTCTGGTGTACGACATGATGCCTGAGCGAGCGAATTGGAACACGTCGTTGACGATCTACAAAAATATGAATGTGAAATTACCTGTAATTTTTTTTTGTTAAAAAAGGTTCCTGATGTATTTCTCTTAACTTATTTTATGTATGGCGTTATTGATATTCACTTTTTAAGGAAATTGTTGAATTAACTATGGACAACAACGAGGTGGAACGTGATAAAAAAACTTATCGCAAAAATACTTAGGAGTACTTTAAAATGTTACAATGTGATACTTTCTTAATATTGTGTTCAAATTATTCACGTGTATTAATATTTACATTTATACACATCACACAATGTATATTTCGCTACATTTCTTAAATAACAGATGCACTATATTATGATTCAAACAAACTAGTATTTGTACCTGAGCTCTGTTGTACTCGTGGATTTGTGTCCTGTTGGCGCTGCGGAGAGCCATAACGATCAGGTTCCAGGTGTAGTCATCATAGTTCACGCGGTAGAAACCTACAAATCCGTTATCATTTCAAATTCTGTAGATTTCGTTGAAGTCTTTTGTTCGGCAGTTTAATGACACAAAACATTGAGACCAACCGAACCTTATTAAGTCCATAAAATTAAAAAGTACGTTTTAGAAAAAAATATACAAAACTACTACTCAACAACAACATAGTTCTAAAATTAAAATCGAATTAATAAACTATTGTAATCAAAGGATAGATATTTTCTGAACCCAGTGAACCCAGTATAAACGTGCCGATTCTTCAAGAGAATACAATAACATTCGCTTATCATCAACGGTTCGTCCCTATTTATCAGACCTATTTCATACAGAGTTTCCTTACGGACCTGTCTGCTGCTTGTTGAAGACAACCCATTGATCGCCAACGGTGCCGCGGTTGATGACCTCAACTGCGTGGGAGAGGATGTGCGTCGGCTTGGTGTTGTTGAAGTCGGGGTTGCTGGCCGTCGCGAAAGTGATGGGCACGATGTAGTGCGTGTTGGTGGTGGAGTAACCGGTGTTGATATTGAAACGGTGCTACAAAAATTAAAATTAAAAAAAAAATTACAAATTGGCATATAATAAGTATTGGCACAATATTATCTACTAATGGTAATAATAACAATATATAATTTTATCTTTAGAACCGGATCAAAATAGGGTAGGGTGTTATCAATCTTGTCTTGACCTTGATAATATATTACGAGTACTGCTGTGTTATACTGATTTTTCGTAACGTGGACATTTTTGTTATTCAATAATTGAAAAAACAGCCCCATCCTTTGGTAATATATATTCAATCAAATAATTCAATATATCAATATATTCTAAGAGTTTAAATAGAAAAATAAAAAATGATTCTCACCTGATGGACGGTCATCTGTCCAGTGGTGTGGTTAACGATAACATTGAGGACTGGGTGACCGTTCTGCTCAGTCCAGCTCCTGTAGTAGTCGACGAAGGAGAACTCGGATCCGTACGCAGCGATGGCTCCGGTTGAGTTGGCTACTCTCTCCAAAGCTTGGAAGAGGTGGATTGGTAGGGCGACGTTGTAGGCCCTTGAATAGAGAAATATATTAAAATGTGTGCTTGGACGAATATTGTTTTTAATGTGATGAAAAGTACTACGAAATTATATTTTGGTTTTATAAAAGCTACCTCCGTGTGTTTTATTTTATCTTTTGTTTGTTGTGATTAATTATTAGTTTTTTATTTCCATTCCAGTTAATTTATTCCTCCTATCATTTTGCGTAAAATAAACTGTTATCTCACCTCTCAACCAAGTAGTTCCTAAGACCTTGTCTGTGAACATTGAAGCCGAGTAGATGCTCAGTCATTCTGATCACTGCGGCTCCCTTGTTGTACGAGATGGTGGAGAACATAGAGCTCACTTGCGCAGGGCTGCCTACGCCGGGGTTGGTGAGGGGTTGGGGGTTGTTCGCTGAGTCACTGAGTAGGGAGGTGTGGATTTGCTCAGTAATGAACCGTGTGCCCAGACCCATGTAGTCTTCTACCTGTTAGTGGGTGTTTGGATGAGTATCACAATAATAACTATGGAAGATATCCTAAAATAACTTTAAAAAAATGCAAAGTAGCAATATCATATAAGAATGACATTAATGAGAAAAATACTTTATCTAAAATTTTTTCGTCATCATCATCGTTCTTAGCTCCCAAAAGTCAATTAAAATAATCCCACAAACGACTTTTTCAAATATTAGCAAAACTGTCGACAATTCAATATTATCGTACCCAATCAGTGAGGAAGTACTGGTAGTATCTGGCGAAACCTTCGTTAAGCCACAGGACGTCCCACCACTCGCAAGTAACGAGGTTTCCGAACCACATGTGGGCGATCTCGTGGGACAGGATGTACGCGATCAGCTGCTTGAAGTAGCCGTTAGTGTGGTTGCTGTCGTACATCAAATATGCTTCTCTGTTGAAGAAAAACTCCAATTTAGTTACACGTTCTACATTAAAAAGAATGGTGCTAAAGAAAGAATGAAAAGAAGAAATGGATGCTGTTTTCCTGCGATTATGCGTAGACTTAGTCCTCACACATACCAGCTACCCAATGTAATAATAATATAATAATAATATATGTACATAATATCTCCAATAAATTAAAATCATCAACATGTCCTGCCACCAAACATTGAAGCTCATCGAGACTCTTGGAAGAACTAGCGGGGTCAAAATATTTAGTGGTAGAAGTTAAAAGCTCAGTAAATTACCTGTAAGTAAGGAGACCCCAGTTCTCCATAGCTCCGGCGGAGAAGTCAGGGATGGAAGCCTGGGTCATCTTTAGGTTAGGATCTAGTGAGAAGAAGTCCAGAGCGGTGTGGTTGCTCATCTCAGCAAGGAGTTCCTGACCGACGTCAAAGGAGTATTGACCCTGTCCAGAAGCGATCGCACCAGGGCGGGCGATGACCTCGTACATCAACACGTTGTTCTGTCTGTACTCCAGAGCGTCGTACTCAGCAACTATCAGGGCGAGGAGGTAAGTCGACATGTAAGGAGTAGTGTGGTAGACATCATCTTGGTAGTTCCTGTTAAAAAACAACTCTTATTTAGTGACAATATAAGGATTAAAAAATTTGAATAAATTGACATAATATGCGAAAGCTATTTTTGCTACATAGTTTTGTAGTTATAAGTGATAAAAAGAACTGATTAGACTTTTCAAAGGCTCAAAGAAGCTGAAGTTAGCAGAATCAACATCCTCAATACAAATATAGACTCATATATCTGATACATACGCTACTGTGGAGTTTCTAGTTTCCCTGATTCTGGTGCAGGACCAACTCTTGAAAGTGGTGGGGCGAGTGATGGTGATGTCGAAATTGGCCTTGAAGCTCGGCTCATCGTAGCAAGGAAAGGCGTAACGAGCAGCTGTCGCCTGGAACTGTGTGGTGGCCATCCATCTATGGAAGAAAAACAATTATTTATTATTTTCACTCACGGTAATTCCGTTGATAAGTTTCTCCAAGGCTGTCTACAGCAAACTATAGAAAAAATCGTACAACGACTTTCGGCAATTTTCGTCAAGTCGTAAACACAATTAGTTTGCCAAAATCTGTATATTTTCCTGTTCTGTCATGACTAGAAATTACATTATATTAGGTCTTGATAAGTTTATCATCCTTTACTATAAAATTTGCCTTGAAACTATCAAAGGTGTGATTAAAAGATTTCCCGCATTTCTACATCAATTATAGACTGGCAGTTTTTAATTCCTGAAAGGTGCAATATTGCTTAACGCAAATAAGATATCTAAGACAGCTATAGTATTTTTGCTACAAAATTATACAAACCTCAAAGTGTCGTTAGCGCTATTCCTGTACCAGCTCTGGTAGATACCATACATGTCAGTGCGCATGACTGCACCGAAAGCAATAGACAGGGTGTAGATAACAGGGGTCTGAGCGTTAAACAGAAGGGTGCTACTGTTCAACTGCACTCTTAGGAACTGGTACTCAGATTCAAGCCTGTAGGTTTGGGGAATGACAGTTGTGCCTTGGCGCAAGGTAAGACTGTTGATAGTGACGTGATCGCAGTGGATGACGATCTCACTGACTCCAGCCTGTGTGGCGAACAGTTGGATGTCAACGTCACCAGTGTACGACAGTCTTGCAATGTCAATGAACCAGTTGACGGTGTAGCGTGATGGTCTGGTGGTGTTGGGCAGGCGGTACGCGTCATTACGAGTCGCGACTGTTGCAGCGGCTTCTTGGGCGTCGATGTGTTCGAAGATCTCCCCTTGGAGCTTCTCGTCGCCGAATATGGTGGATCTTGCCCTGATGACTGGTGGGTCGAAGGGCAAAGCGTGTGACAGCACACACGCCGCCGCCAGGATGAGTAATGTTGACGTCGCCATCTCGAATAAGAAAATAATGGGTTCAAAGAGTGTATGGGTTAACAATGTTCTTAGGAACTGTTTTGTGTCGTATCGTATTTTGGCCGTAAATATTCTTAAGTCAAGAAGTATTTGTCGGTATAAAGGTTAAATCTACAGATTACAAACGTAAATATTCAACTTATTAGCTCCTACGCTAATCCGTCTTGTATGGTGATTACAATAATAATGCACTTTGGCAGGGCTGTCTTTGCCGTGTCTATATTAATATGTCCAATATCTTGTACGTGACTGTAAATTATTTTTTCGCTAAGTTACACAAGTAATTTTCAAAAGGCAATAAAAAAGCACACTAACCCTAATTTGCAATTTACAACTAGATTTACACGAAAATAACATGATTATCGATACATGTAGAAACGTGCGTCAGCACGAGCCAAATTATTATTTTTTAGATAAACCGCATTACCAATAATAAACTTGTTATCATGTTTAGATTAGTTTTAAGCCAGCTTGTTGCTGCATCGATAGCGATAAACTCTTTACGATAAATGAGTGTGTTTAATTCACGGTTTATTGAGTCAACTTCTTAGAATGTAGTAGGTAGTAAAAAAATATGAATTAAGTCCGTAATTATATGTATATATTATAGGGCTCGCTGGCGCTGTCCTGGACTATGAAACTAACACAAAATCATCAAGTGAAAATATATTTGAATAAGAATAAAGAATTCAAATTGAAAGGATTTATAACATAAGCATCTGCTTTTTGTTTAGCAATAAAGAGTTAATTAGTTTAGTAATAAAGATATTGTTATATTTATAAAATAAATTGTATATTTTAACTTTCAAATGATATGCTACCAACTTCTAGGTTTAATTATTTCCATGCTTATATTAAATACTAGCTTCTACCCGGAAACTTGGTCTGCTTGATTAACTTTATTTAAAATTACCCGTCCCGTCCCGTTATATCCCGCTCTGTCCCGTCTCGTTCTCATCAAGGCGTGTAATCCAGTCCCATCCCATTCATTTAAATAAGCTGAGAGCTTCATTTCTCAGTGTCCTTAAAATACATGCCATTGTTGATCTTGGCCTACAGGAGTAGTAGTAGCGTGAGCGACGGAGAGAGACACATTACCCGTCCCTTCCCGTTATATCCCGCTCTGTCCCGTCTCATTCTCATCAAGGCGTGTAATCCAGTCCCATCCCATTCATTTAAATTTAAAAAGTAACTTTCCTCATCCTAGGGAACCACAACATTTTTAGAATAAAAAGTGGGCTGAGTGTTAATCCAGGATGTCAGTTACCTCAATACCAAATTCCATCATCGAAATTCGTTAAGTCGTTTCTTAATTATGGCGCACAACCGCACAGACAAAATAGCCAAATATCATTATTTTGGGTTTTATTACGTTAATACAGTCCCCCCTTATTGATTTTTTTCATTGGTTTTCTATGTACAGATATCGATCGGTTATAAATTTACCATATGTGTTATGTAATATAGATTTTATGCGTAAAATCCACAATAAGTAATGTTTTAATTAACGCAAGACTGCGCTCGCTGTTGCGCAGGATGGTTGAAACATCAAACGCCTTATTTTCATCTCTTGATATAAATTCTACCTGCACCACTCACTTTATAACGCAAGCAGTTAAATTACTCCTACTGCAGCAATCTCCTATCGTTAGGTGAAATGTAGGCCTATATTAAATTTATTTTCTTGTTAATTAAAAAGCAAATTGTCCAATTTTATTGTTCTTTTTTCATTACTTAAGCTTAGTACGTAACAACAGTCACGTATCTGGCTGTTAAAACTTTAATATTAGTAATTTGTAGATAGCGTCGTGGGTAGTATGTCTACTCTATAGTTTTTGTGTCTTTTATAATAAGACTGTAAAATGTAATACCGTTTGTTGTTCTGAATAAATTATCATTTTTTATCACACCTATAATTTGCATATACTAACGTCTTTTATGTAATTTTATGCGCAGCCTAGCGTTAATATTTGATAATGGTCAAAGAAAAAAGTCTATTTAAATTGGGAATACTACAAGATAACAGCATTTTGTAACCATTTACATGTATCGGCAAAGGGAAATTACCTATCTGAAATTTATGTAACCGTTACAATAGACTATAATAAAAGTTATTTATTTCAGAACTCAAATATGACCAATTAACAAGTAGTTAATATATAAATACTTTACTCCTTGCGTTGCTAAATTACGACTGATATTGCTGTCTGAGAGATCGCTGCTAGCGGCATAACACCCATTATTCAGTTAGTGTTAAATATCAAGTGCTTTTCAAGTCATTCTGAAAGACACTGTCCCACCCATTGCAACTCCTGTAAGCCAAGATCAACAGTGGCACGCATTTTAATGACACTTAGAAATGAAGCTCAGCGAGTCTCCGGGAATGACTAACTTGTCTTTAACCCTCAACGAAATGAATCATAAAGTCAAAATAATAGTTGTTTTTTTTTTTTTAGCAAGGCGTTGTCTATCTTAAAAATATGTAATATATCTCACCTCGTTCGACGTCCAGCCGAAACACCAACTTTGCGGGCACAACACCCGCGACTGGATTAAATTAATCAATATATGAAAATATACTCATTACCCCTCAATCATGACGGATATATTATCAACAATATCTTGTAATATCGTATTAGTGTAATCTCTGGCAAGCCCTTATCGCCCAATTTAGAATATTTCGTGTACTCGAACATACGCAACGTTCATGAAGACGCTCATGTTTGCTTATCAATAGGGTAGCTAGACCATCTTAATTGGCAAATGAATAAACGTCATACCCTACAGTCATACACGTAGTCATTACCATACAGTAAGATACAAGACTTGTGTCATTTCTATCGGAAATTACGAGACTTTTCGAAGTCATAACACTCTGACCCGACACAATTATTTATGGATCCTACAAGCATTTGTTTCGTGGGAGAATCGAACCACAGTATTTTGCTTCATAGCTGGTCGCGCCACAGCGACTGTCAAATATTTTGTGATTAACATTTCTGCGGCATCATTAACGCTTTGTCAGTACAGGTCGCCATTACGTAGGAATGTTTGAAGCTCAGTAATTCATGCCTTGGTGCAAATTTTTCAACCAACTGTTATCAGAAGAATACTCGTAATATTAACATTTCCATGGATACACTATTTTCAAAATGTTATGTGAAAATTGCAGCGCTATTCGTCGAATAGAATTTATCTAACGATTAAAAATCGGCCCTTAGTTTGTTATAATCTGTTAGTATATCATATTACTTAACCTGTGGTAGCATGTTTGAACTGTGAACCAGCGAAGTCCTTTACTCTATGAAGATGATATTATTAGCTGTACTCTTGAGTCATTCCGCCGCAGTGTGGAGAAGAACTCTGTTAGTCTGGCGCCAATCGATATTCCCTCTGGACAGCATTGTGCTTAGGTATATTGCAGGCCGTTTAATAAACCGTGCTGGTACACCCAACCAGGGAAAGACTGGTAGATTATTTAATGTTGTTTTTTGAAGCGGTCAAAGGTATGAGCTTTGTACCGCTGTAAATCATACCGCACAGACACGAGAGAGACAGGTGGGTTCCTGTTGAGATCCCGAAGTCCCTTATTAGTGCTCAAGGTGGCCATGGGGTTTTTAGCCAGCGGAGGCCCGGCATACTCCGTCTACCAACACCAAGGTTAACAAGGATCCGAGAAGAGTTTTCCCATGTTGAACAAAATGTTTTATACAGGCATTTTGTCATAAAAAATATATTTCTTTCCATATTTTTTTTATTTTTTATTTATTTATTAAATACTTTAAGATACAGAACAAAAATTATTCATCCCACGAAACCGGGCGTCGCGTCGGTTTGACCGTAGGTGTGGATGAGTCTTGTCTGGATGCATAAATCTTTGAATGCTATTACAAAGCTTAGAAATAAAACAAATAGTTATAAACCACAGATTCTTTATTTTATTTAAAAGAATTAAATTTAATAATATAAATTAGTAGGTACAAATTATTACTTATTTATTTACACATATATTAAAACATTTACTAGGCGTGTAGAGATTTCACAATATCCAAGGTTTTATGAGAAAATATTTTCAAAATTACTCACAAAAGGCTATATCAGATCAAGTCAATTAGAATCACTGACCATCTGACCACCAGACTTTCTAACCGCGTGGCAACAAAGACGTGCAGAGCCATATTAAATAAGGGCGAAAAAAATGCAAACTAATCAAATTTCCCTCTTATAATAATGAACTTTTAAGAATGATTTTTAGATTTACGCAAAGGTTTCACGTGGAAATAAAACGAATTCTTGCGGATTTTATCGCGAATTTGATTTAATTTTTATATTTTTTAACTTCACGACGTTTCGATCACTTTACAGCTTTCGTAGTCACGGGGCTGTCCGCTCCGGGAATTCGCGATAAAATCCGTAAGAATTCGTTTCATTTCATTATGAATTTTTAATTTATATGAAGAATACATTGAATTGTAGCATTTTTTTATATTTTAGGGGCAACCGAGCTTACAGTTCACTTGATGGTAAGTGATCATCACCGCCCATGAACATCTGCAACACCATAGGGCATGGGGATGCGATGCCGGTCATTGTCAAGGTAAACGGCATATAAATTAGCCCATATTATCTATGACAATAATTATTGCGTGCACGTCACAGCCTGATGGTGAAGCGCCATTTACACGGCGAGAGTTCCTCGGGGCGAGAATCGTGCGCTATTATCGCATAACATAACTACCATTAGATTATCCTGTTCTAACAATGTTTACACGATGCAACTTTTTTATATCCTTACGATAATCGTATCTTCGAGAAACTCACCCCGTGTAAATGGGTCTTAAATGGTCAATGTCAATCAGCTGCATACAAAGTATTACCTTTACTATATCAAAACAGATACTGTGAAATAGACGCTAAGCGATAATTTAGACATTAATCGACTAAAATTAGAAGTATGCTTACATTTTTAACTCTTAGTGTCACGTTACGAATTTATCAATATTCAGTGACAATCTCGGTATTTCTTATTTCGAACTCTTTATCCTTCGTACTTTCTTTCTCCTGACTTATTCCATATATTATTGAAAGTAGATTTACATGACTTTGGTAGTAGAAGCCCGGCAATTGGTTCGAGCCCAAAGCACAGACCCTTAGCTTTTCTAAATTTAATCGCGTATTCATAGTTATCATCACTGTAATGATGAAAGAAAACATCGTGAGCAAACCTGCGAACCTCCCAAACTGCACACCATTTTCAAATAAATAAATAATTAATAAATACACCCAACAAATGCTCGTGAATTCTAAAATCCCGCGCGACACTAGTTTGGTGGATGAATGCCACTTAATAAATATACGGACTGATATTTAACCTGGCTGCATTGATGGCGTAATTGTACTACGGTATGACTACGAAGCTGAGGTTTCGGATTCGAATCCCAGGTCGGGCAAAGTGATATTGGCTCTTTCTATTCATTATCAGCCCAGAGTCAAGATATTGTGCCCGATATAGGCTCGCCCCCTATCACATCATGGGACGTAACGCATACGAAACGTGGGTGTTTTGGATGCACCTCGGCCTACCCCTTCTGGGGAGAAGGCGTGATGTTGATGTATGATATTTAACCACTTTTTGTAGACTTAAAACTTCGATAGGTAAGTACTCAACAATGGGTTTCAAAAACCAGATATCAAACAGCAGCATTATGTCGTGGTCTTATCTTGCGAATCCTTACATTTAGAAATTCGACTATGGACTTTACAAATCTGCAACACCAAAGATTTTGAGATAATTACAATCAATAATATGTAATCATGATACATTGCCGTTTAGTGAGATATGCATCTACTACAATTTATAATTTACGGACGATTAAGTTTTACTGTCGATTTTAAAGACAATTATCACGCACTTCAGCAGTGAAAGAAAATATCGTGAGGAAACCCCCATACAATAGAGAATGTTCAATAGATTTCTATTATATGGGTCTGGTTGTTTGTGAAACCGAATAATCTCTCGTAGTTCCTGATACCCAGGACACCAGACTCGATCTTAGTGTGGGGTCAGAACTATGTATGTCACTGTTGAGTGTATTTGTTTATTTATTATTTGTTTATATATGACTATGGCCTAACCCATCTTAATCGGTCTCTCAATTATAAGAAAATGATGGGCTTACACGAAAGAGTTTTGTTTATTCAATATGTAAGCAAATTTAATAATAGAAAACAATGAAAAAAAAGGAACTTCTAAATGGAGCTACGATATCAACCTCCTTGATGGTGTAGAAAAATATAAAGTTATTAATAAGGTTTGAGGATAGAAATATGTAAGTATAATTAGCCCTTAAACGTCATGTGCGGTCCTCATAAAGGCAGAAGATGGAATTGGACATAAATATAATTTACCTTTCAAACCCATTTTATATTAGACAATAAACTGGTTCAAACGAGTAATAACCTACATTAATCTATTAAATACTAAACCAGATATAATCGGTTGGTTTTCGTCCAGTCACGATATTCTTACAAAATATTGATAAATCCGCAACGTTTAGTACGAAAACATTCAGTATAACCTACTAACGCCATCTAGCGAAGAATAGAGAAAACTTTTATCTAAATACTTTGATTATGCTCCATATCAGTTTATTATTTAGGCCATCATGGCGCCCGCATATTTATGCTCATAACTAGATTTTATTATTAAGATATGCCGGCTATCTTCTAAACAAATGTTTGATACAAAAAATCCTTCAAGAACCCAAAAACAAAACATTGCTGTAAAAATTTAACTATGAGATTCTTATATTTTGTGGTTAATGAGCATTACACAAACATAACATCTAAACAAAAAATATATCTTACAATTAAAATCTAAACTATGATTTATTTCAATTTGTAGTTTTTTGGTAAAAATTGAACTCATCGACACAATTCCAAAAGGACATAAGCACTGCGCTTACGCCTAAATAATCCGATAATATAAATAATGATCGTTAGGACATTTCAGATACGGTGACGGATGTAGGTAAAAATCGATTACATATTTGTCTGTCGGCCGCGGAAAATATTCTTCATTATGGCACGTTCGCAAACTTTAAGACTTTCGCCACACAGCGGGCGAGAGAACGGCGGGATGCGACGCACGTGACGCCGACGGGATGCGACGTGACGGGTCATTTTAAGTACTAATGTATCGCTCATAGCTCGTCTACGATCTTTTGGCGCCCAAAATGTGTTGAATAAAAAAAAATAAGAATAGTTTTACTCTCTTCACAATTTATTACATTAGACATATTAATACTATTATATTCCGAGTATAAATACTTGTTTAGAATAAAAAACATACCTCAAACAATGCCTTAAATAGATAAAGGTATATTTTTTAATTCGTAGTTCCCAATTTCGCCACACGCCAATAATTAGATGATCCAAAGTATGAAACAGGTCACACAGAGCCGTCCCGCCGCCGTCGCGCTCTGTGTGACAGCTCCGTGTGAAGTGTTGCATATTTTATCAATCCCTACAATATACTCGTAACTCAAAAGGACCCAGCGGCGCCGCGCCGTCCCGTCCTGCTCGCCACGTGACGAAAGCGATGTGTAAATGAATGCATATTGGTATTATACAGGGCATATCATGACCGTAAACGAAGCCAAGTGGTAATATTAGTGACTTCAGATACGATGTAACTAAAGATTTCGCAAAAAGAGCGACAATTATTTTGTTGTAATATTTTTCTTATCGTCGTATTTGGGTAATATCATCGTTTTCCTAAAATATTAATGTACATCTTTTTTATATTTAAAGACAATGGTAAGTATGGGTTTAAATTATAATTTTATAAAAACTATGTATTTACCGCCCAAATATGATAATATTTAAAAAATTGCAAAAAATACCGGTTGCTTTTTTTTAGAAAATTTAATTTCACTGTGTCTGTAATCACTAAAACTACCACCTGGCTTCGTTTTCGGTCGCAGTCTTGATATACCCTGTACCTATGTCCCTTCTTTAAGAATCACCGTATACAATGATGCAATATCCTCAATAGTGACATAGGTGTAGCCTATTCCGGTTTCAGCCTGGTAGGTAGATCCAGGTTTGAAGCCGCATGACATCTAGTGGAAACTCTATTTAAAAAAATACACAAAAAAATGATTGGTTTAATGTTGGACCAGCCACCACACATCAACACATAATGTTCTGCTGGATTATTCCTATGGCGAAAGTATCAAAATCAAATATGTCAAATTAAATTAATCGTTCATTCACCTTTAATTTAGACGTTTTAAACACATCAATAGTAAGTCAAGGCTAAGTAAACATTAACAGCCTTATTCATTAACAGAATTAAAACCTATTTTAGTTTCGAGTGTTTTGTCCTCTTCGCTCAAACTAAATTCTAAAGTCGTGCGAAAGGGACAAAACATATGATGACTAAAAGAGGTATAAATCTATCTATGAATAAGGCCGTAAGGGTTTTACAGCGGATAGAGATATTGGTCTCAAGCTTGATATGAATCTTAATTTTAAAAGTACATTAAAACCATCAAGATCGTGTATTCCAAAAATTTTACACGTAAAAGCAATAGTACAAAAATACTGACATTAAAATTAAGCACAATGATTATAAAGACATTTATACATTAGTAAATCCACATTGAAAGGTGGATTTAAGCGAGGTGCATACGTTACGATCTTCGAGAGAAATTATGTGATTGTTTCAGCAACATCACAAAGTATCAAAAATGAATAAAACAAACAGTCAGAGTTAAAAGAAAAACAGCTAAAAATGAATACGCCCTTCGATCACACAAAGTCGTGACTCAAGAATAAGATATTAGTCACATGTCCTGGATATCAAAGACTACGAGCGATATTTTACAAATATTTATCTAGGTGCGTATCCAACCATCGTCTTTAGCTTCAAAGCCGGCTTCTAAACCAACTGAACCACTAAACCCGTCAAAATAACCAATACCTTATCAACCTTCAAACCGTAACGTACACATCAACAATTTGCAGAACCACTGCGTACATTGCACAATATCTAGTTTATACAAAAACCTTAATCTAACTGGCAGCCTTTTCAGCCGCCAGCAACCAGTCGACGATGGTCTGGTAGTTCCTCTCCCTCCACTGCACGTTCGCTGATATCGTCTCCAAGACTTGCTGGACTGGACGACCGAGGTCACTGCAGGATTCCGTTACGAATCTTTTTAGCTGTAAAAACACAATCAGCTTATTATGAGGGATTGACGCTTGACGTCCTAATCAACGTTATCCTAATCAATCTTGCTGGTTGCAAGCTCTTTCCAGCAGAGCGCTATAGAAATCCTTGGCGTAGGCCAATGTGGCCTAGGCAGTGGACTTCCTGTGGCTGAAGAGAGAGATTTTATCCGATTTGCCCGTGCAATTAAATCATTTAGGACTACTTCTAATATCCTGCCAAGTGCCGCAAGGTGGTAGCACGATTGCAGCGCCGTAGCCGCTCGATAATTTTGACGACTGTTAGATACCCATACCACCTATCATCTCTTAATCACTAGGTATTGCATATAGACAACACCCCCATTACCATCTGGCGCATTTTAATTACATTTTTCTGCTATAATAAAAAGCTCGTGTGGCTCTATCCATATCTCTCTGTTTAGGTATAGTAATGTCTACTGTTGATCATAGTCTTCATCTGTCTTCGAAAGATTTCCACAGCGATCTCTTGAAAGCGGCCTGCGTCCAGGGACTTCCAGCAACCTTACCAAAATCGTCCGTCCACAATCTAGGCGGATGAGTGATGCTTTACTTGCCGGCTCTATAATAAAATATTATAAGAATACCTAGTAACTTTATCTCAGGATATCTTACCTCTTCATACTCATGTCGCTGGTTCAATCTCCTCGTTACCACTTTGACGATCAGGTTGAGGGTTGATATTGAACCGACACTGCGAAAGAAATTAACACATAAATATTTAATTCTATCTCAATAAATTAAAAAAATATTTCTTATAAAATATCCTTTAGGGTAGTAAGTATAAAGTACAGTAGCATTCTGGCAGCCCAAACTCGCTTACTAATAAGCCAAATCACCATACAACATACGTAAAACCATATTGCAAAAATTTGTGCCTTCTTAGGAGCATCAACATTTGTTAACATCGCTGACGACGTTCCAAATAACATTATCTTAGACCATATGTGATGAATCAGCATAATTCACAATGCATAATCAATAACATATGCTCATTCAGCATTCCAACGTGTTTATTATTATTTATCTGTAATCCGTAATGACTAATTTGCCCTTGAAAGGAAAGTAAATTCACACAATAACAAAGGAATATGGTGATTAATAACATGATTTATTCTCAGAGCTTATTTCCGGTTAATTAAGACTTAATCGTTAATCCCGTGAAAGATAATTAAAGGATTTATAAGCGATTAGATTAACATAATAATAAATGGAAATTTAATAAAGGTCGAAAATAATAAATAAATATGTTGGTAAAATGGATTTTTTTTTTATGATATGTAAAACCTCGCCAACCCGCACTATGCCAGCGTGGTGGACTATATGGCCTAACCACTCTCAACTATACTCTCAATTGTAGGGGCGGCCCGTGCCCCTGCAGTGGGAGGTATATGAGCTGATACTGCACAGTTGAAAGTTGTTTGTATATCAGCAGAGATAACACTAAACAGAATGATTCTAGTAACTTCGTGTATAACAGGAAATGATCGTGCATGTTATTCATGACAGCCATTTTGGCTAGCAGAGGCATAAGATTCGATCTTAGTATTTTATATCTTTAATAAATACTTACAAAGACCTTAGCCGCTGCCAGTTGGCCCTGATGAAGTTGAAGGCAATTGGTTGTCCAATAGCAGTGCCGGCTACAGCAGAGAACACGCGCACTACATCTTGCTTTCGTATCCCACTGTCGTTACGTAAAGCTAGCTCCAAGTATCTGGAATTATGGAGATTCATTATTAGGTAATTCAAAAATAATTATTTCCAAAGGCATTTTTGGTTTCTTAGATTTACGTGAATGTTACACATTGACATTAAAAGAAATCTTACGGATTTTATCGCGAATTTGATTATTAGGTATTTGTTTCGAGTCTGGGTGTTTGTGAGATTGAAAGCCTCTCGTAGTCCCTGATACTCACGACACAAGACTTAATTGATCTTAATGTGGGATCAGAACTTTGTATGTGACTATTGGTGTATTTATTATTTATTTAACATTAACCTGTGTAATAGATGAGGAGCTCTAGTACATCCAAGCACGGAAAGCAGTCGGTGTCTCTCGGCAGGCGCGGCGGCCTTGAGGCGCGACCAGGCGAACTGCCACTCCCTGGCGCCACCTGCTCGCACGCCCACGCAGTACGCTATGCCTCGGACTTCTACTGGGATCCTGGAAAAAAAAATTTGTTAAACTACTGGATTCAGAATTGTGATACTTCGTGACAACGCCAAATGGGTGTAGCTTTGCATCATGTCCTTATCGGACCTTATAATGATTTTTTATCCAAAAAATGATAATTTAGCGCCACCTATCATACAGTTTTAAGTCCAGCAGCGGATGTGATTTATTAAAGACGACTCAATTGGGTTACTGTGACAGCTCCCTTACCAAGTGAAAGATCAACACCATGAGATTTTAGTTGATATTCCGGCACAGGTTATATCAGAGATAGAGTTCCCGTGACTGACTGTGGGTCGGAATCTTCGATATATTCCTCCCAAGTCCAACAAGACACGCAGGAAGGAAGCTTAAAGAAATTCTAAAAAGAAGGCCACTTACAACTGGGTATAAATCTCCTTCTAAACTACTAAACAATTTTTTTTTTTTGTGTGAAGTAAAACTCACTCATTGTAAGCATCAGGGTTGGGCGCGATCATCCAGTTAGTGTACATGCGCACGGCGTTCTCCAAGCACTCAGGGTGTTCGAAGTGGCAGGCAGAGGCGAGGAGGTCCACGCGGTACTGAGCCGTGATAACGCTCTCGTTGGCTGCCACCTCCCAGCCTACTTCATCCACTGCCCCACTTAAAAGGCGGAGGACGTAGCGCTGTAAAAGACGGGACAATTATGATCTCAAAGTTTTTTTTTCACAAATTGAGTATTTGTTTTTTAGTAGAGGTGGGTAGAACGATTGAATGAGTGACCTTAGTCTTCAATCCCAAAAGGATAATAAACCTTGAACATGTTCAAGGTTATTTTGCATTTCAAAATCTCCTTAATATATGAGACAGCTAAAAGATATGCATTTAAAATTAAGCTAAAATTCCAACTATCTTAAAACTGGGACTCTCTCTCTATTCCAAGCTATGAATCCCACATGGTGACGGGGTCAGCTTTCTTCGTTTTTCTTCTCCACTTCGCTCTGTCCCTAATGTCGTCTTCACAAACCTGATATTCTCCCATGTCCCTCCGACCTACATCCTACCAACTCGTCTTCGGCCTGCCTCTGTTCCTTCCTTAAAGCCGAACCTAACAACGTCAAACCAAACTATAACGTGCGTTGCTCATCAACCGTGAAAGTTGCTTAATCTAACTTGAGCGTTTATTATTATATTTTTAAGAACAGTCGACAGCAACTCACTAATTTGACTAATCTGAGTATCTAATTTAACAAACGGTACCTACGTCACAAAATTAGTCTAAGTACCTAAACTACATAATTTAATATACCAAGGCCACAAAATGACGAAAAGTAGATTCATAAAGTAGTATTATTTCAGAGATTACAGTTTTCCGGTAACAATTGTAAATTGATAATCAATAATAAAATTCGACCTTTATCGTTTTATTATACGAGATAAAATAGTAAGACATAATATTACACAGGAAAACCTTGGCCTTTCCCTACATACTACAAAATTATGAAATAAATATATCCAACAGTCACATACATAGTCCTGACCCCAAACTAACATCGATTCTTGTGTTGTGTATATCAGGAACTACAAAAGACTTGTCGGTCTCACCAACACCCAGATCCGAAACAAATACTTGTGGTTCACACAAACTTTTTTCTCAGTGCAGGATCGAACCTACAACCTCTCGTTTCCCAGTCGGCAGTTTTACCACGTTTAATAAGATCATAGAAAACTATATTTTATCACACTAATAGACAACGACTTCCGTAAAATAGGCTCCACAGAAGTGCCGATCGAAATACGAGCAGGACAAAGATGGACAACTTTAAGGACGCTTGTCTGTCTGTACCAGCCCATATACGTCCCTACTCACCAATCGAGAGAATCGATTGAGAGTGGTTAGGCCATATAGTCCTCCACGCTCGCCTAGTGCGGGTTGGCGGACTTACATATCGTAGAAATTCTTTAAATCGCTACGTTATGCAGGTTAAAGTTAAGGACGTTTATTATTCTGTAAATCGCGGTCACTTCTCGGTATACTTTGATGATTCGTCCGTAGTAAGTACAGTACCTGCATCAGACGGATCGAATCCTAGAGCATTCCTCTGACAGATCGGGGTCATGTATGTTCCGCTAATCACCACATACATTAACAGTGAGGAAAAATAAGACCAGGAAAAACCTCACCTTAGAGATCTTTTTTTTTTTATTGCCATTAAATAGCCCAGCGTGAATTCTGGTGTGCGTCTCAATTGTAGAGAAATTTCGAACTTAGCAATAGACGTATATAGGTATAAGGTCTAAAACGGTGTTCATATTACACAACATTATAGCAATAGCTGGCAAATTTAATCTATTACTTTCATGCCGATTCATTTCGTTTACAATCTTTATTAATTTCTAAATACAATAAGAGGTGACAATCACTTTACGGCTCATTAATCCTCTTATAATTACTGCTATTGTGAGGCGGATTTAAATTATATAAGAGTTAAAGTAGTCGACAAATGCTTTTTGTTTATCTGCTTGGGACCTCATTAACCAACTTCAAAAAAGGAGGAGGTTCTCAATTCGTCGGAATCTTTGTTTCTTTTTGTTATTTACATGGGAAATACTATGAGCATTGAATTCCTTTTGGACCATTTTTGACACTATGTTTCTAGAAAGGGGTGTACTGTATCAGCCCAGATACGTCCCACTGCAGGGCACGAGCCTTCTCTACAATCGAGAGTACGATTGAGAGGGGTTAGGCCATATATTCCATGGGTGGTGGGAAGGGTGTGTGATGGCAAGGAACTAATATCCTCTAAAAGTAAATCTTTCAGCTGTAGCCTGAAGAAACAATTAAATAAACATATAATTGTCTCAAATACCCAGAGCTACTAATCTGTCACCAAATAATAAGAAAAGCCGGTACAAATGTAATACATTTACTATATAAAATTAGATAACTGTCACTTATCAATGCATAATAAAAACAACAAAAATATGTTTTTACAACCGGATCATTCGTTAAGCCACGAAAACTTGATGTCCGATACAAAATTCCTTTAAAGATAAGAAATGCATAGGCATGTGCTGTTTATAGAATGAAAATGCTATCGAAACATTTACAGATCAATATCGATTTTACAAGTGTAATCGGCAGTGATCGGTGGAAGTTTTGAGTGAAAAACATGGCAATAAAGCTTCTGTAAACCAGGATTTACAATACTCAATAATTATAGGGAAAGAGTAGTAGTAGTAGTATTAGAATAGAAACTTTCGCCCTTTTACAAAAGCTGAAAGTTTGTCTATGCATGCCTATGACATAGGCATCACACGATCAGATATTATGAGGTTCCGATCGTGGTAGCTGTGAAAGTTATCAGATTTAATGTGTCTGGCAAAATGAAAGATTCATCAAATGGGTCCGGCTGGCAAGGAAACACGTTTTGATAGTTGAAGTAACAACATCATATATAAAATTAAGATTTCGTAATACAAAGCTGCCAAAATTATATATAACGTTATCTTCAAACTTCAATAAAATATACCAATACATAATATTTATAATATTTGCCAGCGTATGATCGTGCCCTCGCAGAAAACTTTTATAACATGACGAAAGTCTGGCGGCCACGGGCACTTAGTCTATAATATAAGTAAATGCAATATAATAAGAGCAGTGACAAATGTTGGTCTCGCTAATCGACACAACTTTCCCATCCTACACGGAACCAAATACAATTAGCTCTACCCAAAACGAGAACCAGTTGCGTTGTTACTGTATCGATTCTTTGAACATTAGAAATGATTCATAAAGGCAAAAATAGTTTTAAACATGTAGTACAAATCTAAGAAAATATTCAGTAAAAGTAATAAAATACGTAGTCGTGCCATAAGTTCTGTCCATTTTTCAAGTGCCTCATAAAAAATATTTTAAGTGGTGCTGTTTAGTTTGCTTACATGATAAAGCTTTAGGAACTCACTGAGTATACAAACAAGTCATTTGAACACAATACATCTAACAGTAAACATGGAGTGGGGTATTAAAGAGAATCGTATTGCAGTGATCGCGTTACACAAGTGTAACAAAACAGCTAAGGAGATTTTTGACATCTTAAAACCTTTAAAAATAACTTCAAAATTTGTTTATCGCTCTATAAAGCGATACAATGAGATGTCCTCTGTCGATGATAGACCAAGAAGCGGTCGCCCACGGGTCACAAGAACGAAAGCAGCCGTTAAATCTGTAGCTGAGCGAATTCGTAGAAATCCTCTCCGAAAGCAAAAAATCATGGCACGAGAGATGAAAATCCCGCCACGGACCATGTCTCGCATCATAAAAGAAGACCTTAGGCTTGGTGCTTATCGAAGAACTACCGGTCAGCGTTTGACAGCGGCTTTACGTCACATAAGAGCAACAAGATCAAAAAAGTTACTTGAACGTCACGCGAGTGGTAGTTACCGCCAAATTCTGTTTACAGATGAAAAAAATTTCACTGTGGAAGAGAAATTTAATCGCCAAAATGACAGAGTTTATGCTCACAGCTCTCGAGAAGCGGCTGAGAAAATTTCTAAAGTAGAGAGAGGACATCACCCAGCATCTGTGATGGTTTGGTGGGGAGTAGCGTACGATGGCGTTACTCACTTGCATTTCTGTGAACAGGGGGTCAAAACTCGGGCAGCTAACTATCAAAATGACATTTTGGAGCAGATAGTTAAGCCTTTAAACGAAACCATGTTCGCGGGAAAGCACTGGATATTTCAGCAGGATTCAGCACCCGCACACAAGGCTAAGACAACACAGCGCTGGCTAGCAGCCAATTTACCTGAGTTTATTCCTGCTGAAGATTGGCCTTCAGGAAGCCCGGACTTAAATCCTTTAGACTACCGTCTATGGAATATTTTAGAGGAGAGGGCCTGCTCGAAACCTCATCGAAATATTGAGGCATTAAAAGTTGATTTAGTGAAAGAGCAGCCTCGATACCATTAGAAGTGGTGCGTGCGGCGATAGACGAGTGGCCAGATCGTTTAAAAAAGTGTGTAAAAGCAAAAGGTGGACATTTTGAATAATTTTTATATTTTTACAATTGTATAGTAAGTATTAAATAAAATAAGCACACCTTCTTGTGTTTTATTCATTTTGCCTTTAAATTAGACGCCTTTTTATTAGGGACAGAACTTATGGCACGACTACGTATATAGATTCCGGAAATCATTACTTATCGTTTGATGTCGGACAATCCGTTAAGTATCAATGCGGCTAAACTATTATTTACTTTTAACTACGGAAAGTATTATATTAGATTTATTAGTAGGTCATAATACTGTTCCTCTATTCAATCGTTATCTACACCGTAATAAAATAAAGCAGGAAATTCTTTAGATCCATGCACTTGAATAGTTGCCGAAGGTTCTGAATTCTGAAGTATTTCCCTCCACTTAGTGAAATTGTATCCATTAGATTTAAATTAAAACCAGATAGAGTAATGGATACATATAAATATTAGGGCGAAGAAAGATCGACATCCATCCATCCATCCATCAGCCAAAGGAAGTCCACTGCTGAACATAGGCCTCTCCCAATGATTTCCACAGTGACCTGTTGGAGGCAGCCTGCATCCAGCGACGATATAGATCGACATATAGGTACAAAACTCATAAGCAAGCTAATAAAGTTGCTAGAAAAATGTAAAGTTTGCGACTACTAGCGACATCTTTAGGAAAAAAATATATCTATAATATTTTTACAACATCTAAATTCTTCCACTACTGATATGCAATCGCAACGTCCTTATTATTTTTGATAAGCATTTTAAATGTAATTGACCTACTAGCGCCATCTAGTTTCATAAGCATGAACTAAACTTACAATCCAATCTGACCACAAATCTGACAATAATACTTACTCCATACTCCAAATAGTTAGCTCCTTTCGACAGCATAGTGTCTATATACCCGAGGGCAGATAGACCAGCCTTCCAAGGCACGTAGCTACGCTCATGAGCTAAATAGCTGGTGACGTCCAAAGCGGTCTTGTAGTCCAGTCTTCCAGTCAAAGCCAAGTTCATAGCATCATCGACCATCTGCGCTCGGTTGATGATGTGGATCTCTTGGAACCTCTTCGGGTCTTTCAGGACTTTGATGAGCAGATCCCAGTTGCGCTGGTCGTAGTTGACGCGGTAGAATCCTGGTAGAAAGTTTCTGGGTTTATTGTGATCTTGAGCTTTTTTAGTAGTTGTGATATACTGGGGAATCTTTCGAAGATCTAGATAAACTGGTTAAAACATCAATAAAAATATAGATATCAGTGTTTTGTCTTTTACTTGAAGCCAATAAGACATTGAATTTGTTGGAAAGACTAGTAGCACCTATCAGTTTTGTTAAATTATACTACCTCTTTAAGACGTTAATATAGCAGCTCAATTTTCTTTTACTTCCAATCCGACTATCAGTAACTCCAGATTACTAAACGTCCAGCACGGATACACTCTAGTCTGTCTTCCCCATTATTATACATCACATTTACTTAGCATTGATACTTGCAACCAAACCTTAATTATATAAGGCTTGTCTTGATTAAATTAGGAACCCATAGAATTCTTTTTTTATTTCAAATATTGAATCTACTACCAACCTGTCTGTTGTATGTTAGCTATAAACCACTCGTCCTTCCTCGCTGTAATATTGCTGACGATGGACCGTTCTCCCTTCAGCCATACCCTCGGGCTCGTGGACTGGAAGTCTTTCTCTGACGCTGTGGTGTATGAGACCGGAATCCACCACACCGGCGACTTCTGCGTCGTTTCGTTTATCAACACAAATCGCTCCTGAGGAAACAAATAATTGAATTAAACATATTTAGAAACTACATAAATTATAAAATAAGCTCTGCTATGGGAGAAGGCAGATATTTGTTACTTTGTAACTCGTTCTATTTTGTTTTCTGATTTTTTTCGGGTTACGCTACTGTTCCTGGGAACCTCATTTTACTGTAGCTGCTCTTGTGGTTGTGTATGCAAGATTATTTCTTCAGTACAAATGAGACGACATCAACAACTTAAAATTTTGTTTGTATATGTTATTATTCGGCAGTACTCGGTATCAAAGTCAAGTAGAAAATTACAAAACCTCTACCGGGACCAAATATAAGCAAGAGACCACGAGCGGGGCAGTCTACTCTAAAATCCTTACATTTGAAGAAATTCCTATAAATCTGCCGATGGAAAATTCCATCAGACTTCAGATATCTCAGTAAGATTTTTCATTCTTTGATATAATTTTTAAAATAACTCAATTATAGATATATTAATGAATCCCCGCATGTCTAAAATCCGTCTCTATCGGCCTATTTTTGTACTAGTGACTCAATCTTAACGGACTTTTTTTGTTCTATTCAATTTATTGATCCAATGATAATAGGTATCTACTGCGAATCGAAACCTAGGGCCTTATTCTCAATTCGGAATGACTACCTTATTTTTAACACAACAAAAATAATTTGACAGAGATTAGGCAGTTTTCTCAAAGTCAGTCAATTGGCCTTAGTGAGTCAAAGTACCATTCAACAGCAATCATAAAACTGACGCTATGACAAATCCACGAAGTTGTTGTATACAGCTAAAAACGTTAACAATTAAAACAGAAAGCAATAAAAATATGGACAATTAGTTATTTCTTGTCTGAGATAAAATTATATTTGATTTTTTATAGAATACTGCCAAAGTTTTAAAACCAAAATCCCCAAACATTTACTTTATAGGCACGTGTCACACATCATAAATTGTACCAAACATAGACTAAAAAGGCATTTAGTCCATGATTATGATATATGATTATATGCAATCATTTAGGCAATTATTGCACCACATTTTCACGCGATAACCTTAATGACCAATAAATCAAAATAGTTGATATCATGAACTTTAGGTAATCGATGCAAAATGTAGGCAAAGAAAGTGTTTTATCGCGAGATTAAGGTCGCGGGCTCATAAATATCTAAATAGCATATCTGATATCAGAAATCCGCTTATAAGTACTAGACATCAATTTATTTAGGCACGTGGATTGTTTAGTCTCGTGTCATTAGGTTTATAAAATGAATTGCACCTGCCAGCGGCATCTGTTGGTTTGATAAGGATTTATTTATAGTATTTTCAGTAATCAGTCAATAGATGGCTTTTATTTAAGCCTGTATTTTCCATACAATGAATGTTAATCGTATTAATAATTTGTGTAAAAAATTTTGAGGTAAAAAATTAGAATAGTATTAAGATAAAAGATCGTGACGTGTACCATGGTATTGATTGTTAATTCTTGACGATTTGGAGAGATAAGATGATAAAAAGCTTATGAAACAGATACGCAAAACATGTTTATATGAAGGGCTCAGTAGGACTAGACCTCAGCAAATCTATCCAACAACTAAGTCTCTCAAAACAAATGCATGTAAAAATAGATGAAACTAAAATAAGACATCTGGATGAAACAAACTGGAGATCTAAAATATTCTACCTTCTTCTCATGTTTGGAATAGGACCATGTATGTGACCACGGTACACGTTCCAAGTAAAGATGTTGTATCGTCAAAATAGTTGAAAAACAGGAAAATTACTGTGATACTAAGAATTAGCATAATAGCCTTTACTATCTCTTACAATTCCCTAATAAATACGGCCACTGCCCTCACTTAATCCTTGTAGCGACATCTATCGCAACGTTATAGCAGTTACATATGTATGGTTTATTACCTATCACTAGATGTCAACAGTAGTTTCACGCCGGTAGTGATATTTTAAAGTAATAGGGATTTTACTTATTTCATAAATTAATATAATATAATTAGCTTTTTCTGTGTTATTTTGAACCATTCTCTATTTTGAAACACAATTCACACCAATGAACGTCTGGCTAAATAGCTAAAGGTTACGTTCAAATAATTTACGCACGAAAATGTTTATATTCTCTTATCCAGCTCACATGCGTCGTAGTTTAGGACACGGGGCTTGCCGACAACCGACAGTTCGGTTGAGAGGGGTTAGGCCATAGTTCAGAACAGTGGCCAAGTGTGGACCGAAATAACGGAAATATATAAGCTAATAAAACATGGTACATAACCCACCTGACTAAACCCAATATTCCCAGTATCATAATTTCTAGAAACCGTCAGTACAGGGAACCCGGTTTGCAAAGTCCAGGAGTCCATAACCACAGCGACGTCAGCGTCGAAGTCCCCTTTCTTCCTGGCAGCTGTGGTGAGAGCACTCCAGAGGTCCCGTTGTTCCGCGTTCCCGTACATCTTGGCGTTGAGGTAGTCTGTTACTCCAGCGTTGAAGACCTCGTCCGTCAGGATGTGGTTCAGCATGCGGAGTAACGCTGATCCTGTGGATGAAATTTTTGGTTAATATATTTTTATTTCTGTATCGTGTCGTTAGCAAGAATTTATATCTGTGTCTAATGTTTATACTTTTGGAGACAGCGAGATTAAAGCATCGTCTTAGGACGCAGACACGTCATTATAAGTTATTGTATTTACTGTATTTATACTCTCTCTAGTTAATCCATCCATCCATCTGCCAAAGGAAGTCCACTGCTGAACATAGGCCTCTCCTAATGATTTCCACAGTGACCTATTGGAAGCAGCTTGCATCCAGCGACGTCCCGCGACCTTTACCAGGTCGTCTGACCACCTAGTTGGTGGACGTTAATCATTTAAGTGTAATACTACAATTAAATCGATGAATGGCATGATCACCTAAAATGTAATTTCGGGGTAATGAATGATACGAGTACACGGGGCCTACGTAGAGACATCCCTATTGCAACGGATCTATATTAACCCTTTCAGACCTGGTGTACACAATGTACACATATGATATAAAAATAATTTTAAGTATTAATTTCACATTATTTGCAACTAAAAACGGTTGTGTTCATTAGTTCATTAGTTCCAACGCCATCTCTTGGCGTTTAATGACAGTTTTTGGCAAGTTATGATCAGTAGCCGACCGAAGTTTGCATTGTGCAGGTAAAAAAAATCGAGTCTGAAAGGGTTCAGATTCAAAGCTACATGGCATCGTTTAATTATATATTATTATGCTTGCCTTTCCCATAAGATATTTTGTCGAAAATTGCATCGGTTTCCTCCGAAGCCGTGACGTCGACTGACAGTTGGTGTGAAGAGTTCAGGGCATCCAACTGGAACACGTTGTGAACCTGGTCGAGTATGCAGATCTCGGTTATGTTCCAAGATTTTTCCACCTGCAAAATACAAATTATAAAACAGTACATTATTTTGTATTGAAAATATATTGCAAATAGATATTTAATTTAACAATTCTAATAGAAAGTTATTTTGTAAAGTTATTTAGAGTCGTGAAGAAGTGTTGCCTTCAGAATACAAGTTGTGATCTCCTTTAAAAAGGCTACAAACGAAAAAATGAAAATGTATTAAATCAGAGATGTCTAAAGCAGGCTAAGCCTATACTTTGAAGTAAGGAAATAATTAAAGCAAAGGATTTTTTCACAGGTTGATTTTATTGAACTTCAAATACTGTAATTTTCTCAGCCAGTATGAAAACTCCAACTTACAGCATCAACAGCAACATACTCCACGTACGTAGCAAAACCCTCATTCAGCCACAGGTCTCTCCACCATGACGGAGTGACCAAGTTCCCGAACCACTGGTGAGCGATCTCGTGCGCTACTACCGTCGCTACGTGCACCTTATCCATAGTCGCTGACACACCGGTCTCGTATAGCATGGCTATCTCTCTGGAATTGATTAATTAAGGTTTAAAACAATTGGAAATACTCTGATTGTAGGGATAGTCGTCTTTGACTAGACAGCAACCGATGTACATAAGATTTAAAATTCTTTACAGCGCCCGTGCAATCGTGTTGTCTCTAATATTAAGTGAATATTATACCGGTAGAGTTGTTACGGCCTGCAATGTCTTTTGTACAACATAGTCACTATATCTTGACAGTATAACTATAATTAACTTATTTTTAAAAAAATCGACTACACGACACAAGTGTCGAAATTATCGTTATTAAAAATAATTTTAGAATCACAGTACTTCCAATAACATCAAATTAGAATCGTAACAAATAAATTGGTTTGTTCTATCAACACACGCGAAGATCCTAATAAATATTCAGATCGCGCACCCCTACCCCGAAGCAATAAATCAGCCCTTCGCAGATAATGAACAGTCCCCTACAATCATTCGTCAAGTTCTGCCCTACATTGGTTTCCGAGCCCTTCCAATATCGTTTTGATTGTCGCTAAAATTGCTATTTCTGAGCCCTTCTGTATTTGCTGCTTGAAAGTAATTGTGTTTTGATTAGTCATGCAACGAAACATCTGCTTGTATGTATAGATATAAAATAAATGATAATTTTGAGTAATTTTGTAACGTATTTCAAAACACAATACGTTTATGTATTGAATGTCAATCTTAAAATTTTCTTTCAAAAACTCAAGCTCTTTTTAATCTTTACTGTTGTAGCTGGAGATAATACACAAAGCGATTTTTTTTAAGTTATGATAGACATTTACTTATTAAGCTAAATCGAATCTCTAATCTCTAGTTTTGTCGAAAACTTATCAAACAAGTAATTTGTCTTTATCTTTGTAAAAAATCAATATTTTTATTGCCTTCTACTCGTAAATATAAATAAATACCAAATTGCCATTTATCTGAAACCACTATTTTGTTTACTTACCTGAAAGTCAACAGGCCCCAATTCTCCATAGCGCCGTTCTTGAAATCGGGCAACGCGATCATATCAATCTTCGGCAGCGGGAACTTTATCTTGTAGTAGTCCTCCAGGAACCTCAGTATCTTCGGACCTATCTCTAAAGCGAAGGCCGCTGAAGGCAGCGCCTCTCTTCGCGCCCATACTGAGAAGTTCTTGTCCGTCATGTTCTGGAAATCTGTTACTGTGAATGCGACTAGGTAAGTCGACATCGGAAGGGATTCGGAGTAGTGGTCCCAGATGTAGTTGGGTAGAGTTTCGCTGTAATTAAAGGGGTCTTATTAATTGATGTTTAGGAGAACAGTTGGAAAGAAGTATTTTTACAAACGACTTAGTATATGAGATTTTTAAGTCGATTTTTTTTGTCGAGCACTCAAGAAAGAAACCGACAGTTTTATTTTATGTAATCTTATTAAAACTATTCAGAAGTATTGTGTTAAAATACCACATTGAATTTTACAAATGATTTGTTAAATAAGCATTGTCATTCGCGTTTTGAAAAACACTTACTGCGGCTCCTTTTTGACTATATCCATGTTGGAAAGCGAGGTCATGTTGACGGGACGCGCTATGCTGATGGTGAAGCGAGCCTTCAACGCTGGCTCGTCCCAGCATGGGAACGCACGTCGAGCATCCATCGCCTGGAACTGAGTAACCGCAATCCATCTGAAATGGGACAAATAACGCGATAAAGATATTAGCAATAAGTTAAATAATTTATCTAGTTTTTTAAATGTATTACCCAATTTGAATTGTTCTATCGTTTGATGGGAATTCAAAAAAGTTTAGGAAACGTTACTGCAGTTTCAAAGGTAAAATGATAATTCTTTCATAAATAAATACACCCAACAGTCACATACATAGTACTGATCCCACATTAAGATCATTTAAGTCTTGTGTCGTGGGTATCAGAAACTACGAGAGGCTTTTCGGTCTCATAAACAACCAGACCCGAGACAAATACATGTGAGCCTCACAAACATTTGTCTCGGTGCGGGGATCGAACCCACAGCCTCGTTTCACAGCCGGCGTCTAACCAACTGCGCCACGAAGGCTGTCATTATCTGGGCACTATTCCACACCCAAAACATTCCAATTTCCTTGCATGTTACCTAGCACACTATCCTTGCCTCACCTCGCTATGACCCCGTGCAAAGTTTAAAGTTATTTGAACATTAATGCTCCTTATAATAACAGCGGCTTTAGCTCTAATCCAACAGATTCCTTGCCAACTTCGGCCGTCATTTTGATTAATGTGTATAAATATGTATTTTAGGAGCTTCGTGTCTATACACAAACCTATCTGTAAATAAACCTCACTCACGCTCCGGATCCTAAGAGATATACGCCTATTTAGGTATCGAATGTTTTGTCTTCTTCGCTCAAACTGAATTCAAAAGGCGTTCGAAAGGGACAAAACATTAGGTAACTAAAATAAGTTTATAAATTTATTCTGAAGAAACGAGTTAGATAATAAACAAATTTAAATAGGTCACATACGGGTTTGTTTGTTCACTCCTCCTAGCGTTATCTCAGCCTGACCTAGGGCCCGCTTGTCTAGACAATCTTCGCCATTCGCCTAGTCATTAAGATCCTCTATGATAATAGTATAATAAAAAATAACACTTTTTCTTAGTTATCGGACAGTTTTGACAGCCTCCGTGGCGCAGTTGGTTAGACGCCGGATGTAAACGAGAGGCCGCGGGTTCGATCCCCGCACCGAGACAAATGTTTTTTAAGGTCCACAAATATTTGTCTCGGGTCTGGGTTTGTTAGACCGAAAAGTATCTCGTAGTGTCTGATTCCCACGACACAAGACTTAATAAATCTTAATTTGGGGTCAGGACTGTGTATGTTACTTTTGGGTGTATTTCTTTATTTATTTATCAGAGCGTTTGTATCAGTGTAAAATTTTCCCATGCCATTAAGGACCTTATTGATACGGCTATTACAGATGCTGCTTTTGGCGAGCCAAACAATCGCAAGGATATAAATGCGATATCAATAGATCCCTCAATCCCTTACATTTGTATTCAATCCACGCTCACATTAACCAGATACGTTCCGCCAGAACGGCCTCACCTTACGTTATGCAAATTAATTGGTCATTGTTCGAAACTACATTTAAAAAGTATCGCCTAGCAATATTACATTTACCTGTATAGCAAATTTGACATTGGCCTTGTGAACTTGAGGTTTCGCGAAGCCTATGTCCACAAGGATGTTCTAAAGACGGAGAGGTCATAGCATATATGGAATAATTCTACTTTATTTAAAAGGGTTAATGAATCTTCTATTCTATTATTTTCGCCTTATTAATTTAATATAACGTTGAATCATATTAAATTAGATAGTTAAATTGTTAAAGACTGGATGATTTCTTGATATTCGACTTCAACGTCAGACAACGGTTCGATCGTAAAATTATAACCAAAATCAATAATTATGTAATATGCACGTTGCGTCGTCGCCGTATAAGTGTGGGCCAAGGACGAAGAATGTAAGGTCCTGCAATGTTATTGATCGAATGGAACCCAACAGAGCCGATCCTTGTTTACTAAGAGACTATCGTACTCCTTTCCATCTAAGTTTAGTGCGGCCATTATGTCCCTCCTTTATTCCAGCGCAAAATTAAAATTATTTGTTTATTATTCTTTGAATTATTTGTATATACTTTTTTAAAATTATTTATTTCATTAAATTGTTTCATTAGGAAGGGCTTGTATATATTGCTTAACCTTTTATTCGAATTAATATCAATGACAATATCATAAAAACCAAAAAAGATTTTTTTAATATACTTTTATCTTTCTCTTAAGATATAACAGGCCTCAGAAATTTTACAATGATTTCAAATTTTGACGATATTTTTAATAAAAGTAAACTAATTTTAACAAATTGCCTAATGATAAACACTCACCTCTTAACGCCTTTCTCCTCGTACGAACTGCGGTAGAACCCGTGCAGGTTATCATTGAGTATACCAGTGTAAGATATATTCAGGACATACTGCTTCCCCACATCCAAAGGCTGCACCAGACTCACTATATGGAAGTGTCGTAGCGGTTCCTCAGTTCTCCTAGTAATCACTACAGGTTTACCGTCCTCCTTGCCATACAATTTCACATCATGCAACGTTAGTTCTACACCGTGGAACACTACTTGATCAGTTTCGTTCAACACAGTCAGCACTACACTTACTTCGCCATCAAAGGTGAAATTCCCTTCAATAATGTACGGGGTGATCTTCAAGTAATACCTCTCTGGTTTTATATTGCCAGGTAGTCGAAGATCACTTGGCGACGGTAAAACTTCTTTCGGTACTCCAGTGGTCGTTTCTATTGGTTCAATTTTGCTTCGTTCAGTAGTAAGGGGTATAACCAAGAGTTTTGATTGGTCGCAATGGCATAGTTCATATTTAGTGACGTTAGCTAAGGTGTCGGTTCGCGGGCAGGCCGCGTAGTTGTAGACTAGGAGCGAGGCTGTGACTAGGGTCAGGGCAAAGATGACAAGGATGATGAAGGCCAAGGGTTTGGAGAGGTGAACCCCTCGCGCGGTCTTCGTGGAGTAGTCTGTAGTGGCGTCCATCACGTTCAGCGGTTCATGGGCCTGGGTCATTACATCACCATTGACGCGACCTGGAAAAAAAAGAGTCAAAATTACGACAGCTCTCTCTCTCTCTCTCTCTCTTCAGCCACAGGAAGTCCACCGCTGAAAATAGGCCTCCCTCAAGGGCAGATATTATTATAAAACCCTCATCGCATTAACGTCGTGCAAGTTTAAATAAAATGTGTAGTTGTATTCTTTGACCGTGACAGAGAGAAAAGTCCAAGAAAGAAGAAGTTTTTGCCTTGTTTTTGTAATTTCTTCTTTCGCCATATTACAGAACTCAATATTCTTAGCTAAGCCCCATTTACACGGGGAGAGTTTCTCGCCTCCAAGATACGATTATTGTAAGGACATAAAAAAGTTGCATCGTGTAAACGTTTATCAAAACACGATAATCTATGGCGGTTATGTCATGCAACAATCGCATACGATTCTCGCCGCGAGAAACTCCGTGTAAATACATACATAAACACACGCCTTTTTCCCAGAAGGGGTAGGCAGAGGTGTTAACAGAACACCCACGTTTCGCCTTATATATTCCGTCCCACGATGTGATAGGGGGCGAGCCTATCGCCATATCGGGCACAAATTCCTGACTCCGGGCTGATAATGAATAGAAAAATCCAATATCACTTTGCCCGACACGGGATCCGTGTAAATGGTGCTTAAATTACTAAGAATATAACTAATAATCCGCCAAATTGTACCCTTCGATATTTTTATTTAGAATCCTAGATTTAAAACAATATTAATGACACAAAACCTAGCCTTGCTAATGTCAAAACCAAAACCTTACATCGTACCCTTTCCATTACACATCAGAGATTCAAAGACAAACTATAAAAAAATATATTGCAAAAGGTTGTTAATATCAGATAATTGGCCGATGATCAGTAATTGCTGGATGGTTTTCCCACGCTGCGTTGCAGTGGATTGTCACTCGCAAACCTGATTGAGTGAGCGTCTGTTAAGTGTTGATTTCTCCTATAATTACACGTTAATGTGGAGATTGTTGGGTGTTTCTTTCTATGTGGATTATCTACTATATTTTTATTTGAAGAATGGAGTGCATTGGAATACACCCATATTATGCAAAGGCATTTTTTGAATCGAGAGCTTTTAAAAAATAAACGATGCTGTAAAACTCAACAGTGTATTTTTGACTTGTATATTGTTTGCAATGCCTATTATACCGAAAATTGATTATTATTTTTATATTATTGGCACAGAAGTCCAAAACAATTACTTTCCCACTTCAAATAATCGTTTTAAAATTATATAATTTCGTTTAAACGTGAATATTTTCATAAATATAAAATAATTTGAAAAAAATATCATGATTGCATCACTTTAGCAGTAGATGCTGGCTACCTAACAATAATGAATTCTTCGCCGTCCCAATTACGAAAAACAAGTTCTCCTTATGTTACTCTCACCCTCAATTACTTCCCAATAAGGAGGCAGTCATACGATATTACTATTAACCCAGATGCGCGTTGCATCACAGACATCAGACAGCTTGGTAATCTGGTGGCGACGGATCGACGCATCTCCCTTCTAAGCTAATCACATAATGTTTGGTGTAAATCAAAAGAGGAGCGATTTGAAACATATTCAACGAATGATGAAGTTACTTACCTAGTTGTAATTAACAGACAGTGTACCTAACAACCAATGACATATGAGTCGCAGATAAGTTTTGTCTCAAGAGGCAAAAAAAGGAACCAAGCGCAAGCGAATAAAAACAACTAAAAACCTAGCTAACTACCATCACCTGTATGTTATAGACTAAAACCGAAAAACCGGTGACCCCGACATACCCTTTCGGTCCTCTAGGAAGGTTCAGATTGATTATTATAATAATACCTTTCGCCTTTCAAAAGAATAGCTGGTCTTTGATGGTACATGAGGAAACAAAGCTATAAAGGAAAGAAATGCGAATAAGAACGAAGTCCCGTGATCGCTATTACGGAACAATGTGGCCGCTGTGGCCTAATTCCACATCAAACAACATAAATAAGGTTAAACATAATTAATAGCTTCATTAAAACTGTGTTAAACCAATTAGCTCAATAAATCAACTCGCTGAATCTCCTCTTTCACACCAAACAAAACAGTGATTACTTGTACAGATTTCAATCAAAGCGAGATTGTAGCAAGTGAAATGGGGGCGGTGTGACTGATTGAACGACAATATTAATAAAGAAATAATTATTTATTGTGCCGCATTTTGTTGTTTAATGAAAGAGGACTGTATGAAGATTAATGGTCGGACGTTTATTGATTTTGTTTGTTTATGTTAAGAACTAAAGTAGGGTAGGTCAGGCTGAGTACTGAGCTATCAGGTCAATGCTAAATGAAATTGTTGAAAGTAATTGTTAAACACATTTCCTCAGTGATTCTAAAAATATTAATCTTAACGTAAGAGCTGCTTATAAAGCGGATGCGGATGTACAATGCGGATAAATGTAGATATTATATTTGGAAAATTCCCAAAGTTAAATTGATAGTCAATTACCACGCACTATAACAGTGAAGAAAAAACACTGTGAGGAAATCTACATACCATAGAGATTTGTAAGAATTTCTATGATATGTGAAGTCCACCAACCCGCACTAGGCCAGCGTGGTGTACTCAAGGCCTAACCATTCTCAATTGTACTCTCGATTGTAGAGGAGGCTCGTGCCCTGCAGTGGGACGTATATGGGCTGATACAGTACAATACATTAAGATTGGGCAAAGGAAATTTGTTTCTTTAAGACTCGAGAAAAGAAAATTGGGAATTTACTTCTGAAGTGTCTCCATTTGCGCTAACTTATTTTCAGCCACACGACTAATAAGTAATCATTTTATAACTACATCTAGTAGTAGTAGTTTTATGCCAAAATATAAATATAAAGCCACTTGTATTACTAACCTACACAGAAAGTGCCAAAAGTCATAATACTTAATACCCCCGAATGTAGGAAACATAAAACTTGATTATTCGGGTGCTTTCGCGTAATTTCGTTGAGTCCTCACTCCCGGGCACTTATTCCCGAAGCGCCGAACTTCGCTCAAGGTTACTCGTGCCTCCCATGGCGACCGCCTTAATAGGAATTTAATGGCGATCCTTCAGGACCTTGTAGCGCGTCCTTGAATTTCGCAAGGGCAAATGGGTAAACTAATTCAAGGTAAAACACAGCTTATACATTTCATAGATGGTAATTTCAATACAGAAGTGGCTATTAGAATCAACATTTGTTTTAAGAGTAATAAATATGTATCTACATTGTAAAATCTAAATTGTAAAGATTAAACATGATAAATACACATTGAAATAAAACTAATTCTTACGGATTTTTTCGCGAATTTGATTTAAATTTTACATTTTTTAATTTCCCGACGTTTTGATCACTTTACAGCTTTCGTGGTCACGGGGCGGACTGAGGTATTAGTCATTCGCTTAGTGTAACAGTAAAAATTAAATGAAATTCGCAATATCCGTAAGAATTCGACTGCCTCGGCGGCGTAGTACTACGGTATGATTGCAAAGCTGAGGTCTAGGGTTCGAATCCCGGGTCGGGCAGAGTGATATTGGATTTTTCTATTCATTATCAGCCCGGAGTCGGGAATTTGTGCCCGATATGGCGATAGGCTCGCCCCCTATCACATCGTGGGATGGAATATACAAGGCGAAACTTGGGTGTTCTAGTAGCACCTCTGCCTACCCCTTCTGGGAAAAAGGCGTGTGTTTATGTATGTACGTAAGAATTCGTTTTATTTCAATGTGTAACATTCGAGTAAATCCAAGATACCATTATGATAAATACACTCAAAAAGAACATAGAATTTTCCGATATAGACACATACCTACCTTCTGTCGCGTGTTACATACGACGGGGTTTTTAATCCCTCAACATCCACACCCAAAGCAAATATTTGAAGCCAACATTTGTTTTGGTTCGGCGATAAAATAACGCGTTAAAGCAAAATGTTACCTCTTAATTAGAAACGTGCCAACATTTCAATACACTACTTAATAGTCTCGAATAAATTGTGATTTACGTTACCCCATTTCTCTGCCCTTATAATAATAACATATTTTTTATAATAATTTCATTCTGATGTATGTAGTTTTTGACCGCAGTAAAATAATTTTCAATATTGATTTTACGACCGCCTGCATAACATTCGTGTTGTTAAATATCCCATGACCAATCCATCCAATAAAACAAATAATAATAAAAATATATAAAGATGGCTGCCTCATTCAAGTCCCGTTTACTCTGGAAGAGTTTCTCGCCTCCAATATACGATTGTCGTAAGGATATAAATAAAAAAGTTGCATCATTTAAACTTTCAGAATACGATAATGGCATATAATTTTTGCCCGTAATCAGGCGAGACACTCTCTCTGCCTTATTCACAGACAGTTTTAAAACCTATTTTAGTTATGGAATGTTTTGTCCCTTTCGAACGACTGTTGAATTCAGAGTGAGCGAAGAAGTCAAAACATTCGGCAACTAAAATAGGTTTAGAAACGGTTTATGAATAACACCGTCTCCTTGATTAATATACCGTAAAGCCCCATTTACACGGAGAGAGTTACTCGCGGCCAGAATCGTGCGATTATCTAATGGCATAAGCGCCATAGATTCTCGTCCTCTGACAAATGTTTACACGATGCAACTTTTTATATCCTTAGGATAATCTCATCTTCGAGACGAGTAACTCTCCCCGTGTAAATGGGGCTTTACTGTTTTAATTTCGATAATTAATTCGTGATTTAATGCATTTAAATCAGGTCAGGTTACCAATATCATCGTAGTGTCGCAACAACACGATTTTATAATGCATGTTTCAAAATGATATGACGCCGCGCCGACGGCCTGGAGCGCCCCTCGGGAAATCTGGATATCCCAACTTTATCATGAAATGTATGTAGTTTTCAGTTCTTCTTTAATTAAAATTGTGTTTTTAGTTTAATAGTGATTTTAACAATGTTGCCTCTTTTAAATATAGGGGTTACTATGGGATATGCTTTTTGAATTTAGTCTGATTATTATCCATTTAGACGAACATCACAAGTTGCTCTATACTAACATATATGTATATATAGGCATACATTACATTTATTGTTTTTTATACAACTTAGTATTATGTTGTGTTTATTTGTAATACAAATTTGTTTTATTTTATAGTTTTATGTTTTTACTCCACACCAAATGTTCTACTTATAATTCCTGTCCATCCGAAGGTTGCCTGGTAGAAATCGCTATTAGTGATAAGACTGCCCATTGTACAAAATTCTTAAAGTTATTATCCTATAAAGTATATGTTATCAGGGTGTATAATAAAACATATAAAAAAATCTAAAAATTATTATTAAAGTTGGACAGTTTATTTGTTTCAATGCGCTAATCTCAGGGACTATTGGTTATTAGCTAAATATTCGTGGTGGGAAAGCCTAGATTATAACAATTAGACGAAACACCTGGCCTATCAGTTGGGCAAATTAATTCCATTTAAATTAAGGACTGTCATAAACGGCCTTATACATAGACAGTTTTAAAACCTATTTTAATAATCCAATGTTTTGTCTTTTTCGAACGACTTTTGAATTGAGTTTGAGCGAAGAAGACAAATGCATGCGTCGCTGGATGCGGGCTGCCTCCAACAGGTCACTGTGGAAATCATTAGGAGAGGCCTATGTTCAGCAGTGGACTTCCTTTGGCTGATGGATGGATGGATGGAAGAAGAGAAAACATTGAACTTGTGAACTAAAATATATGGCCGATATGAACTCTCATTAACAAAAGACGTACTTTTTAAGTAATTTGCATGTTACTAATTAATACTCCTTCAGTAATTATCTACAAAAAAGATCACGACTCATAATCATTATCGATAAAATAACTTAAGCTTAGCAATAAATATTCTTTTAAAAGTTATATAGCATAGCGTAAGAAAAGTTATCTGCTCAAAATACAAAGTGCGTTACTGTCGTACTCAAAATAAGTAATTCTGTAAAAAGTCTATTTACATTTTATTCAAGCCATTACACTAAGTTGCAAACATTGCCATTAAAACAAATGGTATGGATTAAAATAAACATTTCGTTTTCGTATTTTAAGAGCAGTAAAAAGGTGTTATTTATGACACAACTTTGTAATACTCACTGTTTGTAAACACGTTTATCGCATTTTGAAAATCAATATTTTTTACTATTCTATCTATTAAATTTCATTACAAAGGAATACTGAGCGAACGTGCAACATAACAACCGGCGAATCTTAAAAACGACTTATTCTTGACAAATTGTTGTGCCCCGTAAGTTACAGTATTCCTTTCAGATCTGGGTGTTGGTAACACCAAAATGTGTCTCATATCTTATGATACTCACGACACAAGACTTGATCTTAGTATCCTTTTTTCCCTCATATAAGTTTTATGAATTCCGCCGCGTGTATAATTTCCTTTAGCTTGAAGTCTTATTTCCCCAGCGGCAACATGTTTTCTCCTGACACCTAGACATTTCTCAAAGCGTCTGACAGCGCAATCTCGCGCAACCCGCGGCGCCTTGTGAAAGCATAATGAGAGCGACACTAGCGCCCTCGTTTCACAAGAACTTGCTTTGAGCCACACTTTGAGTTCGCGTTTGATATCGCCGCCCAAGTTGTGCTCATCGTGTGTTATCTTTTAAGTTTTTAAGTAGGGAAGGAGCGGTGCTGATTTACATTTTTAAAGATACTAGTTTAAAGATATTATACAGCCATGTGGTGGAAGGCATGCGCCGGGGTAGAAACCACTTTATTCAATATTGAAAAATCCGCCACAGGGACGAAAACGTGCGATTTAGCTTTACCGTCTTTGTTTATCCGGTTTCGATCTGCCCGGCATAATTGTGTCAACTGGCGATGACAACCATCCCTTCCCTGTGGATTTGACTTCACATACCAACCGAATCGTTGCTATTTTGTCACAGAATTTTTTCGAAAAACTTTCTCAACTCTTAGCATCTGGGTGTCATATTTATTTACATATTTGGTTTAATGGAAGGATCAATATGCGGTCTCTAGTTTTACAGCAAGCTTTTAGGGTACAACGTCACAAGGTATATCTCTATATTTGTTTTTCTTATTGCTATCCCTGTTCTCCTAGCTATCCTGCTAAGTGGAATGACAATGCAGTGTCAATCCGCGCATCAATTGGCGAGTCTGTCTCTCAGTCCTCATTGACTCACAAATGCAGCGTGCCGGATAGTGATTGGGTCGGGCTAGCGTCCTTCTAGTATATAACTAGGGTATATAAATATGTAGTTATATAGACCTGTGATTTATGATCACTGATGTTGAGTGCAGTTGTATAGATCGTGAGAGGATAATTTTTTGTGTAGTTTTTAGATAAAGTGACGCCTGTTGGTAGGCGCAGTACATTTGTATCCAAAGGTCGCTAAATCTCGCAGATTGATCGTTGACACAATTACATAGGCCTGGTGGAAGACGTATGTATCCAAACTGAACCCGAAATTCGTTTGTGGTCCCAAACAAGTGGACAGAGTTAAACCAAAAATACACCTTTGGCGGCACACAAAACTTGAAAAACATTGTCTCAAAAAAAATATTTTTTGGTCTTAATAATAAATACAGAAATAAATAAAGCTCGATCTACATACAACGGTAATTAGCCAAATGCATAATATCTACGCAAAAAGAATTAATTAGAAACGTGTCTAAGGGCCGAGTTCAAGTGCATTGAATGGCGAACAAGGTGATCCGGGCTCTGAATCACGTGTTAGTAAGGACCGACTAGACCTTACTCTACACGTTCTTTTAGTATTGGTTTTATATATTTTGAATGCAAAAATTAATATAAACTCTTTAGTAAAGAGCTAGCCACCTCAGTTTCCTTCTTTCTGCCATTACTTGTCATTTCGATGCTATCTCTTCCACGTATATTTTTATCTTAATAAGAAAACAGAGAATCATTTTATTTGAGTGTGTTTGATTCATATATTCCAAGAGTTAGGCAGGTCGGCTTTAGATATCGGCTGGTTACGCAAATGTTATGAGAGATTGGTTCAGATAAGGTTGTATGTTTTGCTGGTTACGCTGCATGTTTTTGTGAGTGGGCTAAGACCATAAACAATATACTGAATTGCCCGGTGAGTAGTGACAGCATTTATGGATTGTGTAGCATGAGGTGCGAATCCTAAGTGGATTATGTAATTCACTTTTTGTGGACTTTTTGGTTTTACAAATATCACAATATTGACATAAACTGTACTATAGCAAAAAAAAACAAATTAATTTTGGTAGCGAGTGTTTTAGCTAAAATACTCTGCATTCGACTTAAATACAACGTAATGAATAAGGTTCTGTGCCTCGGTGGCGCAGTTGTACGGCATGATTGCAAAGCTGAGGTCTCGGGTTTGAATTTCAGCTTAGGCAAAGTGATATTGCATTTTTATATTAATTATCAGACCAGAGCCAGGAATTTGGGATAGGATAGGCTCGCCCTCTATCACATCGTGGGATGGAAATACAAAGCGAAAAGCGGTCCTGGTTGCTCCTCTGCCTACCCCTTCTATAAAAAAGCGTGAATGTACGTATCAGAACTCAGTAGAGGCAATTGCTTGATGTAAACAATCACATACTGTGTGATTATCCCAGCAAACAACACAAATAAACAGAGTATATATTTACCAAGTCTTGTCACGCGTTGTTTTCTTTTCGCACTCAAACGCTAATTTGTTTCATAATTACAAACACCGCCTTGAACATGTGTACAGAATCCAAAATTATCCAATGCTAGAGACAATCGTAAAACTGGATTCGTTTGCGGAACAGTTTCTTTGAATGTATTATTTTGGTGATTAAAGTCATCATAAAATTATGAGAGCGAATGGGCTATCAAAATATAGGTAGAAAATCTACGCGGAGTATGAGATGTTGAGAGATGTTACATACAGGGTATATCCAGACTGCGCCAGAAAACGAATCCGGGTGGTAGTATTAGTGATTTCAGATATAATGCAATTAATAATGTCGCAAAATAAAGCTACTATTTTTGTTGTTGTAAATTAAACCGTTTTCCCAAAATAATTATGTAAACCTATTTATTTTTAAAAACAGAATGGTGCGCCAGGGTTTAAATTATAAATTTAGCAAAACCTAGGGGTTTACCATCCAAACACGATAATATTAAAAAATCAGAAAAAAATACCTGTCTCTTTTTTTGCGAAAATTTTAGTTGCATTATGTCTTTAATTACTGAAACTACCCCCTGGCTTCATTTTCGGTCGCAGTCTTGATATACCCTGTATTTTGTTTCATAAGATTGGTAGAAGGCCAATAATGTCTATTCCCACAAACATCTACAATGTTAGTGCGGTGGACAATTGGTACCACCAACCCGCACAATGCCAGTATACAATCATAAACCTACAAGGATACATGGTGGACGGAAGACCTGGTTAAGGTCGCAGGAAGTCGATGGATACAGACCGCTTCCAACAGGTCTATGTGGCGATCTATGAGGGAAGCCTATGTTCAGCAGTGGACTTCTGGCTAAAGAGAGAGAGAGAGAGTCATAAACCTAACCCGCTTAAACGTACAAGTGATACTTTGTAGTGGGGTATGAGCATATGAATCGACATATATTTTTAGACAGAATGCTAGGTACCTATATCTTCTATCCGATCCGTAGGAGAACTAAAGTAACCGCCATAGCCCAGCAGATTAGCAAGTTGAAGTGGCAATGGGCAGGACACATAGCACGACGAACTGATGGCTGGTGGAGCCAAAAAGTTCGCGAATGGAGGCCACAAAGCGGAAAGCGCAGCGTGGGACGTCCACCCACTAGGTAGTCAGACGACCTGGTAAAGGTCGCGAGACGTCACTGGATGCAGGCTGCCTCCAACAGGCCACTGTGGAAATCATTGGGAGAGGCCTAAGCAGTGGACTTCCTTTGGCTGATGGATTGGATTGGTTTGGATATCTTCTATACTTTACTGTACGGTATGAGCTCATATACGTCTCACTTTAGGGCACGGACCTCCTCTGCAATCGAGAGTACGATTGAAAGTGGTTAGGCCATAAAGTCCACCACGCCGGCCTAGCGCGAGTTGGAAGATATTTACATACCATAGAAATTTATACAAATCGCTATGGTATGCAGGTTTCTTCGCGATATTTTCCTTTACCGTTATAGTGCGCGGCGATTGACTATCAATACACACATGACTCCGAAAAATTAGAGGTGTGCCCTGGGATTTGAACCCGTGACCTCCGTGAACATGTAGGCAGCCGCGTCTGGTCCGTTACCAACAGGCCACGACGCACACACACTTCTATACTTTACTTTATTAAAATCTCAATTAGAATATGATGTGACTTACTGGATTAAACTTTACTATGCATCCTGCACTGCAGTCGTACGTATATTTCGTAATACCATTTTGAAAATAGATAACCCTTTTAATTTTTTTGTTATTGCGACGAATGGCGAGACGAACGATGTTAAGATGAACAGATGTTAAGTCTCATTATGTCCAGTAGTTACTCTGGCTACGATGTACTTCAAAGCGGAACACAACAGTGCATTTACTGCTGTTTGGCGAGAAATAGACATTTCGGTGGTACCTACACAGACGGCCTCTCACATATGAGAGACCTACCACTAGTAAACTACTATTACAACCATTAGTGCTAGATTTTGTAACGGATGATTTTTATAAGCAATTCTAGTATGACGATGTTGCTGGCAGTTATATTAAGAAGAATAGAATAAGGATTTGAATACAGAACGGAGTTGTCAATGGCTGATGTGAAGGATGGCCGAGTCGGAATATTATCACGCCACGATTATTCAAGTTGTAACGTTTTACACAGTTTTAATATGCGAGTTGTATGTGTAGAGCCCTAGTATAAATGTACATTATGTTGGAAAAGAATAGAGGAATTATGATTACACAATCGTCGTATTATTTTGAGTATTAATAATTTGTTCATAATACTTTGATTACATTTTAATAACATTCTACTTTGGTCTCTTTCTATAACTCCTTTTAAAATTCTTTCCTTGACACTATGTTTCATCAATTTCACCCATCAAAATTATCCAGAGAGTCACTCAAAACCGTTATTACCAAACAAAGCGATACCAGAGCAATAACTAAGGCCAATAAGCGTTGCAGGGGACTCATCCCCTTTCATCTTATCGTCGATACAAAGGGCTCGGTCCCTACGTGATGCTCACAAAAGGGCCCTATCGTAGGGTCGTAGGGACAAAGGGTCATGAATAGAGCCGTTGCATTTGTTGCTAGTTTGGCTGACAACTGGTACTGTAAATCAGGGTATCTTTAATGCGCTCTACACACCAAACCCGCCGGCCCAGCGACAGAACCCGGCGGCCTATACGAAAAGCATCATGTCGGCAGCATGCGCGCGTACGTGTTGCCCGTCGACATGACATTACTACAACGCAAGCGCAGTGCTTGTCATAAAATGTTCCTTATTATGTTGAGCCGCTGCCATGTCGCCGTCAGTTTCCCGACTTGCAATGACTGTAGTCGCCGGCTAGCCCGCCGACAAAATGTCGCCGACATGTGCCGGCGGGCCGGCGGTTTTGTTGTTTTGGTAGTGCGCTTCATAAGTAGTTGATGTAACTGCAGTTTTATTAAGAGTTACTAAGCCGAATTGATTTGTTATTTGGTTTTTATGTGGCATAGCTGCTGTTTAAGTGTATTAAGACAGCTTCCGTGGCGCAGTTGGTCAGACGCCGCCTGTGATTCGTGTGGCTCGGTTTCGATACCCGCACCAAAACAAATATTTGTGTGATCCACGGGTATTTGTTTCGGGTCTGGGTGTTTGTCACACCAAAAGTCTCTCGTAGTTCCTGATACCCACGACACAAGACTAAATTTTGGTGTGGGTTCAGGACTATGTATGCGACTGTTGGGTGTATTTTTCATGTTATAGGGGGCCAACGAGCATACGGTTCTCTTGATAGTAAGAGATCACGTCCGTGATTATTTATTTATATACTCAATTGCATCAATTTGGTGATATTTTTACCGAGGATGACAAAAGCCTATAATTCGTTTGATGGTTGATTTGTTCGTTGTGTTATTTCTTCATTGTCATTGGTTGTTTGTATGGTGCAATAAAGGATATATAAAGGAGTAATCTTACTACGAAAAAAACAACAATTAACACAACTCTACCCGCACACTTTTCACAAATAACACTTCCCCGCAATGACTAATCAGTGGTAAACGAAGAAAAAGCAGACGGCAATAAAAAAACACATTTACGTGTACACATTATTACACAAACAGACGTAACGTTTATCCCCTTTAGATTCATGGGTAAGGACGTAAAGCTGTGAGTTTACGCACGTATCTTTAGACCAATGGGAAGCTTTTTTTAGTACTTCCGGTAAAAGAACATGCTCGCCTAAAGTTGAAAGCCTGTCCTGTACTATTTCAGCCTATATACATCCCAATGCAGGGCACGAGGCTCCTCTACAATCGAGAGTACGATTGAGGGTGGTTAGGCTAAGTCCACCACGCTGGCCTAGTGCAGGCTGGCGGACTTTTACACACCATAGTTTATACAAGTCGCTTTCGTAAGCAGGTTTCCTCATGATGTTTTCCTTCACCGTTATAGTGTGTAGTGATTGACTAATACACACATGAATCCAAAAAGACAACCACCGTTTATGAATAAGTTGGATTGTAGTTCAAATAGTAGTCAATAAAGCAGGAAAAAGACCAAAAAAAAAGGTTATTGGACATCGATTGCATTACTCTTTAACTATAAGAGGACAGCAATACCGTCGCTTTAAGCCCCATTTTCATGGGGAGAGTTTCTCGCCTCGAAGATAAGATTATCGTAAGGATATAAAAAAGTTGCATCGTGTAAACATTTGTCAGAACACGATAATCTATGGCTGTTACGTCATGCGATAATCGCATACGATTCTCGCCGCGAAAAACTCTCCCAGTGTAAATGGTGCTTAAGTCCCCAGAAACAGTTCATATTACCTACAATGTGGCTCTACCTCTTTAAAATATCTGCTTTCTCGCCCCAGATGTGTCGAATGGCGACAAGTGCGTCCCCTATAATATGTTGCTACAGAAATTACTCGAGACACTGTGGGTGGCCTTAGTAGCTCCACTGGTAGCCCCTTTATGAATACTGGTGATTTTGTTTATGTATTGAAACTATTGTTATTTTTTGTTTTATTCGATGAATGGCGAGACGAGCATGCCCTTCGCCTAATGGTAAGCGATACGACCGCTCATGGACAGTAGCAAAACCAAACATAAACATCACCATGATTTCCAAAGCAGTGCTTGGCATTCCACTGCGCTCGCCATCCTGAGACATAAGATGTTATGTCTCATTATGTCCAGTAGTTACACTGGCTACAATGTTCTTCACACCAGAACATAATAGTGCATTAACACTGCTGTTTGGCGGGAGAAATAAACATTGCGGTGGTATCTACCTAGACGGCTTCTCACATAATATGTGAGACCTACCACCAGTAGATTAAGTTATTGGCCATTTTGATTTAAAAAAAAATATTCCAAATTTATGAGGAGGTTCTCAAAACGTTTATATTTATGTATATTTCTTTAGTCTATTTAATTGATTTGGGTATTTTTAAGCACTGGTATGTACTACATAAGTTTATGATTTAAAAGAGAATTGTAAGACTCTTTTAAATAAATAATATTTGATTTCTTTATCAAGTATAGAGCTGAAGATTAAAATAAATTATACTTTCCAAAAATTATATTTTAAATCTGACAAGCGTTAAATGCGAAGGGGAGGACATAATCCCGCACCCTTATCGCAAAGGCAAATCGTTTGCCAATTCCAAAACCGTATAATATTCTTATTCAAATTTGAATTAGCATTTTATTTTTTTATTCTTATGCTATGTTTGTTTTATTTATATTTTATATTGCTTTTAAGCCTGTGCTTAATTTAAAAATGTCCGAAAATATTATTATTTACAGTATTTTTTTTTATTTCCTAAACATGAACAAAAATTAGTTTAGTTTTTTACGGATTACCGTAATTTAAAGCCGGGAAATCTATTTGGTACCTGTTAGTTTTCTGATTTTTAACCTCAATTTGAGTAAAACGCGCAAGCTGTTATTAAATCACATGAATATGAGATTATGAATATGAATATGAGATTGAATGAATTGTATAAATTATTCTAATAAATATATCAGATAGATAAAAACTTCTCGTTAAATGTATAGATAACTGCAGCAATATTTTAAGCTGTGCTTAAAATGTAGAGCACGTAACTTCTATAAATTTGTTCTTAAACAACGCGATCGACGATTAGCTCACGTGTTCATATGATACTATTATATGACGTACATATGTACTATTACCATAAATATGTGCAATAACGACTCCAATGAGATTCCTAACAATATCATAGGTTCAGTGATAATGATTTTAAAAAATTGCGATTCCTGAGGTTGGATTCCTATGACAATGAGAGCACTTATAATTAATAGATTCCAAAAATAGAGATTTTCGATTTATTAGTGTGTGTGATATTAACATAGTCTTATAGGTAAATTTTAGAAAAATATTCTGAGTGACTTTTAAGTTTAAAAATTTCGCATTTCATAAAACAATTGAATATGTAAATTGTGTCGTTTGGCAGATCTAACACAAGGCTTCTCATGTTATAGACAGCTTCTTATTTCTTTGCATTTTAGGGCTTCACTATAACATGTACTGCTTAAACCTATGAACATAATAGAGACGGACAAAAAAAACTAAAAAAATACCGCGAATGATCGGAAATTAAGCTCTCCTTAAAGAAACGGAATCAGTACAAAGAAATTTTCCACGGAAAAGAGGCGCTCAGATGAACGGTTTTATCCCGAATCATGCTATAAGAAACAATTTATATGCCATAAAAACTAGTAATTACAATTACTATATTTTACTACAGCTTTTAGTGTGTATTATATTCTTATAAAAACATAACAATAATATTAAGTTCTCTCATTCGTAATTTTTGTCGAACACTTTTTTTAATTAATATATGTATATTTTATTCGGTCAGTTCACTAAAAGATATACACTCACTTTTGTAAGATCGAGCTATTTATATTTAGGAGCCAAATTCACATATTACTGAATATTGAAAACGGAATAAGTATTTGATTTCAATCAAGGCATTAACGCTAAATGGCTCATACGCATTATAAAAAAATCCAATATATCATTTTTATATTTAATCCCTAACCAACGATAAAATTTGCTACATTTAAATTTATCCACACAAACGGTAACCTATATCAAATCTTAATTAAAAATCACATTAATATACACAAAAATAAAAAATCAAAAAGAAATTGCCTTAACCGGAGCGCGGCATTGCAAACCTGAACCCAAATGTCCTGCCAGAAACCACTAAAACCATAGACACAATCACAAACTGTCCTTTTACGCTCACTGATCTACGTACTACTGAGAGCGCGGCTCTCGGACGACTGACAACAAAAACATTTTACCTATAGACGTGAATTCCATTGTGTGTTAATTGCGTGAGGGTCTGTATGCATGGCGGGAAGGCGCGGGGAGAGGCGACGTGCCCCCACGGTGGTGCGAGCGCTACTGCCAGGGCGACCCGCCCTGTCGGGATGAGGCTTAGATGGGGCTAGTATTTGATTCGGATAGGGAGGACGGTAGGGTAAGTTTGTAAATGAAATTTAAGTTGTCGTAGATATGAATTAAATAATAGTAGTCACCATGGTCAAGTTACCTCTCTGTTTCTTGAGACAGTGAAAATATGTAGAGACACAGATCCTGCTCTAACACTGGCTGGAAAGGCAAAAAAAAAGAGATAATGTAGTAGATAGTCCCAATACTTTGCATATTATGGTGTCCATTACTAGACAGGCGCATAATAGAACTGCATCCTCTCTTATACATCTCCGCTTAACCACTCTGTGAAAATTGTCGGTTCACTTAACTCAGGGGTATTATTCTACGTTTCAGACGGCTTATATTAACTTTGGTCTTCTGTCGGATTACCACGTTTCTGATACCCTCCCATCCTACAATTTCAAAGATCTATAGAGCTTCTACAATTCTTACAACATAAGGAACATACGGTAGCTGCCGTTCAAATACGTTGAACACGTTTAACCGGGAATTTCCAAAGTGAAATCCTTATAAGGTTCTCTCGAACCAACACCTCACAGCTAAAGACGACTCTTAAGCGCCATTTACACGGGAAGAGTTTCTCGCGGCGAGAATCGTATGCCATTATCGCATGTCATAATCGCCATAGATTATCGTGTTCTGATAATGTTTACACCACAAATTTACACGATGCAACTTTTTTACATCCTTACGATAATCGTAGCTTCGAGGCGGGACACTCTTTGCGTGAAAATGGGGCTTTAACCTATTTTGTATTAACATACAGTTTCGGTGGCGCAGTTGTACTACGGTATTATTGCAAAGCTGAGGTCCTGGGTTCGAAACACGGGTCGAGCAAAGTGATACTGGATTGTTGTATTCATTACCAGCCCGGAGTCAGGAATTTGTGCCCGATATGGCGTTAGGCTCGCTCCCTATCGCTCGTGGGACGGAACATACAAAGCGAAACGTGGGTCCTGGTTTCACCTCTGGTTACCTCTGCTGGGAAAAAGGCGTGAGTTATGTATGTTGTTTTAGATTGACTAAGATATTGAAACATTCTATTTCACTCTTGGCTTCTTAACAAAATAGATATAAAAGTATTAGCTACCATACTGTTCCGTCGTATACAAGGCTCTCGCCCTCCTAATCAAAGCATCCGTCGGTTCTCGCGGCGGCGATTGGCCGTGTTTTCCACAGAATTGTGTTTGGTATTGCTCCACGCTCGCATCTGGCCGCTTTTGTATTCACAGCCACCTATTTGCTTTCCATTCTTTCTTTTCTTTCCTTTCTTTCTTTTGTCTTCTATCTTTTATTTACTTAACACTTGTCTATTACAAGTGATTCCTAGTATTTTATATCACTACGTAGCTCAGGTACAAGGATTTCGCCTACAAAGTGAACGGGTGACCTGGTTAAGGTTGCAGGAATTCTCTGGATGCAGGCCGCTTTCAACAGGTCAATGTGGAGATCCTTGAGGGAGACCTATGTTGAGGAGTGGAAAAGTCCATGAATGCATTAATATCAGGATACGAGATAACGCATTTTACTAAGGGTGCCACGCGTATCTTGTAAGCCAAGGTCATAAGAGACTTATTAGAAATATAACTTTAGTATTACATATTTATATTCTTATGCTAAGGACCCATTAGGACATGTTTTAATCGTACCGATATTTTTTAAATTTTTTATTACATTCTAGTAAATGCATGCGTGGTGGCCTATTGGTAACGGACTAGACGCGGCTTCCGAAATGTTCACAGTGGTCGCGGGTTCAAATCCCAGTACACACCTCTGATTTTTCGAAGTCATGTATGTACATATGCATTGATAGTCAATCACCACGCACTATAACGGTAAAGGAAAACATCGTGCGGAAACCTGCATACTGTAGCGATTTATAAGAATTTCTACGCTATGTAAAGTCCGTTTATCCGCACTAGACTAGCGTGGTGGACTATATGGCCTAACCCCTCTCAATCGTACTCTCGATTGTAGAGGAGGCCGTGCCTTTCAGTGGGACGTATACGGTCTAATTTATGCACTAAACAGCTAATGCTTATAGAAAATTATCTCCTGCCCATCCTTAGGGGTTGATAGACATATATACCTTCCGATCTCTGAGGAGAGATAAAATAAAAATAATATTAATAATAAAATATTTATTTGCATATTACAGACGTACAAAACACTTAAAATAAATGTTATGACAATATTTACTTAGGAAAAGCGAACTCGTGCCTTACTTGTCTCTCTGATTTACCAAGAGCCATTGCGGAGCTTCTACTCCATTGAACTAATGTCCATTAAACTAGGAGCCAGCTATAAAAAGTTAGAAGGGAGTACTTACTCCCCTCAATCTTGTAGTATACTTATACTACACCAGTGATTTTCACCCATGATTAAAGACCTTTCAACGTACTCAAAAATCCCTTGAATTCGGGTAGGGATGATATTACATTGTAAGGACAATATTTATAAATTAGTGATTTTTTTAGGCATTTGACAGGTACTTTTACGTGTAAATAAAAAAAGAGTAATAATAACAAATTAAATCACCGATTGGGTTTGTTTTATCGATGGTAATAATTACGGTAATTAATTTCTTTGATCAGCTCCAGATGCCTATAAAAAAGTTTGTACAGAAAATGAGATATTTGTACAATGGAATTCATTATATTCCCTTCTCCTAAATCCATCCCTTGGTTGTCTGTAAGACATTGCCTAGAGCGATAAGACCGCCACTTGTAATTTTTTTTATTATTTCTGTATTATGTATTATTACTTATATTGTGTTTCATTCTTTTGTACAATAATGACTAAATCAATAATTAAAAATTTCCACCCGAGCGAATTAAAGCAGCACGTAATAAAAATCATCTCTATCACATTATGAACTCAACTGTAAAAAAGTCTAGTGGACAGACAGCATTACATCCACTTCTTTCATCCTGAGAGAGGAAATGAAACATCTTCACATACTCGACATGTCGGTGGAAACACATTGCGACGTCGCACAAAAGAATTCTTAGGTTATTGAAATATTAATGCTTTGTTCAAGAGATTTTTTTTTTAATTCGTTCAACGGCTAGAAGAGCATGCCGTTCGTCTGATAGACCGCTTATGGACAGTAGGAAAACCAAACAACACAGTGAATTACAACGCAATGCTTGGTATTCCACTGCGTTCGTCATCTTGAGACATAAGATGTTAAGTCTCATTATTTCCAGTAGTTACTCTGGCTCCAATGTCCTTGAAACCGGAACACAACAGTGCATATTTTATACTTACGTGTTACTCTTAGAGAGCGAAACTAAAACGAAACTATTATCTTCATCATTGTCTTCAGCTTCAGGGAGTCCACTGCTAAAGAACGTCCTCCCGTTTGCTATTTCACAACCATTGCTGGTTTTATTTCAACCTAGTACCTACGCTGTATGGCTAGGGCGCCATGGTTTCCTGGACACCCGAGAGAGATTATGGGAGCACCCACTATTTGCCCACTATTTAGCAAAAAGTATTTTTATAGAATAGGTCCAACAAACGAGAAGCAGGTCACCTGATAGTAAGTGATCACTGCCGTCCAAGGAAATCCACAACGCTCGGGTCATGGATGTGTTGCCGACCCATGAGATTGGGAGGAGACTGGGAAGGAAAAAGGATGGGACGAGGAAAGGGGTATTGGGCAAGTATACATAAAAAGGCGGATGCCTATCAAAGGATGGAGGCCTGCTGAAAATGAATTAATGATGAGCTTGAATAGACTGTGAGTCGTCATGTGTAAGGTAAATTCCCAGATCAAGTAATCCACTTTACGCGTGTAGAAAAAAACGAAAGGCTGATGATGATGATGAAAAAAATAGTTTATCAACAGCCCGTGGAAATTCGCTGCTGGACGTAGGCAAGTCTCAAGCCACCCTACAGAACCCGGTCTGCTGCTTTAAATCAAAAAATACTTGCCCAGGATTATATTTTATGTCCAGACGGAAGATGCTAAGTAAAAAATAGCAAATGCTACTGGGATCTCTGTTTAAAATATATGTTACATTATATTTATTGAAATTCTTTATACAAGTAGTTTGTATGACAAAACTAATCTTTCATCACCCTAGGTTCGACTTGGAGAGAATGCCTCACACATTAAGTCCACCTACACATTACACAACTGGGTTTGAAAAGAGCAACAGTAGAGTTTCTTGCCCGTTCTTCTCTAGTGAAAACCGCTTTCTGAACTGGGTGATAGAAAAAAGAAATGACTGAATCTAAATAATCTTGAACATTTTAATTAATTCAATAAATTATTTTCATTCTCACATTTATATAAAGTGTAAATAAATAAAATACCAAGTAAAAACAACGACCAAATTTTATTTCTTGCTCGGATATCTAATGGTAGTAGCACATTGCAAAGCTTGGGAAGGTAGCAATAGGGTCAGGGCTCAGGCGCTACGGTCGGAAGTGGTAAAGGCTATGTAAAGGGCAATAAGTATGTAAAGGGACCGCAAAGCGCCCTTGGCAGGATTAAGTAATTTGTTAAATATCAATATGCATTACGCATGATATTATATGATTATCGAATTCGTACTTGATATTATATTATATCATTGTCGTGAAAATGGTGATGCCAATGCACAGGGCAGTTAGGCTGACACAAGACCGCGTTGCTTGGCGCAAGAAGATTAGACTTATAACGTCATAATGAAAGGTTCACGATACTCAGCACTGAGTTAACGATTGGAGAAAGAGAGATTATGCATATTATGACTAACATGTACTCAGATTATATAAAATTATACAATGTTTTTAGGGAGGTGTTAATACCAACTTGAGCTTTTTTTTAAAGCGGATTAAAAGCAATTGCTAAGCTCGATTTTATTTAACAGTCGTCAGGGCTGCTGGTTATAAGATTCTAGATGTGAAGTTGAAGTCTGCGGGTTCGATTCCCAGTTCGGGATAAATATTTGTAAAGTTTTCAAATGACACGTCTATGGTTGAGGGGTTATAAACTCAATGGATACTGAGAATGCGCATGAAGTAGGGTTTTAGTGGACTCCATATAAATGCAGATTTTCTCAAGAATTTTCTTTATCCTGAACGGACTATTCTTGGTGAAAACAAACATAATGTAGATAGGCATTATATACTAAGCCTCTTGTTCTTCCTTGCCGGACTAAGGTCTTTTGTACATTTCATAATACATAAATCTAATTACCACTACGTATAACATTATTTTCTATGTGGATAATTTTAAAAATTAAGAAAAGTGAATTTTTAAATGTAAGTGCTAATGGCAATGCATTTGTACGATTATCCGCAAGTTTGTAAAACAATCGTTTTTAACATTTTTACTCAGTTTTGGCTCCAATTTAATATGACAAATTTCCAGCATAAGTAGCTGTAAATTTAAAAAATAACTAATTAATAACTAAAACCATTTAGATATTATTTTAGAAACAAAATATATTTGCAAAGGGCAGCTGTAAAGCAGCATTCTATTTTTAAGCATTCAGATTTCTAATTAGATGTACAAAGCCCACGTTTCTGTGCATAATAACAAATTTGCAATAATGTTTTGTATGATTGTGTTGAAACCGTGTTAATTTGTAAATACGAATTCACAAACCTAAACCGGAATTTAATCGCCTGCTGCGAATAATAACTGCAATGCCATTTTAAGCTTACATCGTTTATGTATTCAGTGCCATCTGTAAGTTTTTACATGAACTTGTTCAAACGCCAGCACTGTAAACTATTGTATAACGAGCAATACACTTAGTACATAGGTACACCAATAGGTGGCGCTAAATTCAAATTCATAAAATTAAATTGATTAAAAATACCAATAGATTAATAAACTATTAAAATTCAATTGAAATAGACTCCCCGAATATATATATATATATATATATATATTTAATGAATCATTAATATAACACTAGTATTTGCTAGTGTTTTTCTTTAACCTTACCGTTTGCAGGGCAAGCTAAGTTCTTTGTGTGCATATCAGCGACAATTCTCGAATGTGGGACATTGACAAAGGATGCTGTATCCTCATTACTGCCGTCATGATCGTACAGGACCAAGATTTAATCTCTTAACAATCAAAATCGCACTCCTTTATTATTCATTGTTGGTACGCATTGAGAATTTTCCCTTTGCTTTTTATTATCGACGTAGAAATAAGACTATGGAATTTAATATTATAATTTTTTTAACAGACACTCCACAACCTTTATATACAAAACCCATATTAATTGCATTAAAGCAACACCAAAAAATTCAAAGAATTGCTACCAGGTCTACACTGACTTCGAGCAAAACATTGTTTACAACAACATGTTAAGAAACATATTAAAGAATAACAAAACTTTTCTAAAGTTTTAAACTAAAATTGGCTTGAATTCAAGGCAAATAAACGTGAGACTACGGATTCGCAACTTCGGATCTTTGATAATTTAACGAAACTGAGTATTGAGTGTCTGAGTATTCAACATATAAAGAAATGAGCTAAATTGCGGCTCATAACTCAGTGGCATTATTATATTATCTAAATGGAAAACCGCAAACAAAATCTATAAAACAAAAAGTGCGGTACATGTTCCACTATTTTCGTTCTATCTTTGTCACTCTAACACAGTCTTACTATATTCTCTTTCATCCTACTAATTTCTCGTGTTCCTAGTTGGTACATACGCAGTGCGCACAAAATATCAACGCGATGTCTTCTCTAGTATAAAACGTCAATGGTCGCAACAATTTATCTACAAAGCTATGTTGATACTAGACATTGTAAGTCTAGACTCTAGACGAACGACCTAGTAATGGTCACTGGAGCAGTTCTTACATGAAGGTAAACGGTGTGAAACCACAGATAATAATAGAAATACATACATACATAAATTCACGTATGTCCAGAAGGGGTAGGCAGAGGTTCCCCTGCTACCAGGACACCCACGTTTCGCCATATGTGTTCCGTCCCACGATGAGGTACAAAAATAGCCTATTTTCTTATCGGGCACAAATTCCTTACTCTGGGCTGATAATGAATAAATAAATAAAATAAATAAATAAATACACCCAACAGTCACATACATACCTAGTTCTAACCCCACATTAAGATCAATTAAGTCTTGTGTCGTGGGTATCAGAAACTACGAGAGACTTTTCGGTCTCACAAACACCCAGACCCGACTCAAATATTTGTGGGCCACACAAACATTTGTGTTGGTGCGGGAATCAAACCCGCGGCCTCTCGTTTCACAGTCGGCGTCTAACCAACTACGCCACGGAGGCTGTCATATATTTAAATATTTAAATCCAATATCACTTCGCCCGACCCGGGATTCGAACCCGCGCTCTCAGCTTTGTAATCGTACCGTAGTACAACTGCGCCACCGAGGCAGTGTACATAATAGAAATACAACTACATATTCGTACAAGATTGTAATATACTTACATTCGGCATTCGGCAGGATAGCCACCATATATGATGATGATGGAAAACCATTCATGGTGATTGACACAGGTGTTAGGCGTCTTAAGTTTAAGCCAGGGGGGTTACTGTATGATCCGAAACGAAACTCGAATGTTCGAATAAAAGTGAACTGTCTAATGTATGGTACATTCTAGGCCAATGCGGTTTGAGCGATCGATGGATTTCAAATAAATTAGCGACCAGCCGACTCAGAATTTTCGAACTACCTACTGTTTTCTAAGTTGACTTACAACTGCTGATGTTTAAATCGAACCTAATAGCTTAACGCGGCTGTTCGAAGCACCAAAGAGCTCATAAGATTAATGGAGAGTAAAAAGACGAACGCCGCTTCTAACCCACGTTGTTATTAATGTAAGATCAGGACTTTGTGTATGGATGTCGGGTGATTTTTGTATAAAAAAGTATGAATATTACGTGTATTTTAATCTTAGTCCAACACAGCGATACAGCATTACTTATTGTGTTTCTCACCTAGCACGCGTAGTACGCACGTCCTATTTTTGTTTGACTTTTGGTCATTTTAATTCTGTTTTGAAGATCATCACGCATTTAACCCACAAACACATCAAAGGGAGTATAAAGTACGCATTAACTGAACTAAAATAGAATAAAATTGTGCATTTTGCGCCTGCGACTTTCTTCTAGTTTCTTTCAATACGTGTTGTAAAATGGTACAACCACACTGTGGTTCCATTGGCCTACTATAGGACTTGGTCGGTCTGAAGCGATGGTTTTTCCATCGTGTTTTATTGCTTGCAGTTCTCGGGAAGATCTTACTCTACAAACGATCATTCTTATGAAGTAAGGTCTTTTAGCGGGTGAGTGAGATTGACAGAGGCGCAAACCCTATTTTCTCCTCCCCTCCTTTCTCCTTTATCCCTCCTTTTTGAGAAGCTGACAAGCTGACAACCTACCCTCCATATGTAAGAGATATTTATTGCTGATGGTAAAACCTTAGTATCATGCCGTTTACTCATTCACAGGACATTTGGAACAAAACTCTTCTCGGAAATACGGAACAAAGCGAAATTTTACATAACGTGCGCCAATTTCCCCTAGCAACGTTTCCACGCCCACAAAAAATCATACAAAGTCGCAGATTAAAATATGGTTATAGCAACACAGGTAGTTAAACTAATTATACTTCGAGTTCGGTCGCTGGCACGACTGACCCGACCCACATAGGAACCAGCGTAACAAAACCTGCCCTCCCTCCCGCAACCACTGTCCGACAGTACCTGAAGATTATTTCCGTTGCAATGTCACAGGTCAAGTTATATTGGATATGTGAGTGTGACGTCGGCGTAAAGGTTTGTTCCTTAATCAGCTGTTATTCAATTTAAAGTCATAATTTAAATGGGGTCATATTTTATCTCCTAATGTGCTGTGTTTGGAAGTTAAATTATCGTTTTATTTGTTGGGTATTCATAATGTAATGCTGCATATTCATATGTAATGCATGGGTACGCACGATATGAATCTTGACATCCTGTATTGAATTCCTAAGAGGATTAATCCATTTTATGACAAATCTTTGTTTCATTTGGCATTCTCATTGTTTCTCTTTTTTAATTCTCAGATGTCGCCTATTTGCAAGAGTCACTGCTATAGGTTTTCCACTGGTATGTACTGTGGTACATCCTACCACTATCGGGATGGAAACATACATGTATACTACAGTAAAATTTTAGTTCCGCAGCAATCTCCCTCACCGAAAGATACGCCTTAGAAAAATTAATACTTTACATGAATTTCCTATGAAACAGTATTCTTAGTAGTCGCTGGATGCAGGCCAACAGGTCGATGTGGAGATCCTTGAGGGAGGCCTATGTTCAGCAGTGGACTTCCTATGGCTGAAGAGAGAGAGAGAAAGATTAGTCTTACCCATTTGTGTTGTAATTTTTATAACAACTCGACTGTTCAACTTATAGTATAATTAAAGACGACTATTTACACAAATACAAAAAACATACCAACTGATACCACTGTTACTAAAATAAAATGTATTTTACATAAATTAAGGTGCAAATATCAAGTCCCAAGCGGCACATATCTGCCAGCATAGCACAGGGGTTGAAAGGTCGCGACCAATGACCGCTTTGTCATATGAAATGTAGGCTTGCGCCATTATTTTTTCATCTAAGCGATATTTAGCACGTACGTATATGTCGGAAAATTTCTGCGAATTATTTATAGGTTAGAGGCCGGTTTTTCAATAGGTCAATTATTTTCATCGAGTAATGTTGCAATAGTAGTATATTTTCGGTATACTGTATCAGCCCATATACATCCCACTGCACGGGCCTCCTCTACAATCGACAGTACGGTTGAGAGCGGATAGGCCATACAGTCCTCTACGCTAGTATTTTCGGTTTAAAAGCTGTCAAAATATTGAGTTATTAAGTTGTTCTTCCGGTACTAGGTATTTGAAGTTTAAAAAACTATACACTGTACCTCCACGACGTTGAAAACAACATAATGAGACCAACAAAATATGTACGCGCCACGCGGTCCGGTGTCAGCCAGTAAACATGCGGTTTTTATAAGACAGGCCTAATTGGGCCGGCTGTTAAGACAATTACACGCAATTATAAAAGAAAATATGTATACAGCTTCGATTCCCGCACCGAACAAAGTGTCAGTGGGATACCGAACATACAAAATCGTTTCAAGTCAACGGGGTTTCTCTATTATCCGAAACGAAACTTGAATGTTCGGATGTTCAACGTCTGAAGTATGTTATAAGTTTTCCACTTCTCAAAATCAACACCATTCTTTAAGATACTTATCGTTCATGACGAACTAAGTCTATAGTTAGCACGTACGATAGAGGATTAGAACATTTTGTGGAGTACCTAGGCACATGCGTACAGTTTTACGTGCGACGTCCGAACATTCGAGTTAGACGCAAAAGACTGTCATCGTGTCTTTATACAAGCCTTCTATCATATCGTTATGTAAGGATCAAGTATTTAATAGTTGAATGCATTTTTACTTATCTGTAAATAAATAATGAATAAGTGTTAAAGCCAATGAATTAGTTCAAGCGGATAAACATTGACCTATTGTCATAAATGTAATCAAAGAGATAACAGGGGTGAAGTCATCCGGCCGTTCAAGACACTAATACTTCATTTTATCATTGTTTTTTGTATAATACTGCCCGTTTATAAATAATTGCCGGATGCCCAATACCCCTTTTGTCTTCCTATTCTATGCGACCGATGCAAAAAATAAAAACATATGCAAAATTAAACGCGTATCCTTGAAGTGGTAGACGATTGACAGCCTCCGTTCCGTAGTTGGTTAGACGCCGACTGTGAAACGAGAGGCCGCGGTTTCGATCTCTGCACCAACACAAATGTTTGTGTGGCCCACAAATGTTTGTATTGGGTCTGGGTGTTTGTGAGACCGAAAAATCTCTCGTAGCTTCTGATTCCCACGACACAAAACTCGATCTTAGTGTGGGGTCAGGACTATGTATGTGACTGTTGGGTGTATTTATTATTTAGCTAAGGTCGCGCAAGCAAATGCTGGGTGGAAACCGTTTCAACAGGTCGTTATGGAAATACTTAGAAAAGGCTTATGCTGAGCAGTGGACTTCCTGCGGCGGAAGAGAGAGGCAGAGGGGACACGAGTCTCACCCACAGTTTGCTGCATTTAATACTGTCCCAATAGGTAAGGGGTCTAGCAGTGGTGCCAGGCAGTTCATTATACCATATAGGTATTGTTTTACTGTTTATCCCGTCTTTAGTAGTTTGATTAATAGTGTCGATCTAATAGAGATACCTCACGCCTGTGGAGACTTTATTTAATTTACGCTACAATTATCATCAAGTGCATTCTGGTTACAATCGTATTCGTATGCAAATTTATACTTGTTTAATTAAAAGTGATTAAACAAGTATACATTTGCTTACTTAAACATTTTAAATTCTGTGTTTATAAAAATACAATCTACGATGTGTTTTTATGCTAATCAGCGGCGAAATACTTCTCATTATTTCATTTGCTACGGCTCCATTGAATATGGCGGCATTAATAATGCGCCTTGAATTACTTATTACTTATTTAGCCAACAACTATTCCACCTGGCTAAAGAAAGGGAATAATACAAAAAGCTGACGGCCAACCTTCAACACTGAAGAGGCACTCAGAGAAGAAGTAGATTTAACCAACGAAGCGCCGAAATAATATTTCAGCAAAATCATAACAAAATTTTATCACGTATCTTCTTTACAAACCTTGCATAGGTTTTCAATAGCCCAGATGTTACAGAATGTGATTAAACTCTTTATGAAGGTGTTAGGGATGTTGGAACTGCGTTTATTTAAATTCTAAAAGTCACAAATGCATCTCTTGTTAAATGTTACCTTATCTGTTTCGTTTCTTTCGCGGTGCTAGTCAAACGGACTTACTTGTTCATTGAATAATGATAGAGGATTTAGGCAGAGTCTATTAATTTTGTAACTTTTATCATTGGTATAATGAAACATGTCTGGGTCTACCGTGAGACTCTGTAGGTAGGCAGTGTTGTATTAAGTTGGGCAAGACATTATTTTTATAGTATTTCGTTTTCAATTATATACTCGTACGAGTTAGCTAACCACTAGGCCAGCGTGGTGGACTATATGGTCTAACCACTCTCAATCGTACTCTCGATTGTAGGGGAGGCCCGTGTTCTGCAGTGGGTCGTATATGGGCTGATACAATACAATACAATGAGTTGGCTGGTAGGTGCTAGAATTTTGCACCGGGCATCGAGACGCTGTCATCGTTTCACATCTCCGGACAATAGGTAGCATTAGCATGATCTCTGCTTACTCTTTCCATGATAAAGGACTGGGCTATATACGTATGTAATAATATTTTCATGGAGCAATTTTAAAATGCTATTTCTTCCCACGGTCCCATAGTCTAACACTGCATATCTACTTCAATTCATCACGTCAATTTAGACATTTGGTCTGAGTGTCCATTAACATGTTAATGAATATTATGATATCAATTTACGCACAAGTTTTATATTGTGGTTCGGGACGCGCTTGTACGAGTAATCGCGCATGCAAAGTATAACACGACATGATTGCCAGACTAACACGCTTCCGGGGAAACGTTGGAATTATTACGGTAATGTTGGAGAATAAATTGTGTAGTACGGTATATTAGTTTCAGACTTGAAACTCTCTCTCTCTGTCACTCTCTCTCTCTCTCTCTTCAGCCAAAGGAAGTCCATTGCTGAATATAGGCCTCTCCCATAGATCGCCACATAGACCTGTTGGATGCGGTTGATTTTAAACTACTAAGCGTCAAATCATAGATAAATTTATGCATAGACTATCAGACTGACTGCCTCGGTGGCGTAGTGGTACTACGGTATGATTGCAAAGCTGAGGTCTCGGGTTCGAATCCCGGGTCGGGCAAAGTGATATTGGATTTTTCTATTCATTATTAGCCCGGAGTCAGGAATTTGTGCCCGATATGGCGATAGGCTCGCCCCCTATCACATCGTGGGACGAAATATACAAGGCGAAACGTGGGTGTTCTAGTAGCACCTCTGCCTACCCCTTCTGGGAACAAGGCGTGTGGTTATGTATGTATGTATGTAGACTATCAGACATGACGACGAATGTTCGAACATTGTACGTAAAACTGTACGAATGTGCCTAAATACTCTACAAAATGTTCGAATCCTCTGTCGTACGTCGTAAACATAGAATAAGTTCGGAGTGAAATTGAGTATTAGAAAGAATACGATTTCTGCACATTTTGAATCTTCACTTCTCTCATTGGCTGAAACGGACAGTAAAACTGTTACTCCAATAAATTTTCGGTAAGATATTACCGTCGCAGTGACAGCTTTGAGCTTTCCACTGGTATTCAATTGGATTCAAGAAAATTCCACTACTTCAAAACTTTAAGCAAAGATTAACGTTTTAATTTGCTTAAAAACATAAGTGATGATTCTAATATTCTGTTATCAAGTTTTATTGCTGCGTTAATGAAATTCAGATTTCGTTGCAATCCAGCCCTTGTATAATGTATTGCGAGGAACGGACCTCCAATATAATTGTTACGAGCTAAATTTGCTATACTACTCGTAGGTAGATTCCATACATCCTCGAAATTCCTTTAGTAAATGTCTGAGATATACGAGTAAAACAACCGATAATTGTTGACGATAATACAATTATCAAAAATCATTCTTCTTAGCTCAAACCTAAATTAACCATATATTTAAAACTAACAGCAAATTAAAAGCTTTTCACTAAGAACATGTCACCGATGCAGACGAAATTTTAATTACCCCACAATTCGTTATTTGTCTACTACGTGCCAGAAATAGTCCCAACGCGTCTGGCAACACACGGGTCCGCAGTACCCGCGTGCGACACGAGCGAGGCGGTCGCGTCGCGTCTGACCGCACAAAATTCCACAACAAATGCAAAGTGAAATACGTGTTTTTTCAACATCGTAAACAAACTTTTCTGTTAATGTGAGTAGTAGAAGTAACATTACTATTGGTGGGATTATAACTTCTATAAGTAGTGTTAAATTTAAAAGTTAAGTTTACATAACAAAATGATAAATGCAGTATCGACTGTATAAAAATAGATATATTGCTTTTTATTATCGTTTGGTTACTCGTAACTATCAATGGGTCCATATAATTTTTGATAAACCAGCGGGAGTACTATTTGGATGGTGTCCAGATATAAAAATACAATACCTAACGTCGCGTCTTGATGCAAGTCTGCCTGGGAATTGGGTCTGTGGTCGCGTCATCGTGCGCGCGTATCTATCCAAATTAAACCCGAAATTAAATGGACCCGAATAATTAGTGAAGATTTATGAGCAGGGCCGCTGCCGATCTGCGCTGTAACTTGAATAAAGAATGGCTGTTATAATGCCAGACGATCAGCTGTTTGCCAATGTTCGAAATTCAGTTTAGAGATTTTCTGTGATTTCATTTTATTACCAAGGAATTTCTCAAATAAATTATTGTTTAAATGTTAAATGTATTTAAATAAATATTTTTCTGTGTTGTGCCAGTATTCGCATAAGGAGCATTCGCAATTGAAGATTGAGGAAAATCTTATCTTGATTGCATAAAGGTTAACATTACGGATGGCCCATCTGATCTCAACTTTTCTGGTAGTGTCTACTCGCACGAGAAAGTTGTTTAAGTTATCAAACGATCTCCTTTATTTCCTAAACACTAAAACCAAACTTTTAAACTCAGTTCACAAAATGCGCATTTTAAGTAAACCAAAAAGACCTAACGGTATTATGAATATTTTAAATTGTAGGTAGATGTGTGTCAACGAAGGTCAATGTTTTTATCTCTTCTGTTTTATTTATTCTAAAGGTACATATGACAGTATGCATTATTTGTTGTTATTCGTAGCAATCACTTATTAACAAACAATGCATCTATGATGTAATGAGATTATAATGTCTTCCTATATATTTAGTTTTTAACGAATGCCCATTGTGGCTAGACAGTTGAATTTAAATAATTCGTAGTTAAGGTGTCTTACGAGACTTGTACATGGAAAAAAATTACTTTCTTACAACTACAAAAAAAAGGAATAAAACGAAAAAAAAAAACAGATTTATGTTGCGGTTAAACCGCGAAAACATATTGCAATATCAGAATTTTTGCTGTGTCCAAAACCACAGCAAAACATTGTCTTTCAGAGGCTACCTATAAAGTTGTGAGAACGGCAAATTAAATAAAATAACAAACATTATCTCATATCTTGGAGTGGAAACCGCGCCTCAGTAAACATGGTGTAAACACTTAGGATCGTTGGAGTTACAATCTCCGCAGAGTGGCTCAAACGGACGGATAACGCAGAAAATTATGTACATTGGCATGTATTTAAGTGATAATGTCCAGCAATGGACTGTAATAGACTGTACATGATGAAAAGTCTATTCGAAACTAAAGTCGTAGAAAGTTATTAATGTTTCATCGACTCCATGGCGCATCTTATTTGCTTGAAGAACTGCGACTATTTTAACGAGGAATCGAATTAAAGCTATACACTTATATGCTGCAATGGAGGTAACGGCTCAAAACATTGCTACTATATATGATCGCTTTCAATGTGGAACACATTGAGCATAAGCAAGGCGTAAAAAAAGAAACCGGAGTACACCACAGGGAACCAAGAAGAAACACTTTAACCAGCCGAACATTGTAAGAAATGCCGAGAGATAACCGCATCTATACTCTGAACAATACTGGCCATCAAATATAGTAAAATCTCTTCGCTTAGCTATGAAAAAAAAAATACACCTAACAGCCCTGACCCATACTAAGATCGAGTCTTGTGACGTGGGTATCAGGAAATACGAGGGTCTTTTCGGTCTCACAAACACCTAGACCCGAAACAACTACTTGTGGTTCACACAAAAAAATTGTCTCGGTGCGGGGATCGAACACGCGGCCTCTCGTTTCACATGACATCTAACCAACTGCGCCACGTTGGCTGTCAAAGAGAGAGATAAGAGAAATTCTGTATTCAAGTCATTCATAACACGCAGTCACACGAAAATCAGCCGCACCAACGGAGCTACGAATCCTCATGATTTATTTTAATTCGTCTATGACAGCTGACATTGGGCGAGGCAAAGTTGCCATTTATCAGGTGCTAAGTGACTAATTTCAACTGACGGTGACGAACAGACGAATTGAGGCCGTCGGTTTGTTCCCAGGATGTCCATATCCATTTAGTGGTATGTGGGCCATTTTAAAAATAATGTTGCATCTAGGATTTGAATATGCTCTGTTTTCTCGAGTTTTGACTTTAGGTGTGCAATATGTACTGTACTGTATTAGCCGATATTCATCCCACTACAGGGCACAAGCCTCCTGTACAATAGTGAGTACGATTGAGAGGGGGGTTAGGCCATATAGTATACGCTGGCCTAATGCGGTTTAGCAGACTTCGTATGTCATTGAAATTCCTGAGGAGAACTCTCAGACATAGTGATTCATGGTTGTCACAAACCTTTTCATCGACGTTTATATCAATATTGCACCTTTAAAAATGAAAGGTAATTGAAATGCCCTTGTTATGACTAGGTATTACTGAAGTGACTTACGACCTAATGTTTGCCGATGACGAGTGCAGTACATTACCAGAGTTTAGTCATAGGCTCTGAGTGTTTTGCTCCTGTTTAAAGGTAGGCGTGACACTTACCATCAGCAGGCCATCTGCAAAGCTCGTCATTCTTATGAATAATAAACAAGTAATAGATTCCATTTTCACGTCGAGAAATCCAATCGTGTGGGTTTTTCGATTCAAAAATATGGTGTGCTGGAAGATCTCACGAATGATTTCATGCTAGACAATCAGAGAGCGTAATATTATAAATCACCTTAGATATTAACGAAAAATGTTGTGCTCACACCAGTCAAAGATGAATAATTCGGAAACTAGTCTTATTGACAAATCTCAATTGATGCACGAGGTGTCAAGTGAAAGTGAATCTAAAGCCCCATTTACACGGGGAGTTTCTCGCCTCGAAGGTACGATTATCGTTAGGATAAAAAGGTGCATCATGTAAACGATCGCCAGAATACGATAACATTAAAGTAATTATCGCATGCGAGAATGACATACGATTCTCGCCTGCCTTCAGGCGAAAAACTCTCCGCGTGTTAATGGAGTTTTATCCTATTAACATACGACATGTGAAAGTTTCTGAAGTTCGGTGTATATTCGTTACTCGTTTGTTTCTCTTTAAGTGTTCTCCTATTTGCTACATTTTTTCTAATACGAAGGTCGCTCGGTCTAATGCAGGCCAATCACCTCTGACTTATTGGAGTTACGTGTATATTCATGGAACCAAACTATCACTTACTTTAACAGTGAAGTAAAACTCCACAAAGTAATCCTGCTTATCTCAAACTTCTTCAAAGGAATTTCTTGAGTATTTTAACAGCTTCTTGGGGCAGTTGGTTAGACACCAGCTGTGAAATATGCGGCCGCGGGTTCGATTCCCGCGACCAGACAAATATTTGTATGATCTACAGGTATTCGTGTCTAGGTTTTTGTGAGATCAAAAAGTCTTTCGTAGTTTCTGATACCCACAACACAAGACACGAACTTAGTATGGGGTCAGGACTATGTACACATGTGACTGTTGAGGGTATTTATTTATTTATTTGACATTAATCCATCATAACTCAGCGTGGTAGACTACCTAACTTCTCTCATACAGTGAAGAAGCTTGCGTCTAAAGTAACATAACGGTCTAATAATATGCGTAGTCTATCTACGGTATAACAGAGAAGAACTGCATCCAAAGCAACGTAATATATACATATTTAGTGTAACATATATGTATATTGTCATTGAGTGTATTAGTGTCGGGCGGCCGTCGTATCTGCATTGTGTCTGAGTCGCCGAGTCCAAGTGCGTGGGCCGGCGTTTAGTCTGGCCTGACAGAATGCCGCTCGCAATCAAACTTATTACGTCGGAACGCGACGAATTATTATGCACAGTTATGCGTATTTACGAATTTGTTTTTGTATTTTATTTGTGTTTTAAACATGTTCTCGGTGGATTTCTTTCAAACTGGGAACAAAGTAGGTAATACAAATGTTTTTTCAGAAGAGACATAAAATAAGATATGTATAAAATAACAAATATGAAAAAAAAAACAGATCATCTCTTTGAAGGATTATCTACTTTCTTAATTGGTGTAATGAGTGAAACAGTGTGGTAATATTATTTAAAGATTTAATAAATCTTGCAAAAGACTATTAGAATGATTTTGGTTATCTAGTTTGTCGCAACATTTACTTATCGCAATATTATCATCATAAATAATATATGAGGCCATACATATATCGGGGTCTAGGCCACTTCGAAGAGAAAGGATTTAGAGCGTTGTCCGCCACACTGAACTATCACCCGAGTCGAAAATACTCCACAAACAGCTAAAAAATAAATAAATATTTAGAACCACTATTCCCAACAGGGCTCTTATAAGTTATGGGCTGAAAATATCAGTTCTAACCTTCGTGACGTCATTCACTAGTTAAAAGTTTAACGTACTATTAATTATTTCAAAAAACCCAATCTTGATATGTTTAATGATTCCCGTGGGGCATATGGAAGCATACGCTATGAAATATCACAATGGTTTTTGAACATGTGGTTATTTTATAAATACAAAAGAATATATTTTACTAGGCACCGTATTAGAATAAAGCATTGCGTTATGCTATTAAATCTTGTTATTTTAATTATTACAATATAGCAATTATTGCCCTCGAATGGACACCACGTATCGGCAAGCGCAGTGTCGTAGGTATGTCCTTCCACAAGGTGGACAAGGTAAATAATAAAATTAGCAAGAAATCGCCGGCTACACGCCACGTCCAACAGATACCTGTGGTATCTTTAAGGCAGCCCTATGTTCAGTTGTGGACTTCCTAACAGGAGTCCGATGGGCAACATAGGGTTGCACCAAGAATTTCCACAACGACCTATAGGAAGGAGCCAGCATGCCGCGAGTTCTTGCAACCTTGAAAGTCATCCCAACTTCTGTTGTGTATTCGTTTAATTCTAACAGCCTCCGTGGCACAGTTATTCGCCAGCTGTGAAACGAGCGGCCGCGGGTTCGAGCCCCGCGCCGAAACACCGAAAACCGTAACACCGAAAAGTCTAGTAGTTTCTGATAAGAAAAGAAAAGAAAAGACCTCGTGGTAGTCCACGCAGAAGGTGGAGAGATGACTTGGACCATTTTTGAATAGAAAAGGGTCGAAGAGGAAAAGGAATGCCTTTGCCCTGCAGTGGGACAGTATAAACTAGAAAAAAAGTTTCTAATACCAACGACACAAGATTTAATTAACCTTAATGTGGAGTTAGGACTATGTGTGTGATGATGGGTGTTCTTATTATTAAAGCCAACCTTCTTTTACAGATAAGTCGTCAAGAGCCATGGGGTCCATGTTCCGCAGTGAGGACATGGTTCTGTGCCAGCTGTTCGTGCAGCCGGAGGCGGCTTATGTCTCCATGTACGAACTGGGCGAGGCTGGTGTCGCTCAGTTTCGGGATGTGAGTAGTCTTTACATTGTATTTAATACTTATATATGTGATCAAACCCAACCAAACTAAGCGGCGAATTTTGTTTTGTCAATCTTGTCCTACCTTTCTTTCTTTCACTAACCACTTGTATGGACTAAGTACGTGAAAGCATCATTATCTCAGGCATATCGGCGTGGACTAAGATATTATTTTCTCTTCCTACCTAAAATCTTAGAACTCGCAAAGTAAGTGAAGAAGCATTTAAGTATACCGGAATAATTGTGTCGGGCAGCTAAATATATTATATCTCTTCTAGACTACACTGCACTTGTATAATAATTATTATTAAATGTTGATAATAATTTAAGGTGAACAAAACCATCATGAGAAGACCTGCGTGCCTGAAAATGACTAGTATTTCGCTAGATAAAATTCAACCGGAGTGTTGTGATGAATTTTAAATCTCTTTACAATCGTGAATGGACCAATTCCTAGCAGTATATTGGGTCGATATAGTTAGAATTTTACTAGTATATATTACACATTATATCCACTATTAAAATGGCGTATAATTATGCCATTACTTTTCCTTACAAATTAAAAAATAACGATCACATTAGATACTATCAAATTATAAATTAAAGTTTAATAACGGCATTATGCATAGAAAGATTTGAAACCTATTTTAGCTATCGAATGTTTTATCTTCTTTGTTCAAAATGAATTCTAAAGTTGTTCGAAAGGGACAAAACACTCGGTAACTAAAATAAATTTTTAATCTGTCTATGAATAAGGCCGTAAGAGTTTTCTGCCATTATTTGCCGTACAGGTCTGCCCTTTTATCCAAAGGGATATTTTGTCATGCCAATCCCTCGTGTTGCTCACTCGCACGAATATATTGCGAAATAGATCGGAGATAATTTATCTGAGGTATTGTAAATACGTCGTACACTCGATCCGACAAATAAACTAAAGCCCCATTTACACGGAGAGAGTTTCTCGGGGCGAGAATCGTATGCGATTATCGCATGACATATAATCGTATTCTGACAAATGTTTACACGATACGACTTTTTTTTGTGTCCTAACGATAATCGTATCTTGGAGGCGAGAAACTCTCCCCGTGTAAATGGAGCTTTAGCAAAATTTATTGAATATATAAGGATAACATTAAATCGGATATCATTTAATTATTATATCGAAGAACTGATGGCCGACGAGGCCAAAAAGTTCTCGAATGGAGTATACGAAGCGGAAAACGCAGCGTGGGACGTCCACCCACTAGGTGGTCAGACGTCCTGGTCGCGGGAGGTCGCTGGATGCAGGCTGCCTCCAACAGGTCACTGTGGAAATCATTGGGAGAGGCCTATGTTCAGCAGAGGACTTCCTTTGGCTGATGGATTGGATTGGATTGATAAGGATATCAACAACATTGCACAGTTTATGTGACACTAGCGGTGCGGCCGTATGGTCGTGTGTATTAGTGTCCGTATGTTCAGGGATAATATAGGATTCTAATGGTGAAAGAATTTTCCAAATCGGTCCAGTAGTTTCAAAGCTTATTCAATGCAAACAAACAAATATTTCCTCTTTATAATATTGGTTTAGACTAGGAATTGAAAACGTTGTTGTGGAGATTTAATTTATTAGAATACTCTATAGTTAGGACAGCTCAGTAGCCTTTATAGTCTTTATAATATATTACGTTGAGACAGGTTATGAAACATTGTTTACAAACATTCGAATTTCTTTTGCTGTTTTTATATTGCGTAACATACAATCTATGGTTCAGGAATATCAGCTAATTATCTATCAAAGTCTACCGAGGATATTTTTATGTATAATATAAAATGACAAGCTATTAATTATTTACTGTTTTATTTCTTAAGTCATGTTTTACCTTCTTATATATACAATGCACATACAAAATACATATAGCGGGAGTAGCGGGACTTCGAAATTATAAATTATTTATTATTATTATATTGCTAATCCTTCCCACAACACAGGTAGCGTAATAAGAGATTATGTTTGTGGCTTTATAATGAGGTAATGTTATACAATCATGTTGCATCGTTAGTTTAATGACAGTGTAGACGGATGGTCTGTACTAAGCTCAATTTCAAAGCCAGGAAATTCATTTTATGTGGGAAAAATATGATTGTGAGATTAATCCATTTAAATAATCCTACATCTAATATGATAAGAGATATGAACAAGTCAATATATAAAGCAAGATCATTATTTTAAAATTCCATACTGAAGTCCAAACTGCTATGAACATTCTATTTACCTGCTGCGCTAATACGTCTTTTAAAAGATAGGTGTACCAGTCACACATAATAAAAAAACTGAGTTTTGTACCGAGGATATCTAAGTACTGTGTAGATGCATCATTTAACCGAGGATATCCAAGTACTATGTAGATAGTGCAACACATAAACATTTTTGTAGATGAGGGTATTAAAAGAAAGAAAAAAGTAAGAAATGTTTTATTCTTTGTAACAAGCTTACATTAATGACATATTACACTCAGTAAAGAGACAAATAAATCAATAAGTACAAAGTGAACTGGAGATAGAAAAAACAAGAGTAATATAAATAAAATCCCCATTTTCCTATAATTTTTATATGTATATGTTTTTTTTTAATATATATGTAAAAATTATAAAAAAGGATGAAAATAAAATAAAGATAATAATAAAATGCCTCATAATAACTAAATAAAAATTATTGGACTCACGTCTACATATTTTACAGCTGTCGTGATCGACTGTGCAACCCAAGCTGTCTATTCAGCCCATATTATCGACAAAAATTGCATTAGTCACATAAAAGCTTAACTAGAATGTCCAAAATGTAGTGGCTTTAATAATACCCATTCTCATTTAGCAAAATATGGAAAATTTTCACGAAACTTGTCGTTACTAAATGCCGTATTCTCTGCAGGACTGCCTGTAGGCCGGAGGGTGGCCAGATATGTGAATTTTGACTCCCGAACTCATATTGCTAGTTATTTATGAATATTTGTTAGGCTTAACTCTTCATGTAGTAAATAAATAATTGTATGGCGCAGTGGTTTCTTAGATTTACGCAAATGTTCACATTGAAATCAAAGGAATTCTTACGGATTTTATCGGGAATTAGGTTTTTTTTTTTATTTCCGACGTTTCGATCACTTTGTACCTAAGAAAAGCAAATTAAATGTACTTTATTTTTTAAATAAAGATGTTCCAAACTTGAATGCAATGCAATTTTAAAATTGTAACGGATGATTTTTATGAGCGATGAGTAAAGTAACCTATTCCAGTATGGCGATGGTGCTGGCAGTTATATTAAAAAGAATAGAGTAAAGAATTGAATATAGAACGGAGTTGTCAACGGCTGATGGGAAGGACGGCGAGTCGGAAGATGTACTCGTATTACGCTGTAATTGTTCAAGAGTAAACGTTGTAGCGGAAAGCGCAGCGTGGGACGTCCACCCACTAGGTGGTCAGACGACCTGGTAAAGGTCGCGGGACGTCGCTGGATGCGGGCTGCCTCTAACAGGTCTCTGTGGAAATCATTGGGAGAGGCCTATGTTCAGCAGTGGACTTCCTTTGGCTGATGGATGGATGGATGGAAACGTTGTAGGCATTAAAATCTGCCAGTTGTGTAGAGAGAGCCTTTGTATGAATGAACATGATGTTGGAAAAGAATAGAGGAATTATGATAACACAGTCGATATTATTTTGAGTATTAATAAAATATTAACGGAAATGGTAATATTTCGCTGGTCGACACAAATATGCCGGCTAATTGAAACCGTCGGTTTTAAATTATTCGGGTTTCGAATTCGATACATTGTTATTTAAGTTAAATATGCGTTTCTTTGTTTATCTGCTCGCCCGTATGTTAATTGCGTGTGGTGGGAACATATTTTGCGTGTGTGTTAAAGGTTTGGTTTTGTGACACATTTAGGAAAATCCGATAAGAACCTTTTTACCTACGAGTATATTAATATTATAACTCATTTTTTGTGACGCTCCTAGTTTTGTGTGTATTTCTTTAATTACATAGGTGACACTAATACTTTGTCTACACATCAAAATAATAATAATTACAATACTAATATGATTTTAATGTGCTTCATCATCATCAGCCTTTTGTTGTCCACTGCTGGACCTAGGCCTCCTCCAAATTGCGCCATTTCATTTAATGTGTTTGTCCCGTTGTATTTATCTACAGCCTCCGTGGCGCAGTAGGTCGCGGGTTTGATTCCCGCACCGAGACAAATGTTTGTGTGAACCACAAGTATTTGTTTCGGGTCTGGGTGTTTGTGAGACCGAAAAGTCTCTCGTAGTTCCTGATATCCACGACACAAGACTCGAACGTAGTGTGGGGTCAGGACTATGTATGTGACTGTTGGGTGTATTTATTTATTTTTAATGATAGAAAATGCGCCCTTGATAAAATATAAATTACCCATACACTATCGCCCAGACCCCGATAAATATCTGCAGGCCATAATACATAATAATATAGGAAGTGTAATTATACTTCCGGGGATCGAACCCGCACGCCCCAACAGAAAGCTTACTCCTCCACTGCGGCAACCTAATCCATTTTAGAACGTACACATCCTCATTACTTCTCGGAAGTACCCGCCAAGTAATTGAGTGCGTTATATTTTTATTTCGCTTCAGAGCCTGGTTATCGTCACGACTAGTATTATTTACCCATTCAGTGCTAACGTTAACGCGCGCGTAATGTATTTATAACTTACCGCCTCGCGTTTACGAGTTGCACCAACAAATTGTAAAGTATGGACTGTTTGATGGGTTTTGTTTATGGGTTATGGAGTTGTTAAAATCATTTTAACAACCGACTGCCTCAGTGTAGTTGTACTACGGTACGATTACAAAGCTAAGAGCTCGGGTTCGCATCCCGGGTCGGGCAAAGTGACATTGAATTTTTCTATAAACTATCCGGGGTCAGTCAGGTATTTGTGCCCGATATGGCGATAGGCTCCCCCTCTATCGCATTATGGGACGGAACACACAAGGCGAAAGGTGGGTGTTGTGTTTGCACCTCTGCCTACCACTTAAAGGTGTGATGCTCATGTATGTGTGTATGTTTTAAAGTCAGGTTTGGACATGATGGATGGTGTAATGAAGGTGATTAAAGTTGTTGGATGCAAGCTGCTTCTAATAAGAAGTGAAAATCCTTGGAGAAGGCTCATCTCCAGCAGCAATGTTCTCGTATCTGACTGTTGATTATGATGAAATGTGATAAATATTATTTATACTAAACAAGGGAACGGTAGTCTAGAGCGAAGTGGAGGTTGCGGGTTTAATTACTAAGCACGGCATTCTGTTTTAGTATGCAAATGTCTTTATTCACGTCATTAGCAATGTAAAATCCGCATAAATCGTATTATGTTATTTAAAAACAAGTTTCTACGATCAAGAAATCAAAGTCCGATCATTTAGAGTTCTTAATTTAGATCAATAAGGCAATAATAACACTTAAAATTTACCCCAAAAATCGGGTAATTTTGACAACTGGTCACCCATGTCCAGCGATTTCGCGTGCCGCACCGCAGAACTGGGGAGCGGCATTTCGTGCCACCGCGATCGATCGAGAGCCTACCTCATATATAATTCAACACATCTACAGTCCGTGGCGTCTTTTGAAATATTCATTCGCACTGCTTAGCCTTGGGATGACACCAACTGCATAATTCCGGGCGGAAATGTACTAAAAGCGATCTTCGCGCGCAGGCAAAAACACGTTTTTTATACTGGCAATACAGACTGACTTTAGTGCTCCTGATATGTAAGTGCAGTATGATTTAAATAGAGTATCCATTAGCAAAGGATGGTCTGTTCTTGCCTGTCTATACAATTATGCCGCTTTATTCACTGGTGGTAGGTTTCTTATATGTGAGAGGCCGCCTGGGTAAGTACCACCGCAATGTCTATATCTCCCGTCAAACAGCAATGTAAACGCATTGAAGGACATTGTATTCCGGTTTGAAGGACATTGTAGCCAGCGCAACTACAGTACAAAATGAGACTTAACAACGTATGTCTCAGGATGACGAGAGCAGTGGAATGCCAAACATTCCTTTGTAATTCATGGTGTTGTTTGGTTTTGCTACTATCCATGAGCGGTCGTATCGCTTACCATCAGGCGAATATCATGCTCGTCTCGCTATACATACCAATAAAAAAAGCGGGCATAGAAAGTGAAATGCGACACACGAGGCACTTTGACGAGGTTTCTACCATCGTGTATGGTCACCGTTATTTATTTTTGAAGTAAAACTTCTTTAGGCACGCTTGACTTGTGGGTAAACTGGTGAATGCATGACGACAGCGTTACGGAAGTCGTGTGACACGACGAAAACAACGAAAGTTGAAAATTGTCAATACAGATCCATGAATAATCACTGACGGATATCAGTCGATTTGGCCCAAGTACGGTCAAGAAATTCATGATGACTAAAAAATCAGGCTTATTTTTTTTACTAGCAGTCTGGCTGATACTAAACGTCATGCATACCCAAAAACACGAGCAACATCACTCAGAACTCATTAGAGTACGAACATCTTACAACTAGCAAAGTCTGGTACCATTGTAGCGTTAAAAATAATAAGGTTATTGAATAAAAAGCTCGTGATGGGATTGTTCGTGCGTCCGCCCTCCGCCAATATTGTAATATAAGAATAACTCAACCCTTCCCCATGTTTTTGTGTCGTCTAAACATTACCCAAATTAGATTTTAGTTGACCTTTACCCCGCTTGACATGTTAACCGATTTACCGCACACGATCAGTTAAAACTGACGTATTTTTTGACTCAGACACTCGATATTTGGGATCTTCATAATATAACCATAAACCAGGGTAAAGTACTTGGCAGCCAAGGGCTTCATCACTGAACTATAATCCTAATTAATCAATTTTGAAGTTATAATTTAATGCCGGCATTATTAGGTCAAGTTCACTTGACCTAAATAAGATCATGTTTCTTAAATTATCTACGTCATACACATCCGTTGTCAGTATATGTAGATCACAAAATATAGTGCTGGAAAGATTGTCTTTATTTTACTTGTATTAACGTTTCAGTGACTACAGATAACTTACATACATATATAAACTCAAGCCTTTTTCCCAGAAGTGGTAGGCAGATATGCTACCATGACACCCACGTTTCACCTTGTGTGTAAATAATCCCATACTGTAATAAAGGGCAAGCTTATCGTCATATCGGGCACTAACTCCTGACTCCGAGCTTGTAATCTATAGAAAAACCGAACTTCACCCTGCCCGACCCGGGATTTGAACCCGAGACATCAACGTTGTGCTCAACCCGTGGTACAATTGCACCATCGAGGCATTCACTGGAATAATAATAAATATCTTCAACTATATTTGCCACTATATTTAAGTGTTCGTCAGTCTACACAATTGCGGCGATCAGCTTTTACCGGATGTGACCGACTGATGTCGGAACGTGAATCATCATGACGGGTTTTCTACCATTGTGGAAACGTTGGGTTACAAGTACACCTTTGTTATCGTTATCGACCGTTAAAAAGGTATCTCTTATGGATACTCTATTTGAATCACACTGCAGGAATGTAAGCCATCCGGCGCATTTATGTCATTTTGAACCGACTTCAAAAACAGGAGGATATTCTCAATTCGTCGAAATGTTTGTTTTTTTTTAATGTATGTTCACCGATTATATCTTTTAAATAAAACCTTTAATTACGAGCAATCTCTACGACATCCATAATCCAATCTACACAGATCATCCTTGTCATCTATATATCCTTCTCCCAGCCTACCTATTATACTCGTAGTCTTTCTTAATAAATCCTTATCCTCAACACGTGACGGCTCAGTAATAGAGTAATCACCAGAGTGATGCGCAGTGGGGTACAGCCGAAATGTCGGCGGAAGCGGGCGTTTGGCCGGCGCTACCAAATAGTTGGAGCGTACGCAACACATTCTTATGATGTTTCGAATATAGTAGCAATGACTATGTCGGTTATTACTGAAATCGTTTTAGGGACTATAAATAGTTCGCTTTTTACATCAATCGTCTTGGCATTCTTTGATTTGGCATTAATAATCTTGATTGGAAATCATTTGGGATAACTCATAGATTCAGCACTGTTTAGTATCCTTATTTTCTTCCGTAGATCCGGCAACAGAGAAAACGGTTTACCTGATAGTAAGCGATTACCATTACTTATATACATATCCAATATTGAAAGTGGTACGATACTGACCTTTCAAAATGTAAGAAAAAAATGTCATAAAGGTATTAGGCGTCACTCAGTACTTAATCTCTATCTCACTTCTCCTACTTGCGGCGTATTCCTCGGTAATGAGGGTCGTGACCTCCCCTCTGTATCACTTTCGTCGAGAGTGGTGGATCTGATCAAACCACCACCTGACTACCTCACTCACTGAACCAAAGCCGACAACGAAGCCATCTGTCACTTCACATAGATTTTAGACATTAGTAGATAGTGATAATACCTGGGTCGAATCCATTCCTATAGTTTATCAATCTAAGATAACTACAGAGCGGCTCTACCACTTCTAGAAGTTTTAAGCTTTCTAGGTATATCTATTCATATAAACGCCAATAGTAAACGCCGAGTACTACTGTTACGTAACTAATACAAGTGTTTCCATTTGATTCAAGTTCATTGGCTTCAGTTCTCGCATTTGGAGTTATGGCCTTAGGTAAAGCTGCCTCTACTGGGTTATATTTATCGATAGACTTCTCACTGCTGGAAACAGCTACGTCAGTTTAAAAATAAGATATAGTCTGGACTTGAACCTGCGACCTGCGCTTGGCTCCTACGCTTACGAAAACCTCGTAGTTATAAGCAGTTTTGTAACAAAGGTAGCTATAATTAAACGGTTTGCATTATAACATATGTACCTTTCCTCCTTTCTTTCTAAATAACATTATCCACGGCGATGTCAGATTCCGCTTTCCTGCTCAATCTTCACCATTTCAATTAATTTTTGCATCCTCAATTGCGAATACAATAAGCAAGTACCTGCCATTTGGACAAAAAATATATTTTTTAACTTAACGGTCAAAAATAAATTCCTAATCACACAATTGCCTTCCACCGGGCGTCGACCCTCCATCCTTCCACTCAATCTTAATTCCAGCGTTTAATCTAGCAATAGAATTTCAACACGGGACAATTCACGCCGCTTAAATCCTCTCCGGCGGGAATTATTATTGGTTTTAATTGAAACGACAATGAGACCACCTCCGCTCGTCCTACCGTCACGTGACAACAGACATGTGATCTCATTTGTCCTGTGGAATTAAAATATAACACTGTTATGGAACATTCTCGGACACATTAAATTTTACGAGCACGACTACGAAGAATATGCACCAAAAGAAAGATGAGGACTTAAAAAGATGACGATGACGAGTGACGGCTCTCTGTGGATAGACACTAATGCCGATCTGGTAAAAGCTGGATAAACATAAGCTAAAATATATACTGTATTGTATCGACCCATATACGTCCCACTGCTGGGCATACCACAGCGACACAAGAATTTCTATGGTACGTAAAGTCCACCAACCCGCTCTAGGCCAGCATGGTGGACTATATGCCCTAACCCCTCTCATAGTATTCTCAATTGTACAGGAGGCCCGAAATATATACGCCGCACACTAAAACTAGTGTCCTATAATCATATTTGGTGCCCGGTGTCGTAAGTTTTATGAACATTCTACCACCAGCTTTTGGGTGTTCGATAATCCCACTGGCCAAAACACAACACCAAATGTGTTACTTAGTAGATGTGCAAGTGGTACCATCCCAACTTATTCATACGGTAGCTTTAATACCTACAGTGGTGTACTTTTACATACATACATACATAAACACACGCCTTTTTCCCAGAAGGGGTAGGCAGAGATGCTACCAGAATACCCACGTTTCGCCTTGTATATTCCGTCCCACGATGTGATAGGGGGCGAGCCTATCGCCATATCGGGCACAAATTCCTGACTCCGGGCTGATAATGAATAGAAAAATCCAATATCACTTTGCCCGACCCGGAATTCGAACCCGAGACCTCAGCTTTGCAATCATACCGTAGTACCACTACGCCACCGAGGCAGCCAGTGGTGTACTTATATGATAATAAAACTGTTGATTATGCTCTATAACTCGTGTGTATTTTTGCGTATTGTTAGTAGATGACAAAGGTGGTAGCCGCTAGCCAGGATGCATGGTTCGGATCACATTGAGACCATACTAATATTTTGATGGATATTTAAGATAAATGTTATTCATTTATCTGTATCTCTGAAAACGTAGACCGTCAAAACTATATTGTTTATAACAATACCACGACGGCCCGGCATAGTTGTGTCGACTAGCGAGAGGTTAATAATTTAAATTGCATTGATCCATTACCGACTGCCTCGGTATCGCATTTGTACTTCAGTACTATTACAACGCCGAGATCTCGGGTTCGAATCCCAGGGTGGGCGACGTGATATTGATTTTTCTATTAGTTATCGGGAATTTGTGCCAAATATGGTGTTAGGCTCGCCACCTATCACAACGTGGGACGGAACACATAAGGCGAAACGTGGGCATCCTGGTGGCACCGCTGCCTACCCCTTCTGAGAAAGAGGCGTGAGTTTGTGTGTGTATATTCATGTCTGTATCTCTAGAATCGTAGCAGGCCGCCAAAAAAACTTTGTTACAAAACAGTAGGACGACGAGACCGGCATAAATGTGTCGACTGGCGAGAGGTACAAGTATCTTAAAAATAGATCCTGTATTTCGATTTATTTATTTGTTATTCGTTTATTTATATATTTTCTACACAAACTTGCAGTTCAACCAATGTTTGTGTAGTTACAAACAAACGTATTAAGTTTATTAATAGTTTTTAGATTGCATATTGCCATCGATGACGAAAGTCACTTTAACGAACCAATATAAAAAGTAATCATTTCCTATACAGTTCTTGAATTAATAGACACATCGCCAATATATTTATTGCACAACTAGACATCCACGTCAACACTGTGTTATCTTATAATACTTATTCAACGAGTTAAAACATGTGTATTTTAACTAGAAATAATTGTACATAAATACATAAACGTCACGCCATTTTCCCAGAAGGGGTAGGCAGAGGTGCAACCAGGATACCCACGTTTCGCCTTGTGTGGTCCGTCCCACGATGTGATAGAGGACGAGCCTATCGCCATACCGGGCACAATTCCTGACTCGGGCTGATAATGTATATATAAATCCAATATCGTTTTGGCCGACCCGGGATTCCAACCCAAGACCTCAGCTTTGTAATCATACCGTAGTGCAACTACGCCACCGAGGCAGTTGAAATAATTGTTTATTTATATTATATGTTTACCGTAACAAAAATAAACAAACTGAATGATTAATTGCGTAGTAGCTAGAGATACAATTATGCGTAAAAATGATAACAAGTATGAGGCGTGGTTGCAAAGAATCGTGATAATAACTGCCGCGACGATGATCGCAGGTTCAAATCCCAGGGTACTGGGTAGGTATATATCCGTAGCTTTCATTCTTCTATGTTATTTATTACCAAGCACTTTTAAACCGAATGAAAACATCCTGAGAAAATCCGCATATCATGATGTTATCAAGAATTTCAATCGCCTATGAAGTCCGCCACCTTGTATTGGGCAATGGTGTTTGACTTTAGCCTAACCCCCGTCAATCGAACTCTCAATTGTAGAGAAGCCCCATGCCCTGTAATGGAACTATGAGCTTAGTTATTGTCATTATTTTATATTCAATAAAATTATTAATAAACTCGGATGAGCCAAGCATGAACTCTAGTCCAAAGCTTCAGAATTGAATCGATTATTTTGATTATAGATTATAATATTGAATAATGTAACTACAATACGATGGTTGCCTAACCCTCTATGCAATTCCGTGTTTATTAATAAAGTCGTGAATACCTCGCTAATCAAATTAATCGAGTCCATTCTAAGGCCATGAACTTAATTCTTCGCTCATACGATTTTATTAACAAATCCCTAGGAGATTAACTTTTTGAGATAAATGACAAGTGCAACCACGGGCAGTAGTTAGTGAAAAACAATGACGTTTTGCAACGTGTGCCAGAATTGATAATACGAAGTGTTTTGTTTGGATTCTCCATTAGTGGCAAAAGCATTAATGGTGTGAGTATGCCAAATTATTTCGTTATTTTAGGCATGTAATACCGGGAAGGTATTATTATTGCTACCAACGCATCCATTATCCATTTTTATTAGGAAAACTTACAACTAGCGTAAAAAATTACAAGTAAGAAATATTACAGCTAAAGAAAGATAACATTTAATTATTTTTTAATTTAAATGTCGTTTTGTGCGTTGAAGTTCATTCGGTGTATACCCGGATACAATTTAGCTGGTATAATTTGCCGTCTTGCGAAAAACAACATTCTACTTCGCCTTCAAAATATCATATTATACATACATATATAAACTCACGCCTTTTTCCCAGAAGGGGTAGTCAGAGATTCACCTGGTAGTAACAAGGCACCCACGTTTCGCCTTGTCTGTCTCGTCCCAGGATGTTATAGGGGGTGAGCCTATCGCCAAATTACGCACAAATTCCTGACTCAGTACTGACAATTAATGAAAAATCCAATATCACTTTGCCTGACCCGGGACTAGAACCCGAGACGTGAGCTTTGTAATCATACCCTAGTACAACTAAGCCACCGATGCAATCAGCACCATACTGATCATATTATCTATACATATAATATGATCAGACAATATATCGAAACTGAGCTACACTTATAGATCGTCCATGATCTTTTGACGTCTGAATGCGTTGTTGTCATGCTGTTGTCAAAATATTAGGAACAGTTTTTCTCTCTTAACATTTTATTATATTTGACTTGTTCATACTATTATATTACGAGTGTAAATGCTTGTTTGTTTATATTGAAAAACTTATCTCAATCAATGAGTTAAATAATTATTTTTTAAATTTTATTTGTAGTGCCAAATTTCGCCATACGCCAAAAAAAATTTGATGAATTATACCATAAAATGCCATGTGTCATTTTATCATGCCTTTATAAAAAAAACTATTATCTGTTACATATCATATCTCACAATAAAATAAGTTCAAGGTAACCTCTTTCATGACATTCTCTATGGCGTAGTCGGTTAAGACGCCAGGTGTGAAACGAGACGCCGCGAGTTCGATCCCGCGCCAAAACAAATCTTTTTGTGATTCTTTTTGTTTCGGGTAGGTGATAGGTATGTATATTCTAGGTTTTCATGGAACCGATAAGTCTCTCGTAATCTCCCATAACTAAGACGCCGGACTTTTATCATAATTTGTGGTCAAAACTTTTTTTTAAGTATCTATAATGTCCCACTGCTGGGTAGACGTCTCCCTCAACTCTTTCCATCGGTCAAAACTAAACCCACATAGTTTAGTTTACCTGTTGACAAGCATGCCATGCAGGAAATGAACCTGCAATCTCTCATTACACACCCAACTACTGCGCCACGGAAGCCGTTATTAATTAGCAACATAATAATTAATATTCGTGGAAATATGACGTAATGTTTTCGCAAGCAACACTCCCTTTCACAGAGGTAGAGTGCTGAGTCGAGACCACCTGTGTCACGGCGATTCAGAAGATTTGTGATTACATATCACAACCATGGGAATGTGAATATGCTGCCGTCGTTATTTTGCTGTGATACATTCATATTGATACAGTATGGGCCCTTAATTTTACCATACTGCATTCGTTTAAGTTAGATGTAAAAACTAAACTAAAGTTACCTATGCAGTTAATTTTACTTGAAATTTTATAACATACATAAATATCACGCCTTTTTTCCAGAAGGGGTAGGTAGAGCTGCAACCAGGACACCCACGTTTCGCCTTATGTGTTCCGTCTCATGATGTGATAGGGGGCGAGCCTATCGCCATATGGGGCACAATCACCTGATTCTGGGCTGATAATAAAAAGAAAAATCCAATATCTCTTTGCCCGACCCGGGATTTCATACCCAGACCTCAGCTTTGTAATCATACCGTAGTACAACTACGCCACCGAGGCAGTCAATTTTATTTACACAATCTAATAAGAAATAGAATAGAAGTGCACCAGATCCGGCAGCTTTTGTGCCGCAGTAGGTTATAAAACCAACTTTGAAATAAGAAAGAGAAAAGGAATTTTCGATCTCACAATCCCCAAATTGGAAAAAAATATTTGCGAATCATACAACCATTCGCCTAGACACGAAGATCGAACCCGCACCCTCTTGTTTCACTGCAATTTTTTTATAAACCGAGCCATGGGTGCTGTCCTATCTGTATATATAGGACATACATATAATAAATTTGTAACCGATCGATGTCTTTACATGGAAGATATATATATGAGGGGACTATATTAACGTAATAGAACCCAATGATTTTTAGAATTTTTGTCTGTTTGTCAGTGCGGTTGTGCGTTATGAACTCAAAAACGGCTGAATGGATTTCGATGAGATTTGGTATGTAGGTAGCTGACACCTGGGATTACCACTTCGGCTACTTTTTATCTCGAAAAATGTAGTGTTGATGAGGGAGGAAATTTTCCGATTTGTTACGTTTTTACACTCAAATGGATGGGATGGGTCTGGATTAGATATCTTGAGTGAGAATGAGACAGGGCAAGACGGGATACAACGAAACGAAACGAGATGGGATTTTTTTATAAAAATAACCATGCAAACGGAGCTGCGGGCAGAAGTTATATGTTCATATACAGTATTGACATTTAGCAATTGTTTTACTGCCGTCCGCACCTCCACCAAAGCGACAATAATACATCGCCACTCGCCATAAACGCAAGTGAATTGGCCATAATATTCCATTCGCAAATTGTTCGTCGATCCATCCGTATTCATAAATAACCTAACACTTATTCCGTACTTATCACAGACATAATAAATGTGTCTTTAGTTATAAAACATTTTATATCGAATCTGGCAGACGGTGAAACTTTCTAGTGCCCTTGTACTGGTTAACTCAAGTACATCTGCAGAATTTACCCCAAATATTTTCACGTTAAAAAACACCGAACATTTATTCCATAACAGCGACCGTTATTCGATCAGGTACAAGCAAAAGAAAGTCAAAACATGAACAATTCTTAAAAGGTCCTTTTCTTTTTCTAATATTAAAATATACATACATAAACTCACGTCCACCCACTAGGTGGTCAGACGACCTGGTAAAGGTCGCGGGACGTCGCTGGATGCAGGCTGCCTCCAATAGGTCACTGTGGAAATCATTAGGAGAGGCCTATGTTCAGCAGTGGACTTCCTTTGGCTGATGGATGGATGGATGGATGAAACTCACGCCTTTTTCCCTGAAGGGGTAAGCAGAGGTGTATCCAGGGCGCCCACGTTTCGCCTTGTCTTTTCCATCCCACCATGTGATACAGGCCAAGCCTATCGCCATATCGGGCACAATTTCCTGACTCCGGGCTGATAATGAATAGAAAAATCCAATGTCACCGACCCGGGATTCGAACCCGAGACCTCACTTTTGCAATCATACTGTAGTACAACTACGCCACCAAAGCAGTATTAAAAACATGGCAATGATATTTGGCTGTTCGTTAGCCTTCAACGCATAAATTATGAAATGGATTTAAATATTAAGTATTTAGTTACACCCGATTAACTTGTATTCAAGAATGTTGTTCACTTTACCAAAGCCAACTTTACCGCTCACCTTTTATTGCTATGAATGGCGAGACAAGCATGCCATTCGCCTGCTGGTAAGCTATACGACCGCCCATGGACAGTAGCAAAACCAAACAACACCATGAATTACAAAGCAATGCTTGGCATTTCACTGCGATCGCCATCCTGAGACATAAGTTGTTAAGTCTTATTACGTCCAGTAGTGGTTTCATATTTATTGAATATGCCATATATTGTCATATTTTTTAAATATTTTGTTCTTTTTACGATTTAATTAGGTATTCGTTCAATGACTTCAGTTCATCCCTGCCTCACCTAAAGGTCGACTGGGAGGTAATGCCACTGACATTAAGTTCTTCTTATATACTTTTCTATATATGAAGCTTAATAAATTTCATACATACATAAATCACGCCTTTTTCCGAAGGGGTAGGCAGAGTTGCTACCAGGACACCCACGTTTCATCTTGCGTGTTCCGCTCCACAATCTGCAGTTGTAATACGGGACGACTACAACGCTGAGGTCTCGGGTTCAAATCCAGAGTCGGGCAAAGTGATACTGATTTTTTTATTCACTATCAGCCCGGAGCCAGGAATTTGTGCCCAAATTTTTTTATGATTTTCAGCATCAAAAGAACGTAGTTCTCTCTAAATATCTTTGCGCAATAATAAGTGTCTAATTAAATATTTTCCCGCAGCTCAACCCGCACGTGAACGACTTCCAGCGCCGGTACGTGAGCGAGGTGCGCCGCTGCAGTGAGATGGAGCGCAAGCTGCGCTGGGTGAGCGGCGAGCTGCCCGAGCCGCCGCCGCCACCGAAGCCCTCGCACCGCATGCTCAGCCCTAGGGAGATTAATATACTCGAGGTAAGGCATATTTAAAAAAGTAAAAGTCCGTGGTGGCCTGTTGGTAACGGAGCAGACGCGGCTGCCTACATGTTCACGGTGGTCGCGGGTTCAAAAACCAGGTCACAGCTCTGACTTTTAGGAGTCATGTGTGTATTGATAATCAATCACCACGCACAGCGGTGAAGGAAAACATCGTGAGGAAACGTGCATACCATAGTCATTTGTATAAATTTCTATGGTATGTAAAGTCCGCCAACTCGCACTAGGCCAGCGTGGTGAACAATATGGCCTAACCACTGTCAATCGTACTCTCGATTGTAGATTAGGCCCGTGCCCTGCAGTGGGACGTACATATATAGGCTGTTACTACGAAGACATATTTACTAAAAAAAACCTTGGATTAAGATGAAGAACGAAAAGATCTGCCCACATAAGTCAGATTCTTGAGAAAAGTCCTCTTATTATAATTTGAGATACTAGATTGTGCCAATCTTCGAGAACACCCCTATTATCGTCTTCATCTTTAGTTATTCTATTGTCTTCAGCCTCCTTCGAAGATTTTAATGTAATACTGGAGGATTTTACAACACTGGCGGCACTTGCAAATCCGCATGCCATGCGAAAGGCGTAGCTTCTAGCGCTGATGACACTATGCTCATCATTATCTTGTCATTAAAGAAATCCAAAATTAGTATAACTGGCTAGCTTTTAGTACGGGTATATTGGTCCATCGACCTGTATTGGGTCAATTCCCTTGGCAAATTATGAACCCTAGCCGATCCCAGAAGCAGAATACAAAGCTTTCTTACTTCATGCGAGGCAATGCACGAGTTATCCACTCCAAGAGTACAAGATAGTATTGAATAGATTATCTGTCTGTATCAGCTGACACTTGTCCAACAACGTGTCTATATAATGTGTGCTCAGTAATTTCTTTAGAGCGTCATCGGCGATATGGAGTATGTACCTTATTAGTTGATTGATAACGTTGCTAGGGCTGTTACTGTTTTGTTAAGTTTTATAAAGTCTCTAAACGCCTCGAGTTCCAATCTAGGGTCCGGCAGAGTGATGTTGGATTTTTCTATTCATTATCAGTCCGGAATCAGGAATTTGTGCCCCATATCACGATAGGTTCGCGCCCTATCATATCGTGGGACGGAATATACCTACAAGGCGAAATGTGGATGTTCTGGTAGCACCTCTGCGTACCCTTTCTGGTGAGTTAATTTATGTACATATTTTGCTTTTCTGAAGTATAGAACAGAAACAATAAATTAATAGGCTTAAACTTAGGTCAATGTCTTCAGCATAAACTAAGGTCTATATTAATATAGACCATATTGTGATAAACTAAAGTTTATCACAGTGCCCCGATACAGGTTGAAGTACTTCAAATATCCTTGAAATTCTTATGCAGAACAAGCTATTACGCAGTTTTCGTCGCGATGTTTCCTCTTGCATTAAAATGCGCGATCAGTGATAACCCATCTGTGTATGGTTGTTATCAATGTTTTTTCGTTCCAATTATATGTAATTTGTAATTGATAACCCAGTTGGAAGCGAAATGGAATTAGCGATCCGTCTTGATGTACCGACCCCTTGGTACTGGTCCTGAGCTCGCTTTGTAGCTTTCCGAAATTAAGCATATATTCCTAGTTATTACGCTCTTGAAAGAACAGAAAACATCATCAGAAAACCTTTACACCTCATAGTACTTCACAGGAATTTATATAACGTGTAATTGCCAAGGCGCTCTAGACCAGCGTGGTAGACTAATCTCTCAATCCAAAAGGATTTTTATATACAGCTAGTGTCATTACAATCATAACAAAAGTACATAAGTTTCATGAGGACTAGTAGAATATTCTACAGTACATCATTAAGGTCTGTAACAACCTTTAACGTAGGAGTGCCATCAGAGATCTCACGATAATGCCTATAAACATTCCTTTAACAACTCGTAATGTTGCAGCAGTTTACATCATTTAGTGGTCATGTACTCATCACTACACTGTAGGATCAAATTTACTGGTTTTCTGCAACGTGTATTCTAGATTAATTTTATCCAAAGGATTACGAATTGTAGTACCAAATAGCAAAAAACTAGTTTAGATGAAAGCATAGATGGAGGAGCGGATCAAAGATTTATCGACGCGCCCACAGTTGATGTATTTTTATTTGTTCATTTTCATGATCGGCCATTGGATAGGCAGGACAGCTTAGTAAGAACGGCTGTATATAAAGTCTGATATACCTGCCTCTTCCTTCTTCTTGCATCGTTTTCCTCATTACTTAGGGTTGTAATCCCCTGAAAATTTAGTAATCCTTCTTCTAACTATGATGCGCCACCTGTTTCTGTCTTTGGCATAATGGAATGCAATGTGAAGTTTGATGTTAAGAGTCGAGCTGCTTTGGCCCGACCATCTGATGGGACATTGACTTCTTAGACGCTTGCTCTCGACTTTGCCAGTAACCATCGGTTGTTCTAGCGTACATGCCTAGATATCAATTTTTTTATTTATATTAATCTCAACGCGTCTAATTTACGCGCACATCTTCTCTAGGTTATTTTATACGCGGCATTACGCTGAACACGGCAATTTGACATGTCTACGATTTAACACGTCTATCAAAACAGCATGAATCTTTTGTGGTTATAAAAGATCTAAACAGAAGTCAAAAGGGCTATATTTCATTCGCTTTTACAAACGTTTTAAGTCGGCAGTAAATTACTCGCTCTTGCGCCTACGGAGATTGCCGCTGTAAATTATCTGAATGGTACACCTATACAACAATGGCTCGTAATATAATTTTAAACTGCTTGTTTACAAAGATACCTTCCGGTGTATTTTGTATGGTCAATAAAGTTTCCCTGTCGTGCAATTTCTAATCTTTTACGTCAGAAATATTTTATACTAATAATTATTATAAATATACGATTGTGTATGCGACTGTTGGGTGTTTGGGTGTTAAAATCTCCATAAAGTTTTGTCAGATACTAATATAGTTATTAAGTTACTTACTAACAAATTGGATTATGTTGTCTGAAAGTAAATGATTTATAATAATATTTGCACTTTAAAAGATTAGTAAAAGCAGTCCAACGTCATAGCAGCTATAATATGTAGCTTGGTTGGGTTTGCACTGTAGGGACCTGGATTCCGTTTCAAGGTTGGGAAATCCAATTTATGGGAGTTTTTTGGTTCGAAAAAATTGCACATGAGTAAGAACTAGAATTTGTGTCCACTTTAGTGACAAATTTACGGTCGATTTCTATAACCTATCTTTAACTAGAGATTTCATAAGATATTTCAATGCATTTTATGTTTGACTAAACAATGATAGAGAGATATCTAGATATCTAGTATTAATCTAATATCTAGATATTAAGCATATATTTATACATAGCTAGACAAGATAAATATACATGTCTATTTTATTTATTCAAGCGTAGAATTGTATGGACATAGTAATGGTAGCTATTTCAACCTCTTGTTAAAGATAGATAGGATACAGAAACCGGCCGTTAACCATATCACAATTTAGGATAGAAATAATCTTGACAAACTGAAGGTGACTTTATGATAACTTTTATATACCCCTCCGGAGGTACAAATAGGAACTCATATAAAGCATAATCTAACTAATATTTTTATTGCAGGAACGCATCGACTACATAGAATCAGAGATACAGGAGATAACACGCAACGCTAGAAACCTGAAGAGCGACTATCTATCTTTGAAGGAGCTCAAACTCCTGATAGAAAAGATGCAGACCTTCTTCCAAGACCACAGCGCTCAGAGGAAGATCTCCGCCACAGTCCAGATATACAACAATGATGCGGTGCTCGGGCATCTCGGGTTCATAGCAGGCACGGTGGCGACGGGACGGGTGCCGTCGTTCGAGCGGATGCTGTGGAGAATATCCCACGGGAACATATTCTTCAAGCATGCCCAGATTGATGAGATGCTCAAGGATCCTGTAACGGTAAATCTTTTTTATTATCTTCTTATTCTTATTATAAATTCTTAGTTATATTTTTTTTTAATTTTTAATTTATTTATCTTAATAGCCTTCGTGATTAGACACCTGTTGGTTGAGAGACTGCCTCAGTGGCGCAGTCGTACTACGGTATGATTGCAAAGCTGAGGTTTCGGGTTCGAATTATGGGTCGGGCAGTGATATTGGATTTTTCTATTCATTATCAGCCCGGAGTCAGGAATTTGTGCCCGATGTAAGCGATGATAAGCACGCTCCCTATCTCACTATGGGACGGAACATACAAGGCGAAATATGTGTGTCCTGGATGCAATTCTGCCTACCCCTTCTGGGAAAAAGGCGTGAAATACAAAAGTACATATTAAATATCTATTCTATTATGAATTCGGGCGAGGATAGGTAATTATTTTATCAGATGTACTTCCTCACATAAACTTTTTCAACTTATCTGAACTGCGCCACTACAAAGATAAATATGTAAAATGCACTTGATTTTTGAAAACACGCTACTGAACATGTTCTCAAGATTTAATCTTAAGCATCGTGTTTACTTCAAAATATTATGCTGTACGTCAAGTACAAAGACACGTACTTCAGAACATTCTAGGTAAACAATGCAAGTCAGAAGGAAAATTTCTTGAATATTATTTCATACCAATTGGCTGAGAATTTGAGCTCAGCATATCTCGTGCATTTTACTACTTTAAATTCCATCTACATAAAAGTACATAAACATGACGCCTTTGGCCTTATATACTGTTGTTTGGCGGAGATACACTCATTGTGGTGGTACCTACTCCGGTGGCCTCTCACAGGTGAAAGACCTACTACCATATGATAAAACTTTTATTAAAGCATACGCAAATCATGCCCCACCAAGTATTTCCTCGAAATTACGCCGCATCATGCGACCTGTTCATTTTTGGTAAGCAATAACTTAATATAAAAGCCTTGGACGCAGGTATAAAGCTGTAACCAGAAACATATCCATCAATGAGATTATTCTATCTACGAAGCTCAATTCTGCGTATTTTTTTACAAAGTTGAGGTCTTGACTTCGAATCCCGGGTCGAGCAAAGTGATATTGGATTTTTCTATTCATTATTAGTCCGGAGTCAGGAATTTGTACCCAATATGGCGATAGGCTCGCCCCCATCGTGCGAAAAACACACAAAGAGAAACGTGGTGTTCTGCACCTCTGCCTACTCCTTCTGGGATAAAGGCGTTATGTTTATGTATGTATGTATGTTTGAGAATTAACAAATCTTTCTTGGTTAACGATCTATTGCATAATCTTAAAATTGTTTACATCCCGCGGTATACAAATACAGGAAAGAGAGAAAGATTTATTCATTTATATTTATTTTATTATTTTTTTAACGCAATAAAAATAAAAAACAGTTTATAGAGATAATACAAATAAACAATGTACAAATGGCGGGCATATCACTGTAAAGTCTAAGTCAATGTCTGCCAGAAAACCATGCGATGTATAATATGAGAAGGAGAAAGAAAGGTTTTAATTTCTTTCTTAATTTTTTACAAGCTGATAGATGTCGAGGATCTCTGCAGTATCTATTAAGTCCCATTTACACGGGCAGAGTTTCTCGCCTCAAAGACAAATTTATCGTAAATATATAAAAAAGTTGCATCGTGTACACATATGTCAGAGCACGATAATCTATGGCGGTTATATCGTGCGATAATCACATACGATTCTCGCCGCGAGAAACTCTCTAAAGAATATATTTTTTAGGCTGGCAATCCCTATGCCATACCTATACTATCTATACTCATATTCAATTAGTAAATACATACTGATTATATTAGAGACGTGTTTATCGATTTCTCCTGACGTCAGTAGTGAGCACTCAAATGAACTATAATTTTAAGTTGACAAAACAATTGGTATGTTAAGCGTCCAGTACTTAAAGATAACGCGATAATTGTTTTATATTATAAAGCACGTGTCGTGGAATCTTTATTTCGTAGTGAAGACGACCTTTTTTAAAAAAATTAGTACTTTATAATTCATTCGGTCACAGATGGTAAAAAAATAGTATGAAAATATTTTTTTTAATAATGAATTATCACTCATTTTAACGGTGAAGGCGATCACGAGAATACGTCCATTATGCATACCATATAAACCTTTAAAAGAATGTCTATGGTATATTAATCTAAACCGCAACGGGTCGGCGTGATGGACTGTGCCCAAAGCTCCCTCAATATATTGGTTATAGTTCTCGTACCCAAACACGACGCGTATATAGAGTAATAAACTAAAAAAAAAATCTTTTTAAATTTTATTAATAAATTTATTTTGAGTCACTTTGTTATTTTTATTCTCATTTATGTCAATTTCTTTTTTTATTTAATTAGATGTTGTACTAATATAAATATCGTGTATTGTATTGTATCAGCCCATATACGACCCACTGCAGGGCACGGGCCTCCCCTACAATCGTGTATACCTTTAATTAATGAGTACATCAGTACCTGGTTTCAAGTTCATTATTGTATTTACCTACTACAAAATGTTTAATACATGTCGTTGGAGTAGGTACTCTATTAAAGTAGGTATTTTAATAAAAAATAAATAAACAAATATTCAGAAAAATACTATATAATTTCTGTACCAGGTATATCAATATACCTACAATCAGCGGTGCGGCAGTCACGTTGTACTACAAGGCGGTTGCTAAACTTTCCACGGTTATTTTTAACAGTCGACCTATTATTTTCGTTTCCAATAGCATTCATCTGTTTGCCATTCGGTGAGCTGTTGCGCGTATTTTATTGTCTCTACACAATTATCTATTTCTGTTATTTGAAGTGCTTGTGTCGTAACATTTAAAACACTATCTTCCGGTTGTATTGTACATTATAATCGTAAATTAGGTACAGGCGCTGCATAATTAAAAATAATAATAAATACACAAGTCACGCATCTGCCCTGATCCCTCAATAGGATAGCAAGTCTTATGTCGGAGGTATCAAAAATTATGAGAGACGTTTTGGTGTTACAACACCCGGACCCAAAACAAATATTTATATGCCACAAACATTTGTCTCGTTTCGTATATGGGGGCTTACTCTATGATCCGAAAAGAAACTCGAATGTTCGGACGATCGACGTCTGCAATATGTCTGCAGTACGTTTTTAATTTTCTACTTCTAAAAACCAACACTATTCTCTATGATACTTATCATTCACTCCGAACTAACTCTATAGTTAGGACGTACAATAGAGGATTCGCACATTTTGTGGAGTACCTAGGCACATTCGTACAGTTTTACATGCAACATCCGAAATTTTGAATTTTGTTTCGGATCATAAAGTAACCCCCATGGTTGTTAACCAACTGCACAATGGAGGTTGTCAAGATGTATATTTCCGAAAGATAACCATAATTCTAAGACAACGAAAACCCGAAATCCTAATAAGCCGTAATAAATGTGTTAACCGGCTTGCCGATGAATTATACTTCTCTATATTTACCATCTGGTGCATTCTTATCAAACATCTATATTAAAATACACAGCATGAATTTCCTAACCTGGGATTCGAACCCAGGAACTCAAAATTTAAACTATCACCGGATGGTGATAGTGAGGCAGGATGGTGATAGAGAGTGAGGCAGGATTGCCTCACTAATGAGCCGACAAAAACATTTCAACAATTGTTATCACTCCTATCAACAGTCCGATCGCACTAACGACCTGAACAATAATTACTTTAAAATACCCGTATTTAAAATGAAATCAACACCGAAAGGCCTTTAACAATAAGTACAGTCTAAATTGCCGCAATACGAGGTCATTAACCGGTTATTGATTTTTCTAGACGTTCACCTCAAGTACTAGAAACTTGGGGTAACACCGTGATTTAGATATTCATGATTGTTATAATAGGGTTATTGAACTTAAAGTACATGAGTTCTTTTACCTAGACTTCAGTAATGAGGTTTTGTATTGACAACCTGGTATTTTTACTTTTCTTTTAACTGCTTAAAGCGCCATTTACACGGGGACAGTTTCTCGCGGCGAGAATCGTATGCCATTATCGTATGACATATCCGACATAGACTATCGTGTTCTGACAATGTTTACACGATACAACTTTTTTTCATACAATCAATATTCTTAATTGGGAATCAATACAAAAAAATGATTACAAAAACAATACAAACACACATACAAAAACATCATGCCATTATCCCAGAAGCGGTAGGCACAGGTGCAACCAGGACATCCGAACCGAAGGTCTGTAATCAATAATCATAAAAATATATAAGAATTTCCATTAAACCCCGCAAACCAGCATTCGACCAGGGTGGTGGATTATGGCCTAACCCCTCTTATACGAATTCTCGGTTGTAGAGGAGTCCCATGCCCTGCAGTGAGATGTATATGGACTCAAATTTATTTATATTTATATTATCTAATTATTTTAAGGCGCTATCTTCAACAAATATGTTTTACAACTCGCATCATACATTTCAGGGTCACGACCTTCAAAAGACCGTGTTTGTAGTGTTCTTCCACGGGGAACAAATCAAGCTGCGCGTGAAGAAGGTGTGCCACGGGTTCAAAGCCACACTGTACCCTTGCCCCGCCACTTACAAGGACCAGCAGGACATGCTGGCTGGAGTCGGGACCAGGATCAAGGATCTGGAGATGGTATGAATGGCGTAGACGTATTGTTATACAGGAGTGTTGTAGATTATGATGAATTCTTACTTCTTCCTGCAGCCACAGGAAGTCTACTGCTAAACATAGGCCTCCACCATGGATCGCCACATAGACCTGTTGGAAACGGCCTATGAATTCTTACTATATTCCGCAACGAAATTATCTAATATTTACAAAGAAAATATGCAATATCTATTGTACCTTGATTTAGCTACATCAATATTAATCTAAATAGGAAATGTGAGTGGTCGTGACTAATATAAAAGGCGATTAGGGAGCTTTCCAGACAGCCTGGTGCAGCCTTCCAGCATCATGCTAGAAATAGTAGATTCAATTGATTTATAATATAAACCAACCAATTTTCAATCAAGACCAATTAATTTTTAAACCTCAAAATCATATTCATCTTTATTCTCATCAATATCCGTCTTTTCATCATCTGCCAATGCCTTCAAATAACCCATTGCCTCTCAAAACATAACAGCATAATCAGGTGATTAACCTCCACGAATACACTTCTAGGTGCTAGAACAGACCGAGCAACACAGACGGTTGGTGCTGACGAACATAGCGCGCGACATCAGCACGTGGATGGTAGTGGTGAGGAAAGAGAAGGCGATCTACCATACCCTGAACATGTTCAGCATGGATATAGTGAAGAAGTGCCTGATAGCCGAGTGCTGGGTGCCACGCCAGGACCTGCACATCGTACAGAAAGCCTTGGATGATGGAGTGGTCAGATAACCTTTTTTTGAAATTAATTGGTTGTTGTATTTGTTTTTTTTTTGCTACTTGACAAGTTTATAAAAAAAATCTTGATTCGCAACATCGGCAAGATATTTTATGGCTTTATATTATGTACTTAACGTGCCTTTATTGATCTAAACACAAAATGCCACTATGATTACTCATTTTTATAGCTTTTAATATGTTAAGGAAATGTAACCTTTCTAGAGAGAAAGGGTTTCAACTTTTAACGTCTAAATCGTAATAATTCAGTAACGATTACTCAAAAACTACATCAACAAAACTAAGCTAAAAAATAATTTTAATTTCAGAAAGCAACCGGCAGCCCAATACCTTCTATATTGAACTACGTTCCCACCAGAGAAGTTCCACCAACATTCAACAGAACCAACAAATTCACCAAAGGCTTCCAGAACCTCATTGATTCCTATGGAATCGCCAGCTACAGAGAAGTAAATCCAGGTAATAACCAAAAGCTACATCTGATCTCCGGTTTATAATCCAAAAACAGCTTTCCGGGCTGTTGTCTTACACTTTTTGTGTCCATCGATTTAGTTATTGGGTGGTATTTATACTAATTAGATGGCCTTCACTTTATTTTATTCTTAATAGGAAAATCAACAATTAAGTAATTATCAATCTCCAGCATATTGGTTATCCAGTTACATTTGCAAGATTTGCTGCTATCGTCATCGATTAACCTAATCCGGTTGCTTTGTGTCTTGTTTGAATCATCGATCAATCGATTGACTCAATTTGACAAACCACATCGATAACCAATTTGCCCCAGCAGTAACAAATCACAAACTCAAAACATTGGTCGTTGCAGCTCTGTACACAATCGTGACATTCCCCTTCCTGTTCGCCGTGATGTTCGGCGACGTCGGCCACGGCCTCATTATGACGATATTCGCCGGTCTCGTCGTCATGTACGAGAAGCGCCTCTCCAAAATCAACACTGACAACGAAATATGGAATATTTTCTTCGCCGGACGCTACATCATCCTCCTAATGGGTGTATTCTCGATCTACACCGGTTTGATATACAACGACATGTTCTCGAAGTCTCTCAATATATTTGGTAGTAGTTGGAGGAATGTGTACGACAATGATACGTTGCAAGCTAATAAGATGTTGGAATTGGACCCCGCTGTTGCGTACACGCAGACGCCTTATCCCTTCGGATTGGATCCAGCTTGGCAGGTAAATTTATAGTTGGTAAAGATGTTGTATATATGTGAAATTCTAATCATTTAGACAAGAGTTCATAATAGTATAATATGAAAATTCAAAAATCTGGAAGCTTTACATCTAGCAATTAAATTCGGAAATTAAACTATACATACATAAACACACGCCTTTTTCCCAGAAGGGGTAGGCAGAGGTGCTACCAGAATACCCACGTTTCGCCTTGTATATTCCGTCCTACGATGTGATAGGGGGTGAGCCTATCGGAAATTAAACAAAGCTCTATAAATTAAAAAATGATTCCTTTGAATAGATAAGATTACGCACCTAAGTTTTTCATAATACCAATGCGTAAACAAATAGATACAAATGGGAACAGTAACGGACATTCTGGATAACCTATCTTTAACAAGCAGTTAAAAAGGCTACTATTAGTATATGTCGACAGGTCTATTTGTTTTAATTAGAAAAGATAGATAGCTTGGCTTATAAATAGGTTTTTTAGAATTTATTCATCACCGTAACGTATCATATTGGATAAGAGAAAATAATGAAAATCTAAAACTTAAATAAAAGTGTCTTCATGGTTTTCCAAATATATTTATTGCACGTACGAGTATATTATAAAATATTTTACTTACTAAATATAAATTTTATTTTCAGTTCGCAGCAAACAACATAATATTTCTGAATTCCTTCAAGATGAAACTGTCGATAATATTCGGAGTGATTCACATGGCGTTCGGTGTGACTATGAGTGTGGTAAACTTCAAGTAATTACTATATTACATAGAAATTAGAATTAAATGGGAGCGCTCAAATATTATGTAAACACGTTTATTGATTTTACATTTATTATATAGAAAATTAGCCATTGAAGCGGAGTAATAAATCTAATATCGGAATTTAAAAGCTACAAAACATTGAACAATTCTTTTTCTTTTACTATTTAGCGTACTCTACTTAACTTGATTTTAAACATCATCATATTGTAATAAAACAATGACTTAAATATTATCTTCCATGTATCGACTTATAGTACTCGTATTATCATCAATAAGTGCGTGGTGGCCTGTTGGTAACGGACCAGACGCGGCTGCCTAGATGTTCACGGTGGTCGCGGGTTCAAATCCCAGGGCACACCTCTGACTTTTCGGAGTCATGTGTGTATTGATAGTCAATCACCACGCACTATAACGGTGAAGGAAAACATCGTGAGGAAACCTGCATAACATAACGATTTGTATAAATTTCTATGATATGTAAAAGTCCGCCAACCCGCACTGGGCCAGCGTGGTGGACTATATGGCCTAACCACTCTCGATTGTAGAGGATGCTTGTGCGCTGCAGTGGGTCGTGTATGGGCTGATACACTACAGTACAGTACAATTATCATCATCATATATATCAATTCAGAGCGTTCTTAACCAAAATGGAAAATGAAAATAACGATGATACAATATCTATTTTTCAATTACACATACAAATTAAACAATCGCAAGCATTTTTTGTTGTAAACGTGAATTTTGTGAAGCAACGTGTTTACATAACACCTGAACGCTCCCCAATATAATACCCATACCCGCGCGAGTCGATAGTAATGGCGATGTGTTTCAGCTTCTTCAAGCGGCCGCAGATGATCTTCCTGCAGTACATCCCGCAGATAGTGTTCCTGCTGCTGTTGTTCTGGTACCTCTGCCTGCTTATGTTCATGAAGTGGACCATGTACTCCGCCGTGGCTACGGGTAAAAATTATATTTATTTTACTTTTTAATTTTTCTCGCGATGTATGGGGAGACGAGCATGCTTTTCATCTGATGGGAAGCTATACCACTGCATTAGACAGTAGCAAAATCAAACAACAATAAAGTAATGCTTGGCACTCTACTGCGCTCGCCATCCTGAGACATAAGGTGTTAGGTCTCATTATGTCCAGTAACTGGGTGCAACGTCCTTCAAACCGGAACACAACCAAGCATTTACACTGCTGTTTGGCGGGAGAAATAGACATTGGTACCTACCCAGGCAGCCTCTCACAAATGAGAGGCCTACCACCAGTACCAACCCCCACTTTGCCAGCGTGGTGGACTATGTGACCTAACCACTCTCAATCGTACTCTCGATTGTAGAGTAGAACCGTGCCCTGCAGTGGGACGTATATGGGCTGATAAAATACAAAAAATTATTATTTATTTATAATCTAATATATAATTAAACGAATATATAACAAAGAACAACAAAGAATATGTAACAAATGGCGGTCGTTCGCTAGAGACAATCTCTCACCGACTACCATCCAATGGGCATAAGAGAAGGAAAACAGAGAGCAGTCTACACATATAGTGTATTGTGGAGTTAGGCACATTCATACAGCTTTACATGCGACGTTCGAACATTCGAAATTCGTGTCGAATCATACAGTAACCCCCCGCCCTCATATATCTGAAAATACTTACGTAATTTTAGATTCCTGTCTTTCCAAGACACAATTCCGCAGGAAATCTCTGCTTCATTCATATTAATTGACTGCTACTTGAAATATGGATAGAATGCAAATATGTTTTCCTTTTCTAATCTACGGCCATTAATATAGCAATAAAATTCCCATTTAAATGTTTACTGTTTACCGAAGCTATCAGGTTGAAAAATGCTATGCAATTTATTTTACGATGAACAAACAACTTGCGGGATAGTGAATTTAACTAATGCAGAACATATAAACATAATCATTTCCTATGTTTACCTTATTATGTAAACTTACGGACAGACTTCATAGTAATAGAAGAAAATTGAATTTCAGTCTGTAATTTAATGAAATGCTTCGTACGTTGTAAAAAATCTGTATTTCCTACAAAAAATATCATTTGTGGGATTGAGGACTTGTCGTGCAAACTTCCTGCGGAACAAGGTGCCTAGACAGAAAAATACGCCATTATAGGGTGACAAGGGGAGCGTAATTGCACGCGTTTCCCCTACCGTGTCATTCACCTTGACTGACATCCGTAGGGATGACGAGAAACTCTCCCCGTGTAAATGGTTCTTTACTATCAGCTGTCTGTAACTTTTGCTTCTCATTCTAGATCCAGCCTTGGGCACCTCGTGTGCCCCCTCAGTGCTGATAATATTCATCAACATGATGCTTCTAAAGGGCTCTGAGGACAAGCCTCCGTGCAAAGCGTTCATGTATGATGGTCAGGACGAGCTGCAGAAGACGTTCTTGGCCCTGGCCTTCCTGTGTATCCCCGTCATGCTGTTTGGGAAGCCGGTGTATGAAATTATGTATGCCAAGAAGAGGAAGGTAACTAATTTTAGTAGAGGATTGTGTTGTGGAGAAATATATACCCATATTACATACATACATATACTCAAGCCTTTTTCCCGGAAGGGGTAGGCAGGGGTTCCCTTGGTAGCAACCAAGACACCGACGTTTCGTCTTGATACCTATGTTATAGGGAAATAAAAATTAGGTGGTAGAGAATTGTAAAAGGTAATATATTGACGAAGACATATAAACGTATAAATGACCAATTCTTCGATTAAATAAAAGCCACTTACGTAGGGTTGTGTGAACAAATTTATGAGAAAACATCGAAATCGAGGAGATTGCCAGCCTTCATATCAGAACCATGGAATTTCTATTTCCTATCCAAAACTTTATTGTTTTATTTTGTTTTATCGACTCATAAATGAGACTAAAAAGATTCTCGTAGTTTCGGATACACACGACACAAGACTCGATCTTAGAGCGGGGTCAGAACTGTGTATGTGACTGTTGGGCGTATTTTATTTATCAATGGTTACATTGCAGCAATACCAACAAGGAGTAGAGAGTGGTGACGTGGAAGAAGAGGCCGAGGGTAAAGACGGTGGCATGGGCGAGGTCATGATAACCCAGGCCATTCATACAATTGAGTATGTCTTGGGAACAGTGTCTCATACAGCTTCGTATCTGCGACTGTGGGCATTATCACTTGCGCACGCACGTAAGTTATTTAACTATATTTATTATATCAATTCCTTGCTAATTTCTCATTCATTCTTCTCCCCTTATAAAAAATAATTGCTGTAATATCCCTAGAGCAGCGTTTCGATGTAAGAATTGCAAGACATTAATGGTGCATCATTTATTTTAACAAATTCAATATAGAGCAATAAATTTACAATCAAATTTCATTTAACGGTGATGAAAAATACCGCAAGGAAACCTGTATACCTTAGGGATCGATCTTTTACATATTTTTTTTAATTATGTGAATTCCGCCAACACTCAATAAGCCAATTTGGTGAACTATGGTTAAGCACTCCATCGAACTCTTTTTAGATTCTGTCCTCAGGAGCGGGACGAATGAACAGATTTTTTATATTAAAAAGACTAATCGAGTACTCGTTGTAACTGTTCTATATGACAGAGCTATCAGCAGTCCTGTGGCAGCGCGTTTTAAAGATGGGTCTGGGCGGCGGGTCGATGGTGAACTCGATCATGTTGTACGTGATGTTCGCGGCCTGGGCGTTCTTCACGCTCGCCATACTCGTGCTCATGGAGGGACTCTCCGCCTTCCTGCACACGCTGAGGCTGCACTGGTAGATCATCTTTTAATTTATTGTCTTTTGTAGCTGTCACCTTGTTGGTCTCGGGGCTGCGGGTGTCAGATTCATGACATCTTGTTAATATGCCAGTGGATCGGTCAAGCTCTGGGTTTGAATTCCTGGTCAGACATTCCTACTAAAATGTTATTTGTGTACGGTATATTTAGTGATAGACTCACATTCTATTATATCTCGGGACAGATATAACCGAGGCGAGATGTGACTGTCACTAGTACCGCCTCTTTTTAGCTCTTCGGAATTACAAAGAACGGCTAATGTACGTATATCAATAAACCAACATCACGCCGTACAAAGTTGTATTAGGCACAAATATCGATACTCTACCACTATATAAATAAAACTACCTTTTCAGGGTGGAGTTCATGAGCAAATTTTACGACGGTCAGGGGTACGCCTTCGTGCCGTTCTCCTTCGCAGCTATCCTCGAGCACGAAGACGAGAAAATAGTCGAAACCAACGGAGGGCCCCCGGAGTGACACACGGCGCCCTCTAGCAAACAATTGTAGCAACTTTACACTGCCTAGCACCAAACCAAACATATGGCACTCTAGTTTCATCAAAATTTGTCCAATAAGTGCTGTGCCTTCATAACATATCTCTTGCTTTACTTCGATAAGATACCGCGATAGTTAATTCAATTTTAATATCGAGTATTTGTAGAGTAAACGGACGCCGGTCCTGTAAAATGTTAGTACAAATTATACCAAAAAGACACGATACGATAATAATGTGTACTAGTTCATTGATGTGTAAATTCTATCGATGTCGATAAAAACGTATAAATTCGGTAATGTATTGTTGTGATATGTCATACCTGAGTGACTATTGAATATTTTATCTTAATTAAGTGAAATCTAACTATTTAGCTTTAATGTCGATATTGTAATCGTAAGAAAGTTTATTTTTGTTTTATTCCAACACTAACTGTCGATATAATTGAAACCAGATAGTGACGGAGGTAAAATGTCATTATATTACTTCTGATTCTCGGAATAAATATATTTAATTTATTTTTTTAATAACAACAAAAGCATTGGAATTGATAGTTCAAGTACAGTGGGTGCAATTCAAAAATGTTCGTTTGAATTAAAAAAAATAAAATTGGATGATTTAAAAAAACACGGCTAAATGTCGAGAACATTTAGGTAAAATATTTGAATCGTGCCACTTGAACATCGATACGATGGAAACAATAGCCCGTCTCTACACTCAACAATGTCGACCACAGATTAAATATATATTTTTTGATGTTATCAGTTTTGACTAAGTTTTAAATGTTTATTTTTTCTAAATTATTTATCTTTTGTTTGTTAATGTTATTTTTCTCTTTAAATGATGCGTGAACAATATATTTGATCCAAAGATTTGTTTATTGTTACCTTAAAGTATTTCATGTCTAGAGGGAGCGTTGTCATACATTTGCGTCTTTAAAAGTAGATATATTTTTAATACGGAACGTAATGTTACTAGCATATTCCGTTGGTAGCCGAAAGTATATTTAGTTAGTATCCACCCAAAAATAATTTGAATGGAATTCAACAGCGCTAAACTACATTTTTTTTATTTCTCAAATATTCCGTGTGTGCTCCAGCACTGTCAACATACATAATCGTCACGCCTGTATCCCATAGGGGTAGGCAGAGACTATGGATCGCCGCTTTACTCGATCCTGACATACTACTTTCGCTTCATCCACGTTCAGCAATCTCTTCATGCATGCTCGTCGGTTCAGGGTACTTTTGATCTGACCCTTGTTTAGGATATCACCGATTTGGATGATGTAGGTTCGGTGAGGTCAAATGTCATCCAATAGGAGTGCTGAAAAACATGGCCCGGCTCCGCCATTTTTATCTACGTTTTTGAAGTTGCAGCGGTCCCTCTAGACATTATATACTCTAAGATTATTAGAGTGTTTATGTTGTAAATATACTTTAGTGCCTTGTAATGTAAGATTAAGTATTCATATTATAAGGAATGTTCATATACATAATACAGTTATATTTAAGTACTTATATAGTTTTGCTTGGATTTCTGCTGTTGGTAAAAAAATTAAAAAGTTGTCAAACAAATACGCATATGCCTATAAACTAGCAATTTAAAGGTATTTACGTATCTGTCTGTATTAACACTGTTGCACTTCGCCATACATTGCCTGATTTTCTAAGGTTGTAAAGCCAAAAACGAAGTTTTGGCGACCAACTAACGTATAAATGTGGACAGTAAAATGCAAAATTAAGTAGCCATAAATATTAGAGTAAATATTTGAGAATCCTGGCTGTATTGTATACAAAAGAACAAATATTTTTTCAACAAGTGATACACATGAAGATGATTACACATATCAGATCAGCATACAAATGATTTATAAATCATATTTTTGAACTGTTTTCTACCCACGTGCTAACTTAGAAAAAATCAATTTTATCATAATAGAAGTTTTACAAATAACCAAATTAGCGCTTTAGTAGAATTTGCTCAGAAATTGCCTTGAATTCTTCATTTTTCATAACTTTGTGGTATACGACACATATTTTAAAAAATAACTTATACCTGCATTGGCAGGTACTCGTATCTACGAGTCCCACTGCTGGGCACTGGCATCTCCAATTAGAGCGTGGGACCTTAGTCCACCACACTGGCCTAGTCCAAGTTGGTGGTCTATAGTATATTAAATGATATTTTTCATCGAATTGAGACAGCAGTAGATTGACTTTTCGATAGCATGGTGTCCAAAAGGCATATAACACTTTCTAGTGCCTGCAATTTTAACCTTATAACCACGTGCAATAAAGTTTGAATTAAATAGCTTAAAGTGGAACGCCCTTTGGAACCCCATGCATCATTATATTTGAGAAAACCTGCGTACGTATGTTTGTTACTAACCTAGTGTTTTAAGTTTTGACTTTGTATAACATTGACGGACCAATTCGTGGCCTTAACGTAAGACGGACGCATATAGTAGAAAAATATTCAGATTTTAAACCTTTAAAACTGTTAAATTCAGGATTAGAAATAAGCAATTGATCAATGTAACTCGTAATGCAAATGATACACAATTTTTTCCTAAAACCATTGCTGTTGTCTCCACCCAAAGCATCAAAATCAAACACGAAAATCTCCATTCAACACCGGGTATAGACATTAATGATCACTAATTTCAACATCTTACTTGAAAAAAGGTATGAAATTTGAAAAATATGGTATTGAGCATTTGTGTCTTTCAGTCGCATTGGAAAATCTCTAATCTGCGTTTATAAAAATATATTTGAATGAACTTACGTATTCTTAAATTAGCAAATGGTGATGTATTTAACAGTTGTAAATGGGTATTTTTGTAAATACGCCATAATATTAAGATCATTCTTGCATGCGCCGCAGAGAGAAAATATTTCTAAGAGTCTACTCGTATATTAAGGCAGTACAATATGCGTCCGAAAAATAAAAAATAAATTAGCAAACTCATATATATTTATTAGAAACGTTACACAAACCAACGGCACCGACATCCCCACAATAATGTTACGCAACGAGACGAGAATACACCATTCCTCAATAAACGAATATTATCCATATATTGTTTCAATACATAACCTTTTTAAACATAATTTCAATAATCAACAATAAATATTTTAATATTTAAGAATTATTTGTGGTGTAAATGTAATACAATAAACAGAAAGGGGTAATCAAATATGGACATAATATCTTGACAATTTAAAATTGCTGAGCCATAAATGATAAAGCGTTGGATTAACAAGGAACAATATTTAATTTTACGATAATGTAGGCAGGAAATTAAAAAAAACAGTATCTTTCTTAAAATGTATACCATAAACAGTAAGTGATCAAATATTGAATATCTTAACCATTTAAAATTGCTGAGCCATAATTAATAAAGCTTTGCATTACCATTAAAGAAACAATATTTAAATTACGATAATGTGGGAAAGAAAGCTAAAAACAGCCTTCATATTTTTTCTTTTCTTAAAATGTATTACATTTACACGACACTTATCCAAAAGAATCGAAAGAAAGGCCACAAGCGTAAATTACAAATTTTCTATAAAAATTTAAATATTAATTTACTACTACTTATCAAACTTTACACACCGTACCCTAAGCTAGCCGCTCTCTCTCATAAATATATTTCTTACATTAAACATTGTTTTATATATTTTGTCATTTATTTATAAAAAAAGTTTCATAGAAAAACGGAGTTTAGCAATGTTAACACGAGTGTAGAACATTAAACAATATTTTACAGATTTCATAATAATTAACTAAAGGATTTTCCTCCTCCAAAATGTTTTCTGCCGAAAAAGTATGCTATACATAAATTAATATTCTTTAATAAAAATACTTAAGTTCAGCACTGGACAGCTATCGGCTGCCGACGATGATGTTAAAAAAAATACTTACTGAATTTTGTCGACGAAAAAATGATTACATATTATATTATTACATATTATATACACATATATGTGTTCGAGCTATTAATATTGCTAACTCCGACCATATTATACAGAGTATATTCCATAATTCATTATGTAGACAACGTTTTAACATCGCTGAGTTACTTTACTTCTAAAACCCCTTTTCCAAATAGCCATAGAATAATAAATTCACAGACAGTACGAACATCCATTATTGCCTACAATTTCCTCAGTCCAATGTAGAAAATTTACTCAATCGTTCTACTTGCAAACATGATTTTAGAATCATAATGAGACCACATTATTACTAAACCATTCAGTATAAGCTAGAACAGGAAGATAATGAATAGACACGATGAGACAATTTCTTCTATTTGACGGCCTTCGGCATTGTGACCAAAAATTCGCTTATGATTTATTGATATATGATTTATTATATAAGGTCACACATACAAATCCAATTCAATACTATTAAAAACAAGGTCACCTCAAACGGAAGACCATAAATCCACATTCTCAATTTCTCTAAACTCTCGCGATGTCAAAACCCATCCACGGCGGCTTAAGCGTTTCTCAGCCGCCGTATCAGCGCCCGCAGCGCTTTCCCCCGGCGCTAGGAGCACCCGTGCTTCTGCATCCAGCTGGTGTAGCGTGCCACGTCAGCTGGAGTCACCGTGCGCCGAGTCTTATCCATCGAGGAGTCCAGGTCTTCCCTGGAGACTGGCGCTTCTAGCTCAGAGCGTTTAAGTTTCCGTATCTGATCCGGACTCTTGCCAGCTATTTTTCTTCGCATTGTCATCATTGCTGCGTCTCTGAGAAAAGATAATAATGATAAGTATTTATTGAATGATAAGGCGGACATTTTGATCGCTTGCTGGTAAGCATCACATTTGCTTATAAACAAAAGCAGCATATTATTACTAGAACTTTAATGTTTCGATAAGTAGAACTTGATGTTTTCTACGTTTAAAACAGTAAGATTATTATTTGATTTTCTGTTCCTTATGTCTATAATTCGAATACTTTCTATCCCATTTTAATGACAAAGAATCTGAATTGCTTTACAATAAAATAAATTTAAATCAATTTTTGTATATTGCTACGATAAAGTACGTACTAAAACACCATATGGTACGAACCTGCAAAGGTTACAAATGTCAGAGCCGCTATACCCGTCGAGCTTGTTGGCCAGGTCGGTGAAGTCGATGTTCTCTGCGAGCGCAACCTCGCGCAGGTACAACTTCAACAGCTTAATCCGAGTGCTCTCTGCAATGTTTAATCTTTGTTACGTGTAGCGTTAGCACCGCTAAACAAATACTTGTAGGTAAGGAACAGGGATGGAGTATGATAAGTATCATCGAACTTAGGATACTTGTAACTGTGTTGGCTTTAATCAAACGATTAATGAATATTTTACAATAATTTAATATTTTATAATAATATGTACATCGAAAGGTAATAAAATTATGAAATTAAAATAAGACAATTTGATGTCAATTCGAAATATAAAACGGGGACAAATGTGTTCTGGAACGTTGCGCGCGCACCTACATATTAAGCGAAAACAATGCCTCAAGCGGTAGATGTAGTTATTAAAGACTGGTGGTAACAATGCAACTCGCGAGTTTTGTGAAAGACTTTTAAGACTTATAATGGCAATACGTGCACCAGTATGGACATTTTGCTTTGGCTTTATTTATTACATTACTACGCACCATCCGGAAGGCCGATGTAAATTCTCTTTTCGAACCTCCTTCTGAAGGCCTCGTCGATGTCCCACGGGTGGTTAGTAGCAGCCAACACCATAATAATTTTATCACGATTACTGAAATCAACGGAAAAAAATTCAAAACTAAACTTGACACAAGGTGTAAGTTTTAACGTAACTTTCTGATAAAGCTATTTATTTAAATATATGATTCATGATCAGTGTAGTTGTTACAAACTCAGCTTGAAAAGTTAGCGATTGTTGGCATGCGCAATGGCCAAAAATATGATAGGTTAAGCATACCACTAACAGAAGCTGGCTAAAAAACCTGGACATAGAAGTTTGATCCACGCAAGATGAATGGCATACGCAATGATGATGACCACTAACACACGGGTAACCACACGTACAGATACTCATATTGGTATTTGTATGGGTCACTTTGTCCAGCACATGCTATTGCGTCGCTATCCCACCGGATTCACGTTCAAAATATTAGCTAAATGAATAAAATAAAAAAATGATCTCACAAAGCAGCGGCGAGTCCGTCCATCTGTATGAGAAGTTCCGCTTTGAATCTTCTAGAAGCTTCGTGCTCCGAGTCCGCGCCGCGCACCGCGCACAGAGAGTCTACCTCGTCCAGGAATATTGTGCTGGGAGCGTAGAACGCTGCCTGGAAACCATTCAATAAAACATCAGATATCTATTACTGGTTGGATGATTCCATATTTTTTCTTTACCGACGAATACTATGTACACTGATTAATACTATGTACCCTCATCCCAATATGACATGAAGACAGGTTAACTAGTTTTGTGGAAGTAGCATAAGATTTTACACTTTACATTTTGTACTAATAATTTAATAAAAATATTACGGACCTGCTCTGAAAACCAGGTATGCAAGAAAAACATTGATTGCCAAAATATAATCCTGCCTTCTGAGTTTTCTGTAGTTACATAAAAACGTAGCATATGTTATCTAAGTACTAGAGTCGATTGACATCTCTCATCAACATCGAATAAAGACTTTAAACACTTCAGTGGAACAAAAAAACAAACATACATTAATCGTTTCACCACTAACAGACAAAAACTCAATCGCTTACCATATCAAACAACAACCGGACGAGTTTCTCTGAATCTCCTCTATACTTGGAGGTTAGCGTGGCGGAGGACACGTTGAAGAAGGTGGTCCGGCACTCCGTCGCGACTGCCCGGGCTAGCAACGTCTTGCCCGTGCCTGGAGGACCAGTCAGCAACACGCCCTTCCACGGACGGCGGATACCCTGGGAAGGTGGCGCTTGAGAGAATATATCGTTGCTGCTTAGTCAAGAAGATATTTTGGAATAAGTATCGGCTAATTGTAGAGAAGGAGTAAAAGATTCTATACCCTGAGAGATTTTGACAAAACTGTACACCGCAGCTGTGTAATAAAGGGGAAATCTAGATTGGGCTACCTACGGTTGGTAATCATAGGATAATAATATAGGCAAAATTTTAAGGAAACAAGATAATAGTTATAGATATATGTATGAATTTACAGCTGTAACCGATATGAGAATCGTGTGTCTTTAAATTAGTGTTTTGAATTGTAGAAAATATCCGGAAAAAATGATACAAAATTAATATAAAATATAAATGTTTAATATGGGTTTTTTATTGGAAGGTTATGTGGTTTTATAAAATTGTATTAAATATTACTCGAATTATACAGTATGCCGCTAATTACAAAAACAAAAAAGAATAAAGTATATACAATACAATAAAGCAACATTACAGACACACAACACTTACTTTCTCCCGTAGATAAGTCTACCGTCAGGAGCGCATGTAATTGTTTTAACTTTTTAATGAAATGATAAATGAGTAAATAAATCGAACACAGCATTATCTTTGACCAAAGAACCTTATTTTTATCAAATATATAAAGAAACGCTTTTAACTGTAACTGAGATTATATTTAGCAATGCTCAAGGGCGTCCTTCTGGGCCGAGGCTAAAAGTACCCTCTTAGAAAATTATAATACAAAGTGAAAATGTTACGTTAATACCAGCCCTGTTTATCAGAGGCAAATATATTACCTAAAACGAGCAACCGTCGATAAAATTAACGCCTGTTTATAAGTTCCACAATAGCGACTTTACAACTTAATTTCATAATCTACTTTGTCATCAAAGGAAGAAAAAGCAAAACTTAAGCCACACCTTTGCAGACTATTGGGCATCAGCTCGCATACCTCAGAAAAATATATCCTTGCAGAAACTGATACCACGCTAAGGTATCGAATGAACGTAACGTTTACATGAAAACCGCAAAACACGACTACTGACTTTAATAACAAAACTATTTTAAGTTTTATCCTTCCTCGCGAGGAAAGCGATCACTATCTTCTATATAAATAATAAATATAATCAACAGTCACATACGTAGTCCTCATCACTGATCACACTAAGATCCAGTCTGGTGTCGTGGGTATCAAAAATTACGAGAGACTTTTTAGTCTCACAAACAACCAGACCCAAAACATATACTTGTGCATCACACAAACATTTGACTCGGTGCGGGTCTAACTAACTACGATACGCTGTCTGTTAACCTATAATATCACTAGTTCTCGTTGATATTTGATATTTTATTTGAAAATTGTAGAAAGGGCCAGACTATATAGTATATAATATATAATTATACAGACATACGGTACTCGTATACAGAGCCTAAAAATACTATAATTTAAACACATCTCTAGCTTCTTCATCGTCCCTGTAAAGCTTGTCGGTATTGAATCCTTCTGGTATGATCCTTATTCAGTCAGTCTGTACTCTCCAATAAATGTGTATTTTTACCTCCTTGCTCGCATCATAGCAATCGTCCCACACGCTCGTAAACAGCAACACTACTTAGAAATTTCGAATAAGTTCTGGATGGAACAACACACAACCACCTTCACTCCAAGGCATTAGGTGTTAAGTATCGTAATACCCGAAGGTCACTGGTTACAATGCATTTAAACCAACAAAACAATACATCGATAACCTCTTGCATACGAGTAACCACCTACATAAGTCAATAATTATAATCATAACATAGTATAAAACGAAGTAGCTTCCAGCTGTCTGTCCTTATGTACGCTTAGATCTTTAAAACTACGCAACGGATTTTGATGCGGTTTTTTTAAAAGATAAGAGTGATTCAATAAGAAGTTTTATATGTATAATACATACGAGTATACAGGTGTCCCAATAAGTACGAAAAATTTCATGTATCTGGTGTGTATCCCACTAGGTGGTCAGACGACCTGGTAAAGGTCGCGGGACGTCGCTGGATGCAGGCTGCCTCCAACAGGTCACTGTGGAAATCATTAGGAGAGGCCTATGTTCAGCAGTGAACTTCCTTTGGCTGATGGATGGATGGATTGATGGATGGTGTGGAGTGGGATGAAAAATCTTCTGCTTCCAGGCGATGGTGAGGCGGGCTGCTAGTCTTTGTTAAAGCCTCAACTAGTCAACTAACAGGTGACCTAATTCTACAGACCTCACAAGCGTTATGTATAGTTGAAATGTAAAACATTACGCACTCAGTTCAAGGCTGTACTCGTATTAAACATAATGGCATAGTTTTAATATTTAAAGGCACGATACGCACCGCAAATGTTTACAATGCGAAACACACTTTTTGTTATTACAGAAAGACAAAAGCATAGTGTCTTTGTGAACAATTCTTTGCATATTTTTTTAAATAGGCCAATGGTATTGCGTTGAATAATAGTACTAAATATTACAGCTGGAAAATAGTTTGTCTCTTTTTAACTAAGAATAGAAGGGTAATATATCTGAAAGTAATATTTTAAATATTAATTTTTAATAATAGTTATAGGAAAATGTGAACTAAGAACGTGCTGGAGTTTAAGGTTTCATAAACTGAGCCAATTCCTAGATCGAGCTTCCGACTCAGTATGAATTTTGAGTCCAAAAATATGATTCGTATGAATTTAAACAATTTTCAAATGGTTACGACACTATTTTCGCACAAAATTGATCTACAAGGTGATCATACCGTGCTAGCCGAATGACGAATTATATAAGCTGAAAATTTCTTTTTCAACTTGAATAATTTTTGATAATGTAATATAAAAACACTGCAATTTTTAAGTATGGAAATTTCAAACGTAAATATATTTTGCAAATCAAGAAACAATCCAACTGCGCAAATCCGCAAATAACATTAGCCACTCGAAAGGGCAAACACTGAAAAAGGGAATCAACTGATTTTATCACTCACGCAATTCGACTATTACAGCCCGACCGAACCCAATAAAGCCATCAATTAACTGACCAATTTCCTACATCCTTGAGAAGACTCCTGTTACTTTACAGAGAAAAATTATCACTACCAATTTGAGAAACTGAATTTAAAAATTCCAGATTAAATTCAGTTTGATGATATGAGCATTAAAACAGCTACGTTTCGGAACCACAACATCAGAGTACAAAATAGCAAACCATACAATGGCGAACGGCAATCTCATTATTTCCAAATAGCTACAAGCTGTTTACACTATGAAGGTCTTTGGTCGATGTTTTATAGAGTAGCTCTAACAAACGAGACAAGCGACAGTTTACCTAATAATAATGATTGAAATATCGAAGCAAGTAACACCTTATACTCCTGAAATACACTTAAAAACTTTCGAATACGAAAATACCATATTGTTTAATCATCACTTACAAACCAAAATCATTCTGAACCATAGACTCACCTTAAAATAGTCCGGCATAACAAGGGGTAGAACCATCGCCTCTTGCAGCACAGACTTCGCATCATCCAAGCCAATCACGTCTTTCCAACGAACGTCTGGATTCTTCTGTAGTATATCTCTTTCCAGGGTTTCGACCAGGTGCAGCTCATACCCAGTGGTATCGAAGACTTTCTCGTCCTTCTCCATGATAGTTACGCCATCAGGTCCGTCTGCAGGAACATCTTTCCTCATGGTCGGTTTGATTGGAGCCAATTGTCTTCTGGTCCTGGGCACTCTCTCCACTGATCTGGTCTTCCTCCCGCTGCCTACTGATGATGTGGACGAAGGTTTCCTGGCTACGATGGAAGGTAGTGTGGGCTGTATGTCTGGATCTCGCTTGCGGAGTGTGCCTGCCCATTTCTCTGTGGTAGGGTCTGTCTGTTTGGCCTGATCTAGCGGTTGCTCTTGAAATGTGTTTGCTTGTGTGGGTTTCACTACTACAACAAAAAGAAACATCTTGATATCGAAATAATATTTGTAAACACTTAAGCTTGATATTACTATAATATTCTTTAAAATATATATGAGAATCTAACGTTGTAGATTATAAAATTAATGTAAAATCAATAAGTAATCCCAACAGTCACAGACATACATAGTTCTGACCCCACGTTAAGATAGAGTCTTGTATCGTTGGTATCAGGAACTACGAAAGACTTTTCAGTCTCACAAACACCCAGACTCGAAAGAAGTACCTGTAGTTCACAGAAACATGTGTCTCTGTGCAAGAATCGAACCCGCGGCATCTCTTCATATTTCATCACTTACGATTTGGAAACACCTAAATGGTCAATACCATATTATGAATGAATGTCTAAAATGACTTCAATCTAAGGAGACATCAGACATATTGGTGGTATAGTCATATATGACATCAAGAATTATATAATGCGCACCATGTCGGCCCACGCAAATAAACATGTAGATTGTAGGTACGGGAATAGTCCCGACGACAACCGAGACTTACAATTATTTCTTGTCGATACTCAAGTGCTAGATTGCACTGCCCTTACAACCTTAAAGTGAAGTAACCACAATACACCTGATCGTAATTATCAGTTGCCTATTGCAGGTTGGTGGGCTTAAAAAAAAAAATTTGTAAAAATTGTGTGATGAATTTCCTAACCATATATATTTCTTCACAATTCAAGCAATGGCTACCAGGAGTTTCAAATCCTCACCTTGCGTCGGCGGATGCCTGGTACCGTTAGCAGCGTGTGTGTTAGGCGGCTGGAACTTCGCTCTCTCCCGTCTGATATCACTCCTCTCTGTGCGGAGACCATCGCGCGGAGGATCCTTGCCGTGATGGTTGTCGCGGTTGTCGCCGTCGTCGCCACCGCGGCGGGTGGTCATCCGAGCGAACCCGAACGGCTGGAGGCTCTCCACCATCATCCGATCCATCATTCTTGCCATCTGATGAAAGCCGGATGATGGGCTGGTGAAGATAGAAGGTGTGTGGGAATTAACAACGTCTGAATAGGTATTTTTATGAAAAATGCAGCTGATTTTCTGCACCGATAGTTTGGTTAACTAAGAGAATTTTATTATCTACAGATCAATATTATTGCAGTAGATTTAAGGCCACAAAAATCTTTATACACGCCGCAATGCAAAATTCTTGTATGTGTGTTGATCCCAAATGCATATCTGAAATTATTAATTGTCTGTTCTGAAGAAAACATTGAACGGGACTATACGTATTTAGAATTTTAAAAAGGCAGGAATTGGTCAAGTTTCTGCAACTTTAAAAATATTGTTGTAACTAATAGTCAGAGCTAAAAATTGTACCCAGGGCATAATACTAAGCGTGCACAGTTCTACAAACCCGGATCTGTGATTTTCCTACATTCAATTGCATATACACACATACACAGTCGCGGAAGCCTTGTTAATGAAATAAGGTTTCCTTGCAACGATTCCGTTTACATAAATATGCGCACAGATTTAATAAATACATCACAACCTGACACACCAGATGATATCAATGTATGTAATTATTGAATTAAGATTATCCTAATCTTGTATTGAAAGAGTAATCATACCGAAAGATCAAAACAAAACAAATTTCAACAATGTATGTTAACTGGCTAATGGTGTTGCGTATAGAATAAAAGCTACTGAATTTACCAAATGCTAAAGGACCTGGCACCTTTAATCCTTAATACGGTATACAGTACTAGAATGAGATCATCCCTTGGATACAATGTGTTACGAAGCGAATCTAAAAACTGTAGAAAGGTGTAAATTTAAGAAAATTTATACCAGCTAATCAAAAGTCAAGTAGATTATAGTTTCCTAGATTTACGCGAATGTTACACATTGGAATGGGTTTGGATTATATCGCAATAAAATCCGTAAAAATTAGTTTTATTCCAGCCAAGCAAGATACGGCAACAAAAATGTTATTTCTCGTAATATGAAGCAATCAGATACCAATTAGTTAAGCAGAAAATGTCCTTCCAAAACTTACTGCTGATAGTCAAGATTCTAAATACTGTTAATGCTGAGGTTACTTACTTAAAAATGAAGTAAAAATGGATTAGTCCATAGTATTATTTATAGTATGAGCTGGAAAAAAGAGGACTCGATTCTGGAACGGGTAATAGTTTTTCAACAATGTGCTAAAAATATCCTTATGAATCCTCACCTGACACGCTGATGGATCGTTTGAGATCTCAACCAAAACACCGGTTCTATGCAAATTGGCAAACTGAAAGATTTAGTTACACCAGGAGCTCGCCTATCCGAATTACGTCTATAACTTGGCTTTATTATTATTGCCATTGACAATGATTTTAATAATATTGACTAGTTTTTGGAGGGCGGGATTATTCTTCAATTAGCCACGAATTTTGATCAAAATAAAGTTAAAAACAATAAAGATTTTTACTAAATACATGAAGGCAATTTAAAAGTCAGAAAGGATTATAAAAAAAATCTAAACAAAACAAAGCCCTTATTCAAGCAAAAGTTGGTAAAGGAATAATCGCAAACGCTCATTGTTTTCAAGTGGCGCGTCTATTTTTGTTCGTGTTGATAAAACGCTCCGTAATTGGCTGAATTGTTATGACTTTGTCCGGCCAGCGTCTCGGCAATGCTTTGTTCATCATGGTTCGAGAGAATAACCTCGCGTCGAATAACAGGCTTGATTGACTCCATTACATCCATAATCCTTGCCTTAATTTTTGTAAGATTGGTGTTGATTGATGAAATTTGAGGTCTGCATGATTCGCTGAATCCAAGGCAACTCAATTGTCTTATTGTAAGATTAAGGCAGGGGAACGACAAGATCAACATTATCTCTGAAATGTCAGAGTTTAGAAGTGGACATGTAAATATTGGTAGTGAGTTGTGAAGTAAGACTAGTTTAAGTAAGGGAAGGAGACACAAAGATCTCGCAGGACCCAGGAAGGGGGGGAAGAAAGACTTTTCAAAATGCTAGCGAGTCTAAAAAAGGCACTTTACCTTGGGTGCGGTAAAAAGTACCTAAAAACCAATAACCGAAATTTAATGTTTTCACGAGAGGAAAGTTGTTAAGTGCCCCTTGTACCAAGGAAACCGTTGGAATGGAAATGTCCGTATCATCGGCCTTCCAGCTCTGCTATAACATTTGCAAGGGCGCCGTTCTGTAAATCATAACATCAGCATAGGTAAACAAGAAAACCACAGCTGAGCTCTAATCCAAGATAGCAGTGTTAAAACCATTTTTCCTTAATATAAAAGTAATATACTGTATAAGCTATTCGATAGCATGACGACATTAAAAAAACATGGAAGCGAAAACTTTCTTATTAATATGCTTATTTAAATTCGTCTCTAAATTCCCCTCATGATGACACAAGCCGTATGGTGGTCTAAAATACGACAACATAGCTGGAATATTGCCAGATTAAAATGGGACCGAATGCGATATCTACCGTAAGTAAGTTATAGGCAAAAATAGAGTTAAAACAATATTATATCTTGCCGTTCACATACATGGGCTTATTATGCTAATAAATTGGTTTTATTAAACACTATCTAGATTCTTAAAAACGTGGATTAAGAGGCAAGCGAGCCGATGGAACTCATATCAATCATCAGTATTGATCAGTATAGGAATCATCAGTACTCTGCTATTATTAAGGAAAGTTAAAGTTCTTTTACGTGGCAGATAATTGATTATTTAATGCACATATTTGGTTTAGTTTGTTAATAATCAACTTCTCTATCAATGCTCTTTTATTAATCTGCTCAGTTATACAGATAATCTAAACTACTATATTTGCGTTTGATTCTCTTGCATCTCGGAGACATCCTCATAACACAATGCATGTGAGTTTCTAAAACAATCGGATAAAAATTCAAAATCCTCTATCTACAAAACATCATACAATCTTTCTCAACAAGCCCAAAACTATTTGCAAATATCCACAATACCAATCCAATCTATGTAAAATTATGCTAATTCCACGAGTTACTATTTCTCTTCCTGGCCTAATTTGCTATCTGTATCTGTAATCTGTATCAACCCATATACGTCCTACTGCAGGGCACGGGCCTCCTCCACAATCGAGAGTACGATTAACAGAGGTTTAGTAACGATTTTAGGGCATATAATTTTCTATTAATAATTACTATTGCCATATTCTCTACTATATATTTACTTTTCTACTTCCTACTACGCTGACCACAAACGTGTCATCTACATACCCGAAGACGGGATCCCGTTCAAAATAATTCCTCAAGCCCCTCACATTTGGGTACAAGAAATCGCCGAAACCGAAATCCATCGCGCGCCGCAAAAGTCTAGCAGCACTTGCTATCATGTGGTTTGATTATCTGATCATCTGCTTCAATACTGTTCAGTACATAATTTCTATTGCAAAGTGTGTCATTATTGTGTGAATATGTTTGACAGTAGTGTTTCGGCCCGGTTGCCATGGTAACGTTGCGGAAACCACGCGCTTGACCGATTGCCGCCTCGACAAAGTATGACTGCTGGTGTCTACGACCGTTTTATTTAAAAATCACCCTTATGAGACTCGTAATAGGGTGCAAAACATTGATATTTTCATTTTTGTACAGGTAAATGTAAATTGGTTAAAGGTCCTTGACTGGTCTACTTTTTGGTAAGTCTCGTTAATCTTTTTTCATAAACCGTTATTAACCTATATTTAGTTTTGTACTTTTCATGGCTTATGATGACTGCGAAGTATTTAATATTTTTTTGTTCAAATTGTGTTGACATTGTCAACACCACCGGTTGATTTTGGGGACGAGTGGCATAATCTTTGCCCAAATGACGAATTGAAGACCTGCCACATTATAGGAATCTTATAGGTCTGATTGTATGGCATATTTACAGCATATATTACGGACAAATACGAACTAAATCCTACCTTTGGATACATAGGTTATTCTTCGCATCTTAAGAATCGGTACTGCGTCAAAAATCTACAGGAGCTAGAGATATTTGTGGTGATAATTTTCCATCAACAGCGCCATTTTATTACCGCTCCTACGGAAAAATCTCTACAGACCTCACTACCTTATTATTCTGCATTCTATTATACCCAACACAATGCGTCAACAGTTTACGCACCATTAACCTACTTGTGTCCGCATGCAGTTTGAATCTAGTTTGTGCTCATATTAATCAAAAACGGACATTGAAAGACCCACTCGCATTGTTGGAAATGATTCGTGATGACAGTCAATTGTTGGAAATCGCGTTTTGATGAACAGGAGTAAATTGAAATGACGATGTTGATTAAAAATGGAAAAATAACTGTAAGACAAGACTGAATCACTGTTCTATTTTATTGAATATCTCAATCGTAATAAATTAAGATCAAAATTGTTCCGTGGGTGTAACTTTATTAGACCATAATGATGAGCACCAGCCTTCCTAAAAACAAGAGTTCGACGGACAGGGTCTAGGAGCCACTGTTGGGAAATTGTACTAACCATAGAAATTCATATAAATCTATATATGGTTTACAGTTTTTGTCACGATGTTTTCCTTCGCGGTTAAGTGCGTGGAAATTGACTATCACTACACTCATGATTTTGAAAAATCAGTGTGTCGTGGGATTTCCACCCGAAACTATGAACACGACAGTCGCGGCAGGTTCCCTACAATAGGCTACCACGCAATTTTGTCTATAGTTTGTTTGAATATAAATGTATTAAAAGTTTAAACTCCCATTGTGCTTGTTTGTTTTTCGCATCCTCTGAATATATAAAATTATATGTATATTGACTTCGGGTGTGACTTGTAAATCCGAAAAGTTTTCGTAGTATTTAATACATTAAGTATTAGGACTATTATGTGTGACTTTTAGTTACATTTTATTAATTATAAAGACGTGAATAAATATTAATTACTCTCAATATTGATATTCACTTTGTCCTCGCATAACTAACCTATAGATAAGATATAGCTTAACGGGTCTCCTCTTAAGTTGAGATACCCGATAATACCATCTTTACATCACAAAGCCCCGTCTGCAAAGTTATTAAGTTACGCAACATTGCGACTTTAAGCTCAAATGTAAAGGCAGCTCCAGACAGGACAAATAGCTCGATAGAGCTATATCGCGTTGCTACCCACTATCCTCCTTTTACATCGTATTTCCATCATCAGTGTCATAGATTTTTTAAGGCCCACCGCTGGAGATTCTTCTTAACCAAAGCGAATAAAATATAAATTAATAATAAAATAAAAGCGATAAACAGATGCTGCTGCCAATACAGATACAAAACATGCTGGTTCGAATCCCAGGGCCCACTTCTGACTTTTCGGAGTCATGTGCGTATTGATAGTCAATTACCTCGCACTGTAACGATGAAGGAAAACATCGTGAAACCTGCACACCATAGCGGTTCGGAAGAATTTCTATGGTGACAGCTTCCGTGGCGCAGTTTGTTAGACGCCGGCTGTGAAACGTGTGGCCGCAGTTTCGATTCCTGCACCGAGACAAATATTTGTGTGATCCATAGGTATTTGTTTCGGGTCTGGCTGTTTGTGAGGCCGAAAATTCTCTCGTAGTTTCTGGTACCCACAACACAAGACTCGATCTTGTGGGATCAGAACTATGTATGTGACTGTTTGGTATGTTTTGTGTGTAATTATGTCAAGTCCGCCAACCCGCACTAGGCCAGCTTGGACGATGACTTCAGCCCTTTAAATCGTACTCTAGGTTGTTAAGGAGTTCCGTGTTTAGCAATGGGTAAATATATGCCGATATAGTAACCATAACTCCTGAAAAATCGTAGGCTAGTTGCTTTGTACTCGGCATTTTTAACAAACCAGCGAGCAAATTTGGACGCTAATTATAAAACCATTTAATGCAATTTGGCGCCGACATGTAAAAAACATTAGCACTTTCTGTATCTTGGACATCTGTTTGCGAGTATCATTTGTAATATTGATAAATTATGTCTTTTGGCAGTTGTCCTTCTTAATGAATAAAAAAGACGTGATGAATACAACATTGAGTGCTCATTCATTATTGTTTTAATTAAAAACGTGCCATTGACCGGTTACTATATTTTTCGCATTCATTAAATAATAAATAAATAAGTACACCCAACAGTCACATACATAGTCCTGACCCCACTAAGATCGAGTCTTGTGTCGTGGGAATCAGAAGCTATGAGAGACTTTTCGGTCTCTCAAACACCCAGACCCAACACAAATATTTATGGGCCACACAAACATTTGTGTAGGTTCGGGGATCGAACCCGCGGCCTCTCGGTTCACAGTCGGCGTCTAACCAACTACGATACGGAGGCTGTCAATTAAGAATCACACAGCATGGAATATTAGACGGGCAGACGATAATGGATCGAAGATATAATAAAAGTCGAAACGCCGGACCCTGACGAGACAGAGTCAAAAAGGTAATGGTATAATATATGTATATATTATAAGGCTAAAATTAACAGTACCACCCAACAGGTTACTAATGAAAAATATTTATACAATACGAATAATGAAAAAATTCATTAATATTCTGCTGTCTCGGTGGCGTAGTTGTACTACGGTATGATTACAAAACTGAGGTCTCGGGTTCGAATCCCGGGTCGGGCAAAGTGATATTGGATTTTTCCATTCATTATCAGCCCGGAGTCAAGAATTTGTGCCCGATATGGCGATAGACTCGCCCCTAATCACATCATTGAACGAAACACAACGTGGGTGTCCTGATTGCACCTCTGCCTACCCCTTCAGAGAAAAAGGCGTGATGTTTATGTATGTATGCATAAATAATGTAATTTCGCAAACAGAAAGCAAATCCAAACAAAATTACTTTACAAGACACCTAGCACGTTTTAATCACAGACAAAATATCCGACATTGAAGTACAGGTAATTGAACCCTCTGTTTACCCCAAACACAGGGTAAACTTGACAGCCGATTTACCCGGAACTGTGCCAAAGGTCAACGACTAGTGGAATACAGACTAGGGTCATCCACCTTCCTTCATTTATAATGCAATCGACGACATCGATGACATCGGAACGTACATCGATGGACTGGATGTGTCCTGAACTTAATGTGTGTCGGTTTGAACTTTTGTTTGGACTACTTTGACTAATGATTTTTATGGTAGAATAGATGAAACAGACAACAGTACATAATGAATACATATTAATTGAAAGACTGAATTGTATCTGATATTTTATGAATTCAGTGTTTACCAGAGTCAGTTAACTTCATAACCAAGGTACCTAGAACTGCTATTTATTATAGCAAGTAAAACCATATGTTTATTTGTCGTTGCCCACAGGAATACATTATCTGTATATTGTCTACATATTTCTCCCAACATATCACAGACCTTCATTCCTATTGCAAGGATATTAATCCTAAATTCGCCATATTACTCTTTTTTAATGATCTTTTTCCACCTACAGATTTTTCACTAGTACATAACTTATTGTACCTAACAAACAATGCATTTGTATGCACAACTGTTGCTTTTCGTGTATTTAATAAATACACCACACTGACTGATCGTAAAACTCCGCTACGGCCTACGATAGGTGTTTAAACCCTGCCAATCCAAGTCATCGAACCTGGATACAAAATAAATTTCCCTGTAACCAAAGATGTGTGCAACCTGGTCGCTCCACACTGGAAATGCGCCAATCAGAGCGTGGAGATCAGGTGTCGCGTGCTCAGCCAACTGCTAACATTTCCATGGGCGCGGTGGAACGGCCATCCGTGAGCTCTGCTGACCCAGCGAAGGTTGGCATCTGGCATTGAGTGCGGATGTAGAGCTATTGATGTACGCTTATAGAATACTTGGGAGTTGGTATACATGATGGACAATTCAGAGTAAAGGAATCAGACGCTGAAGGAATGACAGAAATAATATAGGTAACTAGGTGGACAAATATTATGCACTCTGTAGCAAAGCATAATGGTATTTAATTTGTTGTTAATGGTAAAAGAAGTGTAAAACGTTTTTTTTTTTTTTGGAGCTCTAGAAAAACTATTCAAATACAGGATTCTAATTATTATTTTAATAGTTTTTTGTATCTAATATCTTTTGCAAGCTCTAATAACTATTTACATTTTGCATGGGCGTCGGAACGGCCATTCGTGAGCTCTGCTGACCCAGCGAAGGTTGGCATCTGGCATTGAGTGAGGATGCAGAGTTATTGATGTATGCTTAAAGGATACTTGAGAATTAATAACTTATTTATGTTCATATAGCTGGACATGAAGTATGGAATATAGGAGCTGCTAAACCAAAGTCGAAAAGAAATCAAGATTGCGAACAACGGGACGCATTTAAATTCAGGCAAGCGAAAATTTATTTTGTTGTGATGACCACATGTTAGTGAAGAAGTCCTGTTAGGTCCCCAGAACTGCATTTGAAATATAATTTACTTATGAACCCGCAATTGTTTCACAAGATTTTATAAGTCATTTCGTAAAGACTTGGAAATCCTACTAACGAAACAATTAATAATAGTGCTAGTCCAATCATTACGAGACTTTTTAATCGCGGCAAATTTGAAAAAAAGTGTTACAATTTAGTAGTTTAAACCAATGCAGCAATGAAGACATCAAACCACTTGACCCTTAACTAAATCACAACGAACTTCGCAATTAGGTTTCAAAAGATATGTGGTCATTGGTCGGTCATCAATTTGATTTCAGTTGGCAAGGATACCGCCCACATGCTCTCCGCAGACGGGGCAATGATGACTGATTATCGTGTGGGCGTCTAATGCGTTAAAATAGCCGTAAAAATTTACACGTTATCAAATTGTAGTATTGTGTAATTGGGATTAGTGCCTTATTTTGTTCCTTTAAGCCGGACATCTTAATTTTTTTGACAACTACCGAAATGTACCATAGTTTTATCTACAAAATGTATACGAACCCTGCCCAAACCCATCATAAACATTGTAAAGCATTTTTTCCTCAATTCTGGCTGCACATTGCGCTGGAGAATATAATCTCGTCCAGATAGGGTATAAACAAAGACAATGACTATTGTTATTATGTCGGCATCTTTAAATATTATTTCACACCGGTCAAAGGCGTTGGCTTAATGAGAGAAGGTTATGTGTGGTCGGCAGATGGTGCGGCAGACATATGAGCTTGCGGATGATCTGGTTCGAACCAAATGGTAATCACAAAAAGCTATCACTATGTAAGTATATTTTAAGCTAACACGCGTCGCACTATATATGTTGGTCTTGTCTTTCTACAATGTCGATTCTAGGCTAGTACGTATTGCTGGACTTTACACGCGTTAAAAATTCATAAGAACACTTCAGAGCTTCTCCATGACGTTCCGTTTTCATGTAATTTTGATACATAACTTCAAGAAGTCAGCGGTGTTGAACGAAAGCCTTCCTCTTCTGATTTTTAGTCTGGTCCATTATTTATCAACTACATATAAACTGTCGGCCACTCTGTTTATAATACAGGGTATATCAAAAATGCTACCGAAAACGAAGCCAGGTGGTAGTTTTAGAAGCAAAATTTTGTAAAACAAAAGCGACGATTTTTTTGTAATGTTTTAAATATCATTGTGTTTGGGTGGTAGATCCATAGTTTTTGCTAAAATTATAATTTAAAGCCCTGCGATTTTAAAAATAAAAGAGTGTACATTATTTTTTTAGGAAAATATATGTTTTTAACACCCAAATACGATGATAGGAAAAAAAATCGTCGCTTTATTTTGCAAAAAATTTAGTTGCATTGTGTCTAAAGTCACTAAAACTACCACCTGGCTTTCGGTAGCAGTCTTGATATCCTGTATACTTTATAATCGTAGTTTAACATACTAAAATGTCAGTACAATACGCAACAATACTGCCGTAACTGTGGGCATAACATCGATCATGTCGCACATGAACTTGCACCGGGTTCAATAAAGCTTCAGTACAATTACAATGCCACTATCGATTTTAATTGTGGCTTCAACAGCGTGTACAGACTGGTCAATACATTAGTCTGTGGCTAGACTCTTTGTTTGTACGTCATATTTCAAGTTGTAGTCAATGAAGGTACTCGTATAAGGGTTATTAATAGCTGTCTTCGTTATGTGTTTGCATCGTACTAAGTATGATAGCCGGTTTGCGATCGACGAGAAATAGATGTTCACGCTCGTTGATTTATTGTATTGGGCTAGTCAAGTATAATATTTTAGGAACTTTACCCTGCCAGTATAAAAAATACTGACTGCCTCGGTGGCGCAGTATTACGTTACGATTACAAAACAAAGATCTCGGGTTCGAATCCCGGGTCGAGCATAGTCATATTGGATTTTTCTAATCATTATTAGCCCGGAGTCAGGAATTAGTTCCCGATATGACGACAGATTCGGCCCCTATCACATCACGGGATAAAACACAAGTCGAATAATGGTAGCAACTCTGCCTACTGCTTCTGGCAAAAAGGCGTGATGTTTAAGTATGTATGGAAAGCATCGAAACACGGTATTTTCCTTCACTAGCTGTATAATTGCAAATTTCAAGCATAAAAATGTTACAAGTACAAAAAAAGTTATTACTTTATTTATGTTTATATATTGTACATATTAGTAAATAAGGAAATCTTAAATAGTTACTTAAATTATAGCGTCAATATCGTATTAGGTTAAAAACTGTAAGATATTTTCAATTGATTAATGAATATAAAATTAATGAAAACCAAAGCAATTAGTAACAATTAAGTCACTTGACAGCCTCCGTGGTTAGATACCAGCTGTGAAACGTGAGGTTGCGGGTTCGATCCCCGCACCGAAACAAATATTTGTGTGAACCACAGGTATTTGTTTCGGGTCTGGGTGTTTGTGAGACCAAAAAGTCTCTCGTAGTTGCTGATACCTACGATACTCGATTTTAGTGTGGGGTAATGACTATGTATGTGACTGTTGGGTGTATTATATATAGTTACTTAAATTATAGCGTCAATATCGTATAAAATTATGAACTGTTAGATATTTACGGTTGATCAATAAATATAATATTAATAAAAACCAAAGCAATTTGTAACAATTAAGTCACTTTTTCCGCATGTTACATAAACTTGCAAATTACACTGGCCAGCCTGAAGTCACTCAATATTCCTCGTAACAGCGCAAATCTTGAGTAATGGCGTCTGTACTTAATTGTTGGGTCTTTATCGGCCGAGCGATCAGCGGGTACTCAAAGCGGGTCACGACTCAGTTCTCTAGGTAACACAAATACTCTTTTATACAGAAAGTGACCTGGAGTAATAAAATGTGAAGGTTGTGGTAGAAGGACTAAACATATGAAAAATATTTTGTCTAATTTTAATTCCCAGCTGTGTTATGTTGGGGTAAAGAAGATTTTTATGCATATTGCAATAATCAATAACATATATACACAAGGATAACATACAATATTAGAAAATATATAGAGAAACGTCTAATACGTTAGTACAAAAATTACTCCTGTAGCATGAATGGATTTTAAAAACACTAATAACGTGGTTTCTAGGCTGTATGTTGAAATAGAAAGCTGCTCAATTATTGGTATGAGATACATATTATAAGCGACATAAATATTCATCCGTGCGTTAAATCAAAATGTCCGAGGCTGAAATGCAACAGCTTTAATGATACCAAGCATTGAAGCTCGGTGAGTCGCTAAAAATCTGTAAATTTTCTTCAGCCCTCAAGTCAGTAGTCGATTTTTTAAGAGATGCTAGAGGTAGGACATGCACCCTGCCTCGCTTAGCAACCACTGTAATAGATATAAATCCCGCCAAAATAACCCACGCAATTGCGTTGCGGTTCTTGAGCAACCTATATATGAGGCTTCAAATTAACATTTGTTGAAGGGTCAGACATAATCGTAAATGTTACACCTACCATCAGGTCTCAATATAATAACTATACCAATGTAAATAAATTATCACATGCTTGCAAAACAGGGGTCTCGGGTTCGAATCCCGGGTCGGGCAAAGTGAAATTGGATTTTTTATTGATTATCAGCCCGGAGTCAGGAATTTGTGCCCGATATGACGATGGGGACGCCCCTATCTCATCATGGGACGAAACACATACGGCGAAACGTGGGTGTCCTGGTTGTACCTCTGCCTACGCCTTCTAGGAAAAGGGTCAGATGTTTGTATATGTATGTAATGTAAAGAAATATCTTACCAGCCAATATCCCAGGCGGAATGAAAAGCGGGGTGCGCGCTCATAGCTCCCAGGGGTACTCCGAACCCAAACTCGATCTTGACGTCGTCAGCACGGCGAGGCCAGGAGCCGCGCGCCATCGACTCTCGAGGCTCAGCCGTGCCAGACCTCATGTCGTTTGTCATCGTCGGAGCTAGGGATATTACAAACTTATAATAACGTTTGTATCACTGAAAGGGTTGTACATACTTACTCTCAAAGGGTAAAAATTCCTAGGACAAATAGTGTATCTTCCCGGAAATGTTTGCTAGCAGTGGAATTCTCATATATTTAGCATTAGATCTCAGAAGAAGAAAGCCAAATCGACGCAATGCACATCAGTGCTTGAGACTATAAGGTCCTCAATCCCTACGGGAATCGAAGAACGAATTTTTTTGTTTGTTTTCTCTCTATCTCAGTCACGGGAAGTTCACTGTTGTTGCATCCACAAGCTATACAAAAATGACCACCACCAAAACTCCTGTAAGTCAGGGTCTAGAACATCAAAAAACACCGAGCAATGAAGCTCAACGCATCTCTGTGGCAAACTAATTTCAACTCCAACCGCAATCAATTTCAACAAAAACGATAATAATTGTAATATTTGTAAACACTGGCTGTTATTGACAGACCTTTGTCTTATTAAAATCATCATCGGCGTCTTCAGAAACTAGATGTCCACTGATGAACATGGGCATCCAGCAAGAATTTCCGAAATTACTTGTTGGAAGCCGCTTGTAATCAAAGATTGTTTGCAAACTTCATTACGTCGTTTCTGTATCAGCCCATGTACGTCCCACTACAGGGCACGGGCCATCGACACAATCGAGAGTACTATTTAGAGGGGTTAGGCCATATAATCCACCACGCTGGCCGAGTGCGAGTTGGCAGACTTTACATACTGTAGAAATTCTTTAAAATCGCTACGGTATGCAGGTTTCCTCGCGACGTTTTCCTTCAACGTTATATTTTATCATTTAAGTGTGGGTAAATCCTTTGTACTACCCATATAACATACAATACTTTGTACAACATATTATCCAATTCATCCAAAGATTCCTGGAAGAGATCGCAGGTAGCGGTGAGGCCGCCAATCCTAACCATGCCTTTAGCTTAAGTGATTTATCTGTTCATAAATTACTTTTTTTTATTTGTACAATAAAGTATGTAAATAAAATAATGAAATGAGATTTATTATTGTTCTAAAATCATACTTCAATTAAGTTATGCACTATCTCAGAACTTGAATTCTAATGAAATCTATTGTATATGTAAATCTGTGTCAGCTCACTTACGTCGAGTTACTTCCTTAAGCGTTATCTAATTAGAAATGTCGGTTAAAGTTATTTTCCGCATAGAAACACAATTTAATATCAAGTCGTTAGAAAGTGCTAAAAGGATTTGTATATGCATCATAAAACCCCCATTTAGAGTTATTGTTCACGTGAATCATTGTGTATTTCCGGGAAGAAAATTATGTTTAAAAGCAGGAATACTTGGAAGTCGTTGTTTTAAAGAACGTTAATCAAGGTTTAACTGTACGTTTCAATTATACCTTATATTTAATTTCCAGCCAGGTCAATAAAATTACCTTTTTACACTAACAAATTTAAAAAACAATAATAGTTATTGCAGATTTTCAACTATAAAAAAATTAAGTTACCGAAAAATCATCCATATTCATTATAACTCAAGAACAAAACTTTCAAAAACAAAGCACACAAATACAATAAAAAACCGCACCTAATCCGACAATAAAGGACGCACACGTAGCACGTCTACGTTGCTACGGCGCTACGAGCTGGGCAATGAGACTACGCGGAAATACGCGCTACGTGCACGGGCGCACGCGACGGCTGACCGCGACGCACTGGCTGCGGCGGCCGTTGACCGTCACCGACCCCACTCAATAACACGGCCGAAAACTAAATTACTTTAAAATTCATACATCCTCAAACATGCAATGGTTTATGTCCCTGAGCCATTATAGATAATGATCTTCGAGGAAAGTGTAACTGTAGTTTTGGACTGATGAATCAAGCTAAATCAAAATATTCTGTTGAATTTGCAATATCTGTTGAATCAAGTAGTAGCACACACAGCTTCGAAATATGATAAAGCAGAGACTGCAAAAACCTATTTAGCTGCATATACTATTTTTAATAAACTTCAAAACGTGTCTGTCCATTACTTTAAAATTTCCTTAATTATTTTTACACATACGGTTCTCAGAAGCTTTCTATAATTAAAGTGCATTTTTTAATTTACAGTGACAGTTCTTCAGAACCTTTCAGCAAATACAGCCGTCGAATAATTAAATTAATATTGTGAATATCATGGTTTGATTTGTATCAAAACAAACCATGATATTATCACTGTTTTTATTTCATTATTATATCAGTTTACTATTCCAGTAGAAATATGCATTGATTCTAAACCCTGGAAACTTAAGTAGTTGATTTGTCTTAGGGTGAAGTAATATGTTGACAATGGGTAATCTTTTCGACACGATCAGGAGTTCAGATGATTAAAAACAATAAAATAAATACTAGCGTATACAATAAGCTAAATTGGATTTTGTAGAAATTTATCCGCATATTTTTACCGATGACTTTACATTATTACTCATGATTATCTATCTATTCAGCAACAGGAAGTCCACTGCGGAACATAGGTCTACCCCAAGAATCTCCACATCTACCTGGAAGCGGCCTGCATCCAACGACTTAACAAGCTACAACCTTAACCAGGTCGTCCGTCCACCATGAAGGCGGGCGTCCGACACTTCCCTTGCCTATCCCTATCGGTAAATACCCCTCAAATGACAACACAATTTATGACATACAAGAAGAAAATTGATAAGACGAGGAACAATTCAAGCAAAATGTGAATAGGTACTCAACTGTGTACTGTTTCAATTTCTATTACTGAAATTTTCCATTGATACCATGGACTTTCTATTTACTCGACTAACATTATCTCCTTAAAATTATATAAATCATGGCCTCATGGCATGAATTCAGTAAGTTTAAAGGACAACAAACATTAATCCGGTCACCGGTAGTAATTGACATCAATGGATATTTGAATTGATGTCGCTTTGAATATTGTATTAGATGTGATTCATAATGGGAACAATACTGTCGTCATCACAGGACCTAGATGTGACGAATTGATAGAAGCAATGGAAGGGTTTATAGAAAATAGTACGAGGTATAAAAGTGGCGATTAGCAGTTATACTGATTTAACTGCGCCTACCTGACACCTGGTTTCAAGGTAGAATATTTTATTAATTTTCCAGAATAATTTAGTAACCAGGAAACAATTTTACAAACGGCTTCCTCCGCGACTCCTGCCATTTTCAGTATTCAGCTTCTCTGTTAAGATGGAATCGTAGTTCTGATAATGCTCTGACATTATCCAGTTACATTATTCAGACCGAAAATCTCACTTAAATTGAATAATTTGACTTTTTTTTATTGCATAGTTCCGGCGAACGAGCAAACATTGTCACCTGATGGTGAGTGAACTGCTGCCCATGAACATCCACAACATTGGACCATGGATGTTTTGCCGATCCAATTGGGAGGGAAGCGGGAAGGAAAAAGGGATGGGACTCTTCCCAGACTCTTCTTTCGTCTGAAAGGGGTATAGGGCATTCGGCAATCTCACTCACCGAACGGAACGCCACAGCGAAGCAGTCGCTTCACATCGATTTCCTGTGAGACAGTGTTACCGCACTAGGTGCCCTGCCCATTCATGCTGAGTCATGACTGACATCAGCGTGGCTCTACCACTTTCACGTCACACTTTGACGTGCGAATTTCGGACATAATAAAGAACCCATAATTGCTATCAGAGACAACTGCTAATGCACTCATAAGCACGTTTAATGAAAAATATACTGAATTTAACCATTTATTTACAACTTCCAATACAACTCCAGGATAAATAAAATAGACCTAAACACTAAAACAAAAATAAAGTTAACACTAATATAGCACAGGGCTTCACACTCCCCCCTCCATTGCCCAGTATCCCACTCTCGTAGTGTTTCAAGTACGGCATGTACTTAAGCACCATGTTCAACATGGGTCCTCTTTCGGTGGTCATGTTACGCGCTTTGTGGTTCACGCTGGGGTCTTGGTGTCCCGTGTCGGATTTGATATCTTCGGATATATCTCGAAGATCGCGACGCACCTGTGTAAAAAAAAAACCGTATCCACTCATTTACTTAAAACTTGTACATACAAACATAAAGTCACAACTATTTTCCATAAAGGGTAGGCAAAGGTGCCCCCAAGACAGCCACATTTCGCCTTGTGTATTCCGTCCCATAATGTGATAGGGGGTTAGCCGGTCGCCAAATCGGGCAAAAATTCCAGGTTGATAATGAATAGAAAAATCCAATATCACTTTGCCCGACTCCGGATTCAAATCCGAGACATCAGCGTTGTTATTGTACTGTAACAGAACTGCGGTATCGAGGCAGTCACAGGTGTCAAAACTTGAATTAAATGAATTATTAAAAGCTTAAACTCTATTTATGACCTCTTTGCAAAAGCAAGACAATAGACATGACATTATTTGCATCGAATGATACGTGTTTAACAGTAGTTCTACAACCAGCTCGCCGCTTTATATTAAGGACTTTAAAATACCACAATCAATACTCTGAATAAATAAAATTTACTTTTTAATTAAATCTAGTAACATTGTTACTTAGATGCGATAAAGCAAAGGGCAAAAGTAGTGTCACCTTTCCTTGCCCTTCCAGCCGAGGTCCCAAGGTCTGCTCCATGCCCTCTAAAGCCTCTTGAAGCTCACGAACCGTCTCCGCTGAAAAACAAGTTTGACCTACTTATACACGAAATAGTGAATAAAATAAATGACGGCTTCATTGGCTGTGGTTCAGCTTTGAAACGAGTGACCGCTAGTTTTATACCAGAGACGCGTGTGTTAAAAATATTTACTTGACTTCTTTATGGTTATATATGTCTGATTCAAGGCATCTATGCAAGTGTTGAGTCGTGATGTCTTGAATCTTGGAATTGCAGTCACGCATGCAGTACAATTTTTACTAGATTTTAATTTATATCTGATCGTGAATTTTATATGACGATTTTAGTAAATGTTATCGTCAAGTACGTAAATATTGATTTAATTTCATGGTCCTAATGGTTCACGTTTTGTTCACTGGAGTCTTGATACTCAATTTTTGTGTTCATATATTTTTGTCATTTATTTGATGCTCCTGCATATCTTCACATATTACTTACAATCATTCGGATAATCTTCAGCATTTTCAACTGCTTTAGATTCGTTAAAAATGTTCGTGTTTGTGTTATTAAATATTTCGCTTCTATGAGTTGTCACATCTAATGATCTATTAGGAAGTGCGCTGTTTAGTTCTGCTTCTTTGACTATATGATTGATATTTTCTGCAACATTCAAATATGATTTAGCGTCACTGCTATTTATTGCATAAAGTAATAAGAGAAATGTTCTACCAGATGTAGCTAATGCCGTCACAGCTTCGGCAATTGTATCATTATCGTAGTAATTTTCTTTAAACTCGTAGTCACTGTACAAATCCTTTTCTTTTCTTGATATGTTCTCCACTACATCATTTTGGACATCTGAAACATATGTACATGACGTTTAATTCTGTGTCTTGTTTATGTCTCTTTAAATTGATTCTTAAATCACTTACTTTCATGAGTGACGTCACTTAATTCTTGTAAATTATATGTTTTGGGTCTGCCAATTAGAGCGACTTTCTTCTTCTTTGTTTTAGGGGACTTAGTAGTAACTTGAACTTGAGATAGATTAGCCATAAAACTATAGTTTTGAATATCTCGTTCATACGCAATTTTGTATACGTCAGCTTTGGCGTCTTCCAGTAATATTATATCAGCTATATCTCTCTTTTGTATACTATTATAATATTCTGTACTAATTGCCATATTGTGCATAGTAAGCATGGCCATTTTGGTTAAATACATCTCATCCAAGCTCCCGTCAAAATTTAAAGACTCGTTTCTTTCAATTTCTAGAACTGTGTTTAGTGTAACGTACTCTTCTAGAGGCATTGCATTGTCTACGTCAATAACATTAATTGATTCCGGTTCTGAAAGGAAGTATTCCTGTTTTCTTACATTTCTTTTTCATTTCCTACATGCTTTTCTCTAGCGATATCTTATTTTTATCCACTAATGCAACTAGGAATATCTAATTAGTACACGTATATTAAACAAATTCAAATAACCAACTAACAAAACATGCCCATCACAGTAATACCTAAGTTCAACAATCAACAAGCCACAAGAACACAACCCATATCTAGAAGATAGTAATGTGATAGCCAGTACTAACGATACGTGCACAGTGCGGTTAGGACGCGGTCAGGAAGCGATCTGGACGAGCACGCGGCCGCGGGGGGGCCCGGCACCCACAGCTCACGTGCTGCGGCCGGCCCACGTGGCGCGAAGTTGCAAACTAAACGCTCCGTGCTCCGGAGACGACCGCGCCATGGTGCCTGAAAGCAATAATCTAGATATAAAGGCGCCCGAAAGAGATGCTTTATCCCGCATTTGTATACTAAAATATCCAGGAATAAGAAAGTTGAGGAGATAATCTAGAAATAATGGTGCTATAAGATTTAAAAGAGATTGAAGTAATAAGAAAAAAATAATTCGTGATTTACCCATTTGAATAGTTGCAAAAAGATAGATATGAAAGTAAGAACTGATTTTGGTGATTTTTGTCTTTTACATGAAAGAAATGTAGTTTATGAAATCGCTTAATTCCTTAGTGTAAATCAAGGAATTGCTTACTAAATCTCTAAGTGAGTCAAGTAACTAAGTATAGAGCTACGTAACTTACCATAAACCGGCTCCTTCCACATCCTACCATGTACGTTTTAGCCCATAACATTTGGGCAAAATCACCGTAGTACGCTGCTTTGTTCATTGGACTAAAATGAAAAAATATTGTTTATCAATACGAGTACATTAAACATATTTATGTAGCATGCTTCTATACAAATATGTTTTATAGTAACGTATCATAGTGATGGTGTTTTAACCACTTTATCTGATCTTAAAATGGATATTATAGAGTCGAGAGAACTAAATGCTTTACGTAGATAGCTAATATAAGCACTATATCGGTATTAATAAATAAATAAATACACCCAACAGTCACATACATAGTCCTGACTCCACATTAAGATCAATTAAGTATTGTGTCGTGGGTATCTGACGCTACGAGAGACTTTTCGGTCTCACAAACACCCAAACCCGAGACAAATACTTGTGGGCCTCACAAACATTTGTCTCGATGCGGGGATCGAACCCGCAGCCTCTCGTTTCCCAGCCGGCGTCTAACCAACTGCGCTATGGAGGCTGTATTACATATTTTTATGTATTACAATTTTCTTGATATAATTCTGACAAACGATAATAAATACCCCCCGTTTAAGAGATCGCAGATGCTATCCCAGCCTTAGTAAAATGGAGGGGGAAAAGTAAACATTATTGGGCAACTGACAACTGATATTTCTACTACATAAAATCTTTATTAAAATATAATCTTACGGTATGTATGAAGTGACATTCCCCCTGTATAATATGGCCTGCATGTGCCACAAATCTATCATGGACTCCACTTTGAGTCCCGGTGCTTCGCCCACAACAGAAGCAACGCATTGCCCCACTGTAACTGAGTCTGAAAGTATTTTCGATTATTACTTATTACAACAGGATTACAACCTATTTCGTTTGTAATTCTCATCTGTCCAACTAGCGACCCCCGGATACCACCCACAATGCTGTAAAACCTGGTGAATGCGTGGTGGCCTGTTGGTAACAGACCAGATGTGGCTGCCGACATGTTCACGCTGGTCGCGGGTTCAAGTCTCAGGGCAAACCTCTGACTTTGTGGAGTCATAATAATTATAAGTCTTTAATATTCCACCATAAAAACGTAAATACAATAATAAATAATAAATAAAATACAATAGTAAAAACGTATTGATAATCAATCACCACGCACTATAACGGTAAAATTCTATGATAGTGGCCAACAGACCAATCAAGTCTGACGTGTTTCGGATTATGAGCGTACAAACAAGCAGGCATTTCTGTGTCGACCAGCATCTTTCACTGTAATGTACCTACTCTATTTGGACTGCAATTGCCATTAAGCGCATTAAACTTCCTTTTTCGAGCCAGAATAAAAATGCTTCAAAGAAAATTTCATAACTCATATAGCACAATACACAAGTTTGATCGCACGATCTCAGACGAATAAAGATCGATTGTTTAATCATAAGACAATTGTAATACATTACATAAGTCGCGACATAGATCTTGTTCCTCGGGAGTCGTGGCAGGGCGGCATTGTTCGGCCCAGCGCTGTGCTTCGCGGGCTAACTCATCCACCCAGCGCTGTGGAATTATTCATTAACTAACTACCAAATAAAAGAAGCAATAGCTATAGCTATATATATAGCTACACCTTCAAGTTGCTACCTTCGTCATCATTAAAAACTTCAGCCACAAGATCTCCACTATCGCACATAAACCTATGCAAGATTTCTATGAATCGTATCAGTTTTATTACCAACTCATGTCATTAGGCATACAGAGGCAGTGTATTCACTTTTCAATCATGAAAAAGACCGTCTTCCCTCCCAGAGCATTGCAATTTTTCGGACTAAACTCTAAATATATTCTCGATATTGTTGTCGTTAAACAGACCATACGTTGTAAAACCATGTCATATCTTTCACACAAGATATTGCTTCGTACCTAACTATAAGGATTTGTATAAATAAATAAATAAATAGGTACACCCAACAGTCACATACGTATTACATAGTCCTGACCCCATTTTCAGATCGAGTCTTGTGTCGTGAGTATCATCAACTATGAGAGACTTTTCGGTCTCACAAACACTCAGATCCGGAACAAATACCTGTGCATCACACAAACATTTGTATCGGTGCGGGGATTGAACCCGCGGCCTTCCGTTTCATAGGCGGCGTCTAACCAACTGCGCCACAGAAGCTGTCAGATTATATGCAACAACAAATTTTATGCAACTTGTAAGTATCGATCTCGTAGGGAAACCCCGAGCATAGCCCTCTCCAAAGCTCTTGAGTGACTGAGCGAAATCACCAGGTCACTGCGGAAATCATTAGGAGATGCTTATGTCCAGCAGTGAACTTCCATTGGCTGATGGATTGGATTGATTGATTTGTAAGTATCAGCAGTCGTACCAACTTAAGCATGTTCCCAGCGGGTGGTAGGCCGCGCAGGCGCCCGCTGGCCGCCTCGCTGCGTCGCTTGTTCAGTCGAGCTAGCAGACGGACTTTCTCCTCCGTTGTCAACGGTGCATCTATGTACCCCACACATGTGGGACTTGGGCCCTCCTAGGAATTTACATTATATAATAAATCCCTTATAAATCTCCTTATGGGCTAAGGCCCTTAGTAAAACCTTGGGTGTACAGGTTTTCGACGCTCAGCAGAAGCCAGTTAGACTAATACAGTGCAGTAAAAAAAAATTTCTCTTCTAAATTAGGCCACATAGACAAAGGTATAGAGTTTGTGAAGTTATGCCCTGTAGAGTTAGGGCGTGAAGAGCAAGAAGCTTGGCTCTACATAATAACTTTTTTGTCATATGGCTCGTCTTGGCAGGATTTTACATGCAAATATTTTTGGTGGTATATGTATTTACTTATCCGTACATCTAAGTATATCATCTTATGTTAAAGCACTACATAGACGCCTCATTTCTGGCTTACCCTAACCGATACAATAGTATAAACGAATACAAAATCTTCACTCACTGGAAACTGGCAGAACGTATGGGCGTTGGTGTGTGCACATACTTTTGCTCCACAGTAATTGACGCGCGCACAGGACCCCACACTGAACCACAGCAGCAATGCGGCCACGCATCGCATCTTTACTCTAAACGTTTAATTTTGCACATTTTTGCTTTCAATTCCGGCAGAATTTTGACGTGTGAGTTCTATCAAAACCGTAGATCCACACTTTCAAACTGACAGGAATAAATGAGTTTCATCCACTAAATAAATACACCCAACAGTCACATGCATAGTCATGACCCCACATTATGATCGAGTCTTGTGTTGTGGGTCTCAGAAGCTACCAGACTTTTCGGTCTCATAAACACCCAGACCCGATACAAATACTTGTGGGCCACACAAACTTTGTGTTGATGCGGGGATGTAACCCGCGGCCTCTCGTTTCACAGTCGGCGTCTAACCAACTACGCCATGAAGGCTGTCAAACCCTAAGCCCATGACTAACCCCTTTGTACAGGGTATAATATAGATAAGTATCTATATAGAATCTGGTTGAGGCTCACCACCCCTGTTAATAATGGCTGTATACGGCGTAAACAGCAAGGACTTGAGTTTCCATTCCTAGGCCAAGAAATTACACGTAAGACATATTTCTGCCCGATTGGCGATAGTCCTTCGCTTATTACACAACCGAAATACGCTCGTCGAGTTGTAAGTGATACTAGCGTCACCTCTACCTACCCATAAAGGGATAGTGTGAATTTATGTATCTTGAAGCAAAATAAAACACCACTGCTATACACAGATTTATTTAATAATCTAAGTCTACGTACAATATTTGTGATCCAATTCCGTGACGAGTTACATATAGAAGTACCAGAGAAATATTCCGTACGAATAACATTATATTTCAAAAACAGCATCCATTGAAACTGTATAGTTATTAAAATACACAACGAACATGGCAACCTATGTCTAAAATACAATTACATTAACTAGGTACTACGAGTATAATAAAAATTGATTTCATCGACCTCTGCTAAAACCGGTAAAATCGCTTTCCGGGCTTGAGGAATCCTAACCACTGCTTTTCGCCTTGATAAGTATACATTTAGATCTTATGGGAATACAGAAATACTCCTCGCTTAGTTTGGTGGAAGGTTGACATGCACAGGCAGTTAGGAAACCTCGACGCAGTTTAGACTGCCGTTTTCGGTCGCAGTTAATATACCCGGCATAATGGTTATACAATATTTTATGTAAAGTGTATTTAATCCGCGGGAATACAGACATAATGTCGATATCACGGATGACCCTCTAAAATAGAAAAAGTATTACAATTATGGTTTTGAAAACAATTTTAATGACTATGACACAATGGTTTTTGTTTATTTAGACCGATTTACAATTACACGTGCACACAAAGAGCTAATAAACACATAGACAATTTTTTTATTACGTAATTTTCTAACATCAATTTAAAAGTATGTACCTAATGGGAATAAAATGTAATAGTCCTTAAGCCTGCCAGTGCCACACACGTTAAGTGAGTTTGCGCAAACGAGAGTGCACTAGTGTCGAATCGAAAATTGGAACGAAGTTTGCGCAGTTATTTGCCCACACGAGTTCCAGTATACTGGTGCGAACTCAAACTTGCACAGTTACGTGTGTGGCGACCATTATACACAGATAAAGCTGCCTATACGACACATCAATGCGAAATCTTACGACAATATTTAAACACATATTGAAAAATCACTAATATTCATGCTTACATCTTCATTATAAATATTTACTATCAGAAAATAACTTATTTAAAGCAAATGTATCAGCCCTCATACGTCCCACTGGCTCGCACAATATTTTTTTACAGTATAAAACTTCAGAATAATGACTTTTTTGTTACTATATAATAATTACATACATCATAGTATCCAAAATTATATTTCGTGATTACACGAGTCAAAAATGAGTACTTTTATAGTAATGAATATATTCAAATACAATATAAATACGCTGCATTAATAAAATACTAAGTTATAATATATTTAAATGTACCTACTAGAATTTTCCAATAAAAGTCCAAATGCATGCACTTAATTAATAATTTACAGTATTTCGATTGACTAATAACTGAAGCCATTGAGTAGCTTAAAGTCTAAAATTACATAGATTATGCATAGAGTAAGTAATCGCTACGTTATAACATTATCTATAATCATATTACCAACGATAGACGCTACCATATTTCGTGCCTCAACGCGTCCTACTCAGATAATTCGAAATGTAAACGCAATCTTTTCAATAGTAATCTAACGAATTCATTTTAAACACTATTTATCAATTTTTACACATTAAGAATTAAGAATCTATTGACGACACATTATTTTCACAGTACATGACTTAATGACTTAAGCCTGCCACACACATTCAAGTGAGTTGCACCGACGCGAATTCGCACCAGTCTCGCATTGAAAATTGGAACGAAGTTTCCACAGTTATTTTCCCACACTGGTTCCAGTATGCTGGTGCAAACTCAGACTTTCAGTTATATCGTTACGTGTGTGACAGCCATTAACTGCAAATGTTAGCTTCATATTGCCGGAGATAACACATTGGAATACATTAAAACCTTATTGATTTATATATTGTATTGTATTGTATATTGTATTTATTTATAGTATTTACACATGACTATTTATATTATATACTATATTAGTAAATTATATCGCGTAGCATGCTTTAAAATAATGTGCATTAACACGCCTGTAGCGCCAAGCGTCGACATTAGGCTTTATAATTTAATTTTCGGCAAATGGCACCTTTATATGAGTACGGTACTCCTTCCCTCTATACTACACACAGCTACATCTTAAAACAAATACCAATCAGTATATTTATATTATTATAATAATTATTTGATGTGATTTAAAAAATATCGTTCAATTGCAATTTTCTTAACAAAAGGTCCTAAGCGATAACTCGCCATATGATGTAGAAAATAAATTACGAAATTACACTAATAATACAAGTTATACATTGCTAAACCAATTAATATAATCTACTCTGAGTACTATTACTTCATCATCAGATAAGCTATGAGATATAATACGATAATTGTCAGCTATACCTGTCGCACGACTCTTCGATACTCCCGCTTGCACTTGCGGTACGAAGCTTACGTAATTACAACTACATATTAATCATTTTAATTAAATATAGATTACTTGTCGCTACAATATATAATATGGAATATGCTTTTATTACTACTACTACAAACAGCAATGCAATCTATGGTAAAGATAGACGGACTTATTTACAGACAGTTTTAAAACCTATTTTAGTTATCGAGTGTTTTGTCTTCTTCGCTCAGACTGAATTCAATAGCCATACGAAAGGCACAACATTTGTTAAACAAATTTAGTTTATAAACTGTCTATGAATAAGGCCGTAACAGCTACACATGGGTCTTTTTTATTTATTCGACTTAATGGCTCAAATACGCACTGCAAAATACCATAAAAGTTTCCTGGCCCAGTAGGTCGCTATACTTGTGGCAAAGTCTGTTGCCTCGATGATGTCCCTTCTAGTTCATGTGGTTTTGCTCAGTGGGCACAGTAAGACGTAACACAATGCGTGTAATATTTACGCTAAGGTGTGTTAATATGACTGTTTTGTTTTCAGCTTATTGTACGTTATTTTATTAAAGATAACATCTCACCAAATTCTTTACTAACCGGCGAATTGGCTATTGAAAACGATTGGCGTAGGTGTCGAGAAGATTGGACATGTTTTGTATACTCTTTCATCTGGTGGTTAATGCAGTCCAGTCCGGTTAGGATATCTTCCTAATTAACATAATTACGTCGACCTGCTTGATATCAGATTTATACAGAATGATAGTGAAACGCGACCTACTCGCGTTGGTCAGTGCAAAAGGTGTCCCAGTTTCGTACGGTGCTAATTATCCATGCTGATACTTTTTATCCAACCAACATTAAATGCAATAAAAAATGTTCTTTGGTGTATTTCGGATCCCATTGTAAGGTGACAGAAACGGCTTCATGAAATAGTCTCTAAGTATTGCGTCGCCCTACTTTAAATATACATCACTACTATATATAACTACTACTATTAACTATAAATAATAATTACAAAGTTAATAGTATATGCTTACCCTATTACTGTCATTTGAGAGTCATTTTTATCTACATTCTAAACCCTATCAATACCCAACGCAGACTGATCGCAACTTACGCTAACTATTATAAATACTATATACGACGATGTTCTACGAAATGCAGTGTAAAGATATCTGCCCATTACACCGTTTATCATAACCCTGTTTGAAGGTATGAGGCAAAAATATTCTTTCGGCCTACTTTCCACGCAGCGCCACTTGATGGGTACGCTTTCGGTTTTCTATTATATCTTCCTTGCAGCTTGCATATTACAAGTGATAGCACTGCCCACCAAGACATGACGTCACCAAGTGTTTATGTTTTCTATTTTTTATTGCAATGAATGGCGAGACGAGCAAGCCTGATGGAAAGCGATTAAAATCAGGATGGGGGCGGGAAAGAAAAATGATGGGAAGAGGAAAGGGGTATTGGGCATCCGGCAATCTCACTCACCAAACGAAACGCGACAGCTAAGCTGCCGCTTCACGTCGATCTTCTGTGAGACAGTGGTACCGCCCCGGACGAGCCTGCCCATTCATGCTGAGTCATGACTGACAACAGCGTGGCTCTACCACATAGTATAACAAAAATTTTCTTTCTTGATAGATTAATAGCTGGCCATAGTACCTATGAAGGTGTAATGGGCAGACACCTTTAATCTTATAATTAATGAGTATTGGTACTAGATGAAGTAATTCTTTACATAATGTTATTACAATACATTTTACTTGTACATTCAATATTTTTAGAAATACAACATTGTGGACATAATTCACTTTGATTGATACTGAGGAGAGAGTATAATTCTCCTTTCTTTTCGCAATTAAGTTCTAATTTCCTAATACGAGTTGATTTAAGAATATCGCTATTCTAATACCTTCCTTCATTACATTCAGGCCAAGTTTAACAGCACAACTGTTCCTCCATATAAATATCATTGTAGCAGTTGAGAGTATATAGAGAGAAATGGTTCTAACTTCTACCTTGGGCCTTGTCCAAAAAGGAGTGAAATCTACGCTAATCGTATCGCTAGAATATATGTTCGTTGCCGAAACAATAGGTTTCAATACTTTTCGTCTAGAAGCCTCACGAGATTATTTATTCGCGCGTATTTCACTGATTCTTGGACAAAGACTGGTGTTACGCGGTGTAATTTAACATTCGTAGCTAGCATTTATGTTACGCCGTGTGCTAAAATCGTTCTAGGCTGCAAAGTTCTTGTTCGTTCTCACGTATTGACTACACCAATGCTCACTTTCTAACAGTTTACATAAGCCCCGTAACATCAGTCACTACCCACCTTTAAAAACGAAGTGATCTTTTTATCATTTAATGCTTTGAATTTTAACTGCAATGAAGATGTCCCTGACTACCGTTCCTTCTACATACGACGTAACAGTTGTGCGTGCAAAACTGCCAAACTCGGCGATGACACTGCCTAAATACTAAACACCCTATACAAGAAAATGTAATAGCAATTATACTAAGCCGTATTTTACGAATTATTCCTTAATATCTCTAAACTACACCTTAAAAGTAGATTATAAAATACATTTTCATAATTGACCGTAATGAAAAGTTGTACGATACCCCGCTTTTCTCCGCAAGCTCTAGACTTGCGGTGCGAAGTCATCGTAAAAATCATAAATAACGTTTTAACTACCAATACATATGTATATACTTATAAATAATTTACTTACAACTAGAATGGGAGTGAATAATATGATGATAAATCAAATTCGAAATCGAAATTAAATTTAATATGAAATAAAATTTGTAAGTAAACCAATTATGACCACTAACAAGCAAACAAGTAATAAAAATCTAACCGAACCGAAGTCCTAGATCAAACATACGAACAAGCGATAACAAATGGATAGTATGTACAATGACCGTGGTCACGTGATGCATTTTTATTACATCCTACAAATACCTGCAATGTTGACCTAACTATTCATTTTATTCAGCTGGTTCATACCGCAGGACCTCAAGAACAAAACCTTATGTAGCAGTAATAGAATACATTTCATTAATTATTAATTTGTACTTGGCATGGTAAACTGTATATAATTTTCTGTATATATTTTTTTGTTTTTGATCTGTTATTTTATGTAATAATCGATTGTCAGAATAAATATGCATTAGGGAAATTCACATAATGTTACTCATACGGTTTTGATCTTGAATCTCGACGATGTTTTACAATATATTAATACTCAGAGGCGGAGAAATGTTAAGAGCGCCCTAGGCAAGCACCTCAAAGCGCCCCTCTAGCAGCCATACTTAAAAAAATACTAACTTTGATAGAACGAGGAATTGTCTTACTGCATATTTAGTGATTGTACTATGTTGTGAATGAGTGAAATACACCACGTTACCTATATGCAAATGATCAGGCGCAGATGATGATTCTCATAAGTATTATAGCATTCGATGGTTTTGAATGAAACAAAGATATCCGAAATCATGCGCGCCCCTTCGTAACCTCGCGCCCCTAGGCACGTGCCTAGTTTGCCTTAGGGATAATCCGCCTCTGCTAATATTAATTATGATATGATACCATAACTTTTAACTAAAATACCATGAGACCTTCATAAACCCATTTATATAATTTACAAGTTCCTTGCGTTACAGTGCACTGTCGATCAAAAGCTTAAGATCCCACTAATTGCGATTGTAAATGGGTCTAAAGTTTATACCCATAAAAAATAGATTTTATGACATTAATTTTGAAACATACACATAGCAATAATTTAAAATAAAGTACTTTAACACAAACGTTATTTCATATTAATTAATATTATTTTCTATAATGCAGCAATGGCGAGAAATATTTATCAAATTCAGTTCATTAACACTAAGTAAGACCTATTGTGCAAAAATGGAGATTGGACATAAATTAATTCCGATAGCGTGAACTGCTTTTCTGACATTATGCATACATCGATGCAAAGATTTAGAGGGGACCGAATGACAAATTGATAATTTGCAGATAAGTAGATTCTGTTCAACAGTTTATACATTTGAAAACATCCGGTGTCTAACCGATGTCAGCGAAAAGTTATATCATCTATTAGGTTGTTTTCATACTTTGAGATAACTATGTTTTTTCCCAAGTGGATTCCAACTTTTGGTTGACAGTGTAAATTAAGGTTTAATTCTAAACACATAGAAATACACCATGCAATTACCTACACGTTCCTTTTCTTGTCAATGTGGTTACTATACTCGTATATGTACATCGCTTCGTTAGAAATATCCAAAAATATTATACATTTACCATTACAAAATACAGCTTACAAAATATCTCTTTCAAGAAGAGCTAATCCTATGCATTCAACACAAATTGAAATGCAGTACTAATTATCGATTTATATTATCCCGATATTTGCGTAGAGCGTGCCCCAGTCATATTATATTAAAATTACAAATTACATTAGTTTCGTGGTTTTCTCCCGACACTTATAATTATTTTCATCATCTTGTGGCACTTATATTTTTAAACTTTTTTTTTTACTAATCTAATCTTAAGACTAATGCATTCACAACCGAAGGTTGAAATGCATATAAAGTTAATTTCACGAGATGCCAAAAATTATGACTGTCGATGTGACTGAGCATTTGTATTTTTTCGGAAGTTATGGATTCAATAACCGCCATGATACATGTATGGCCATATTTCATATTTGTCTGAATCTCAGTGTCAATATTTTATTTTTTGATAACATAGGTACTAGAGTAATCTCAAAATGGAGCATTTTTAAGTGTTTGTACGCATCAATATATAAAAGGTATGTGAAGTTGGCCAACCGGAAAACCGTCCTAATAAAATAAAATCGGAAGTACGGACTGATATCTGACTACCAGCAATAATAAAATTGAACGACCATATATACAGGAGTTTGCTCAGAGAAACTTAAAAATTCCTTGACCATAAATCCCAACGCCTGTGTTATTATACAAAGCAACAATTTCAACGGTCTCAATAAAAGGCGCTTGCAGTGTGGTTTAACTTTTCTTTAAAGGGCTATACGGCATACCGTTTCTATAAGTTATCTTTTATTTTTATTGCGATGAATGGCGAGACGAGCATGCCATTCGCCTGATGGTAAGCGATACAACCACTCATGGCTAGTAGCAAAACCAAACACCATGACTAATAAATCAATGCTTGGCATTCCACTCCGCTCGCCATCCTGAGACATAAGATGTTAAATCTCATTATGTCCAGTAGTTACTCTGGCTACAATGTCCGTCAATCCGAGAACAACAGTGCATTTACATTGTTGTTTAGCGAGAAATAGACATTGCGGTGGTACCTACCCAGGCGGCCTCTCACATACAAGAGGCCTGCCACCAGTAAAGCGAGGTAAAAGTTGGTTCGTTTTTCGTGTAAGCCTTCTATTAAGATGCTTATTGAGACGATGCTATTTCAGCGGAGATACTTGTATGCAAATCTCAATCATTTAAAATGCTCTTATGTTATTACGACTTTTTAGGCATTTTGGGAATAGGTTTAGCTTCATTTTCTGTTCTTTTATATTTGTATTGTCTGTTAATTGAACACATAAGAATAGCGTAATGTATTCGGTCTGATATTCAATGTTGGTGATTTGTCATAAACCGATTACACGTTTTTTTCTAATTTAAATTTATTACCTGGGAATCGAATGTAGGAATTCACGGTTCAACACATAAACACTGTAACCAGACAAATGTCGCGAGATCAGGTATAGGTTGTAACAAAAAAGTTTTTATTACGTTAGAAGAAGTTCGTATTATTTCTGGCATCTCGTGATATGAACATTTAAAATTGACATCATCACACTAGTGAGGGATTCATTTAGCCGCTTTTTTAGCGATAGTGTAAAATGCTGTATTCAACACTATAAAGCAGAGGTCTCCAACTTCTAGGCTAGATATGGCTTTCGATTTCGGACCCCCGCTTACCAAATTGTTTTGCAAACTCATCAATTGTGATATTAACAGAAGGCATAACTAAATTAAAAAACTACTTAATCCACTGTCATGATGCCCTATTTTCATTTGGATCAACTTTTTTTTATTTGGCATACTTGGGCACTTGATGGTCATGGTCGACCTTTGAAGGTGACAAACAGTGGCACTATCAGCAGTCTAATTGTAATAGCAAGGCAAGGTTTGACACCCTTGCAACTAAGGTAAAAAAAAACAAATATTTTTTTAAATCCAAAATAAAAATATTAATTTTACACACAACAAATACGGAAATACCAACATTCCTAGATTTAGATTGGAAAATTGACTCCAACTGAGAGTCGTTACATCGCCTCTTCACGATCGTAGTGTGTGGCGATGTAAAAATTCCACTGAGCGGACATTACTCGAACCTTTCAGCAACAACGCATCCGCCATTTTGAACTTCTAATACATGGCCCAGCAGTGACGTTATTTTATATAGAGTAATTTAAAAATGTAAGTTGTTGGGAAATCTTTAGTTTCGATTGTGTCAAATTAGCTTTCTTACACATCTATATTTCGTTTAACAAGAAAAATAAAAATTAGGTCGAAAGATAGTAGGAATCACGCCTGTCCATAACCAATAGCTACGCCACTCAGAACTTATTGCTGAGCACTCCATACAGTGTGCTCGTTACCACGAGACAAGGTGTTCAGTCTCTTAATGCCCAGTAATCCAAGGCCACAATGTCTTTCAAACCGGAACACAACAGTGCATAGTTAGACAAAGCGGTGGTACCCACTAAGACGGCCTCTATTACACCGAAGGACCACTAAGATTTTCTGATGGTTTTAATCTAGCATACAAAGGACTGAAGAGATTTTATGATTATCATGTTATTTAATTAGGATTTTTGAAATATTTGTAGGATATGAAGTACGCCAGCCCGTGATAGGCCAGCATGATGAATTATCCCTTGTGTCCTCTCAATCGAAGTTTTGGTTGTAGAAGAGTCTCGTGACCTTCAGTGGGCGTATATGAATTGAAATTTGTACGTTAGAAGCACGATTATCTCTATAAAATATACCACTGTGGACCAGCCAACCCGCATATACGAAAAAATTGTCGAGTGCATCAAGGTTCCCATAATAACCACTCAGCCCTACACTATATTCCAAAGTCCTAAAATACATCACTAATAATATGTTAAAATTACACAATACAGCATGAAATAAGTTTAGCTGTTTTTGAAAATTTAAGTACCATGTAGTTGATAAAGAATTCATGAAAGGAAATAAATAGATATAATACTCTGAAAAAATACTCAAAACTGGACAATAATATATGAATGTTTATTGACGGTAGGTATAAAACGAGCACCGGTTTTGTATTGGTACGTAAGCAACGAGACATTTGATAATAATGCCATCTAGCGGCAAATATAGAAACTGCATTTATTAATCGGTTAGTCTATATTAGATACAGATGTAATATTCAAGTGTTATACCGATGGTCGTTATTAAATGTGGAAATATCTCCTGTAGTTTTTATTTGTTATTCTTATGTTATAAATTGTCAAGTTTTGAGTAAAAATCCATATATTTCATCTATTCCTACCTTCAGCAACAATACCATCCACTAAGTACAAATGTTTTGAAATGCAACAATACCAATTCCATGCCGCGTGTTTCTTAACCCACTCTGCCCTATACTATATTCCAAAGTCCTAAAATACATCACTAATAATATATTAAAATTACACAATACAGCATGAAATAAGTTTAGCTGTTTTTGAAAATTTAAGTACCATGTAGTTGATAAAGAATTCGTGAAAGGAACTAAATAGATATAATACTCTGAAAAAATACTCAAAACTAGACAATAATATATGAATGTTTTATTGACGGTAGGTATAGAACGAGCACCGGTTTTGTGTTGGTACGTAAGCTACGAGACATTTGATAATAATGCCATCTAGCGGCAAATATAAAAACTGCATTTATTAATCGGTTAGTCTATATTAGATACAGATGTAATATTCAAGTGTTATACCGATGGTCGTTATTAAATGTGGAATTATCTCCTGTAGTTTTTATTTGTTATTCTTGTGTTATAAATTGTCAAGTTTTGAGTAAAAATCCATATATTTCATCTATTCCTACCTCCAGCAACAATACCATCCACTAAGTACAAATGTTTTGAAATGCAACAATACCAATTCCATGCCGCATGTTTCTTAACCTATTTATATTAACTTACAATTTATATTACTTACTTTAAAAGTGCATGCATACATTGCATGACTGACGTACAGTAACATAGCCTATTAACCGCATCATTTATTGGTTTTATTTCGTCCTGAATAACTATAGGTAATTATATAGAATGACATATTGATTCACGACCCTTCTGAAGAAAGGAGAACGTACAAACGCCCTCATAGATAATTTCAGAAAGCAGTTATACAGAATTATAGTTTAATTTAATGTACACAAATGCAAATACTATTAAAGCATTTCTGTCAAAACAGCGTTACGTTAGGTTGTAAAATAACGCACCAATAATTGTTGTTTCAAAGATAATTGTTAGTAAAGAGCGTGATGGAAACATCTTGCTATCTTTCTCGTGTAAGTGCGCAATAATCGCGATGACGTCACCGCGTCAGTCTTTGTTTTCATGATATTCGCCAATAACTGATATCAAGTTACACATTACTAAATTAATTATTTTTAAATGTTTTTTTATTGCGATGCATGGCGAGACGAGCATACCATTAGCCTGATGGTAAACGATATGACCGCTCATGGAAAGTAGCGAAACCAAACAAAACCATCAATTACAAAGCAATACTTGGCATTCCACTGTGCTCGCCATCCTGAGACATAAGATGTTTAGTCTCATTATGTCCAGTAGTTATTCTGGCTACAATGTCCTTCAATCAAATAAATCAACAAAAAAAGTGCATTTACACTGCTGTTAGATGGGAGAAATAGACATTGCGGTGGTACCTACCCAGCCGGCCTCTCACATATAAGAGACCTACCACCAGTAGAAATTATAAGAATCACTTTTTTATACATTATAGGGGGCAAACGAGCATACGGTTCACCTGATGGTAAGTGATCACCGCCGCCCATGAACATCTGCAACACCATAGGGTATAGAGATGCGTAGCCGTTCCCAAATCTGCATTATTTTAGTCCGAAAATTAAAAAATTAAATAAAAAATACCTATGCCTTACCCGACTTTCCGTTTCCATCTAGATAATTTACTTTCGATAGTCTCTTGCATCCCCTAACCATTTTTCTCCCTAAATCCCTCTTCTCTGCTTAGCCCATGCATTACTAAGGATCATGCACCAATTTATCCCTATATAACTCTCTATAAAATAACCTAGTACTAACATTATTGTGATGTAATTCATTTTTCGGCAAGGTTTCTCTCTGTGCGTCAAATTTCATCCTTTAAAATACTTATAAATAAGATCCAATAAATATCTATTGAATAAATTGTTATTTTGGTTTACTACATCCGCGTTACTTAATTCAGTATATGTACAATATAACTATATAGGTAATTAAGATATTTTCTTATTTATAATAGTAATATTAGAGACCAACTATATTGCACATTATGTGGCATGTGGCTTATGAACCCAACGTACAAACTAAGATTTTTTTGTGATTTTTATATTTATTTTTACTAAAAAACATATGATATATTATGTGATTATAGACATTACAATAAGTTATTATCATACAAAATCTAGTTATTTTATATAATTGTGGTACACATTAAATACACATAATATAAATGCAATGTTTTAAAGTTAATAAAATATCTTAATTAGTAATTTTAAATGTTCGATCCGATTGGTAAAATATTATATTCTAAATCTCTTAAAACCTAGCAACTCTTTATAACCACAATCTAAATTTTCATAAATTATTCGTACAAAAAGTTTTTACAAAGTGTGTTCATTACCAGTGCTGGATTGTTTTGTGCGTATATCCTACAATAAATAAAATATAATAAAAAAATTGATATTTTCGTGAATGCTTATGTACATTAGTTACTCTTGTATTAAATCATTCTTATAAATATTATATGTTATGTTAAAATAAATAGCAAGGGATTTCTACAAACGGAAAATGAATCGAAGATAAGAAATAAGCACCAAAACTACGTTTAATTGTATATGAACTAATCCAATATGTACATTATTATCACTAGTCTCCCTTCTATAAATTTACAAAGCTTTACTACATGGCACACACGTCAAATTAAACGTCAAACAAACGTCAATCGAGCTGTCAGATTTGACAGGTACATCTGTCACTGAATGACAGATGTAGAACTGACATGAAGGTATTTAAAATCCAGTGTTAGATAAAGCTGCCTATAGCGGGTGAAATTGACATATTGTATTTAATATAACCCACATGTTTCTTATCACCCCAGATAACATTGTAAAAAATTTGGAATTTTTAATCGTTTATTTAAACTTCGGTTCGGTAACTTACCTGAACGGTAAAAAGACTTGTACATACGGGTTGATCAAAAGCCTTGAAAACTAGAATCGTGATTTTTGTCAAAACTACCAGGCAGTTTTTTTTTTTCAAACTTGGTGCGATGGTACTTGGGGTGCTTAGGAACATACGGTTAAATTTAAATACCATACATCAATATTAGTTTACCATAGGGGTTCTGCGCGCCAAGTTTTTGCAGGCTTCAATGTGACTGATGATGATTTTTGTAGTGTATTAGCATCCCATCTTAGATCCAAGAATATGTCTGAAGTATGTTTGTGTGACTTTTCAAATGTCGTGTGTATCACATATAACTACCGCTTGAGAAGGAAAACATCGTGATATTTTCTGTGAGTTGAGATACAATTCATGACTTTCGTAGCCACCAACTTGCGCTGAGCAAGAGTGGTGGATTATATTATACCTAAACTGTATATGATTGCAGTGGGACAGTATACGACTGATACATTTGCTATATATATATATATATATATATATATATATATATATATATATATAATTATATGTTTGTCACTGGCTATAAAATAAATAATAAGTGCATCGTTTGGGAATGTTATTCCTCATCGCCGGATGTGGGTAGGTAGTACATGGAATCTATGAAATACTTGGTGATGTCGGAGACAAGAGATCGGTCGGATATCTCCTGCGCCACGCCGTATATCGCCATCTGAAATGTGGAAAGTTTTTTAGAATTGCTATATAGTGGGGATTATCGTATGTGTTTATATTTTATTTATTGTAATTGACTGTAATCTTCGATTTTTTAAATTTCAAACTAAGTCTAATTTTGAATTTGAAATAAAAGCGGTAACCAAGACATTACTGCAGTTATTCCTATATACCTATTATGTTATTGAAGAATGCAGTAATTGTAGAAAATCATTTGTGCTAATAAAAACGTTTGGTGTTGTTAAGACAACACTGAACATTCCTACGTCTATCTACGTCATATAAATATATTCATTACTTCATTATAATATTTTTATTATGGTAGTGTTTTGCTATAAGCCCTCTCAATCAATCTCTCGATTGTAGAGAAGTACAGTATAGTGTTATAAATACATAATTACACCCAACAGTCACAGAAAGTATGAGAGAGTTTTCGGTTTACCTTCCCGTGCGCGGGCTCGGCGGCGTGCAGGCGCGCGTGCGCGGCGGCGGCGCGCACGTCGCACACCAGGCGCCGCGACACCTCCGCCGCCGCGTGCGCGTGCGTCACGCACACGTGCACGCTGCGCCACACAACGCACGTCATTACTATTATATTGTTACACAACAATCTTCACTACAAATATATGTCATTTTTGTTTATCTAAGATTATGTACATATTTCAAAAATTATAACACTACTCATATTTTTTAAACAAAAAAAACATATTAATCGTCATAGAAAATGTGACTATGATTCCTAAGGAAAAAATCACTATAATTCCTAAAGAAAAAAATCAAACTGATTTCTAAAAAAGGTTATCTCAAAATTATTAATTTCATTTCTCAGTTACACAGTATTTTCTAACACTAAATAATATCTCTAAACTATACATTAATTTGTGAAGGTTATCTTACCCCGATGGGAACTGCAGCGCGTTCAAACTCCATCCCTTCTTGTGCAGGAACTCCGCCATTTTAAATATATCGAACTCCTTGGAGCCAAATGCGACCACCGACGTCGCGGGCTTGCCGAACACAAACAGACCTTCTATCTTGCGGATCCTGAAACAAATACAATTATCAATATATATATTTTAATATACAGATTTGAAAATGAAAATTTAAATCAAAATAGTTTATGCCTCTGCCTCTGACTGCCTCGGTGGCGTAGTGGTACTACGGTATGATTGCAAAGCTGAGGTCTCAGGTTCGAATCCCGGGTCGGGCAAAGTGATTTGGATTTTTCTATTCATTATCAGCCCGGAGTCAGGAATTTGTGCCCGATATGGCGATAGACTCGCCCCCTATCACATCGTGGGACGGAATATACAAGGCGAAACGTGGGTGTTCTGGTAGCACCTCCGCCTACCCCTTCTGGGAAAAAGGCGTGTGTTTATGTATGTATGTATGTAAATAGTTTATGAAAGCCATAAAATGTACTACATTATTTAAACACTCACTCTTCCTCGATGAATCTAGCAGTGGAAACGATCTCCTTGGTCATCTGCACGTATCTCTCCCTGCCCACGAACATCATGGTGGCCCAGCACGCCGCAATCAACCCGCCCGCTCTGCTGCCTGTTACAATATAACACATCATGTTATATTATAAATCACATTCAAATAACTTAAGAAAAAACAAACAATGTACGAAAAGAGTGAATGGTTGAACGGACGATTGAGTGATGGAATAATGGCGTGATTCAATGATTTAAGGAGCGAACAATTGAATGATTGAATGTCCAAAAGAATCATGTATGATGGAATGTCCGAACGAATTATTAATTTTCGAACTATTGAATGACTGAAAGACTGATGAATGAATGTTAAAGGTAAAATTACCGTTAACAGTGGGCGATCCGTAGACACCGCCGGGCCACTCGGTGGTGACTGTGTACTGGTGGTGGAGGTACTCCTGCTTGCGATACAGGATCACTGAAGTGCCTTTTGGTGCGTACCCGTACTGAGAAAAAAAGGTTAAAATTAGGACTTTGCTGCGTTCAAACACCGAAAGAGAAGTATTCATCAAAATAAAAGAAATGCTTGGCTAATTTAGCTTGTTATTGACATATTTAGTTTTCATCCATCCATCCATCCATCAGCCAAAGGAAGTCCACTGCTGAACATAGACCTCTCCCAATAATTTCCACAGTAACCTGTTGGAGGCAGCCTGCATCCAGCGACCTTTACCAGGTCGTCTGACCACCTAGTGGGTGGACGTCCTACGCTAATTAGTTTTATGAGAAGTTATTCTTATTTCGATTTGTGATATACTGCATTGGTTTTATAAAGTGAGATTTAAAATATTAAGATACCAAACCACTCCTGAAGCCCGTTAGTAACTTGTAGCACCCAAAAATCTCTGGATCATGGAATGATAGCAATTTTTGTAATGAGTAGACACAATAAGACTGACCTTGTGCGTATCCGCGGAGATGCTCGCCACGCCAGGCAGTCGGAAGTCGAAGAGCGGCACGTGGAAGCCGGCGCTGGGCATGAAGGCCGCCAGCAACCCGCCCAGGCACGCGTCCACGTGCAGCGGCACTCCGTACTCCGCGGCTATCGACGACAACGCCACGATGTCGTCCATCGTGCCGTACGGGTAGTTCGGCGCTGAGCCCACTATCTGAACATTCATGACATTCATACAATATACATATATACATACGTACATACATAAACGTCACGCTTGTAACAAATAGAAGTAAGCAGAGACTATAGATCTCCACTTTCCCCGATCCTGACATACAACTTTCGCTTGGTCCACTTGCAGCTCATGTACTGTATATGTACATTGCAGTTAGAATGCGATTTTCTATTCAAATGGTACTATAATAGTGATATTATCATGTCATTGACCTTAATGCATGTTCACATTAACCTTTATTAAATTACATTGCCAATTATTTCAAACCTAAAATGCTTTGCCAAATAAACAATAACCATATATGAACATCTCCTAATTAAGGTTTTATGATTCCTATTTAAGGAGCTTAAAGTTAATCTTAAAGTGGTTTTAATATGACCTAACAGACAAAATTATTGACAGTCTAATACTCGATGTAAAACATACGACATAATAACATTACACCTTCATTGACATCACACTCTCTTTCAATCTGGCTGTTTTCAACAATACTAAGTCCACTGCTGAAAATCGACCTCTCAAGGATCTCCATAGCGACCTATTGTTCCCTGACCTCTATCAACCGCGTTTTACCCTATAAAAATACTAAAAAACCACTCACCAGACAAGTCCTTCCCCCAATAGCGTTCCTCACAGCCTCCACATCAACGGTGAACGTCACAGGATCCACTGGCACGGTTTTGACTGACAGTCCGAGGTATTGAGCTGCTTTGTCGAAGGCTGAATGTACTGTAGAAGGGACCACGATCTGAGGGTTGCTGATGCCGCGGCTATAGGCCAGGTCTCTGAACGCTTTGCACGCCATTATTATGGATTCTGTGCCTCCGGTGGTAACCTACAAGGAACATTACTTTTATTTGGACTCATTTAGATACAGTTTGAAGGTGAGACGTTGGCTAAGAAATAAAAATCCGTGGTTTTGACACGAGGATGAACGTTTGTGTAATTAATTCCTACTAATATTCTAAATAAGAAATATGTATGTTCCGTTTTCACGCTAAAACGGCTGAACCGATTTTGATGAAATTGAACATACAGACATATTGGTAAAATGGAGACGGACATAGGCTAAGCTAGGTTATTATTCCGAAAAAAATTAGCGCTCCCGTAGGATGTGTTAGGAATTCAATTCAATTATACATTTGCTACTCTTTCTAATTCGATTAGATGGCACGGGACAGGAGAAGACAGGATTGCACGCTCTTCGTCATGGGACAGAATGAGATGTGACAGAACGGGATATAGCGGGACGGGACGGTAAATGTAATATAGTCGACGGCGGTCACATTGAGTTTAAATATAAAACAGAACGCGAAAAACTATCTAAGCCGGTCCCGACCGCTGGTAAATTATAAATTCACAAGTATTTCTTTCGAGTCTGTGTGTTTATGAGACCGAATATCTCTCGAAATGTTATATTGGTTTTAAACCGTGGTAGTACTAGTGGTACCTCTCTGTACCCTTAGGTCGAGAAAGACATTAGGCTTGTGTATATCTAAGTTACATAAACCATTCGAATAATATGGTGAAATCGTCATCTTCAAAACATTGAATTGCGTCCCGAGAAAATAAACATCGTTCAATTTCAATTTTTCTTATTTAAAAAGACTTTAATTTAATTATAAAGAACGAGTTATAAAGAATTAATTACAAGAACGATGTACTATGTAAATAGAATGTATGAGCATGAATCCTCGGATATATGAAAAAATATATATTTGTAATCTTATGTGTACAAGGTTATTGCTGCAAGAAAAACATTAAAATATCATAACGTATTTTATGTTTCAAGTGTGCCAGGTATTAAAATATTACTAATAATAACAATTTTACAATTCACATTGCCTTAATTTTACGACCCGCGTCTCTGGATGTGGATTGTTATGCATGTAAAAAATTATGATTAACTTATTCATTTAAATGACTTTGTTTGAAATCCTAATATCTATAATGGTAGTGTATATACTAGAATCTTCTTCAGGCACAATCATAAAATGATCGCATTGTTTTATCTACCTAGCACGAATTTGTTTATTACAATTTTTTCTATAGAAACATAACACAGCAAAATGACCTACATATTTTCAACTTGATATTTAAAATATAAAAAATTATTTCTCTTTACGCAGAATCGATGCATCTTGTCTCACAGCCGTATTACCGCTCCTATGGCAAACACTCAAATCAAAAGCCAAAAAAGATTACATACCGTCCCGCAGCAATCTTCATCTCCATGAAACAGGTTGATAGCCATGCTGACAATCTCCGCCTCCATCTTGTTGATCCCCGGGAACACGTCGGCGTGGAGCGGGTTGGTGTAAGCCGTCAGGGAGTACGCCTCGCACGCCACCTTGCTGATCTCCTCGGAGAGATGGTACACCGCGCCTGACACTGCGCCGTTGCGCCAGTCGTATGCGCCTGGACATAAAAAAATTACATATAAATAAATACACCAAACAGTCATATACATAGCCCTGACTCCATACTAAGATCTCGTGTCGTGGATATCAGGAACTACGAGAGACTTTTCAGTCTGACAAACAATCAGATCTCATCTCTCTGCGGTTCACACAAACATTTGTATCGGTGCGTGAAACCGCGGCCTCTCGTTTCACAGTCGGCGTCTAACCAACTGCGCTACGCAGGCTGTCAAATAAATCATATCCCTGAAGGCTTGATGTAGGTCCTTAAAGTTGCTATACTGATGGTAGACTCGACAGGGAAAGCACTGTAGTCTCATAGCAAACTGATACAAAACACCTTTAATGCTGCAGTTCGTTTCACTGAGACATTACCAGAGAAACTACAACAGGAGTGATATTGATAGTCGCCCGGATAGCGATCACCGCATGAGATGGTTGAAAACCCGAAAAAAATTCTCGTTCATTCATTTTTACAGTCATCGAAAATCGAAAAATCGAACGCGAAGAATTATGGGTTGACGAAATTCTTCAACACCAGTTAACAATCACGCAATGTCATTTTAAGACATAAATAGAGAGAACATAAATCCCAATAAGGAAACATTGCAATATCATTTTACTATCTCTAATAGAGATTCTCTATAGTAACAAATATCACGTAACTAGAGTTTCATTGTATGTAATTGAAATAAACAAGGCTCGTTGTACTGAAAGTCAACTATGTACATCATTTATAACATCATTATATAATGAGCTGTTACTGTGACTGGTTCAAATGGTTGGCATGAATGGTGCTTTTTTGCATAAGCTCACCTATCTGTGCAGAAGAATCCTTAAATGTAAAAGGCGACATTACCTCTCACAGATCGACAAACTTATTTTTGTTCCAATATTGGGCCAGTTTCGCTAAACTGAAAACAAACTCCAGGCCCGTTTATGAAATGTGATGCCAGGTTAATTTTTTTATCTGCACATAATATAAAGTAGACTTTTCCAACTCCTAACATTTACTATTTGATTAATTTACACATAAGCAGCTTCCGTGGTGTAGTTGGTTAGACACTGACTGTGAAACGACAGGCCGCGGGTTCGATCCCCGCACCAACACAAATGTTTGTGCGGCCCACAAATATTTGTGTCGGGTCTGGGTGTTTGTGAGACCGAAAAGTCTCTCGTAGATTCTGATACCCACGACACAAGACTTAATTGATTTTAATGTGGGGTAGAACTATGTATGTGACTGTTGGGTGTTGGGTGTATTTATTAAACAACAAAAATCCCCAGAGACCCACCCGTGTCAATGTCCAGAAGCAAATGCTTGCTGCTGTCGATCCTATTCAGAAGCTGTAGTGTCATGTGTAAGCAAAGAATAGTCTATAACCAACTTACCCAAGCTCACATGATCCCTGACCTCCTGGGCGATCATCTCGGGATCCAGGCCCTTATCAGGCAGCGTCCTCCTCACCGACACTCCAGACAGCCTCTTAGTGACGTCCTTCTTGAAGTCCTTCCGGATCTCCGTCATCTTCTCCTCGATCTTCCTCTTCACTATCGGCACTTGACGCAGCCATCGGAAGAACTCTTTACGCAGCCTAGTTGTTACACCTGGCAATCAAAACATTGTTTATAGACAAGTACATACATACATAATCGTTATGCTTGTATCCCATAGAGGTAGGCAGAGACTATGGATTGCCACTTCGCTCGATCCTGACATATTACTTTCAGTGTTATTGGTTAGTTTAGTTGAAGATGCTATTCTCTCATAAAAGTCGCTACAAAAATCCTTGAAGGAGGACTATTTTGAGCTGTGAAGTTTCTGTAGCTGATTGTGATGATGCTTTAGTTTTAGCTTATTTATTTGAAATGGTACACCAACAGCTTAACACTATGTAGTCGGGTTATTTTCTCCCTAATTGGCGGCCCAGAGCGGGTGCTTTTTTTAAATTTTTGCGCCCAAATTAGATTTTCCGTAAAAATATATTTTATAAATTCTAAGATAAGTAAATATTCCTATTTCTCCCGTCAAACAGCAGCGTAAAATGCACTGTTGTGTTTCGGTTTGAAGGATATTGTAGCCAGAGTAACTACTGGACTTAATGAGACTTAACAAGTTATGTCTCAGGATAGCGAGCGCAATGGAATTCCAAGCATTACTTTGTAATTCATGGTGTTGTTACTGTCCATGAGCGGTCGTATCGCTTAACACCCGGCGAATGGAACGCTAATTTCGCCATTCATCGCACCTAAAAAAAATATTTAAATGTATTTGCCTATTATAGGCGTACACAGCTTTGACTAAAATTGATAAACAATGACAAGGATACTAGTCCTTAAGAGACACCAGGGTATCGATGCTTAGCGGCAACACTTCGCGTGCCGCAATTGATACTGACTAGTGACTACAGGATTTTTGATGATGAATACTTCTTGAAATTGTGGATTTGCTTTTTTTATTCATAGTTTATTTAAGGACTTTTAGACAAAAGAGTTTATGCCAGCCCCATCAGGAATCTGAGCTTAATTAAGGCTTTGCTAATTATAAAAACTAGCATATTTTAAAAAACGAAGAAGGAGCGTAGCCGGCTGGAGTGGATTCATAAAATTGAAACTCTTATTAAGTGATTTAAAGCCAATGAAAATGAGGAGCTAATTTGAATGTATTGCTCAAAGTTAATTGCATTAATTTTGTTAATTCCACTGAAAAATAGATATGTACTGGCCTCTGAAGAACTTGTGTACACCAATTGCAAGGGCATTGGTGTTCAAATGTTTCTTGCAAAGAAACTAAAATCGCGTTAGCAAGTTATTGATCACGTACTAAAATACATCGCGTTAAAGAAAACAATATAGTTGTAATTTATTGTATGTATAGATAATACTCTACGCCACAGAGCCCGATCTGCTGCTATATATTATCTTATATTCCATTTATTGCATATAACGCATATATAAAATGCATAATTATTACGTTACAAATAAATCGTCACAAAAACTGAAATAAAACATGAATGCGCCAAAGATACACGGAGCAACATTAAAATATCTCGAATTTTATTTCATGCAAGATAGTGTTGTTTACTTTTAATTTAAAACCGATAAGAACATACACTGACTGTAGTCTGCAAGACAGCAGGTAAAATCTCACTAAAGAATTACGCATTAATGTCAAGAATCAAGATCTCTTAGATATTAATCGAGATATGAATTATCTCAATGTAGACTACCATTATATGTGTATGCTTGTCCCTTCGTCTACCACAGTCCTCACTAAGCCACATCAAATTAGCAATATGATGAATCATTCTAATGGCCGATCTCATATCAATCTTCGATCCACCCGTTGAATACAAAATGGCCGCTGCCATTTCAAAATGGCGGACAACCAGGACCGTCACCATTGTCGACGAATCACGTTTTCCATAGCACAGCTTTTATATTTTTGCAATTAAATATAATGTAAGCATATTTCAATATTATTTTTGCTTTTCTGCCCCGAATTAGAATCTTGTACCTACTATCACTAAAGTAAGGTCTACCATACGAGATAATCTTTCGAAACTGCATGAATCTAATTTAAAACCGAACACAACTGAACAAAAGAATTAAAATGATATTTAAAACTGCAGAAAAACAAGCAGATTCCATTATTACGTTATTTAGAAATATGGCAAAAATTTTCAATTGAGTACTTACTTCACTTGAAGATCACGCCACACAAACCAGCTAATTTATACCAAATTCACATTATCAAACTGTTTAATAAATTCAAAGACTAATCACGGCCAAATGGGATGTAAAACTGTAAATTACCAACAGGACAATCTATGCACAGGCGAAGGCTTTGTAAAATGGGAGTGAAATGTCCCGGTGCACAAGCGATGTGTTCAGGTATTGATTAATGACTGGGTCTAGACTGCTAGACGCGCATGGGAGCTCGGAGGGGCGCGATCGGCTGTGGACTCGGCCGCGCATGGACATTACTGTATTGGACGCCCGTCGACGCCGCGCATTGATTTTTATCCGGTCGTAGGACCAAAATATAAACATCCATACAGCTATATTTCATGTAGAGGAATTAATTCTTGCAGTTCATTTATTTTTTGCACTTACATTAAAAAATTTATTCTCATAATGGATGTTAGAAATCATGGATACTGAGCAATTTTATTTTTAATTCTAAAATCGGTTTATTGAATTAGTGACGGCATGTATAGGCTGCGAACCCTAAGTTACTGATTTTGGTTTTCAAGGCAGGCATTCAATCTTGTTGATTCGATTATTAGATGCCTGAGGATGGAAATTGCAGCTCGCCTCGGGGTTAGCTTCATATTTAGGGAAGGATATATTTAGCGAATTATGGCACTTCTACCTCCCCCTTCGAGGATATAGGCTCGAGTAGTACCTACATTTTTCAAATTCATAACATAAAAACATACGTATGCCCAATTTCTATCCTAAAATCGTCTGTTGGTTGATTTACAACATATACATTTCGTATAAACTCATGAACGACAATATTATAATCAGTTTCTGGCACGAATGATTCATTTTGTTGCTATTACTTATTGTTTTTTCTTTATTAACGGTCCCTATTTGAAAGTTATCTGATAGTAGTCAGTCAAGAACATTCTAGATATCTGGGAACAATGGTAGGTGCCCAACCTGCGCAGCTACATACAATATTTTCATCGAGAACGTTCCGGCCGCGCAGGTAGACTATAACCTGTATATATTTGTGGAGTGGAGTGGGGAAGCCGAACCGACACAATGTCTATATTTGGATGTAAGGGCTACAAAATCAATACAGGTGTCTGGCTTCCCTGGCTGACGTGAGCCGAAAAAAGTAAAGGGTGCTATGATTTTCGTATCATATCAGCCCATATACGTCCCACTGCAGGGCACGGGCCTACCCTACAATCGAAAGTACGGTTGAGAGTGGTTAGGCCATATAGTCCACCACGCTGGCTTAGTGCGGGTTGGCACTATGATTTTGCGTCCTTTAAATTGCTGAAATATTTGGTAAATGTTTCCTAATGTTTCAATTGGTATGAAGTACAACTCAAACACACGATATTGTTATATGGTCTAGTCGATTTGTATACAGTAAACAGGAGACACTTAAATGCAATCGCAAATAGTTGCTAAAGTAGCCGAATGAGCTATGGTATATTGCATATTGGCATTATTTGAAATCACAAATTGTTTCTTTTCTAATTCCAGCAAGACTGGTTATGTATTATAAATATGAAATAAAGCCTTTTGAATCTTAAAACAAGATCACCATTTTATCTCCTTTGTACCTGCACTTTCCTACAATCCCCGTTTGAAATTACTTACTTCAGACTCCAGAATCCCGACTCCTACACTACACATAAAAAAATAGGTATTGTGAATTCTGTGAATGCACGCTAAAGCTTACAAAATGTAACATTTCCATGGACTAAGAGCCTTATATTCCTAAAAGTCTGGTCTCAAATCATGAAAGATAAAGTATGACATTTGTTTTGCTAGTCTATCTATCACATAGGCTTCATTTGGCCTTGGCAAAGAACTTGAGTGACCAGCTGAGCCCTCACAAGAACATGGGTCGCGTTAGTATGCCAAGTTCACGGTTGAGATGCCAATCTCGACGCGTCATGGGGGGAATATTTATGAGGGCGAAAACGGCTGCAGTTTATGGGAAATTTATTGATATCGTCGGTATTGCAGGATAAAGATCCTAGTTAGTTACTTAGAACTACACTAGCTTGTTCAATATAGGATATACTCGACCTGACCCTGAAATTCCATATATGCCTGGATCAGTAGAACAAGTTTTCTATCGTGTACGGAAGTTCCTAATAGGACGAATACAAATATCGTTCCACTAGTTATAGGCATTCGACGCGGCCGCCAACATCTTACTGTGGTCGCGGTTTCAAATCCCAGAGCACACCTCTGACTTTTCGAAGTCATGTGTGTATTGATAGTCATTTACCACGCACTATAACGGTGAAGGAAAACATAATGAGGAGACCTCCACACCATAGCGATTCGGAAGAATTTCTATGGTACATAGAAGTCCGCCAACTCGCACTAGGCCAACACGGTGGACTATACGGCCTAACACCTGCTAATTGTTCTCTCAAGAATTGCCACAATGACCTGAGAGAAGTTAATGGCATCCAATAAATTCCAGCAATCTTAATCAGGTTGTCCATCCATCTGAATAGTACATCTGATATAGTGACTAGTTCATAACCTCCACTCCAAAAAAATTTTTACAAAGTTGATTAGTTATGTAAAAAAAATACTCACTCTCCCTTGCATTGTACAAGCTGTGAGCCCATACAAGTGCAAGCACTGAAGAGGCAGTCATCGTCACGATCTGCCATGGCTCCTTCCCTTCAAAGAACCTGTTTATAGCCTTCAGCGGCTGTGGTCTCTCGCTCATGATCAGATGTTAACTGAAACAAAAACTTTGTTTAAAATCATTTATACTATTTTCAACCACTACATTTTACATGGATTCCGATTAGTAACTTCAATGAAATCCTAAACAGCAATACAATAAGACTAAAAATGATGCCAGTTTGTAAAGTTTTAAAATATTTTTTAATGCCACATGTTATACACGTGCAGCCTTATTCATAGACAGATTTTAAACCCATTTAATGTTTTGCCCCTTTCAAACAACATTTGAATTTAGTTTAAACATTTGTTAACTAAAATCGGTTTTAAAGCTGTCTATGAATAAGGTTGTTAGTATTAATGTGACTAAATTCAAAATAATGATTTTGTGAGTGTGAGTCAGTGATACCATAAATCATATTATTTTAAATCTTGTATCTGTGATATTATATCTTTGATAACATTAAATGAAATAATTGAATCTTCGTGAGATTTATGTCTATCTTTACATAGGTATAGCCGGCTAAAGTCCAGGACTCCAGATTAAAATATTTTTTGTATCTAATGAAGTATTTTTTAAGTTACTAAATGCATGCTGCTACTAACAGGTTACTATGGAAATGCTTTAGGAAGGCCTATTTTCATTATTAGACTTCCTGTGGCTGAAGAAATAAGAAAATGATGAAAATTGGGATATCGGTGACCAGTGCCACTAAGTAAATCAACACATATTCATAAATTCATGACCAAATAAAAATATATGATTGCTACTGTTTAATACAAAAAACAACATCATGTAGGAGCATTTATATTTACTAATTATTTTAAGTTAAATTATTTTTAATCGACTTCTTAAAATCGACTTCTTTGAAATAACTAGCAAGGCCGATTTTTTAAGAATATAAGTAATTAGAATTTAAAAGAGCGCAGGAAAGTCGATCGCCGGTTTTCGGCAATATGACCTTGAAGTACACGAATTACACGACACTCGGCAGTAACCGAATTTTCTCATGTTACAATTATTTGAAGAGAGAAAAATCAATTCATGTTAAATCTTAGAAAATATTCAAACCACTTACCTAGGTTCCAAAGTCTAATAGATATTCAAATTAGGAATTTGTCTTATCAGAATCCTCAATCACTTTATTTGACAAAACATAATCGTGATAATTTTACTGATAACGTTAACACACTACCTACCCTAAAGACTGAAAGATAATTAACATAAAGCCACTGAATGTTCTAATTACTTGTTATAATTAAAAACAAAGGATAAAACGAACAATAACAATCTCCCCACTTCGCCGACTTCAATATCAATAGAGGTGAGGCAACAGAAAAGATTATGCTAAAATGGCCGAAAAAATCGATAAACTGAATGGGATAAAACTCGGGGGCGAGCGCTTTTTCTAATTAATGTTATAATAATTTACTTACCTACAGATGGTAACTACGGTGACGACAGCATAATTATTTGTTATTATTTTACATATTTGTAACTTTAGAGATGGTACTTTTCGCGAAATGGTTGTGAAAATGTGCCCTATCATGAGTCCGACTCATGATGGGGCACATTTTCATACTATGCAAAGTTACCCCATTCCAGAAAGTAGAACCTGTAGTAGAACCCAATGTTACCCTAGTGAAAAAAAAACCAAGTCCTTTTTGCAGCCAATACATATCTCTGGGATTTCAAATATATCATGAAAAACCTGAAAATATTATTTTTATTTAAGAAATAAAAGTAACATTATTTAATGTAAGATACTTTGTTAAGATGATGAAATCTGATAAACGATTTATTAAGTCGAACTTATAATACTAATGTATAGAACTCCCAGTTTATTAAATAAGTCAGAGTACATAACTTAAAAGTTAAAGCTTCAGTTATTTTTTAGTTTAAAAAATCAGATATGATTTGCTCGGCAATGACAATAGGCGTACCCCTCATGGACCATTAATAAACTAAGCAACCAATAGCATCGCTGTCTATCCTTTCGAAAACCAAGCCCCGTGCTTGTGTATACACTATACATACAATAATCTTTGAAAACTCAAATGCCTTAATTTATGTTCTTTAAATTAAAAACGATTGTAAATTAATATAGAATTGTCGTACATTTAAAATAATTTCATAATTCAAACCATTTGACCTCATTATATCAAAAAACCAAGCTCATTAATTAAAACCTAATATCTCATCGATTAAGAATATCGACTGTATTATTAATTAATATCGCAGTCAGCACTAGTCGATAAAACAATGTTCCGAATATATGGGCTTAATAAAATTCAACTTCACCTCTATCCCGATGTTATCCTTTAATTTCCAAAAGTGAGTTTATATTACACTTATTTAGTTAAATAAGATTTTTATTGAAACTGCAACTAAAGTGGTATATTCTTACGCATTCGCAGCAGCTGGCAATAACCATATAAATAGTTTTACAAATAAAAATAAAAAAAAACACAAAACGTGCATGCCAAATAAATCGTCTATATTTCTGGAACGTGTTTTCAACTAGGCGGTGCTAACAGCTGTTGATAATATGAGTCACCAACCAATAGTTTCTTGTATTCCTAACACAGGCAAGATGTCGAAGGCAAAGAAAGTTATTGAAGAAGCGAAAGAAATAAATAACCCTGAAATAGATTTGGTGGATAAAGGCATATCAAGTCTCGAGGAGATACCAGGCCTATGTAAGTACTTTAATGAAACCTGTTTTTACCAAGTACGGACGAAACCTGTTTTAGAGCCCCTGCTTGAAGCTTCAAAAAATAATATAAACATAAACCATTTTTTTGTATTGTGACAAAGGACCTCGTATTTTGTATAACATTATCATCGTAACATTGATATATTTATAT